>CM041732.1:4535000-5741666 GCA_023373845.1 Nibea coibor | reverse complement strand
GAGGGGAAGACCGGCGTCACGGTGGCGGTAGATGAGAAGGTCTCTGAGCTGTGGCGCCGACGTCCCTGCGGATTGGCCCGGATCACCTTGGCAGAGCAGTCGGGGTCCACTGTGGAAGAGGAGTTTGCCCCAAGCAAGAACGCCCCAATGCCTTCTGGGACACCCTGGTCCTCCAGAGAGAGCCTTCGCTCCCTGGTGCTCTGGCTGCTGGAGAACAATATTTAAAATATGAGCTGTTTAGTCAGAAAGTAGCTTTTACTTTCACTCAGATCAACCACAGACGCTTTCCATTACACACAGAATATTCATTCATGGAGTAAAAATGCAGCACGCTACTATTTTTGCCTCTGCTTGGCATCAATAACACAGCCAGGCTGTTGAAATAAATGATAACAAATGAGAAACATTACTCCCTCCCCACACAGATAACACATACCTTGCTGTGTTCTGGGGAACAAGCTGTGGAGGGGAGCTGGTCATCCCAAATGTCATCTCAGTGTAGTCATTTTTCACCTCGTCACAGAGGCCCTGAGACCTTTTCTCACCGTCCAGATGGTACACTCCGTCCTCCTCTGAGCAGGGGCACATTGATAACTCTGGGAGTGTGTCCAAGCGCTCAGCGGCGGTGTCAGCCTCCTTGGGTGAGTGCGAGCCCAGCTCCAGGTTTATGTAGTCTGTCAGAGAGGACCTCCCCGGGCACCCGCCGCTGGAGCCCAGTGATGACGACTGGCTCTCTGTTGATACAGTGGATGGAGGGGAGAATCTGGTGCCACTACTGAAGTCGATGTTGATGTACTCGCCAGGGCTCCGGGGCTCTCCAGGCAGGGGGTGCTCGTTCATGCTGGGCAGGGTCCTCAGGGTGTCTAGGGATAGCCTGTTGGGCCTGCCCAACCTCCCTCTGTAGGGCAGGGTGTCTGCCCGGCCGTGCCTGGATGGAGAGGGCACCGACGGGCTCAGCGGTGAGGTCTGAGCTCCACTGGGATGCATCACCGAATAATAGTCCGACTCCCCCGCCCTCTGCCTCAAACTCTGAGGGCTCATCAACACATACTGGCTGCTCTCCTCATTCTTGGCGGCATGAAGTTTAGCTGGCAGCGTGAGGGAGCTGCCCTGGTAAGCCGGCCTCACTGACGCAGGTTCACCAGCCAGCATCCCCATGTAGTAATCAGGGGGGGTCTGGAGTGGAGGTGGGTTTCCGGGTGACATGTTCATGTATTCACCGTGCCTGTCTGGGCTCTCCATGGAGGATTTGGAGCCACACCACATTCTCATGTAGCCGCTGTCCTCCAGAGAGCTGTTGCAGGGGGAGTTGGTCTTGTAGCCGCCGCTGGCAGCCGCCTGAGGATGCACCCTAGGGTTCACAATCTGCTTCGGTGCTGAGACACACATGGGGCTCATGGGTACGTAGTTGTCCACCTTGCCAGACTGGGATGCCACGCCTGGCGTCATCGGCATGTAGCCATCATCTGCGAGGTTACTACTGGAGCTCCTGGATGAACCGATTTCGATGTCTCCATAATCCTCGGGGTAGCACACTTTGGGTGAGGCGGAGTGAGAGTTGTGACCGTGTGCCATCCTCATGAGCGTGTACTCATCCAGAGAGGCCGAGGACAGTGGCGCCACCACCCTCTGTTGACGTGGTGTGGTGAGGGAGTGTGTCCGCTTCCTGTAAGCCTTATCAAATGCCAGACCCTCGCTGCAGGCCCCAGACCTGTTGCCGTTCGCCCCCTCCATTATCATGTAGCCACAAGGGTCACTGATGTCACGAGATGGAGGTGTGCTGGACAGAGAGTCGGGGGTGTCACTGCGGGTCAGGGGGAGGAATCTGGCCTCACCTGGGCTGGAGCTGTAATCGTCACACAGCATGAAGCCAGTGTCGCTCAGGGAACCAGAGATGGAGGCGCTGCAGCTGAAAGGCCGCCTGGCTTTGTCAGGAGTGGAGATACTAGCCCCCCCTCTGGGAGACATGCTGATGGGGCTGGAGGCAGCTGGAGGGGAGTTGGACACCGGCATGGACCTGCTGTGATGCAGGTTGGAGGCGGACTCGAGCATTCTGCAGGTACGCCCACTGCTGAGTGTGTGAGACCTGCTGAGGTGGTTCCCAGAGTTTGGACTGGTGGGACTCCCGGTCACAGATATAGACATGGACACAGGCCGGGTTACACTTCCGTCTCCCTCGCTGGCCGTTCTTATCCGACATGATGTGAACTTTCTCCCAGGCGACGTGGCTGCCATGCTATCTGTCCTGGATCTCCTCACCAGGCCCGTCTGACTGGGGGGGAGGTTGTTGAGGTTGCGTCGTGTGGGCACAGAGATGGGGTTAGTGCTGGCAGACTGGCTTTTGCTCCGCGGCCTGAACTCAGACAGCTCCTTCATGGCCTTCATGGCTTCGAGGATGGTCTCGTGGATGTTCTGAGCTACCACTGAGTCCTCTGCCTGCATCCAGAACTCCCCTGGACCGGTGACCGCTGACCGGCCCACCTCTATGAAGAAGAAGCTGTCTGAGTGGCCACATCTCCGAATGTTCATGAGCTGTAAACTGACAGCAGCTGTCTCTGAGTTCAGTTTGACGAAGCTGATGGTCCGGCTGGACAAACACAGCCTGTACACACCAGTGAGGTTTTTGACCTGACCCAAGCCTTTGGATTTCAAGTTGACCTGCCATACCTCTTTATATGCGGCTGTTGCAGGAGCAATAAGTCCGTAGCTGGCTTCCTCGAAGCCCACTAAAGAGGAGGTGGAAGCTGGACTGTCGTACACTTTCCCCTCGGCTATGAGATCAGTCAGAACCGTGTACCAGCTCTCTTGCTCCTGCTCGTTGTCCGCAGCCACGGCGAAGTACTCGTCCTTGGTGTAGAGGGCGATGAGGTGCTTGTGTTTGGCGTCGGCCCGTTTGTTTACGCACAGACAGGTGTCCAAAGTTATGACCCGTTTCGCGGCGGACTTGTTTCTCCATTTCTTCTCGCTTTCATAATACTCCAGCCGGGCAGGGCAGCGCTCGGTCGACTCCCGGAGCACGAAAAAGCGCCTGTGTCCGTGCTTCTGCTTCCTCAGGTATCCGCATTTCTTCACACCGTTCGTGCCATTAGATAACAGGTGTCCTCCTGCCGCCGGAGGACTTGCCATTTCTCACCTGGAATATTTACAAGTTGCAAAATAAGCGAAGTCCTTGTTTTTTTTTTAATTATTATTATTAAAAAAATAAAAATAAATAAATAAAGAAACTCGCCTTAAAAATAAACTTTATAAAGATAACCCGTTTGTTGTTATAGCAGTCTAATCCATAGCAGACACTGCTGCGTCCGCTGTGCGCCACGGTAGACCAGGCACTGATCTGATCCTGGAGCAAAACAACATGTGACGCTGCTGCTCTAAAAACAGACTAAAACACGGAGTCATAGGGGGGCGGCGCGTCCTGCAGGGGCCGTGCCTGTCCATCAGCCGGATCCGACGCTTCCTATTGGCTCATTAAATAATTCAAGGCAGGCAGAAAGCCCCGCCCACCTCGCTTTCCAAACCACTCTCTCATGGAGAAATGATCAGGAGCCCATTGAATAACAAGAAACCCTGTAAAATGAAAGCAAAACACGCGCACGCGGGCTGGGCGTGACACCCCAATTAATATTTAATACCTTTGTTTACGTGTGTGATTATTGTGGATTGATTTGAATGTGCCCACACAATCCAGTATTGTAGCCACTCATTTCTCAGGCTCCAAACTGTAAACAACCCTGATGTCCCTCTTGTTATATAAGAAGTGTTGTGGTCTATTTTTAATCATGTGGGTATTCCTCACCGACTGGAACCTTTCGTTTCCTGTTTCAGCACCTCACCATTTATTCCCCCATCACAACGCTCCACATCTTCTGTCCAACATTTGGTAATAATTATGGTGGTTTTTCTCTGTGAAAATGGAGCTTTTGTTGGGTCGGAGCCGCAGGGGATGATGGGAGGCGACCTTGTTTGGTTTGTGATTTGAAAAACTGCTTCGTGCTTATGCTGCACTTTGCTAGCATATTTACAAAATGTTCATGTTGATTGAAAAACAGCCATCTCACAGAGGGGGGAATGACTAAAGCAAATGCGTCAGAGGCCTGGGTGCAATAACAAGCTGCAACAAATGCTGCCATCATCTGGCTGCTCGGGCTCACGCTGCCTCCCCCTGCAGCCTAAACACTTTTTCTTCCCACACAATTTCTTTCTCTTTTTTTTCGCAGAGCAACTTTTCCCTCCTGAGTTGTCAATCACAATCAGAGACAAACAGAAGGCACCGAGGGCAGTGCTCGGAAAAACAAGCGCTTATTAGGGCTGTGAAGGGCCTGTCAGCAGGAGGAAGCTCGCAGACATCTGTTCATCAGATCATCTCGGTAATTATGTTAGTAATTCTCAGTGTGATCTTCATGATCATTAGTCATGTCCATGCAGGGCAGGACACCCCCTCCACACACACACACACACACACCCAAACATACACTTGGATTGCCTTTTATAATCTCCCAACAAGCAGATTACACCTCTGCCAGTGAGGTGTCAGTGTGAATTAGACTCTCCAGATGAAGGGGGGTATCCTGCTTTAACTGATCCTTAATAAGCATATCCACCCCCCTAAACAAACACATAGATACTGCAGATTAAGGGCAATCCTCCTCTAATCACTATTGTTCTCCTTATTGTTATCGTTGATGTGTGTTTTTGTGGGATCCCGCTGACCTTTGACTCTTGCCTAGTTTTCTGTTTTTGCACAAGTGTTAATTCATCGGGGTTAAGCTGGGCTGCAGCATGTGTTTTCAGCATTATCCGCCACCTATAATCTGACATATGAGCAAAAACATAAACACCTCCAGCAGGGTTTAGTAACACATACTGTAGTATATGAGCGCAGTTATAAACAGCCCGGGGCAAAAACAAAAGAACAAAGAGATTATTGTTGACTCTTAACTTGCATAGACATACAATAACTTGGCAACAATGCTGAGAGAATATTACTGAATGCTGAATATTGTTTGTTTTGCAGGCAGTTTATGGGATGCGGTGTACCGTCATGTTCCCACAGGGTTTATTTCAGCGCTAATCTGGGTGTTTTTCTGCTTGATGGATCTTTATTTGTGCTAACGTCCAGGTGTGCCACACCTTCCCAAAGAAGCATGTGACATTATTATGATTTTTCTTGCCGCTTTTCTCTTTTTTTTCAGATTTAGTCTTAAAGTTTCACTCAATAAGATTTCTGTTCCTTTAATGCAAGCAGATTTTGATACCAGGAAACTTAAACATCAGCATTAGGAGCTCTTCTACAACCTCAGCGGGATATTTTGGGATTCTTTCCACTACTGGTTAATTTTTAACTCCAGAGGCCTCCGTGTTATACTACCCCAGTGTGAAGAGGCCACAGAAAATCTCTCACTTTTGTCTTTTCAGACGATTCTCTCGAGCAGCTCCAGTTTGAGACAATTCAAGAAGCACTTTTCTTTTCTCTGAGCTTTCAGTTGCATCAAACAGTCCTCCTCAGCAGGTGGAGTTCATTTTGTCAAACTAATATTTAGAGTCATTCAAAAAAATAAATTTTATCCTCAATTCATGTTTACGTTTAATACAGCATGACTTCATATAGGAAGAAGAACATCTAGAAGAACTAGCTGTCAGGTCCAACAGCTTAGAGAATATCAAGTGTAGTAACTTTGGTTGGTTTCAACACACATATGATAAAATACGCCAACAAGATGACACAGTTTAACCCAAGTTTGACAGTGTAGTTCATTTTGGTGTATTAGTACAAGCAATAATAGAAATACATGATTGTGGTGAGAAGTAATACTAGTAACAGCATCAGCCAGAAGCCTAGTGTAAAAGTAGAAAGACTGGTAATAGGGATAAAAATAATAGCGGTAGTAGTTATGGCAGAGTTTGCAGCTGTCTGTCGGTTAACTGTCGACTGTCATCCTCACTTTACTGCCTGCTTCTCGGTCATATACATGTGGAGTCACACACAGAGGTCACACACTTTGAAGAACGTCAGGGATATTTAGGAGCTAATGCTTCACGTTTGGCACAAGGTCATTAACCAAGATGGACAAAGAAAGTGTTGATACCGTGACAGCAGCAAAGAGGAAAACGCACCAAAACACTGGGGGAAGCAAGCAACGTTCCCGAAGGGTTCATCCAGTCTGTTTGTTTGGAAAAACCATGACGAAAGCACAGGAAAATAATTTTTACTGTGTAAACACAGTGTACTTGAAAAAAACTAGACGAAGATCAGATTCCCACTAGGATCCAGGCTTAGTGCTTCTTGTTGCCAGGTTGTCGCACAACAAAGCTGCTTTTCACTGTGTAAACACACACAGATCATGGTACCAGAGGGTCTTGCGAGAAGGGTCAGCTCAGGGCCAAAGGTTTTCACTGTTAGCTGCTCTGAAAAAACAGAGAGCCTTTTCAAACATCACACGTTCCACACATGAAAGCTTTAACATTTAACACCACCGCGATTGTGGCTCACTTAAAACAAGTGCGATTATGACACGGTGCTTTGCAGGATCTGTAAGCCAGATATAGATGAAAGGTCTCAATGGGAAATATGTGCATGTATGCATACACTCAGCTCAGGAGCCACAAGTCCAAAGACTCACTTGAGTATTGCAGCTTCAGTGCAACAATGAACATTACAGCCACAGATAAAACTTACTTATTATCTTTGATATATAGATATAGATATAGATATATTTGCTAAACCAATTTCTTGACCTTTGGTCAATTTTTAAATGTTATGTTTGAAACTTTCAGATGAAATGTTTTGAGGTTCCAGCGACATCTTGTACCCTCAGGCACACAGGCTCATAATTCATTCAAGTATCAGATACTCAACAGTTTCATTGCAGATGCTTTATGTCTGACATATAAGAAGATAGATGATTGCAATCAAGACAACACTGACCTCAAGTGTCTGAGGAGGAAAACTGCAAGCCAGTAAGAACGTGTGTGTTTTATGGGATATCATTTCTACTAGGAAAATTAAATTAAGAATAAATAAATTAGGAATTATATTAAACAAAACGTTTTGTTTAAATTTTTATTTAACTACTTAACCTTGATTACTTAAATTTGTATTTTTGGACCTACAAAGTCAGAGTTCAGAGGTTCTGAAGTCAATATCATGTCAGAATTTAAACCTGTATGAAAAAGTTCAGATTTTTAATTATTATTATTATTAGCTCATCAAATCAAAGTGTTATATAAACGTAGCAGGTCAATATCTCGAGTAAATTACTCACGCATTAATTCACTTTCCATAACAGTTTACCCTAATTACATCCGCGGGGAGGCTGGTAACAAATCAAAATAATTCATTCATTTTACATTTTCCAGGAAATTCAAAAATCAAATTTAATTAATGTAAATTATGTATACTGCAGGCGTAATTTTTAATATTTATTTATTTATTTAGTTTTAGTTTTCATTCGTTTATCCCTCCGGAAGCTGCTCGCGTGACGCGTGACGCTAAAAAAGTTTGATTTCCGGGCAAAAAATACTACGTCACTTCCGTTTTCTCGTTGTGTTAAATTAGCAGCACTGTACGCAGGGTGTGGATTTCAAAATAAAATGCGCGCTGAACGTCGTGGGCCTTTTTCGTAAACACAAAGCCCAAATTTTGGTGAAACATATAAGTGTATGATTTAAAATAATATGATTAATACATATCATCTTTGAGCCCTTCATATTTTCTCAGTATTAGCAATGTTTTTGTTTAAAACACACACGCCGCATTTTATTCTTTAACTTCCGGCGTTTACAACGGCTGACTTGACGCAGCTCGGGCAGCAGTCAGGGGGACGCAGGCAGCCGACGAGCAGCAGTCCGTGCTCGGCTAACAACAAGTCGTCCGTCCGCCAGGCAGACGGTAACATGGAGTCCGCGTCGGTGCTTCTTCTCCTTCTTCTTATCTTCTCCGTCTGTGGAGAGGCTGCGGCGGGAGGGAAACTAGTTTATGTGACCGTGGTGAGTAATGTTGGTGTCGGCGTAACGGCACAGCCGCTGCGCTGAACTGCCTCGGTTTGTTTCGGTGTGAGAGACCCCTGTGTTTCCTTTCCTTGTCTCCTCGGCACTACACTAGAAAATACATATTTTTGAAGTAATACTAAAAGTGGACTTGAAACTAATATCTTTAAAATGTAATATGTCAGAGTCCAGCTGACACTTCAGTTAAAAGGCTTATTGACTTATCTTAATTAAACCGGTCTGCTCACATTCATAATGATTCACATTCAAAGCTCCATTGTTTCCCTGTCCTCAATGTCCTGACATGGCAACATTGCATGTCTGCAAGGTGGCACAGAAATGCTGATGCACAACTCGACCACAGCATGCATCACATTAGTGCGTGTGTGTTTTAGTTAGTGTGTCTCTGTGGGTGATAAAGGTTGTCTTATCCTGTCAGAGGCACTGACCGTTGTCCACACACAGGGTGACAACCTCTGTTATCACATTTTTGCATGTGCTGCTTTCATAGCTGTTGAGTCAGGCCGGGTAAATTTTAATGTCTGATCATTTTCCTTGCAAAGAGGAGCAGAGATACACGCAGGGTGCTGATAAAGTTAGAGCTGTGAAAGACTTTGCCTGAAGGACAGCGTGACTGCTTGAGGTGAAAACATCATAAAGAGAAAGAATAATCTTTTCAATAAGCGTCATAATATCATAATCTCTCATTTATCTGAATCTGCTACGTCTCGAGGATCAGCCTGAGACTTTTCCACCTCCTCTGTTCATTTTTTTCCCTCCTTTGCAGACGTGGAATGTGCCACGGACGTGAGAATTGAAGCATCATTGGACACACTTATGTTTTCACCTGTGTTAAAGCCACCTCTCTGGTCACGCTCTTAAAATATGATGCTGAGAGCGGCAAACAATTCCTCACAGGGTGGCCGACCGTCGTCCCGGCTGCCGTCGAGGGAGCTTAATGTTACGTGGCCTTACTCTTGGGCTCATTCTTAGAAACCCGGAGCCGACGAGATTAGAAGTTTTAAAGGGGATGATCCACGCGTTAAATGGAGTTTACACACCTTTGCAGCTGTTTCAGACAGATCAGAAAAAAACCCACGCTCCCCTTTAGTGTCTCAAAGATAGAAACTTGAAACTGCTCGACTTGATTATCCAGCCAGTCTAATGATAACATGACCTAATATCCAGAACACTACTGTTTATTATCAAAAGGCTGAGTTTCAAGTAAGTAGTTCATAAAAAGAGTCCCCTGTGCAGTAGATTGAGACGTTTATTCAAGTCCTAATACTCATTTCATGATTTTAACACCCTTAATCATCACATATCACCCATGACTTCCTTTTTTTGTTTCCGGACATGCTTATTCTGCACTTTTAATTCTTTTTAAGGCCGTCTGGGTTTGCAGTCTCCAGTTGACCTATTTTAGCCGTCCATGAGTGACGTTACCGTGTCAGATACGATTGTTACCATCAGCTGACTGGTTCAGCCTCTGCTGGTGCAGATAACACACGGTTATACGGTGAAAGTTTGCCGACGATCTGGTAAACCATCTGGATTCCGGCTTCTTGTTTGGTTGTTACTCATACCAGCGGTTGTAATCTTCAGCATCTTACATCTGCGTCAGATAGTTAGTTGAGTTCTTTATGAAGCTTTGAGTGAACGTCAGGGTCACATGGAACTGGTGAAACTAAATGACAGCAACAACGTCTCACTTCCTCGAAGTGTCCTGGCACCATGAGAGTTTCCTGCTTGATCGCTGTGTAACAATGCTTTAATGAATCACCTCCAAAGTTGCACAATGGGGTGAAATCGTTTATTGATAGTTGGGTGTAACCTTATTCCTGTTCCGTCTCCCCACCAGCTGTTTCGACATGGCGACCGGTCACCAGTTAAAGCGTATCCTACCGACCCATACCAAGAGAGCTCCTGGCCACAAGGCTTTGGACAGCTATCACAGGTATATGCACCAGTAAACACAGACATCCACCAATAAAAGCATCATTTTATGAAGTACCCTACGAAAAAACAGTAAAACAACACTATATTTAGGTTAATGAGTTTTGATATGACTAGAAAGTCATCCAAAGTTAGTATCTGTGCAGTAAAGTCATATCCAGTGATGCATCAGGTGTGTAACCTGTCCGATGTCTTTGTGTGTTTTCAGGAGGGAATGAGGCAGCACTTTGAACTGGGCCACTTTCTCAGGAATCGATACAAAGGATTTCTCAACGAATCCTATGACAGACACGAGGTAGACACGCTCTCCCCTCTCCGCTTTCACATCACATGACACCTC
Source organism: Nibea coibor (assembly GCA_023373845.1). Lineage (NCBI taxonomy): Eukaryota > Metazoa > Chordata > Actinopteri > Sciaenidae > Nibea > Nibea coibor. Next base: position 5,731,384 of record CM041732.1, on the reverse strand, counting down.
AGCAGAACCCTCACAGACAGACGCTGATTCATTAATGTCAGGCGAAAGGCCCCCCTGCCATGTCGGTGCTATACAGGGTTCCCACTGGTGCTGCAGTTCCTGGAACATGATGGAAGTTTGATGGGTGCTCGGGCCTTGCGCGGCACTCCTCTCTTCAAACTCGCTCACCCTGTCTCAGTGTATTTGGCCTGAACATATCTAACACTCTCATGACCATGCTACAGTTTGTAAATCCACTTTTATCCCTCCCTGGCTTCGTCCACAGATCTCAGTTCGCAGCACAGACTACGATCGCACCCTGATGAGCGCTGAAGCCAACCTCGCAGGTTTGAACATCTGCTAACGCCTCTTCCTCCTACCAGCATTCATTCTCTGTCCTCACCTCAGCAGTCTGCGTCATTCGGGCTCTTGTCATCATCTAGGTCTCTACCCACCGAGTGGCCAGCAGGTGTTCACACCGGATTTGAAGTGGCAGCCGATACCTGTCCACACCGTGCCACAAAGTGAAGAGAGGGTATGGTTAGAAATAGTTTGATCAGCGCTCCGAGTTACTCCAAGTGATTCAACGGCTGAACTTTCTTTTTTTTCCCACCTTCCTTTAGCTGCTCTCTTATCCTCTGCATGACTGTCCTCGCTACAAACAGCTGATGAATGAAACTGAGCACACAGAGCAATTTCTGAATGCCACCACTGAATACCAGGTACATCGATATTATACATGTTTTTCTGACATCTTTGATTGACTATCTATCAAATTATTAAGAAATGTAGAAGATTTGAAGATGATGGAGGTGTAGGTATGTGAAGTTTCCTGTGTTCCCCTCTTTAGGACATTCTAGACCTGGTAAAGAACAAAACAGGACTGAATACTACTGTGGAGTCAGTCTGGAGCGTGTACGACACACTCTTCTGTGAGGTGAGATCACACACACACACAAACACAAGCAAAACCGCACAGTCGCCACGAACGAAAGCAAAAAGTTTAGTAAGTGAGTGAAAGCTACGTTTGGTTTCGATGTCCCCTTTCTGTTGTTTGCGGGCGTCATGACGGTGCTGTACAAAAGCTCAACCTTGAAAAGAAGCTGTTCTCTCGGGAGTCAGCAAATGTTTACAAAAAAACAAGAATTTCAAAATAAGAGTCCGCTGACCCTTAAACAAAGCTGTATTTAATGTCTGGTGACACCTGTTCTGTTTTTGAGGAACAAGTTTCTGGACAAATACGCTGTTAGAGGAACGAGTTCCACTAGTAGCACTTTCACACGCGTTACTATTGTTGTCTAGTTCACAAAGATCACTGCTTACGCTTGATTTGTTCTCTGTGGACACCGATCAACATATCACAACATCAAGTATATATAATTTTACTTTATTTTTAATTTGAAGGGATAAAATCCACATTGTTCTGAGTCAGATACACGCATGATAGTGTGATATTTCAAGCAGGAGCCTAACATGAAATGAAGGAGAGCTGGGTCAGCTGAGCGCAAACACATGTTAATTAATCATCGATGTGAGAGATGGTTGCAGAGAGTGGGAGAGGTGCAGGCGGAGGACTGCTGACCAAGTGCGATCAAGGACAACACTTTGTCAGCCTGGCCACTTCAGTCGAACTTGCAGGCCTTCGTGGTGTTCATTCACTTCTGTTGCGCGTGTGTGAATTTAGTCTCGTCACAACATGACCCCTCCTGACTGGGTGACGCCTGGCGTTATGGAGAAGCTCCGAAAACTCAAAGACTTTGGATTTCAAGTAAGTAGTAACAGATAGCTCGCGATGGTCTAAATGCTTTTCAGAGTTAAAAATATTGTCATGTCATGATTCAATTTTCACAGATCACATTCGGGGTCTACAAACAGCAAGAAAAGAGCCGGCTGCAGGGAGGTATGTGTGTAGTTCAAAGCCACGATAGATTAGTCAAACAGGTGGTCACTGTAGTTTGGAGGGAACGTTACTCAAACATGGGGACTATTTTCAGCGGTGCATTAATCCACATTTGGTGCTCTCTGCATTATTTCTTTCTTCCTTCCTTCCTTCTTCCTTTCAGGTATCCTGTTGGGTGAAATAGTGAAGAATCTTTCCAAGATGGCCGTCCAAGATGCAAAACAGAGACTGAAATTGATGATGCTGTCAGCGGTGAGCCAGTTAAAATGACCAAAACTACAGAAATGCTCAGAGACATCTATACGTCCCTTTAATGTTGTCTGTCTGTTCCACAGCACGACACCACTGTTGCTGCTCTTCAGGCCAGCTTGAATGTTTTCAACGGAAAACAGCCGCCATACGCTTCTTGTCAAATATTTGAGCTTCACAGGGATGATAACGGGTAAATCGTAACACACACTGAAACATAATACTTGACACACACATACTCTGTGAAACGTTGAGAATTTGATACCAGGAAGACAGGACAAGGATGCTAACCAACTAAACCAGAAGATCCAGAAATGGCATTTAAATTGTCTTTAAATGTGACTTTTGACAGTCGTAGACTGAAAAAACTGAAACCTTGTTTCCCCTCTCTCCCTCTGTCTTTCCAGCTCTGCTTCAGTGTCCATGTTTTACCGGAATGACACCACGGTGGAGCCGTACCCTCTGCAGTTACCAGGCTGCTCACTTAACTGCCCCCTAGAGGAGTTTGTCACCATTACAAAGCTCTCTATTTCAGACGACCGGGACAAAGAGTGTCAGCTGCCTTCAGGAGGCAGAGATACAGGTGAATTTTCGCAAGGATACACTAAAAACTCAAAGACTGCTAAAACAAAATGAAAGCTGACTGATTTTGCCGCCGCTGAGTCATCATTTGTTTGTCTTTTATCAGAAGTGATCATCAGTTTGGCGGTGTCCAGCTGTCTGCTCCTCCTCCTCATCGTCGTCCTCCTCGGTGTGATCTGTTGGCAAAAGGAACCCAACAGCAGCCGGGGATACCAGCACGTAATCAACCAGGAAGCCGGAGACGAATCCTGACAAAAGCACCGACTCCTTCCTCGGAGATCTACAAACGTGGAGTCGTGGGACAGCAGCGACGATGACGACAAACTCTGAAAGTCCAGCGTGACTTTTCTCAGCACGTTCTTCTTATTTTTTCTTGTTTTTTTGGGACCCACAATGATTCAACTTTTTGAGTTTTCGTCCAAAATGACCCTGCTCCTGTTGGGTCAGTGGGAGGAATTTAAAGAAGCATTTCAGCTTTTTAGATTTTAGAGAAGCTGAGGACGGAGGGACCAGGACTGACTTCTATGTCAAGAAATCAGAGCAGGGAAAACCTTCTGCATTTTGTCCAGTACAGTAACTGCTGTGTTCCCACGTGGTCTGGTCCACTCGGCCAAATGAGTACATAATTTCAATAAATTTGAGTCAGACTTTTGCTTGGAGAGAGACTGTGTTCGTTGTTCAGCCTGTTTTTTTGTTTTTTGTTTTTTTTGGGGGGACTTAAATGTCTGCAGAAAAGAAAATATTGAAAGTTGTGACTTTAAATCAATCAATTAATTATGGACTGGAAACTTGATGGGAAATGACAATTTCATTTAATTTTTTTAGTGTTTTGAATCAGGCAGGTGTGACTGTCCTGAGGCGTAATGACCGAGATGCCTTAAACATTTTTAATAATGAGAATTTCTTTTGTTCTGTGTAATGCTTAACACACTTTTGTACAATTTCATAGAAAATCAAGTCATCAGCAGTAAGTCGATCCACCTCCTCCAAGTGTCACTTAGCAGGACACTGAAACACCAGCTCAGCGTTGGCTCAGCTGAACTTGACTTTTGAGGGAAACTGAGGAAAATACACAACTTTTTGTTTTATGTCAACAAGAATCGGTTTATTGAGAACATGTCGGAACTTTGGAAACACTGGAAAGTTTTTGAAATATTTGAAAAAATGTTTTTGTCTTTGAACTAATCATCTTTTAAACGCAAAGCAGATACTGAATGCAGCGTAAACTATGGACCTAAACCTTTCAGCTCATGCAGTGTTAGAAAAAGATAACACCCAGGCTTTGATGCAGCGGGAGATGAACGCTTCTTTGCTCGCCTTGGGTCTTTGATTACAAAACAAGCAAACAAAAAAAATCTAATTCATGTCTGAGCAGGATCCAGATTTTGAAATCACCGAATCATCACGGAGAACACGTTTATTGAAAGTACAGTGTGATCACTGAGTCATCAATTCAGTTGTCTTTCGTGCTGTACGAAATGATCGATCAGACTGAGAATGTGTCGCGTGTAAATGTTTCCTTTTGAAAAATAAATGATGATGAAGTGCAGAATCTCTTTGCTCTGTATATTTGTTTTGTTCACAGGAATGCAGTGCTGCTAGATCAACCAGTCAACACAATATATCACATGTAGGTCGAGTTCAAGAGCATTTTAAAAGGGAAAACCACTCTAGCACCTGGCTCTGAGGTAAAAATGAAACCACTAAATATTATATTCACATTGGCAGATATATTCTCTACACCAGTAGCTCTATAAAATGTTTATATATCTCAGAGAACAGCTACAAAACCTGGCCACGTTCTGCAGCGTGCAGGCCAGCTGCTGTCTTGACTTAATTTGGATGTTCCTCATAAACTCGTTAACTGGTAAACTCAGCCACATGATCACGCTTTCTAACACTGCACATCAGTGTGGGCTGTATTCAATGAAGCACTGCAGAGGGAGAAATGCAGAGAACTATCCTCATATGTTTAATTAAACAAACTCAAGCTCACGTTTGTCTTAAAAACAGTGCAGGAGGCCTTTATTTAAACATGGTAGTGCTTTTCTTGCATACATCGTTAGTGATCTGTCGCACATAGATTACATTCAGTATGGCCACGGATGAAACAATCCATAACATAAAACAACTCTTGAAACAATTATCACTGCCTTTTTTTCATAGCAGGTTGAGCAATTAACATTTTTACACAAATAATATCACCTCAGATAGAAAATATGACAGAGTTTTTGCACTCTGATGCAGAAGCATGCACTGCAGATGTTCATTTTTCTTCTTAGGTGAACAGCTGGAGCCGGTGACAACTTCATTTCCATCATTTTATTTCCTGTGAAACCTGTTTTTTTCTGTATGAAGTCTGCATGGTCATTTACAGATTGAGTTTCATGACAGCTAAAGTCTAGTAAAGAGTTCAAGAACATATGGGTCGCATATTTTCCTGACAAACGGATACATTGAGAACCGGGTTATTATGAAAATGTTAAAAGTGAAATATTGCTCACAGGCTGTAGTCTGTCACGGGATTCAGTGTGGGATTATGAATAATGACAGGACGGAGGGAGAGTGATAAAAAATAAACTATAAAATCTGTTAAACAATAAAAGATGTAAAAAAAAAAGTATAAAAGCATACCAAACATCCAAAACAAAAGAGATCACAAACGTACCGACTCAAAACTTCACTTCACACACATGGATTAAAAATCGATTAACTCGGAAAGACACACAAACAATCAAAAAAATCATCCAACGGTTTCTTGTGCAAAAATATTCTCCATAAGGAACGAAACTTTTAGATATGACAAAATGTGATGGCACAATGATGTTTCCTTTCTCAAAGGATAAATAGTAAAATATAGAATACATACGATTACTGAGGAAAATACATAGACCGAGTAGGATATGAAATCCTACATTCAGGCCCAAAGCCTTTACTCTGAAGGTGAATGTCCTCTAAGTGCAAATTGTTGCCTCACAGCTCACAAAGGGTCAGACTACATCAAATGTTTTTGGTCAAAAATATGTTTCAGACACGTCCACCCTGATTTCTACTCCAATGTTCAAAAGATTACATATTGTTACTTTGATGCTGATAATGCTACCGCTGCATAAATCTAATGATATGTTTTTAGCCCCCCCCCCCAACATTCAACAACCTGACAGTGTGTGTACTTGTGGGAAAAAGATTGTGGCATTTTCATGTAACTGAGCAGATTTAGTTAAAGCCTGAGTCTGAGCCTTAAAGTCATGGTGAAACGGTTCCTCCACCGCTAATTATGTTGTAAATGCATTTAAACACTTACGTATTGACCAAGCTTGTGCTATTCAGATTGACAATAACACCCATATGGCAGCTACATATAAGCCTATAAGCTGTAAGCACTTTACATGGATGATATCTGTGAACACTAGAGATAAATTGACCAGTAATTTCAGTTATGTCAATTATGAAACATGTGAAAAGCTTATTTTACATTGCAATCTAAACATGAATACCGTAAAGCAGGACTCCGTAGGGAGGCTAAAGCTTGCTAACGGAGGAGTTTGTACAGCTTTCTATTTTTGCGGCACCAAAATTAACAACCACAAAAAAAAAAAAAAACGAATTTGCCACTGACGAGAAAACACGTAAAAAATATGATTAGCTTTTGTATTTCAGTCGTGCTAGGACTCTTTTAAGTTTAAGCTAACCGTTAGCACTGGCTACGAGCTAGCTCTCACTGCTACAACAGCCGATGGCAAATTAGCAACAGCTAATTCCTGTCTTATGTAACCAGACCTAAAAGTGAGAAACACCATGAAATGCCCTTTGTAAGGTGCATATCATTTGGTTTTCATTGTCAGAAAAGCTTTTTTGAGGATTGAACCTCAAGCTAGCAGGTTTAGCATCATTCACTGTTCTTTTCCAGCTTAAATGACCATTTTTATGATTGAAGTCACTCACAGAACCAATTTTGGACAAGCCCAAATAATAGGTTGACAATGCTGAGTGAAATATGTATTTGCTTCCACAACAATTGACAGACAGACAATGGCAGCTTTAGCAGTAGCCACATTAGCTTGACAAGCCTGCTACATGGCTCCTGTCTGAGTAGAATGCTAAGTTTCATAGTATGATTGGGTTACATTTACAAGGAAAAGGGGAAAGGGATGATGAGAATGATGATTATCTGGTCCCTGATAATTCCAGTCTCAGAAATGATAACTATTCTGTCTGAAATAGTTAGCATAAAAAGTTTGGTCTTTGTACTTTGTACTTGGTGTGTTAGCCATATTAATGCTAAGCCTCTCGTTCATGGCCTGCACTTGCTTTCACTCTGGTCCATACATGTAAATATGTTCAACTTCCCGGTTGCTGACGCCACCACATTTCTCTGGAATAATTCAAACCAAGTTTTAGACCCAATCTGATCCGGAGCAATGCCTCAGAAGTACCTGTTTTGATGCATCTGGGGAAGCAAAATGGTGACAAAAACGCAGGAAATTGTTAGTTATTAGTCTTTTACGATGGACCCTGCTTAATTCTGTGGGGTGCAGAAGTAGGTTTGCGACCCGCAGTAATAATTCTGTGGCGTGGAATAGAAGTTACTGTGATGATGATGGTGGTAGTTGTTCTGCGGGGTGGAGTAATAGTTGTGATGGTGGTGATTGTGATTTTGGATGTTTCCGTATGCAAAGAGGAGGGGCGCCGTGGAAGATGGTGCTGGTTGCTGAGTGGGTGCAACGCCCGCTGTTAGAGTCCCGTTGCGTTGGATGGAGCCATACCAACTAGACGTACCAAGCTGGGGAGTGGTGGATAGGAGACTGAAAGATGAGAGGAATTGAGAAGAGGTGTCAAGATAGAGGATAAGGAAAAGAGAAAAATCAATCAAAAGTCATTTAATCAGTCCGCGTATTGATTTTTTTAGTACAACTTAACTGATTTGCTGTAATACTGAAAGACTGGCTTTGAGCTTGTGTGTGTGTGTGCCCACCTGGCCCGATCAGTCCTGCTGTTAATGCTTCTGGACAGGTCGTCGTCACTATCGTACCGTCGAGGGTTGTCAAAGAAATAAGCTCTGGAGCTGAAACTGTGGCTGTTGATCATCCCTCCTGGAGCCTGAGAGGAATCCAATATATAGTTCATATAGATCACACTTCTGTCTGACAGATTATTGCAGGCATTAGTACTTTTAGCATGTAGTGATTTTACCAGATTTTGGTTGGGTCTCTGCACTCTGAAGAAAACCACCACTAAGCTCGTAGGTAGCAGCTCCCAGAAGAACAGAATGATCCCAAACACAATGTAGGCTTCACCGCTGATCTCCTGCACATCGGCCTGTAACACACACACATGCAAACACACTGCATTATATTCATTTCATTCGTTTGACATATTGGGAAATAAGGTTATTTGCTTTCATGCCGACAGTTAGATGAGAAGAACGATGCCACTCTCATGCCTGTGCAATCAATAAGTAGCTAGAATCAGGTGGTCATTAGCTTAGCTTAGAAAGGGAAACAGCTAGCCGTAATGTGCACAAACCAAAATCTAACAAAGACAAGCTGTGGTTGGCTGGTGGCCACATAATAGTGGTACTGATAATTATCATGTAACCATATTTCCCCAACTAACCAATAACAAACAATGGAAGTCTTTACAAGGCCTGAACCCTGCACATAGATACACACACATACACATTGCACATTGCTATTTATATCCCAACAAAGCCCTTTACCCCACTGAGAACTGATTTCCTAAATCTCCTAAAATGGATCATCCACACACACACACTGGGCACAAAAGCTGATTTTCCATCTATAATTGAGTACCTGATCAGAAACGCTGTACCAGCCATAGTTGAAGGGACTGGGTCTGTCCTGTGGTGACATGGACACCACCACCAGGTTGTAACAAGCTCTGGATGTGTAGAGCAGAATCACCACGGCTCCTATGGCTGTCGCTTGGCACACCGATGTTCCCTGCAGGAAGAGTTACCGTGCTTATTACAAGCTCCCGCTCATGTATCAGTCTACCATTGGCCTGTAATTGAATGTCAGATGTGGGCCGCAGATGTGATTCACCAATATGACTGAGAGCGCTCCATGACCAAAATGACAGACTATAGGCCAGGAATTGAGTTTTGAGGGACATAAATGTAACCGTGTGTATTGTCTGCATTGTGGGAACAATCATGGGTCACCATTACTGCTAGGTATTGTTTCAAAAATGATCTGCACCGGTGCAAAAAGACAGGTTTCATGGCACTGCAATCGTGAGATGTCAACCCAGGCAGAGGAGAAAACAAACCATAATCACACAGAGGGATTACGGGAACAACAACATGGGAATATTTCTTATGCCAGCTGCACGAATCACAAAAGTATCGCATGAAATTTACTCAGTTTTGCACAAAACCTGGTTTTGAGTTTATGTTGAGAGCTCATAGAGGTGAAAGAGGAGATATGTTCATGCTACTAATATCCAGATTTGAGTACATTTGTGTTTGCTCATGCTTGGTGTTATTCCTACCTTAGATTCAAGGTAAACGTTGGCGGAGGACATCTTGGCTATCTTGAAGATGCAGACGGCCAGAGATATGGCACACAGGACAAACAGACTGTCGTTGATCAAGACTCGAGCCAGGACTGCATGTCTGATACCGCCATCGCTGGAGACATGAAGGTTATTAAACTTAAATGAACAGTTCTGTGGGCTACGTGCGACATTATTATGTAAAGGGGACTTTTTTTGTTTACCTTGGTGATTCGGAGCGCTCCAGAGCTCCTTGCACTAACAAAGCACAAGTTAAATTCACCACCAGGAAAAATATACTGAGACACAGGAAGAACAAACGCAGAGGAACCCTGGAGAGAGGAAACACAGGCGGTAGGAAGACGGCCATAAAATGTTGACTTTAGTCATAAACAACATTAAAATTCACAGTGTTACTGTGTGTGTGAGAACAAAGGAACGTCTGTCTTTAACGATCTGGGACAAAATGATTATTGGAAGTTATCACATGCAGATATTATCATCATATAATCATTTCTGACAATAATTCAAGGCAAAGACAAAAATCTAAACGTTACAGGACTTACTTGTATTTGGTGAGCTCTGGGGAATACTTGGCTTTAGCCTTAAACATCACCTGAACAAGAAAAGTATAAATATCATCACACGCATCCATAAAACACATATTTTCACATGTTTATGATATTTTAACAGGGTAAATGAGTAAAGCATATGGAAATACGATGAAGGAACGCAAGATGGGTGAGCGGTGGTGGGGTCGCTTTCGGTTAGGAGAAGAGTGTGAACTTAACAGAGCCTGAGGAGATTCCTGTTTGAGATGCAGCTTTCATTCAGACCAAACAAGAAAAGCACTACGGCTGAGCTACAGGCCACACAACGGTCTGTACACAGAATTTTGTTTGTTTGAGCATTCAGGCCAGTTAAGAGTCCAACTTTGGCTCCTTTAGCCTGCAGGCCCCTGAGGAAGTCTCCAAGATGTTTAACTAACAGTTGGTCTGGTAATGGGGACAGGCTCAATATACACACATTTGAGGTAACTGTTGTACAAGACAACAACAGTCAGCTATTTACGAGCAGTGGCTTCGCAGCAAAAGGACCACACTCCCTAACATCTAACTTGACATTTGCAGGTAGGTCTTTAAACTATTTCAGCATTTAAAGAGTTAAACTAGTGCACATTTCAGTTAGAGTTTGAAACGTTCCTGAAGGAAATGCACGCGATTGAGACAGGAGTCTATGAAACTACGATCCCATATGCCGTTAGCCTGTGTACTTTTTTGTATTTATTGTTCTTAATAATTTATGTATATTTTTACATTTATTATTCAAATTATACAGCTCCAATTGAAACTAATTGAATCCAATCAGAGCCATTAAGCCATTGGAAAAGCCACTATGGTATGGAAGACCATTTCTGCCAATATAATGACATTTTATAGGCTTCTTACTGGTTTTATCAGATGACGATAATGACTTAGAATCTTAAAATAATTAGTGTTAAATAATGACAGTGTCTTAAAATAATGACTCAGTATTTGTCAGCCAGTAGAGATTTCTATGGAAGCCCATTTCTGTCCATATACGATGGCAAAAAAAAGACCCTGTAAGTCATTATAATGAGAAACTTAAAAAAATAGTTTATCCAAAAATATTGATTTTGACCATATCTCAAAACAATGGCTTACTTATCTTGACATAATGGCTTAGTATCTGAAAATAATGAGAATAACAATGAGCAGAAGTCATTATTTTGAGAAAGTTTCTCATTAAAATGACTTGCATTTCTATCACATTGGTAGAAATGGGCATCCACTGGATAGAAAAAAATCTCTACTAACTGGCAAATCTCTATCATCTAATTGAATTTAATTTGGTTTATATAGCAGCAAATCATAACAGAAGTTATCTCGTGACATCTTCCATACAGGGCAGGTCTAGACCGTAAGCAAGCACTTAGGGATGGTGGTAAGGAAACCAAGCTCTTCAAAGCCATACTGTTGCAAGTGTAAAGGTAATGTCATAATACCCAACCCTGGCAATAAAAGGTGACATTGGCTAGGAACTAATGCATGCTGCCCTCAGAATTATACAAATGATATAGCAGTAACAGTTACTGCTTTATGCAAATACATTTTTAACTTCAGGCTCAAACTTCATGAACAGAAAATCCAAAGATGTCACTAAACACATCAAATAAACATCTTCCTTTATGCTTAAAACTCAAAAATGAGCAAATAAACAGTTCAAAAAAGAAAAATACACATCAGCTGCCTTGCTGCCAATATGTTATCAGTCATGACCTTAAGAAACATCAAACTGTACACAAGTCCAGTTTACTAAAGCTGGGGCACTGGCCTCCACTGATCCAGAGTTCATTCAGCTATAAAGAGGCACAAACATCCTGACACGTACAGTATTCTCACTGACTGAGCCTGTTATCTGCCAGACTCTGAATAATGATAATTATTCACTGCCATTAATAGTGTATGACAGGTGTTGCGCAACACAGTCAACAAAGTGAGAGTAAGAGTTAAAACACACACAACCGTATGGTGAACACTGAGATTAAACAAACACATCCCCACTCACACATAAACTCAGTCTTTAGTGCACGAATGTAGGCCAGCAGGAGCTAATTTGTAACCTAGAAATGAAGCAACCAGCCAACAGAACACTGCCAGATAACATACTTTATGTACACTACATGTGTGCACCTCAAACATCTGTGCAGATCAATATTTGGTCTTCCAGTACAGAGTGAGATTTAGCAGTGATGGACTGAATACTGTTATTATCTGATTATTACCACCATCATTTTTTTTCTCTACTTAAGAAAGAGCTCAGATGTAATAAGGGGGAAGTAAAATCATAGGTCAGGACTCACGGCTGACTCATCAGAAAACACGCGACGCATAAGTATTTCCACACATGCATGTGTGTGTCAGGTGACATGCCGTGTCATGGTGGCATGATGTTATACCGGCTCTCTGCTTTGAGTGAGTTAAACAGAGCAGTTAGTGAGAAAGTCGGGCGTCAAAGCAACTCTTTTGATAATGGAGTAATATTTCTTCAAGGAAATGTCATATTTCTTGTTTCCAGGTTCACAAATGTGAAGATGTGACACATTACTTTGTCATATGTGGGAGTAAACAGAACATCTTTGTGGCTGCTGGTTAGATAAAGCAATCTGAATGAGTCACATTCAATTAATTAATTAATGAATTGCAGGTCTAAAGCAAACTTACCGCTAAATTAATTTGAACAAGTGAGGACACATTTATTTTTTCTATCTTCTTCAGAATCTTGTGATCCCTAGTCCACGAATTAGATCATGTTTAGACATATTAATATCGACTAACCATAAACCCTGACAAATCATTTGTTAGCAAAGAGTGTCTCGTTTATAAAAGCAGCAGATAGTCTTTGTCTGGTGAATCTAAATCCAATATACTCTCTCCTTTTAGCTCTGATTTTGGTCTTCGCCAACTCCTGAGAAGAATATCTGTTCGCTGCTGGAGATGACAATGATGACAGCGGTAAGAATGAACCAGAACACTAAAGTCGTGGGTCCAAAAACCAAAAGACTGATCTCAAAGACACTAAAATGCTGAGTCAGGTTGTAATTCTCTATAAAGTTTGACCCCTGTCTCAGTCTTAGAGACTTTTTATTCAATGTTTATACAAAATGATTATATGATTATAGATGCATTAATTTTAATCTGACTTTCAATAGGGGTCATCCTTTTGTGACTGATAACTTTAATGTAACGGAGGTTGATGTGTCACAGTCAGGAGCAATGACACTGCAGCAGGATGGTCAAAGTTTCTACTGTAGGAGGAAATATGAATCTGATGTATTACTCAGGTCTGACCCGGCTAGACACAAAAACCACAAGCAGGAAAACTTTGTTCACTGTGCTGGCTGGTCACATGCTTTTCCCCACATAGATAGATACATATTTTTAAACCTATAATAACAGGTTTAGCAGATATGGAAGAACACCATTCTGTTGGTAATGGTGGAAAATCAGAAAGGCCACTGTTGCCACCACATGTCACATCAGTTTTGCTGCGTTAATGTGAAATATCACAACATCCAAAGAAAGCGATACTTTATTTTATCCAAAGAGAGAGTAGTTTGTGTGTTTGAACTGGCCACAGATCAGCTAATGGTCTACAATGTTTATTCAGCAGTCATATGACACCACTGGCTTCATTGCCTAATCTCGACTCAGCCAGTTGGACAAGCTTCCTTTCTCCTCACACCCCTACATGTGATTGAGGAGATACATACTGTGTTTCCCTTTGAAGCAGTGACTGAACTGTGCTGGCGTTACCGACTCAAAGTCTCAAAGTGTGTAGGTGTTCTCTGCGAGGGAAACAAACAGGTCTTTGACATTTGGAGTGGGCAGGTGTTAAACAACTGTGACTGACCAACTGTGTCCCTCTCCTTCTTCCATGACACGCCGTGCACACACACACAGAGTTTGTGATAATACGCCACTGTCAGGATCATTCGCTTAAGTCGTATTGAATAAAACACATCAATAGAGGCTGGGACTTAATGCAACACAGGCTTTTAGTGGGAGATCTTCGCATGTCTCACCCCAGGACATGAACTGAATCAATTTGCAGAGCTGTCAAACCAACGGCAACCTAAAATAACTGCAATCAGTCAAGCCGCTCCACAATGGAACATGTTGGCTGAAGGCAACCACATTTCCCCCATTGTGAAAGAAGATATGTTGACTTTTACAGAACCCTACAAGCAAAAAGCTTCAGTTTTAAGTTACTTAGAAAGAAAAACAGACATGCCTTGATTTTTAGACATTGGTCACCCACAATGCTGCATTTTTACTTGCTTAACTCTGTAGGAAATGAGCTAATTTGCTAATTACAGAGAGTTGGAGAAGAAAATTGGTACCACTATCGTGTCTGTGCATTAAGTGTGAAGCTGGGGCCAAGAGACTGTCCCCAAGAGAGGGGAGAAACAGCTACAGAAATGTGCATTTGTGAAGCTGGAACGAGTACACTCAATCATTCAGCGTTGATTTATTATTTAATTTTAACCAAGTGATAATTTAAACCTGCATGCCAAAGAAGCACTATCACAAGCCACATGGGAGCTGAAGTTTATGAATAGCCGGTGCTTTTACCTTTGCTAAGATGACAAATGATGCGGTTTAACTGCAAATTTTAATGTGACAAAGATTAACTGTTGTTCACTTTTAGCTAGATCATCATCTTGGAGAGGTTTCGCCCACGGGGCGTTGGGTGCTGTTAGTACCAGGAATTAAGGACCTTGGATTAATAGCCCTCTAAAGGAGTCAGTAGAATACAATAGACTAGAATAACAGCTCTGTTTGCTTGTATTGGAGTTAGACTGTGTGTTAAATGTGAAATCAAATGACTACAATGGACACAAAACTGCAGTGTCAGCTCTTTTATGAAATCAGGTCACACAAACACCGCACACCATCCCTCACACACCTCCTCTCCCTGTCTCACACACACAAACACACACACACACACACACACACACACACACACAGACAGTGCAGTCCTACCTGTGTGAAGTAGAGGTTGAGTAGGCAGAGTGTGAAGAACTGCAGGCAGACAGGGCAGCAGTAGAGCAGCCAGTAGGCCAGAGGCTGCAGCTGGTTGGCCTGCACCACATTTTTAAAGTAGAAAGAGAAGAGGGTCGTCCTCAGCGCTGCCCACAGCAAACACAGGAACAAAAACACACTCTGGTAGCTGAAGCGCTTGTGTCCGTAGTGCAAAATGAGCCAGAGCTGCAGGTACACGAAAACAAACAAGAAAGAGTAGAGGACGGTGTAGATGGTAGTTAGACTGAGCTCCAGTGTTGGGGAGATTGCAGCTCCATGGGACTCCTTCAGTGAGGTAAACAAATGGGAATTAAGCTCCTCTCCTGCCGAAAACATCTCCACTGACGGCTCGCACTAACGCATGGGATGCTGTGAAGGCAAAAACACTAAAAGTGGGTCAGACCTGGGCTAAATTGTCCGTGGATGACAAAAAGACGAGGGTATGCGGGTGGAAAATTGCGATAAAAGCAGTTTATTCTGAAAAGAAGTGGCATAATGAAACTGCGTTGGGTTTTAAATCCGATATAGGGTTGAAGAAAAACTGGGGTCTAATTTGAACAAAGCGCTGGCTCCAAAATAACAAGAAAGACAGAAAGAAAACAAGAGAGAGGTCCCCCAGTGAAGCTCTGCAAAGCTGTTCTCTGCAAAAAACAACTTAAGGGGGGGAAAGCCTCCAGATCAGCTGTGATGCAGTTTTAGACCCGCCCCCATGCTCTCAATTAAAACGGAAACTAGCGCTTCGTGGGCCGCCATCTTGGCTCAACACAAGCCTCAGTTACTTGTGAAACAGCTGACTGCGGAGCCACAGATTCCACCCAGTTTCCGAGCCAAATATCCCGAGTGAACGACGTCGTCACGCCCACTTTCCCAGGGCGCCGCTTCATTGGTCAACCCCGCCGCCCAACCTCCACAGCCCTCTCACTCCATTGGTTTATGATGATGTCAGCTGCGGCAGTGCCCGCCCTCCGCCCGCTCGTGATTGGCCATTTGTTCAAGTCGAAACTGCTGCGCGATCTTATTGGCTCAAAGAAGCACGTGGGCGTCTCTCGCGGACAGAGAGAAGCATCAAAACAAGTTTGCAGACGTTTAGGTCAAGTTACCGAGCGATAGCGGAAATGTGTTGCTTTCAAAATAAAAGCGCGACACGAAAAAGCAGCATTTATGGATAAAAAGCGCAAGAACTGTAAAACAGATATGTTCTCAAGATTCCCAGAGTGGCATCTTCGTGTTTACTGCACTAAGCTGTAAGAATGACTCAAAGACTTAGCAACAAACCTGTCGAATAAGCTTTTTATTTTAAAAGGATAACCGGAAGTGTAGCAGGTTGACACTATTTCAAAAAGACGTTGGTCTTTTTTGAGATACATTTTTACATTTTACTGTACAGATGGACAAAAAATTACATTACGGGCTTACTCTGCTTGTAGTTTAATATAACATAATATCCCATGGATATATACCGACATGTATCTTATAAATTTACAGCTGTTAGCGTGAGCTAGCCATTTAAAGCCACAGCCGAGCATCCTTCAGTAGACAGCTAACGAAGTAGCTAACCTTAAGTTACCTACTTTCCTAACTAAAGCGCCATTTTTTGGACTCTTCTTCTCGAGTTTACACTCGTGGGACAAGCTGCTGCGTACATTTAGCGACATAATGTATTTATCTGCCTTCACCACGGTTTTAACTGTGGTTTGTAACGTTTGTGCCACTTGGAAAGACAAAAGCTGAACTTTAACCTCGCCAAGACTTTCTCAGGTAACTGCTTTAGCGTCCTCGTAGCTCCTTTCCTCACGCCGAATGTGTTCATATGTCATGTGAAATGCGTTATAACACTTTTTTTGGCCCACAGAGAGCACAGCAGGGCATGCTCTCCATGATGTGGATGTGTTTCGCTGTTTTCCTGCTGTGGATGAGGCTTGGAGGATGCACAGAGAAGGCCAACACGTCAGATCTCATTGAATACACAGCTGCAGACTTCACTGACAAACTGCAGTCTGGGAAGACGATGTTCATCTATTTCCAGCATCAGGGTAGGCTGCAGATCACTGTGTGGTGTGTGTTTGTGTGTGTGTGTGTGTTGAAGCCCTGCTGGAGGAACTTTTTGAGAGAAATATCCTCCAGCTGACAACAGTAGACAGCATAATAACACACCATGCAAAGTTCCAGTCTCAAATCAATTTGTCCGCATCACTTCTTGCTTTCACGTCAGCAACGAGCCAGGGACTTCTCAAGGTGCAACCCAGCAGATAGCAGCTGAATTTATAGGGCACTTAAAGTCTTTTAACCCACTAATCGAGGCTGACAGTATTTCACTCTGTCTCCAGTCACTCCAACCATCTCTCTCTTCTTGGTGGAGTTGGAAATGTCTGCTGACGCTCTGCAGGATTATGGGGTTACGGTTGGCAAGGTAACTCTAGTCCTCACCATGCTATGTGTCTCCATCTGTCACAGAAGTTGATTTTAAAGCTTAAAGTTTGATTAACCTGAAGTGAATGAATGAGTCCTCCCCTTTTTTTGTTCAGGTCAACTGCAATAAAGAGCTGGTTCAACCGTACTGCAAAGGAGAACGGGTGCTGCACACAGCTTTTCTGTTCAGGTGTGTCATGTGGACATGAAGGATGTTTGGTGTATTGGCATTGTCTTTACTCGCTGTCTGTGTCTCTCTGTCAGGGCTGGGAAAGAGTTCTGCGGTTTTGATCTGGACACCGTGTTTGATGTCAACTCCATCGTTGCTGAAGTCCTGTTGTAAGTGAGCAACACCGCCTCGTTTATAACGCAACAGCGCAGTGTGTGTGCTTCCATTTTCAGTCCTTGCTTTGCCTAGAGATTCAATGTCATCCAAAAATGATTAAAAACCGAGCACCAACAGTGAGGTCTGATGGTTGTTTAAGTAAGACAAGACAAGACAAGACAGAAAGTCTTGACATTAAGTTTCTCCCTCTCTTCTTCCCTTCCAGTGCCATTCTCCGTGAAGAGATCAAGTACGTCCACACAGACGCCGACCTCCTGGCCATGGAGAAGGCAGCCAGAGGGAAGAAGGATATTGTGTTGGGTTACGTCCGCAGTCTGGGAACACAAGGTATGAAAAAGAAGGAAGCAGCAAACACTGAGGAGAGTGAGAGAGTGGTTTGATGTGGGGTCAGCAATGGGGATTATCCTGCTGACGTATTTAAGGACTAATGACTCACAGATTGTCTGATTAATTGACTGACTGGGATGACTAATCAGATTAATTGTATTGTCTCTGCTGATTGTATTACCTAAGAGCACAGATCGATGATGGCGACGGCTTATGTGTACGGATCCAAATACCAATTCATCCTCATAACTGGAGGCCCAGTTTTGGAGCACTTAGGGTAGGTTCTTTATCTTTTTACCTCCATATGGTGACAAACTGTTTAAAGACGCTCGGACATATTTAAAGAGAGAGATTCCTGTGCTGTCTGTCTCTTGTTTAAAACAATACAAGTTTATAATAATATAATAATTGTATTTATGATGCGTCTCTCCCTCTCTGTTTGTCTTTCAGTGTCGATGAGCGGTCCGTCTCGTCTCAAGTGTGGTTCCTGCACTGTAGAGTTCGAAGTGTGTTCACGACCCAGACGAGCTCTGAGCGCTGCCATTTGACTCGTATGAGGAAACCCCTGACCACCCTCAACCTGCACTCCTTCCTGCAGCTCATGGAGGCTCCACTAGTGGTCAGTAATTTTTTTTTTAGGCGGAAACACAGAGCCACTGTAGAGTACTCCATACACAAAGATTTGTTAAAAATTGAAGCTATGTCTAGAGTAGAATGATCAGTCAGCCCTCAAAAAAAGAAATGCGGAGTTTACGTCTTATTTTACTGAAGAATGAGGGGAAAATAAATAAAGACAAATAGTTCCTAAATAATTCTGTCCATTGACAATGACTCCACTTTAAAATTAACAATCAATTTCAATTTTGTGGCAAAGAAACAATGAAGATAATATATTCATTTGTACATAATCGTGTCTCTCCCCTTCAGTCTGAAGTATATGACGACCCCTCCTCAGTCCAGCCCCCCCACTTCCCCTACCAGCAGACCCCTCAGGTCTTCCTGTTCTCTCGCCCTGCAACTGAGCACCTGGACCGGGACACGGCCACCACTCTGGCCTGGAGGCTTCGTGGCCTTGCCCTGCTGATGCTCGTACACAGGTACACATCATTGAAAGAGCTTTAAGGATGATGTTTTCCACATTAAATTTTATTATCTTTATATATTTAACATTTGCTTTTTTGTTGTCTATTATTACCAGATCATATTCTCTGAATCCACCTTTATCACTGTTTTGTGTGTGTGTGTGTATTCAGACAGAGTCCTGCAGTGAAAACCCCCGATGAATATAATGTGGCGTACAGGCTGCCTGAGAAGGTACGTTGGTCACATAAAATAAGATTACTTGTTATTTTTACCCATTTCTTTATGCGTGTTTTTACCGTGTGTGTGTGTGCTTTCAGAGCTTAGAGTTGAAGTATTTGACCTTACACGACCTTGATGAGGTGTTGGAAATCTTCACATATCAAGAGAAAGAGGAGGAGAAGTACGATACGTATGATGAGGAGAATGATGCTATATTTGGTAAGTGTCTAATGGAGAGAAGACAAGAGAGGAAACAAACATCAAGAAAGGAGAGAGGAGGAAGGAGGAGTGCATCTTTGTGTATTTATGTGCTCTTGTCTCTCGCTCCAGAATTGTTGGACGATGAAATCGCGCTGTCCGTCTACGAAAACAGAGGCAACATGCTGGACATGGACTCCATTACCCAACTAACCTCTGATAACTTCCACACCGCAGTAGCTCAAAGCAGCCTGACAGTGGTGCTCTTCTACCTCAAATGTGAGACGCGATCTCCCTACGTTGTGTCAAGTGAATATGAACTAAAATGTGGACGGAATTAACTACAGTTTTTATTTTTGCCACCAGGGGATGCTGTTTCAGAGGCTGTCCTCAGTTCCTTCATTGAAGTTGCAGAGAAACTTGCAGATGAACAGGAGAGCAAAGCAGATGTTGGTGAGAGGAGGAAATCAGCAGCGCCTTTAACAAACCCCCCGTTGTTTCTTCACCTCAAAGTATCACAGAGAGAACCACTGCCTCATGGGGTGTTGAAATATTTGTATAATAAATAATAAAATCTCTTCAGATTCCACGGTCCAGATGAGCGCCGTCGACTGTGTAGAGTGGACCGACCTCTGTGCCGCTCAGTCAGGCGGCTCCCTCTCGATCCCATTCCAGCCGATCACGGCCTTCCCCACCATCTTGCTGCTCCGCCCTCAGGAGTCGGCCCAGCACTACAAAGGCATGCTGGGTACTCAGGCGCTGCATCGCTTCATCATGATGTGAGTCACTGAAGACTCCTCAGACGTGAACGCGTCTTTGATATTATTTTGAAATCAGGAATTGGAAAGATCAGGGAGGGCTCCAATGAAATATGCCGTCAAACGGCATCGTGGGAAATGTAGGATCCATAGGCTTTGATTCTTGGGATTAAAAGTCAGCATATCTGGGCGTCATCTGTTTGAGTCCCTCAACTGCAAACAACAACTAAAGCATTCTTCCTCTAAAGATGGTGCTTCTAAAATCCAGATATGTCAAAGAAAGTGGATAATAAAGACACAATAAACTTTAATGTCCCTGTGGGGATGTTTGTCTCGGACATCAGAGAGTCTTCATGCCAAATGACTTGTATCAGAATGATGGGGACAGGACAGATGAGGTCGATCAGTTAACAGTGTGTTTGCATTACTTTGCATTAGTGAGGGCGTAGATGTGACTTCTATTTTATCTATTAGACCTCGCCATAACCTTAAATAAGCCATTATTTATCTGCGCTACGACAAATAAACACACACAGGAAACACTTGTATGCGAGCTTTGTCGTATGTAAACAGCAGGACGTGATGAATCCATGCTGGAGCTTTTGCAAATAGGTTTTTTGGAGGAATCTTGGAGTCATTGCTTACATTGACGTGTAGTCATGTTTTCTATAACAAATCCACAGGATGCTTTTTTTTATACACCGAGTATTCGAGCCATGTTTTCATTTCATCATGTCTCGACTGAGGAGCGCGTCCTCGGGAGAGAATCGGAGCCTCCACCACGTCCTCCACACAGTGCAGGAATAAAACAAAAAGTCCAGAGAGCCTCATGAGTCTTTGTACCTTTGTCTGTGTATCAATGTTTAATTGTCTGTTCTTTAACCAGGAGCCGCCCAGCTTCTCCTGCGCTGCTGTCCACCCAAGAGGAAGTGACATCATTCCTTCAGGAAGTGCCTCTCCCTGAGCTAGCAGGCTATAAGCCTGACAGAGTACTGGGAGTGTTTGAGACACAAACACACACAGGTAAGAGGCTGTAGGGCACCCAGGGCACCGTTACGTGGCTGCCCGTCGCTCCACCTCTCTCTCCATTTGCATGTGACTATCGAGGGATCAATGCAGTTTATCATGAATTTGAGGGAATTGGACCTGGAAAGTCTTTGAAAAGTCCTTGAATTAACTCTTTGAGGTTTATTGATTGCCTTTTAAATGTTCCAATGGATGATGAACACTTGAACACTACAGCATAAGGCTTCTGTTATTTTTGTATTTTATTACTGTTAACCAAATCCCATTGAAAGAGCAGAACTATTGTGTTATTCAGCCTTTTAATGTTTTACGACTTCCCTCCCCTGTCGGTGCCGCTCGGCTGCAAGGTTTGTTCTGAAGACGTACAAAACAAATCACAAATATATTTTCACTTAAAACTCAGTGATGTCCTGAAACAGCTGGACACTGGCCTGGTCAGCAAATCTTACTCAAACAGGAATAAACAACTTGTAAGGGACTATTTTCACTTTGGCTTGAGTAACAGATCTGTGAGTCGCACAGCAGTTTCTAGTGGCAATTTACAATCACGAGGTAAACTGTGGAAGCTTCGTGTTCGGAAGTAATCTACCATCCGAGCAAAGTGTGTTTGGACGTGTTTGATCTGATCGACCACTGAACTTCCTTGCTGGAGGACAGCGTGTTATGCACAGTGCTAAAGCCGCTGTCTCTGTCTCGGTGAGTACCTCACAGAGCAGGTCAGCGTATGTGGGATAAACTAGTCAAAATAAATGAAAGTGTGTGTCCGTGGTAATGAAGGAACATGTCGCCAGTGCTACACTGTGCTTATTGATGTCTTTTTAATAGTTTTGGGATGATAATGGAGCTCTATGGCACAGAGGAAGATGACCCACACAACACTTCTTGGTTCTTTTCACACTGACAGCATGAAAACGTTTGATTACTTTATGATTTAGGCTTGAGGAAGATGCGAAAATTAAGTATGGCCGATCACACAAGACAAAATGACCTTTAAAGACTCTGTTTATCTTCTAGGTGTGTCACTGTTTACTGAAGCGGCGAAGTCACTGAGAGGAGAGGTGCTGACTGGACTGCTGACAGACGGGCTGGCAGAGCAATGGTAACCGCTCTAAATTCAGTCTACTCATTCCTGTTTCAAGGTTGTCCCTGACAATCACCTGAGTGCTTCACTTCAGCTCATATTTCAGAGTGTGAAGTTCACGCAGTCAGGTATTGAGTCAGTGTTTCCTAAAAGCTAACATCGTTGAGCTACATTTATGATCAATATTTATTTAAGTTGTGTGTTTGCTGTGCAGGGCGGCAGAGCACGCTGTGGATCTTCCCGCCGTGTTTGTGTTTCCATCTTGGAGGACTCATCCCTCCACGCTGTCTGTGTCCACCTCCGCTGAAGGCCTGCTCACACACATCAACGCTGCACTGCTGCACCCACTGGTAAACCCAACGACGTGTTCATTCGCCTTTCTGTCTCATAAAGTCACGTTTACACCGAGGAAGACTAAACAAATGTATTTCTTGTCTGATGGAAGTTTTACTGCAGCCGCCTCAAAAAGTTCAAACCAAATGAATCAGACAGAAATGAAATCAAACAGCCGTAAATAAATGATGTGGACGCAACGTCTTGGAAGTCTATGAAAGCCAAGATAGGATCGTTCACAGTATGCCACGGATAACGAGCACCATATGTGGATTCTCAGGGCTTGGACGCGGCTTCCTGAATACATCCAAGGTCAGAGTAATGCATCACGCCGAGTTTACATTTGCTCATTTAAACAAATACGCGGAGCTGATGTGGAAACGGCGTTCTTTAACGCAGATGTTGCTCAACGTGTTTTTCTCTCCTTTTGAGTGTTTATTATGCTGCTTTGCACCGATGGACTTCTCCAGTTATGTTGCGGGGCTGTGATAGAGCTGAAGTGTAAAAGCTCCCTTTTGGTGGCGCTGTTGTCCTAATTTGTATCATGTCCAGTTAAAAGCCGAATTTCTTTGAACAAGAAAGTGACTCAGGAACTGTATGAAAATCACTTAAAAGTGGAGAAATTTGTTTGTTAATTTAGCCTTCCTTTGTGAGCTTGACCAAATTCCCCGATGCGTTAAACAGCCGTTTACATTAGCAATTAGTAATTTGTGGTTCAAACAGACAGCGACTGGAATATTTGCTGAAAGGGAGGAGTAATTTCATTGGCATCGTTAATGTTATGTCTGATGTGTGCTTTAGCGGTGCTGTTGGAAAAAGTTAAATGTTGGAATCAGGATGCGTCATCTTCTTTGTTTCATGTCTTGTTAATGTTTTCACAGTGGCAGTTGATCATCGCCAAACCTGCTGTTTGAATTTTTTATTTTATTTCCAGCCTGAGCTGACGGTGGAGAACCTGCCGTCCTTCCTCTCCCTGGGTAAAGCCCTCCTGATCCTCTTTGTGGGCGAAGAGGAGGATGAGATCGGGCAGAGGCAGAACCAGGCTCTGGTGGAGGAGATGAGAGGATTGGTAGAGTCTGGAGGGTGGAGGATGGAGCGATACCTGGCCTGCTGGATCCACCTGTACGTACATCAATCAGCGGTATCGATCCGTACTTCAGTCATCCATCAAAATATTTCAATTCACCCTGCTACATGGATCAGGCTCTGATGCTCCATCCATCAAAACACCACAGTCTATATATTTATATTCTATTTATGGTCTCTGTTCCAGTGGTCGCACGCCAGCTGGTATGTCTGTCCTGGGGTTATACCTGAACTCGATGCCCCCCCTGCCTGCTCTGGTCCTCACCCATTTGCCCTCTGGGGATGAAATCTATCAATATCCCCAAAACACCCCCATAGTGGCCTCCTCTGTGCTCCAGTGGCTGCAGAGGATCGAGGACGGCACCGAGACACCAGCAGGTAAGAAGGAGGAAGTGACGCACAGCAAGAATCAAATAAGAAAATAATTCTGTCTGCTCGGATTTACTGCAAATCTCTTTGCAATTAAGAGACTGCTCTCTCTCGAGCAGCAGGAGCCTCAGCAGTGACGTTATTGGCCGCAGCCATGACGCTCGTGTCTGCAGTGATTACCTACTTACATGCCGTGATTGGCTGACCACCTGCAGTGATTTTTTTTTTTTTCTAACACGCTGCACGGTTACATTCCCACCTGGATGAATCCGGTCAGCACAGTGTCTGCTGAGTGCACAAGAAATCTAAAAACAGATGTTAATTTAATACATTAAAAAGTGGGACTCGCTCTAAAATCTGAGCTGCGCACCTCATTAGTTTGTTTCTTTTCTCCATTTTTAGTTGTATAATTATAAGACGATGCATCAAATGTGAAGGTGAAATCAGCAAGACTTCTGAAGAGGGTGATTAGAGCCTCAAATTCCGAGGGACGCAGACTGATCAGGATGGTTTAGCTACTATTAAACCAAAAGAAGCGAAAGCAGGAGGAAATTTTTACTAGACAACGAAAATATGGAGCCATTAACTCCGTTAAAATTCCAGGAAACGTACCGTCATGGAGAAAAAGGAACGAGCAGATAATGTGTGCCATCTTTAAATCTACTGCAAGCACACCATCTGCTCCCAAGATGAATATAATAATTATACGGTCCTGCTGACCCTCAGATAACCTCGCTGAATCAAACTTGTGCCGCACCTGTCTGAGGAATGCACAGCTACACGTGTAATGGACGTAAAATGTCTTTTAAATTGAGAGGCGATTGTCCGGGTACTTTAAACCTCAAATTTCTGGTGCCATTAACCTTTGACCTTTTGAAACCTGTAGTTTGTGAAGGTGTTGGCCGAGATAAGACGGCGGTCTTGCTGGGACCTGTCTCTGTTTAGGGATTCTTATCCATCACATTCCATTCATTCTCCACGGAGACACGGGAGACCTGCAACACTTTGGGATGCGCAGTAGCTTTTTTCCACTTTTTCCTTCCTGTGGCCTTGCAAGAATTGCTTTCCACAGCCTTGGAAACTCTCTGAATTTACTTTTCAAAACTTAATTTTAATTTGTCGAAGATGAGTTTTAAAGGCTGACTCCTGGATTGAGTTTGTCACTTTGTCCTGTTTGTCTCAGAGTTTCCACACTGCAGTCTGTAATGTTCCTGTTTATATTTCCATTGGCTCTGTGATACTAACTTGCCTCATTGTCCAACACAATGAACCAACCAATGCTAGTCCCACGCAGCACAGCAAAGCTTCGGTTACAGTTAACTAATTGGGCCCTGCCTTGCATCACTCTTGGCAATCGTTACACATTTGCTTTGTAACATTGCGTTATTTATTGTGGCTAAAATCAATACAAGTTATCTTAATGTATAAATTAGTATCATAGATCATGTTAAATGCCAGTATCATCTTTAATCATGTATCAAGTTGCACATTGTAAACACAGATCTGTCTCTGCAGGGACGCTGGGTGAGAACAGCTGGCCTCCTGCTGTCGATTTTTATGACTTCCTGAAAATCATGGACACGCAGGAAGCCGACTCGCAAACCCCCGAAGAGGACGAGGTGGAGGAAGAAGAGGCAAACGTGGAAGAAGATCTGGTGGAAGAAGAAGAGACCGATTCCTCCTCCAGCTCTCCAGCTCCTGACAATAACCCTAACACTCACTCTGAACTGTAACATGACACCAAATAACTCATTAAATCTGTTTTTATATTGATTCTGGGCTTCATTGTGATTCTTTTTACTCATTTTATTGTATACCATATTCAAGATAATTAAATGCATAATTTATTCTGAATAAATGTATTTATTTTATGGCTTTTTAATCAACAAAAGCATGTTACCAGTGCCAGTAAGCCTTTAACTGTTCTGACTTTCCGCTTATGAAATCTCACCACGCATGAAAATTGCAGTGACTTTAGGTGAAGGGCATCTGTGTCCTGGAAATGATCCTGACGTTGTTTCTCCCATCGTTCCACCACCTGTCCGGTAATGACGGAGCCATCACGGGAGCCGTGTAATGTTCCCGGCAGTTGAAATGCCGATCAAAGAATGTGGAATAGATCATTTGTGTGGGCGTGTTTTAAGTTTAAGATGTGGTTTCTGTGACCATGAATAGTTTGAATCAGTCTCTTGATGGAAAAATCTTGCCAAACCATGGAGTCAAGGGTCGGTAGGGCTCTTGGACTGTGGTATGATGGCAGAGTTTCTTTTCAACTTGTGAATCAGCTTCAGTTTTTATCCAATGACTTGCTATCTTTTTATTAAACATTGACAAATATCTGATTCTCATGCCTGGTATTGATAAGACACCCATAATACGATGTGAGTGAAGAAGATGCATGCATATTCCAGAGCTCTGGTCAAACCACAGCTAACCGTCATCACTGCTGTTCACCCTTCTGACTTTTTAACGTTTGTTTACTTTAAAAACTGGCTGTTTTAGAACATAAAGAATATTAAAACATATTGAGAATTCAGAATAAATCAAATTTTAATTGGCCAAAAATGTATCGGCCCTGATATACTGTATATTTTGCAAGACATGTGTAAGCCGTGCATCTGTGATATGTTCATTATTTCTTTTTTTTATCTGAACATAAGCCACATTTAAGGTCACATTTAACCTGATATAAAATAAATGTACATTTAATGGTTTGAAAAATGAGACTGTCTCATTTTAAGACCGTTTTCCACCTGCCTTGGATCGGATTTCTCCGTCATGAAGTCGTTTTCGTTGAACTCTGAGCTGCTCAAGTCAATCAGCGTCAAAGCTGCAGTGAGCAGAGCAAGACCATGGCAGAACCAGTCTGTTTGAATCGCTGACTGTATGAAGAAGGTTTGGATTTGCCAGTGAAACGGGCAATTACAACAGGATTAGGCTAAATCCTGATGAGGTGCTACCTCAGTTATCGTGTCTGGAAAAACATTTGTCAAATAAAATAACATTTTGTCAGAGTTCTGGGCTTAAAGAACGTAAAATCTGGTTTCAGCTCGTGTGGCAGTGCCAGTGCTGGCTCGGGGGAAGTGAAATAACTGCTGTCGCTGACTTTTAACAGTGAGCTGTCCTGCTGCTGGCAGCTGTTTCAGGTAAACCGGCTCCTGCCATTGCAGCTGAGAAGAGAATCAAACCTACGAGTTAATGGCATGGCTGCTTGGATAACATTGGCAATAAACTGTGTAGCTGCAGACGGTTTGATTAATGAAGACAGATCAAACCTGCACAGACCTGCCCCGAAACCCTAGAAGGTGCTGTAAGACAGCTGAATAGAACTATATACGTCAATCTAAGAAACAATAAAAGTGCTATACCCTTATTAAAAACTTGTTTACCTGCAAAGAGGGGCCAAGGGCTAAGTTTTAGGCCTGCAGGCAAAAAGTTTCCTGTCTGGAGGCAAAAATCTGTGAAAGAAGTTTATTTATACGGTAACTTTCAATAGCAGAACCTCACAGTAAAACGTAATGCAGCAGGCATAAAATAGAGACTTAAGAACAGTAAAAACTCCATAAAACTGGAATAAAACATCCATAAAGCAAAGGTCAGGGGCTGCATTCTAAGAGCATCTGCAGAACTTAAGTCCAAAGGGAGTGAGATCCAACAAGATGCAAACAGCATACATCCAAAATAATTGCATTTACCGATGCCTGGAAAAACTGAGTCAGCCTCTTCAATCAGAAGGGAAATGATCCGACGTAGATCAAGAATGTAACCTGATTGTAGAGCAGCCACGGGGCCCTGTGCTACGTGTGAGTTATGACATTAGTGTAAGCAGACCATGCATATTATTCAATTACATAATGCACACACGCACAGAGCAGGCCTGACACATGAAGCGGTGTGTCGGTTTCCTGTCATCATTTGTTTTATTCTTCAGGAGTAACTTAGCTATGTTTCACCGATAACAGAGGCGGAACATCATATTTTTGGTTTATTGCTCAGCTTGGCTTAATACTGATATTACCATACGTTACAGTGAGTGAAAGCAGACTGTGGTCATTATGTAAAAGGCCAATTTGACTAAATCTGTTTCTTTTTAAAGTAATTTCAGCCGTTGCGTAACAACCACAACGACTGGTTTCAAGCCGCACAGGACTGCACACATGTAGACACGTGGAGACAGAGTCTGGCTTGATTACAAGGTCAGTACATGCAATCACAGAGAAGTGATGGCATAATGACACACAGATGCCGAAATGAGCGTAAGAATGCAAAAGCAAAAAGATGTGACGGTGGGGAGGAACGCAGCAGAGCCAAGAGAGGCTGGTTTCACTCGGTCAGTCTCCAGGACTCACTGTTTGGGTCTGTTAGTAACAGGAGCTCTCACCTGTGCCTGCATGTGTGTGTCCACGTAATCCGGCCGGGCTTTGCATCCCCATGACTGATCCTACACTGTGTGCATGCATGCGTCTGTGCCATTAGCCCAGCTCGTGGATGCACATCATCGACGTGTGTGACAGAGACAAATCATCCCAGCCATCTGGGAGCAGGACTGCAGAGATATGGAATGCTGGGAAGACTTGAATACTAACTGAGTGTATTGTGTGTGTGAACTTGGCTGTTTGTGGGAATACATACTCCAAGATCATGATAATCGAATTGTTGCCCATAATTACACGGAAAAATTCCCCTGGGATGTCTGTTAATCTGTTCTCACAGACACATGACCCACAGACGATCTCTGCCAAAGCCAGGCTGCGTTTCTACAGGATGGCAAGAGAAAGTGTTTAAGGGCTACGCTCCTTTGAAACGCTGTGAGTAGGGATAGGAATCGAGAGCCGGGTCCATTGGAGAATCGCTTCCAAATTGATTGATTCATCAGAATCACATGCTCAGAGCTTATTAATTACTTTTATTGATGTTTTTGTAACAGTTGCACGTTGCAAAACTTGCTGGAAACTTGCAACAAGGAGTCAGTCTAGAGTCCAGGTAGATATACCTTGACCTTTACAGGAAATAAACAAAATGCAAAACAGTTATTAAGTGCAGCAGTGAATCTGAAAACAGAAAGTGTTGTACCATTTCCCAAAGTACAAGAAAAAGAAGATTACAGAAGTATCTAAAAAAAAAGAAATCTGTATTCAGAATCTCTCCTCAGAAATTAATCGTCCGATTTATCTCATAACCCCGCGGAGGCGAAGCCACGCTCAGGTTAAGACTGCACGCTTTAGCCACTTAGTGTCTAATACGCTAATCTGAACCGGCGTCTGTTTTTCTGCTCTCTAATGGCTCAGCTTACAGCCAGGTCATGAGAGCGGTTACACTTTATTTCACCGGCACACTTCTCCTCTGTCCTGCTTCGGATATGTTCGCAATAAACAGAAGAGTGCCTGGATGCCAGATTAAGGGTCTTTAGGGGCCGCGGCGTGCCAACGATTGTAGATACATTTTTCAATCACAGCCGCTTTCCCTGTGCTTCAGAGAGGCTCTATTCATTTAAACCAATTCTGTGCTTTTCCCGTTTGCCCTTTGTTCACTTCTAAGCCATCCTTTCTTCACTGAAATCATTTTCCTACCACTCACAGCTGATTGATGGAGGCAACAGTTTGATCTTGGACTTGAAAGTCTTGGTCTAATGGTGTTTTATGTTTCCATTCACCATTGGTACGGTGCAGTATTAAAAATAGGAATGTAGTCTGTGAAAATACAAAGCATGTGTTATCTGCAGTGGAAAGAATGAGCCGGTGTTAAGCCGATTTGAAGATAGTACCAACTGAATGTCTAATAAAATGAGCAAAGGAGGAAAGTTTTCTTTTTTTTCCTGCCTGGTGGGAGGTCACTGTGGTCATCAGGAGGCCAATGAGTAATTATGAGAAATGTATGAGTGTGTGTGAATGAGATGGGCTACTTTATCTTTTATCATGTTTAATTTTAGCTCCAGAGGTCACTGCTAATAATTGGCCAGCTGCCATCGGTGACACACTGCGTTGTCATGTGAACCTCTCAATACCATTTCCTGCCTCTGTGCCATAGGGGAAAAAGCGAAACAGGAATTAGGCAGCGAGGGAACCTCATGAGTCAAAATGACACAATCAGATTCACTTTAAATATAATAGATATATAAAGAGTCAGTCGTCATCCTCAAACCAGAAACTGCTGAGAAATTACAACAATCAGACGATAAATCTGTCAAGTCCTGTTTTAGTTTGAACTGGAAGTCTGGAAATTCAGGTTTGCAACTCTTATCTTTGGGTTGTGGGCTTTTGGAAACAGTTTTCTGACATTTTATGGACCAAAGCACAAAGAAAGCAGACAGGGCTGAGCTAAACGACGCCCCAATCCGAGCAGCTTGTTTAAAAAAAAAAAACTCTGAGCTTTTAAAAATGAGGAGAAGTCGATGTGTGAGGGTGAAAACTCACACACACACCAGGCTTTCATCAGTTTTAGTCCCACGGACATCAAACTAAGTGTGACCTGTGGATGTGCAGGGCCTGCATCCATTTGTCCTTGTTTCAGCCTGGCTCTTGGCTCCAAAGGTGTGTGGAATGAGGCGGACTGCTCTGGCTTCGCGCCTGAAGCACAGAAGATCCACACGTGTCACGCGCTGCTGATTTGGTCTGCAGCCCGGAAACAATCAGCAGAGTGAACCAGCACAGGGACCATCACGGTTCTTTAGAAAGTCTGTTTATTTATTTACACACGCTGACTACAGCATCGACTGTCTGCCAACAGAGGGAGCCAACAACATTATGAAGTCATCCCATAAATGACCATAACTACAGACTCCTATTGACTGTATCTGTCTGTGTGATGAAGACCCCGTGCACATAAAACATCCCGTTAGAAACAGTATCTAGACTTTGCTGCTGCATTTGTGCGTCTGCAGCTCTTCTAACTCCTTCATCGACGTGTTGAAATATCAAAGGACGCAGATGAAGATTTTCACATGGGTGGTTTGTGCCATCACCCATCAAATATCGTTAAATAAACTCAAAATCGTGTACGTGGCGGTCAAAAATATGATCTCTGCTGTCAGCTAATGGGAGACATTTGATTTACATTGTTACAAACTTTTCCTCTACACAATACAGCTTCAAACACAGAGTTCACTTTAGCAGCTTGTTTGTGCAGATTGATATTCTGTGTTTGTGTGTGTGTGTGGGGGAGAAAAAGCCATTTAGGAGAGAGACATCGGAGAGGCTTTTATTGGGTTTACACAGTTCTGGGAAGAAACACAATAGCCTGCCGTGGAAGAGGAGATGTCAGGAAATTTGGTGGTTTTGTTTTGAGAGTGGGGGTGAGAATATTGCCGATAGTAAAACGGCTCAGGACAAATCCTCTCGCACTCTTCCAGGATTTGATGCGTTTTTCTTCTCGTAATATTTCAAAGAAAAAACAAAAGAACGCGGCTGCTCACACCGCTGCACTGTGCCAGGTTAGTAGCCAGCAAGGGAAAGTTTTTAGCAAACCATTAAAACAATATTTGGATGAGTTGGAGTGGGATTAACTATAAACTGGTTGTGAGTTGTGATTTATTGTTGAGTCTTCTCAGTTTTTTACAGACCAAAAATTCAGTGATTAATCAGGGAAGTGGTCAGCAGATGCATGCAGATGTCTGACTTCTAAATAAAATCTTAAAATAACATCTTATGTTTTAGTTTAGACAGATGAATCACGTACAGAAGCATCAATGTGAGCACAGCGTCTGTTTCCTCAATACAAAGGAATTCTCTCCTACCTCCAGCTCCTGGGAGTCTTACAATACCATACCTGTTAACACCTATTGGAACGGGAAACAAAGCATCGGACAGCTGAACAAAAGCAGTGTCAGCGACATGGAGGGGAAGATAAAGTCTGGCTAAAAGCCGCTGCTGTTAATTCACAGAGATTTTTTGCTGCAGCTGCAGCCAAATACACAAAGCTTGAGGCTTGGGTTTTTTTTTCTGTTCCTGGCTGTTTAAACAAGGAAAAATCAGGATCCAGTATTTTCTTTATCCTCTCATCAATCCTGTCATGGCACCGAATAAGCCAGACATGCATGAAATTAGTAATACGCACACAAAAGTGTAACTTTACAAGAATGTGGGATCTGTTTTATTTCATTTATTTGATCAGAAGATCCCAGCAGAGCTGTCCAAACAGACGTTTCAAGTGTAGTACTTTTTGTATATGTTGGAGACATAATTTTCCTTTTTTGTTCCCATTTTTGTGGATCAAAATCTTTTTGGTTGACATACCGAGGCCAATAATGTCGATCATATTATAAAATCCAAGATCCACTGGATAATTTTTATGAATTTTCTAAAATTAAAACGACCTATATGAACTTTGTTCACTGTTTGCATGGAGGAATGAAATGAACTTTTCACTCTGCACTCTTTCCCACACTTATTTACATATTGGCTCCCAATCCACAATCCTGAGACCCAGTTGGAGGCGGTGGATGCGCGCGTGTGTGCCAGCATTTTGCATTTCACCTGGGACCGCTCTGTTTTTTGGCTGTTTTGGGGGGTTCTTTCCCTCTTACACGTCCAGCCAGCGTTAGAGACCGAAGTGAAACAAAGAGAAAGAGGAAGTTGTCATCACATTGCCATGACCATGTGCTGATGGAGAGGTCGCCGCAGGACGTGCAGCGTGACCACATGCACGTCGTCGCGTTTATCTGTGTGTCCATGTTTGTGCGTGCGCAGCAGAAGCTACTGTAAGGATTACTAATAAGGAAGAGAGAGTGACGAATGAGGCACTTACTCACTCACTGTGGGGGATGAGCTCAATTTATTGTTCATTTTTTTTTATCTTATTGTTTGCTTATAAGGTTTTCAGTTTGCAAGTGGCAGTTATTGTACATTTAAAGAATGAGACCTTCTTTTTTTGTTTGATTTATTTGATACAGGTTTTTGTTACGCTTTTATTTTGTAATTTGTTTATATTTCATTCCCAGATTTCATTAGATCCATTATTTTGTCTGAGAAATTAGGTTTATACAATCCTAATTTATAATGATGATGAAAATTGTAGCTTGGATGTTTTCCCGGACCACGATCAAACCAGAAAAAATATGAATTGTGCCTGTTTTTGTGTCTAATTTTCATGAGTTGGAGTCAGAGATCTACGATTCTTCTTCTGTGCACACTAAATGTTTATCTCATCTCACATTTTGTTCACATATCAGATCTTTGCCTTCAACTCATGAAAACTGGAGCCAAAATGAAAGTGTTGTGTTTATTTTTTAATGTTGTAAATGAGTAATCTATAATCAGAGACAGCGTTGCATTTAACATTCTTTACAGTCTCACTGGTGAAACAAAGTTTTCAGACCAAAACCTTGAATGATGGATGGCTGAGTTTTATTGGAGCTCCTCTGGCGTCCTCCTTTCATCTTACATCGTCTTTATTGTTCTTCTGTAAATGACGCTTTCATCAAAGAGGTTTGGTTCCAGGAAAGTTTTTGTCTGCGCTCATGTTTGAAGAAATTGGAAGTGCGGCGCTCAGCTGCTATAAATCTCTGCGATAACGTTTCAAAAGTGAAGTAAACCAAACACGGATCTTTAGGAGGAGAGGGATCTTATTTCACATAGCTGCCAAGCTCTGCTGAGCTCCTTCAGGGGCGTAGGGAGGTGAAGGGTTTACAGAGTCCAGCCTGCAGCCTCTATTCCAGGTTTGATCCTCTGTAAAGTCTCCCTGATCTCCGACCTTCTAGTTGGGCAAAAAAAAAAAAAGACGTGATATGATGATTTCAGTTTATTTGCGTATGACTGATGTTATTCCCTCAGCTCAGTAAACAAAGCTTTCTAAACCCAGCCTTAAAAAGGACACGTCTTATTGGAAACTAATTGCAGAGTAGGGAGGGGGAGCGTCCGAAAGAAGAAGAGCAGAGATCAGCGTTCTTATTAGCCCTCGGAGACTCCGACTGAGACATTACAGACACAGGGCGTCCTGTCCAAAACAACAAGCACTAAACTCTGCCAGAGGTCAGTTTACTGTCCACAACCAGTTTTTACAAAGCAGTTATATGCTTTTAAAGATTTTGGAAGTCATTTTATATAAAAGATAAAAGTGTGTTTTGTATAAATGTAGATTTTGATCGTTTTATATTTGCGGTTTTGTAAAGCAAAATTGAGGAAACCATTCAGGCCGAGATAGAAATCTCCTTCCTGTTCTGTGTCAGAGGTAACCGTAGACTAATCTGGCAGCTGATTTGTTGTGCTCTCTGGATATGGCGCCCTTACTTTAGTGGCAGACTCCAGCTGAATGTAGTTTGACTGACTGTGAAAGCATGTTTGGGTTGATCACGGTTTGGAAATTGGATAATAAATCGGATATAAAACACACATCAATCCAAATTTTGTTGCATCATATCAGTACCTTTCAACCAATGGTCGGACTTGTGCAATTATTTACCTCATAAAAATACATTTCATTTTCTTTTTCCTATTTTGAAAAATCAGTAAAAGCAGTGGGACAAAATGCATCGCATGTTCTTTGGCAGTAGCCACACTCAGTATGCCTGTTTATCAGAGAGAGGGAGATGTGTGGCATGTTGAGAACTGTAATTCACAGACCATAAAATCTTGCTGTTCTGCAAACATCAGAAAACAAACACTACTTCTCTTTATTACAATGCCAAAGTGAAAATTAATCTTGGTCGGTTTTCCATGTTGGAAGTTTCTGTCGCTTTATGATCTAGTGCCAGCATAGCCCGAAAGTTTGAGGTTGATTCCCTCAAAGCCGAGGCAGGAACATGAAACCCAGCATGGGAATTTTCTAAGTGGTTGAATTTGATTTATTAATGAGGGCTTATTTCTAAATATCGTCTTAGATTGCTGTAATGCAGCTAATGCGCGCACACACTCACACACCTCTCAGCATTAAATAACGTCTGCTGCCGTTAAGAGCTTTCTGCTGGATCAATATGGAGAAAAGTTCAGCGTATTTTGTCCAATTTTCATTTTGCTGTAATCTGTTCAGGCACAAAATATCAATACAGCGCGCTCTGTGTGTTTGTGTCTGGGTGTGTCGAGGTCAGACAGAGCGACACGCACACGCTATATGAACCTACAGTAGAGAAAACATCCTCCTCTTTGTGCCTCTCTCTGTCTCCACATGTACGGCCCGGTAAACATCCTCCTCTGCCTCCGTTCCTCAGGAATGTCCTACAGCGTTTATGTTCTTCATCTGCATGTGTGTGTGTGTGTGTGTGTGTGCCATCCACGATAAGCCTGGGCAGCTCCCTCCTGTGTTGGGGTTAACTGATGTGTTTTAATGACGTCAGAGCTCTTGTCTCTCTTTTGTGTCTACATTCCTGTTCTACCTCAAACACACTCCAACGCTCCAACCTATCAATACTGTTGTGTTGCAGCATGTTGTGTGTGAACAGTGGTATACTGTGTGTGTGTGACACAATCCTTTATTTCTGGTCCTCCATCAGTGTCTTGATTTAGATATTCCGGTTATACACAGAGATGCAGCGGCAGTTTGTTACAATGTTTGCATTTAAAAAAACGTCAACGGCGAAAACATGGATGATCATGAACTTAATGAGGACGCTGTTCATGTTATTTGATGGAGATACGTAGTCTGCGTGATCGTTGTTGGATCACTTCTCACACGATGCCTTTCAAATTTTGCTCTACTGACTGATAATTACTAGATGGCACATGGCAGATGGTGTTGATGCAGGACCACAGTCTCCTAATGGCTCGCTGTGAGACGGGCTGTACCACAGAGCGAGCGGGGGTGCTGTCAGTCAAACAAAACCTTTATCAAACACCTTTTTGAGGATTTCCCGTTCAACAGCGTGTCCTCACAGCTGACTGACGACTGACCCGTCGTTTGTAGAGGCCATTTCGTTGATGCATGAGTCATTAGTTAAGGTGAAAGGTCACGCTGCAGCGCGGTTATTTCTGTCATGTATTTGACCCAGTGGGACACACAGGCTGAGGGTGGGGGGAGCGGTTGATCAATACGCGCGCCGCATGAATGCAAATGTCTATTTGTAACATCTCACATTCAGTATCTGTTGACTGTCAGCACCTTGCAGCCTCGTAGCAGCAGACATGAAAGAAAATGAAACTTTCATTACAAACTAAATCAAAACAGAGGCTCTATTTAATGCACAGGCGCACCCAGAGGAATATCATACATGCTGTAGGGCTTTAAATAGCTCCCATGTGGGAGCTGCACAGGTCACCTACATGCATTAAACATGTGATGTATTTATGAATGGGGAATGATGAATGACGGTGTGAAGACATCAGGCCGTTTCTTTTTCCAGGTCAGTGTGTGATTCGAGAATGATGTGTGCATAAGGATCTATAAACTGGACGAACGTGCGCGTGTGTGTTATTGATTGAGGAGCAGGGTAACGTACCGCTACAGGCAGATGTGTCATCCCCTTTGGGCTTCTGCGTCGCCGCGTCCTTGAAGAAAAACTGCGCACACACACACAGCAGAGCGGGTGAAGTGGTCATAGTAAACTGGAG
This sequence comes from Nibea coibor, assembly GCA_023373845.1. Classification (NCBI taxonomy): domain Eukaryota; kingdom Metazoa; phylum Chordata; class Actinopteri; family Sciaenidae; genus Nibea; species Nibea coibor. The sequence goes on along the minus strand of CM041732.1, from coordinate 5,694,841 downwards.
AAGATAAATCACATGAATGTGGCAGTTGTGTGATGATCTCACACACACACAACACACCCACATGTTGTGATGAATGGCTTTGCTGTACCTTGGCGTGTAAATGAATGAGATCATAAAAGAACAAACTAAGTCAGTCTGAGAATCATTTGGAATCAGATTGGGTGAAACTCTTGGGTTTTCTCTTTCTGTGGATGTTTTCTCATCCTCTCTGGAGACAGGAAGTAGGCAGACTTTCCTTGGATTTCGTGAACTTATGATTTAATGAACCAGGCTAGATCTCACGAGGATTACAAAATACAGAAACCATCTATGAAGATGCTATATATATATAGTATATATATATATAGATCTGTCACATCCTGTACCATCATCTTGAAGCCAGGAAATCATGAGATAAAACAGGCACGTTAGCCGCTTTAATATGTGTTGCAGTTGCTCTTTTCTGGGCTGGTTGGAACTTGTTTGAATGATTATGTAACGCTGTAGCTGAGACCCAATTCCATAATGCATAGCAATCCTATACAGTACCGTCATACGATCAGATCTGAAGCTGTTTGCCGCCTTTCTCAGTCACTGTGGGAGAATTTGCATTGACGGTACACTCAAAAATGGCAATTTAAAGTAATGTTTTTTTTTTGTTTGTTTATTCTTAATTACTTAGTTACTTTTCCATTGTAAACCTTCAAAAGCATTTTAAAATTAGTAGGTGTTGTAGATGTGGGGCGTGTTTTTTCTTGTTACCATGTCAAAGTTTGAAGAGAGTAGGGTGGGCAGCGTATCCGCATTCCTTGCATATAAATCTTGATGTCTTATCGGTGATGGCATCTTTACGAGCTCCTGGCGACGGGCCTGCTGACGCCGAGTGTGCCAAGTAGAAGAGGACAGACGTGGTTGTCCGCTTGTTGTCGCTTGCCTTAGTGTCTCCACTGCTTGACTCCACTGCTCTGCGAGTCTGCTGGATCGAACCACCGATCATCTGATTAGTGGACGACCCACTTGTTGGCTTTAGGTTAAGGGGCTGGAGAATGCATTATGTCAATGGTCTTTGCAAGTATATCAAGACAAATGTGTGTGTGTGTTTGATAGTCGATGAGAGCCACAGGATAGACATGCACCCCAAAGGACCTCACAACAGGAAATTAAAGTTTTATTCCATTATGCGGGCAGTGGTGCTGAGCCACGGAGTGCCACGAGCGCTGGAAGAAGTCAACTGTTTGTCCGTGTTGATTGACACACTGATGTTTTGACTCTGCTGTCGGAAACTGTTCCCTAATAATCACCATGCCATGTGTGTTTTCACGCCTTGTAGAAAAACCACATCTCTGCTGCTTGCACAAACACATGCGCTCTGCGACTGCGTCTGCAACAGACCTCACTGAACGCAGCTGCGTCTATTTCTACTTTATTAGTTCAACCGGCTGAGTCTGAGGCCAAACTGTGCCTGCAGGTCGTTAGGGGTAATTGGAAGGATTGAACTAATTTGAAATTACAACACACACACACATATTGAGACTGTTGTACCACTCGAACCAAACATGTTGTGATGAAGAGTGTCTGAAACTAGCTGGCAGGAGCCGCTGAAGTTTAACCGGTTTCCTAAAAATAGGCTTAATAACAAAGGTAATGTGTCAGTCTCAGTGTTTGAGCTGAAAACACTTCAGGCAGAAGTTCCTGGACATCTTGAACTTGACATATTGAAACACTCTTCAATAAAAATCTGTCAACAAAAGGTAGTGGGTGGTGGATGACTGTGCAGTCTTAGGGTGTGTTCACTCCTCTGGGAGCTATCTGAAGAAAAACTTTTCTCAAGAAAGCAGTTATGAGGTCGACTTTGTTGATTGCTTCATTTCACTTTCTACGAATGAAGGCAATTGACAGTAACTGTTTATTTCTGGTTACGTGACTCTGAGTTTTTAAAGTGAATGTGGTATTTCCTGTCTTTTAAAAGATGTTATAAACCTTTTAGGTTAGCAGAGGTCCGTTTGGTTCTGCTGTTTTTTGTCATTATTTGTGCACAAATAAAATAAATACATAAACTGACATTTGACTCCTTCCTAGAAGAACACCAGCAGCGCTCTTTGGGTAATCCGGAAGCAATGACTCCTGCCGTAATTCACAGGGAAGCACAGAGGTCAAGGAGGGAGTATAGACATGGCAGAGAAGGCGAGATAAGAAGACGCGTATCAATATTTATAGATGGCGGCGGGTCAGAGAGAAAGGAAGTTTGGCATGGAAAGCAATCAGAGGAAGCAGGAGGTAGATTATGTATGAGGGGGAGAGCAGAGGAAATAGAGTGAAGGGGATGAATACACAGATAAATGGAGATATGTCAATATTTAGGAATAGTTTGAGGCTCGGATATGATATTTTTATTTGAGTGCACATGCAGGTTTAGTCTGAGCTCTTTCATCTTCAGTCTTTTATTTGTAGCTGGAGTTTTACGTTACCGTCAGTGCAGGACCGCCTGCCCTATTTTATCATTTAAACAGACCCCTGCACACGCAGCACACGGCTCACAGCCAACTGAAACACTTTGATTTATTAGTGGAGCGGCTGATTTGTACTGAAGAATAAGAGGAGTTTGTTTGTAAATCAGATAGCATCCCCTTTCCTGCCCCCCTCACCGGGGACTGTAATGATCGAATATTCAATCCAGCTGTCAAATATTTATTCACTTCAGCAAATAACTGACAGAAAAAAATCTAAAAGACCTTCAGGAATCGATTGATATCGGACAAACCGATCAAACACTGCCATTATTTACTTAGGTGTGTCTCCATTACAGCCTGATATATTTATCTGTTTATAATTAAATTTGAATTTCCAGTCACTTTCTTTCAGTGCAATCACTGCATCATATTTTAACGTTCAGTTTGCTGGATATGTGATGTCTATCTATCTATCACCGACTTTGCTAACAGCTAAATGGACTTTTCTTATCTACCGACCACTCACAGCACTTATATATTCACTCAGTGTTGCTTTACATAATATTGGAGTTACTTTTTACTGCATGTATAAAGTATATGTCGAAAACACGCCACAGAAGCATACCTCAAGTGTTAGATGGTTAGTTTGTTAGATGGTTAAACTTGTGAAATACAGATTTGAGATTTTCCATCAGACCACACACAAATGGTGGCCATTTTTGGCACAGAATTGTTGGTACTTTCAGTCTAGTGGATATCAAATATTTGTATTTTGGGTCTCCGGTTTTCCTCGTTGTCTAAACTAAAACAAACCCCATAGTTCGGACAATAGTGGGGAAACATTGTCATGATTGTGCACATCAGAGTAACATTAATAAGGGGTGACTATATTAGGTTATATTCCAGTTTTGTGGAAGTTGGTTATAGTTACAAGCTTATTCCAGTGACAAAGCTGTTCCTCATCATACATCATGATTTTAAAAAAGCATGAACTCCGTGAAGTCTGCACCGTGGAGTGTTTCCGGAGGTTAAGAAACTGAGCAGAAATATGAGCTGCCTGTCGGAGGCCGCTCGAGGTGACTTTCCCTTTTATAACAGGGAAGATGAGATAATCAAAGTTCAATAGTGTAACCTCGGGGATAACGAACAGCTATAAATAATGCACGCTTAAACAGGGAGCCTTTCTCTACTGCTCACCGGGTTTTATGGCCAGCCCTCCGATCCCCATTGCGATCTTTAATGAGTTCAACATATCATCTAAAATTCAAATTATTAAAAGGTTGCATTATTAACCTCTACATAATTCCAGAGAAAACCAGATCAGACTATCAGAATTGTTTTAGGATGTCTTCTCTTTTAACAGAGCAGGAGCAGACAGAGCCTCAGACTCTGGCTTTCAGGGAGAAATTAGTTAAATTTGGCAAATTCTAATTGACTTGGCCGAGATGAAATATTACAGGTCTAAAGATTGACTTTTTATTTAGGCTGGAGCCTCGCAGGGCTCATCGACCTTCACTTTATTGATCCTCAGGGAGCCACAGCCAGAACACTTTCTGTTCTATGGCATCGTCTCGTAACAGCAATTTGACAAAGTGCACTTACAGTATATGACCAACAAACAAACTGCAGGCTGCATTAAGTGAATAACAAATTAGAAATCCTTTGGAAGCTTAAAAGATGGCATGTTAATGGAAATAATTATGGCAAATCAAAACTGTGAAATACTATGTCAATATTATGAGATATTTAATAATATCGGCAAAATTCTGAACTATTAAAGTCAATGTTAATCTGAAGTCAGAATTTTGGGACAGTTTGGCATTTTTTATGATTCCACTTGCACCTTTCATGTAGAAATTTGTTTCAAAATGTGTCTGCCAGCGGTGTTGACACCACACTGACAAGTGAAACATGGTGGATACGCTAACTATTTCCAGCCTAGTGCCTTGAGAAAGAGCACAAGAGCCCAGCCCAGGCTAATTCACATACATATAATTACACATAAACAACATTCAGATGCCACAAACAAATAAATAAAAACGATGACTGCATTAAGGAAATAGGAACATTGGGAAAACAGTAGGACCAGATGGGTTTACCTCAACTAACTTAATTTCTGCAAGATATGTTTGATCATTTCTGACCACAGCCGCTCTGCCAGCATGTCAGAAATGAGTTTCCGTACAAAAATCTGACCGTATTATGAGAAAATCTAAGGAGAAGACAGCACACTGCTGGGAAATGGGCACAAACAATAATAAACCAACAGTGCAAAGCCAACAGTGCAAAGCCAAAGTAAATGAATATATATACCAGTGTCTGGTTTAAATATATTTAAACCAGACACTGGTTACTCCATCACTCGCTGACACATGATGCCAGGAAATAGCTGCATACCCACAGGCACGCACACATACACACACACTGCATTGCAGTAAGTTGCAAAGCTCTATTAATCTCATCCAATCAGAGAACATTTTTTATTGTGTGGTAAGACAGACGGTGAAAACAGAAGTTAGCCCGCTGTTCTGGGTTAACTGCCGTAACAGTCTTACACTGTTTCCAGCCAGGATGAGCAGAGCGTGGGAACTACTGATCCGGTCACATTTCAGGCATGTCATCATGTTCTACTATCAGGGAGCTTTTGGATGAAAAATTCCCAGCGGCCTGTGTTTTTATTTATTTATTTTTTAAATCAGATAGCTAGATATGTTTATTTAATCTGGTAAATCAGTTATATGAGTAAACGGTTGGTGGAGTGGGCTGCAACCCAAACTGTGAACCTGAACTGCAGTATCTGTAATAAAGACATTTATTATTATACATTATTATTGATAATACGAGTTGATTTTGTTATGAAACTGATTCATTCTGGTTTTAAAACACCAAGAATACCTTAGAGATTTAATTGGGAATTTTTTGAGAACAAAAGGGGCTCTAGAATTGACCCTTGTGGGACACCACAAGCCACTGATGTTGAATCATATTTTTATATCCATTTATATGAATATGAAATATCCAAAGCATGAATAACAACCATCGGCAGGAGGAGTCCCCTGCATCTGTGTGTCCTCCTTCACAGTGCTTTTAAAACTGTGTACATAACTAACAGCTCTGTGGCTTCACTTATCTTATTCGTTTAGTGGTTTTCATTTGGAAAGGAGGCATGACTTGCAATCAGTAACATCCATTCTGCCCCAGCGTGGCCACAAGAACATCAACAGGAAGACCACCGCAGTGTGTGGCTGCCATCGGTCCCAAAAGTAGATAAATACTTTCTGTCTGCAAACTGTGGATCCTAAAATGTATTTCAGAAAGTTGCCCGTAGCTGTGCCTGTTTGCCGGGTTTTTTCAGACATGAGTTTCTTATGGCAGGTCCTGACATGGCTCACTGTTGGCTCACATACAGAACTAACACACCGTGACAAAAACACACCCTCGTACAGAAAACTGTGCGCCCAGTGAGAAAGACATCTTGAAACGCTACACTGTTGATTTTATTATAGTCGCCACGCTGTGCTCGCGCAAAGCCTCGCATGAGTTGTTGGTTTATAGACGAAAGAGGGCAGAGTAAGGAGAGTTTCTTGAAACTCTGTTTGCTTCCTCATGCTTCAGGTGTTAGCTCAGAGCTATTCACAAAGAGCAGGTAGTGAGATGATCCTGAGTTAAGTTGCCATTTCGCAACATTCACAACTGTTGACTCATCTCCGTCAGCATATGCTTTTTGATGTTGTAATAATTCAAGTTATCACATAACCGCAGGAAATGGCCTGTCATCGCCTTTTTATGCTGACCTTATTCTTATTAGTAGTACAAAAATATCCCATTTCCAGTTCACACAGTTCCAGTTCATGCAGAGCAGTCAGCGTCAGAATCTGCTCGAGCTGGTGTCGTTTGCTGCCGAGACGTGTGTTCATTTACTTTTCTAACTTGTCTAGTGACGGACAAATGCGGCTCTCAGAGAGTCGGAGCAGGGGAGGGGAGGATAATTACACATGTCACAGTGAAACTGGATGTGTTCAAACCCGAATACTGGTGAAGTAATTAAGGCTGAACTTTTCACAAAGTTCTGAGGAAAATCGTGATTATGTAACCGTCAGGAAGATCCCGTATCTCCAGAAACCATTCGTGTGGCAATAGTTCTAGTTCAATAGTTCTTCTTTTCATAATCTATGCAATAGTAGACATAGTTTCATTTTTAGTTGTTCCCACCCAAAAATAAACCAGAAACATAAATGTTTCAGTGTTTACAGCGTTTCAGTGTCATTCGGCATGCTGTTTGATACTGATCGCCGTCAGCACTCATCTCAGTGACAAACAGGTAGTGAAAACAGAACATCAGAGTGACCGCAGTTTTGATACAGCCGCAGCAGAGCAAACAGTAAACAGTGAGGCTGACATTGATCAGATAAGCCTGGAAAGCACTGATGCATCTTGTTTTCTGTGAATCCACGCACAGGGAAAGGGAATTGTTGGACTAACAATGAAAACTACTATAGAGAGAGATGATGCAGAATGTAAATACACAGATAGATATATGAGAAAGTTTTGAATATAGATAATATCAAAATGGGGAAAGAAATTAGTAAAAGTAAATACAGTACAGTAAACAGTAAAATACTTACTAATACTAACTCTGCCGTGCTGTGTTCATTGTTGAAGCTGCAAAAAACAAATGTGACACATTCTCATTTAACTTCTCCCCTCGACAAGACAGACCGCTGACTTCTCACCCCATCAACTCTGAAACACAAACACTCGCGCCTTTTACCGAGTCAACTCTGGACTCTTTCTATTGTCTTTGCCAGTTTCTCCTAGCTCAAAACATGGTGCGTCTGTGTTGTTCGTGTTCAGAAACACTGTTTTTGCACTTTCCTCTCCGAGGAACAGATGTATCCTGACGGGATACACAGACCCGTGTCTGTGTAACCTCAAAGGACAGATAGCAACTGCAGCTACAAACCACACAGCTGTCACTCAAGCTCGTGTAGTTCACAATTTGGTTATGGCAATTTAGTGGTTACATATTTTTAATATCATTAGTATAAAGACCTGCCAGGAATATGTCAAAGTAATCAGTGTTATTATAATGTGGAGATAAACATGATACAGCTGTAGTGTTTCTTAACAGAGTCAAAGGCTCCTCTCTGGTGAGTATCGTATCAATTCTGTTGCCAGTAGACAGTTTAACATAACATCACATGCATTTTGTTGAAGGTTGGAGCGTGGAAAAGGTCCAGCTGCACCTATAAATTATTTAAGATGGGCAGTCAGATTTTTGTCAGAAGGTACTGTTGGATTAAAACGCAGTATTTGGTCTGTAGTCGAGTGTTTATGTTATCAAAACCAATGGGGAAAGAAATTTGGTTTGGTTTCGGGCGTATTCTTTAAGAACCCAGACAAAATTTAAAGTTAAATTACACCATGTTGTTTTAAAGATCTGGTCTTTATTCTGCTTTGTTGTAGGTGGCAATCTAAAAAGTCTTTCGCCCAACAATAATTGTGTGCTCCCTCCCAGTTAAAGATAATTTGGACTAACCTCTCCTCTGGCAACCGGACAGAGTGGTTCCATAATTTCGCTATTTCGCAAACCTTGCTTGACAAGACTTGACTCCCATCCCGTGTCCCCCTCAAATGCCAAAGAAAACATCTCATGGCTCGACTCTGGATAACGTTTCTGTCAGAAGCATCCCTAAAACCTCACACTCCTGCAGCAGAAAAGAACGTGTAAATTTCCACTGAATCACGAGGTGTTTGTTCATGCACGTCTATTTTGACTTCAAGATGCCGATCGGACACTCTTTTGAAACACGCCTCGGACTCTCGCCCTTAAAAATGATGAAAGTGTGATTGAAATCACTTGCAGTCAAATCAAGCTGGTGACTCTGGAACTTGTTGCCAAGCTTAATTTAACTGTACATGATGCTCAAAGTTGGCAAACAGGTTCAGTCAGTTGCATTATCAAGAAAAGCGAAGAGTAGGTTTGTGTGTGTGCCAGCAATCACTCACACGTACGTGGTTTGTATTTCAGAAGAAAAAAAAAAAACTGAGATCAGAAACGATGACGGGAGAGTTGTTTTGGATCCTTTAAGGTGTGTTCAGAAAAAGTTGGCTTGTATTCGCCTCCAAACAGTCAGTGTACCAACTGTACGTTAGCTGTAAGCGAGTTAGCGACAGACTGTGTGTGTGTATGTAGCCCAACCTCTGACTGAACTCCAGATCTTCCTCCCATTTCCCTCCAGACTTTCTTCTTTTCCCAGTAGTCCCATATTTTTTAATTAGGTTAAAGCTCATTGCACTTCTATATGTTTACATATGTTGTATAGTGCCAAACTTACAGCAATAACAAAACATACAGCGCTGACTAAGACCAACCAGGCATGCGGTCTGGTGTCAAACGGGTGACGCCACCCTGGAAACAACATAAATTAGCTCATGTGCCCACGCAGCTTTGACACTGGGTGAAATAATTAGTCCAGACTTTGATTTTGAGTCATGAAGCGCCCTGTCGGTTCTCATTCCCACACTCCCACACTTGCTTGCAGTGGCTGTTTTCACACAGATGTTTTGAAGTTATTGTAGCTGGGTGAGTTGTGGAAAAGTCAGTGTGCTCCTATATTTAACCGCACTAGGTGTCCAGAGACCGTTTGTCACTGCAGTGTGTAATAGTGGACATTTAAGAGTTGGGCAATCCTGCTTGTGTTTTTCTCTGTAATTTATGACCAAAGGGGAAATCCCTCTCTAGCTCATGCATCCTTTCTCACCGTCTCCTCACTCTCCAGCTCACTCATACAGACATCGATGTTCAAGTGAAAGTGCAGGAGAGCAGCTGTGGTTGCCAGAGGACGTTCCCAAGTTTCTACCACAAGCTCTGTATATTTGAAGGCAAAGGAAGAGAAAGCTGATACAACACACGCTTTGGAAGTTGAAAAGACGAAAGGAACAGGCGAACCAGTGTAGCAATGCGCATGTTTACCTTTATATAGTGTTAGGATACTTGATGCATGTGCGCATGGACAGCTTAATCTTTGAGAAACATCTGTTTAATTGACCATAACTGCTGCCAGCACATTTATTGTTTTGCAAGATGCTTCTCTTCACAGTCGTAGGTGACATGCGAGGAAAACATTTCAGTTTGAGAACTTGAATAAAATCCTAAAATGAGGATGCGTCGTCAATGAAGCCGCTCGCTAGAGAAGTGAGTAGAAAAATATTTTAATGAGGGCTTTCTCATCTTTTCAAAATGCCTTTAAACTTAGAGAAACTGTACAGAGACAAAAGATTTCAGAGTAATAGATTATTTGTAACTAGCATAACTTATAAGCATCAAAAATGGTTTGAAATATGGAATAATCTTCGTAACTAAAAGCTATAACTTTACTAATGTCATCTGCAGCAGTAGTTTACAGGACCAAAGCTCATACGCTCAAGTCTCATAAACTTCCGATCGGGTAACCGCTGCACTGTGCTGATCTGCATCTTATCAAAATTTCCTCCTTCCCTGATATACTTTGTGTCTGCGATCTTCGTGAGCTCCCGCCCAGTGTTGTTCTTCTAACCTTCAACCCAACGTTAGTGTGAAGACGTGTTCACAGTCACAGAAGCTGGATCCTAGCAGACGTAAACTTCAAGGAACTATAGGCTACACAGTATAGAACGTACTTCTCACGTTGTGTTTCTTAGAAGTAAAGAGCTTGAAATGTGCACAACGGGAAAATATTAGTCATCAACAACTTGTGGTGTGTGTGTGTGTGTGTGTGTTGGAGCGAGGGGCCCATTATCTGGAAATCAGTTTAGTTTTGAAACTGTCAGTCATGACCTTGTGACATTTTGAATGCTTTTCATGTCATCGTCTTTCTGATTATTCTGATAAGATTTCCACTTAAACTGAAACTTTTGAACCTTTTTTGCCTCTGAGATATGAAAACAGCCTCATCTGGATTGTTGTAATTTCATTGCAACAATTAACTTCATCTCATCTTAGCTGCAGCTGGTTTATAACAATGCTGCTACACTGTGGTTTCTAGTTCACTGCAGAGTTACAAATAAGATTTAAATGGTTTTCATAGATTTCACTTCAGGATAATAAAGAATAAAATATAAATCACAACTTTATTCTTGAAATATTACTAATGTTTTATTTTTTTCTAATGTTTTCGCCCATGGTCTTTTCTGCTTTATTCTTGAAATCTCAAATAAACAATCAAAAAGATTGTTAACATCCCTTTGAATAACTCCCTGCAGCTATCAGAGTCAGTCTTCAGTATTTTGGTGTCATGATGTGAAATCAAATACAAACTCAACACACACATTAGCTCCTTCCTTCCTCTGACCTGATCAAATCACAAGAAGACAAGAGATTATCCAATTAAATAGACATGATTAATTAATCAACTAATCAATTATGTGACATAAACTGAGTTACGGCTGATGTTTTCCAGATATCTGCTTGGTCAGTTGGATGTAATTGTTTACTGGCGGGACATTCATTGGCAGAAAGCAGGCAGGATAGTGAATTATTGGTAATTATAGGGGGGAAATTACATCTTTGTCAAAATGTAATTAAATGACGTGTGTGCTTTCAACAGCGCAGATTCGAGCCTCAATCTCAATTCTTCAGGTCGTGTAATGTCACGATGACTGCAGTTTGATTGTAGGTGGTGTGAGCTTAGCAAGGTGGTGTTATTGATGGAGAGTGTTTGACAATGAACATTAACTGCTGACCAGCCAGTGCTGCTGTTCACTTCTGTAAATTTATATTCATTTTGAATTGTTGGATTGTGTCTTTTAATTTAACCTCCATTTCCCCAATGATTTATGCTATTGTAGCTCATAGAAATGACATAATAGACCATTGTACAATAGATGAGAATGTACAATGACTGCTTGTGTTTATGCAAATGGGAATAATTTACTTCCATGTTCAGCAGAGGCACAAAGCGTACGCCTCCTCTGTCCTGTATAAATCAGCTCTTTTTCAAAGTCGTGCGTATAAAAACTTCAATACTCATGGAGTTTTTTGGCCAGATGGGGCGAGCACAAGTCTAACCAGTAAAGTTGTGGGCCATAAAAACAAAAGCTGAAAGACGCTAAAGTGCCCCATATAGTTTAGGGGAACCACAGAGTGAGATTACCATTCTGTTTGTTCATCACTACGAATGACTGAAGACTATGTTGTTCTAAGGTGTTTTTCACAGCAGATTTTTTGCTACATCCTGGAACGCAGATGTAACCGATTTGCGTAGGGAATAACAGAGCAGCTCTCTGTCAGCAGAGACTCTCGCATCTCACATCTTGTCCTCATCATCAGAGGAAAGACGTGACGACTTTTGCGAGGCTGAAGCAAATACTCAGATTTACTGTGGTCGTCATTGTTTATGTTTATATCTGAGGAAATACCTGTGACTCATATAAAAAGCATGCAGGCAGGAAGACTCTGTTACATAAGTTAGTCAAAGCAGAACACAGAGTTTAATATCAAGTACTTTTGTAAGCTAGTAACGTTTTTAATACACTTTAATGCACAATTCATCATCATCTGATGGCAAGAAGCTCCTAGCTGACTGTTTTTGGAGAGACATGAAGGTGGAAGATGGATTCATTTGCAGAATGGATTGAGAGAGAAAGGAGAGCAGAGAGATGGGCATAAAAAGGGGGTTGTGGCATTTAATGTCTCCTATCCTGAATCGTAACTCTTGATAAATTCGATTATCTTACATTCACTGTCTCGTGGTGGCTGGAAGAAGAAGGGAGGAAGGAATAGAAAGAAGTGTGTAAAAGCAGAGATAAAATGAAGTGTGACTTCTTGGTGTTTGGTGTGTGTGGGGTGTCTCTGCTCACAGGAAATGATGACTGTGAAAAATGAAGCGCAAAACATTTTCTGAACGTTAGTGTGCCACCCACACGAATGCATCATCTATATCTATCCTACTGCGAAAAAGTGTTACTATTTGAATCTAGGCTTAAAAAACGGCGTCACGATAAAAGCTGTGTAACCAATGAAAGACACAAGTCAGAATTTCATCAGGCCATGTTGTATTTGTCTTTTAAACGGAAGTTGTGCATTGAATGGGTGGAGCGGCAGGTGAAAAAGAAGCTGGTCTGAAGTGTTAGACCACAAGCTACACACAAGAGCATCAATAATGTCTGAGGATTGAACTTCAGTTTGTTTACACCTGTACGGTTTCATCTTATTTCTTCGACTGCTCGCGGTTCCTTTTCTCTCTGCGAAGACAACAGTCATCTTGGATTATCATTCACTGTGCAGAGTGGGTTCTGTCATGTGAGATGGCAGACTGAGAAGAAATGATGTACGTGTATTCACAGGCTTTTAAATGTGACAGCAGCCGTTGTTTGAATGACCTGATTGAGATCACAAAGCCGTTCTTCAATCTGTGTCCTCATTTACCAAAACATCACAAAGACAAGAGCGTGCAATACGTTGGCCTATTTCAGTTAAACCACAGCCTGTCTCGCAGTAATGTCGCAGCCATACAGGGAAACTCAAACACAACAGGTCTAATTAAAAGACGCGGCTGCGTTCTCCATCCAGAACCCGTCCACAGCCCGCGTGTGTGTGTGTGTGAAGAGTTACAAAGCAGGTCGGACAGAGTATGTGCTGGATGTTTATTGACGCAAGCCATAAAACACACACCTGTGCGCTCAGTGCATTCAGTTTCATCTACAGTACAAATACAAGAGTACAAGACATCCAGGTAGGTAGCATTCTAGTATGACATCTTTACATTTCAGTGCTGTCTGTCACACACACACACACCAGCATGCACGTACACACGAGCTTGAACCGACTACAGGTACATGGAAACACAAGCATGTATGTGGGAACTTTTTTTTATGCCAGAGATACACACACACACACTGCTACACACACGCACACGCACACACACACAGAGGCAAGACGTAGAACAGATACATTACTTCCACAAGAAGCAGTAGCACACTGTCATAAACACAGACACGTTTTTATGCTGAGCACAACAACAGAGGCAATAAACTGCAGCTCTCACAGCACAATAGCAACATCACCAGTGTTCTGTTTCACACACACACACTCTTCCACACACACACACACACAATCTTGACGCTTTGAATCAAATGCTTGCAGCCCAGACGTTTACCTGATCCTCACACGTACTCTGGCATTCTTTAAAATGATAGATAGCTGAGAACTCGTAGTTTTTCTTGTCACATTTTACACACTCGAGGACCAAATTCTTCCTTGAAACTTTAAACTGTTGTTGCATAACTGATTCTCTGCAGAGTTTTTTTTTTTGTTTTTCTATTTTGAGAGGTTTACGACCAGAGATCCCAAAAATCTGTAGTAGCTTATTTTTCTTGCCAGACGCTTGAGCCCTGTGTCAGTTGGTTTCATTTTAAAGGAAGCGAAGTTGTAACAGTTACAATTCCCCTTGGTGTTATGTAATTTAACCTAGTGTGAACCGGGTCTAAACTGGTGAAAACTGCCTCCTTTTTCCAGGAAACTCATCCGATTTCAACAAGTCAGTCTGATCCGACATGTAATGTAATGATGCCACGCTGGTGGGCAGCAGATAAACTGTATAGGCGAGCTGTTGATGGTCTAATGGCGGGACATTTTTAGACTTTTATTGGTGTGCCTGAAAGCAAACCTGCATTTTTAGTGTTTGCTTAAGTTGGCACTTGAGCTTGTTTGAACAGCATGAGCATACTCAGACTGCAATCATGACGTTTCCCATCTGGCCTCTGAAGGGCAATTAAAGCGGACTTGCTTCCTCCCATATGAATGGTGATTATCTGGAAAGACACTGAATAAAAACTAACATTTCAAGATGTTCCCCAGTAAAACGGAGCCATAAAGTTGATGGATACAAATTTAGGGCACTCTTCTCATAGTTTCCAGGATAAAGTGCCTGTCATTAGAAAATAAACAGATTCAGAGTGAACGTTAAAGTTAAGTAGGAGATCTGTCCCAAAATAACTGATTTACGGCACAAAAGACAAAACATGGTACTTTTTAAAGGTAACAGTTTATGTCAACAGCCTACAGTTTAAAACTGTTTACTATATAAACAGTATTCCATCTTGTCAGAGATTAGATTATGAGGTTATTAAATGCTTTTATCTTTAAGTGTATTGGTGATAATTATTCCACTGAAACTGAAGCGTTAACAGTACCCTGAGGAGTTTTCATTGTGGATCCTCGTCTTGTTTATTTCATCCACACTTACGTGGATGCACATACATGAGCATGGATGACGACACACACTTCTCTGCTTATGGATTCAGACGATTCCAGAGAGACTTTAAGTAAACGTCACTTTGTTTACAAGTTTACAAGCCCAAAGAGCACCTTAAAAAAAGAGAGAGACTAACCTCAAGTTTGTCCTTAGAATAATTATAATGTGCACAGATTAAATAATAATAATCTGAGTGTGTTATTTTGTCATTAAGAGGTAGCTTGCTCTTTAAAAAGCACCATATTTTCTACAATTGTGTGCTATCATTCACTCGGTATTTAATAAACCAGATTACGTGAGAATATTTACTTAATTATAAGAAAAGTTTGCAAGTCTCTTGTGTTCATCGCTCTTTCCCACCCCTCCCCTCCTGTTGTATACAAAAAAAAAGCCTCTCCAGGTTCGTTGCCCTTTGACCTTTCAGGCAGGAATCTGGTGGGAGTGCAACGGGGAAAGGTTAACAAAACAGAGCAGGGGTTGAGGTCAGGGGTTAGGCCCAGAGGTGATAAGATAATCTTCTCAAGATGATGACCCATAAACGCTCAGGAGAGAAAGTCATACCCCTGATATCTCATAAGGAATATGCATAAACATGTCTCTAGATTAAATCTTAGTATGTTTCAGACAATCACCCTGTTTTAAAATGTAAAATGCATGCACTGTTCATCTGTGGCTTTTATTTTGATTGTGATCCCAGTCGATCTGAATGTGCTTACTGTTTGGAGGCAGTATGTTCTACGCTATGGACTCCATGCAGGGTTTTCTTTAACTGTGCTCTATGCAACTACACGTTAATGCCATGTAATGAAACATCTCACTCAGCTCACCATTACCAGGGCCAGTAACAACCATTTCGAAAGCAGCATTTAAATCAGAGCGGGCATGTACAGCAAGGCCTTGACATTGGTTACCACTTCCTTCACTGTTTTTCCTGAATTGAGAGCGAACCTCTTTCCTATAAATGTGATGGATGAATGTCTTTGGTATGTTGCTTTCTGTCTTTGCACAGGCTGTATCATTTTCCAGCTCCCATTAGAAATCAAATATAAGCAGCAAATGAGGCGAAATGTTGAGTTCTAGTGGTGTCCGTATGCCTTCAGCATGCATATGTATGGAAGAGGTGGCCATCAGCTGATAGATGATGATGTGGTTTCTAACTGAAACACACATACAAGTGTAGTGGTCCACAAAACCTCTCTGCTTCATGTGATCACACTATCCAAAGTGTCCAATAAATATAAATATCGAATAATAAAATACAGGTACGGTCACCGAGACTCCACAGTGAGTGAATGCTCGCTGTAGTCCAACGGTGGGCGTGACAGTTCTAGGATAGCTGGAGAATTGTCTTTGGCTAGCGATGATTTAAAAATGGATCCCCTGGCGAGCCCCATGGGGGCCCGGCAGACCGAGGCCCAGAAAAAATGCAGCACGCTGGGGGACAGGATGATGAAGACCCAGGGGTCGATGATGGAGTTCACGGAGATGAAGCGCAGGGCGATCAGGTCCAGGCTGTGAGACTCCTTTACCCCTATGGAGTTGACATACACCCGGATCTGAGAGATGGAAAGAGGGAAGGGAGAGGAAAAAAGAGATTAGCTGCCAGTGCATAATCCCTCTGCACCACCCATGACAGATGACAGGCACAGGCATCCTAGCTAACATCCTAGCTAACATCCTGGTTTAGCATTTAATCCTCTATAGCAGCAGCAAGAGATGGAAACTGGGTTTATGGGCGTCGTGGAAACTGAAGCCATTAATCTGGTGAAATGTCAAGCTAATGCTCATCATGCACGTTTAACTTAAAAGTCACTTGAATGCCAGGGTCGCTGACTGATCTTCTGATATGACAACATATCTAATCCCATTGTTGAGGCCACGGTCCCCGAAAGTTCAGTGAGACAGTAATCCACCCAAATCTCAAGTCAACTTTTCTGTTTTGTTGCTCATAACCACAGAGTGATGGTGGGTTGCGGGTTACCTACACTCAGTATTGCACCTAAACACATCCTGTGTTGACACAGATGGAGGGCTGTAGCGTAGCTTATTTTGGCTGCCTACGTGCTTTCATGCTCAGGCTGTGTAGACATTGTGCCGGACTGCTGTTTGAGAGCATGTTTGCATGCCTGAGGGTCAGGGTTAGCCTGGCTAATTGAATTTTAATCTAACCTCGTAGGACTAAACATTGAATATGCACCTGTAGCTTTAGTACTCGACAGGATCGAAGTTTGGTACATTGGCGGCGCTGCATGAAATATCAGGACAGAAGCAAAGTCTGTAGTGTTAATCCTTCAAGATTACAATCAATGAACTGAAAGATGGTTGCTATAGCAGTATCTCCAAACCACAAACACTGTTACAGATGTCAAAGTGCTTAATCTGGTTATGTGTCTAACAGCAAAAACTGACTTTTCTATGTTCCACATAGAAAAGCACAAGCAAACACATCGTTTAGTTTGCTCTTCAGACTAGCTGTCGGGGCAAACACAAGCAGCCTATAAATAGATGTGGATGTGTGTTTGTCTTTCTTCTGTTTTTTGTGCTTTAAAGGCTGAGAAGCTGATGTGAAATGATGTGGCCACGCCGAACCAAGATTCCCTTTGCTGATTTCCAGCTGGATCAGTGTAATTAAGATACACAGGATAATGAAAGAAACTTTGTATCAATGTTCTTGTCATGCATCATGTCTCTGTAAGGTAGCGTGACCTCAACAATTGTATCTTTGCAAAACAGAAACTAGTGACTAGTCTCTGTGGTCTGGTTTTAGCTCAGTTTATTGTGCGTCATAACCGCTTTCACAGAAATGATGCACGTATTATAATTATTTCATGAAGTAAAACAGGTGTCAAGAAATCCATTCCGGCCTCACTCTTTTTATACCAACCAAATATTGTCACTGGGTCAGCAGTGCAGAGTTTGAAAATACGATTTTGTGGTAATAAAGTTTGAGTTTATGGGAAGATTAAAAACATTCCACCTCACTGTGATACACACGCACTGTTCTGATGTGTTTTTAGGTGATTAATCCCTGCTGTGTTACAAAATCTTTGACCTTTTTATAATAGAAACAGCTTTTTAATAAACACCATTCAGGCCAAGAATGAACAACTGTTTTAACTCATTAGTTCTGCGTCTATGGTTAAAATATGTCAGTGAAACCAGCTTCTGAAATGAAAGGCTGTAACTCCCTGAGCTGACGGCTACAAGGTTGGGAACCAGAGCTTTAATACAATCCATGGAAGCTATGACTTGTTCACGGGTTTAGCAATTCCTGCTTCTGGTCTCTCTGGGGGTCAGAGAGGAACAATATCCAGTTAAATATAATGGGAAAACTGGTTTACAGCAGGTTGTAAACTATTGACAGAGCACTGCCTCGCTTAGTCCTTTGTGACATTTTCCAACCCTCATCTTTCCACCTGACCTTTTTCTCTGGCTGATTTATTTCCATCTCTTCTCTCTCTCTTCAATTTTAAAGATTTCTTTCTGAACCGACTCTGGTTTGTCTCCCATGAAACGTGCCTTATTAGGCCAATTGTTCAGTCACACAACCCACTGACTGAATTGTTGCCATGAAGACTGGTTATTTCATTGAGCATTTACACAGCAGCAAATAGCAGTTAAGAGTCTCGCTCAAGGATACGTCAGCAGCTGTTAGCTGGACGGGTGAGAAAACTCTTAATTACTTAAATATTTGTTTCCCAGATTTTCTCAAACACTGCAGGCGAAAGGGAAAAAGTCAGATGACACAACTATTAGTTTGAAATGAAAGATGAAGGGCGTGTAGAACAACTCGGTGCTAAGCCCACCATCGATTTAAACAAAACCACATGAGATCATTAGTGTGTGGTATTAGTGACATGACCTGCCATGTGTGTGCGTCAAAAATCGTGTAGGCGAGGGCTTGTGCGTGCGTGCAGAGACAGATTTTTCTGCTTATCTAGGCTCAGTCGTGAAATTCAACTCACGCTGTGAGCCCGTTTTCTTCCCCTCTCTCAGCACCAAACAGGAAGCGCAATAAAAGCGTTAATGCGAAGTGTCTGCGAGGGGTTGATGCTCAGAGAACAATGCACTGTCGTCTGAGTTTGATTTTTAGGCGCTGGTTTTCTGGCTTTATTTGGTTCTATTCAAAATATCTAATTCCAAAAATGTTGGCGTATGAAGCATTCTGGTAGCAAAAATCAGTGGAACAGTCTGTACGTCTGTCTCCTTTTTTTCTGCGCCAAAAGGGTTATTGTCTGGCCTTTTCAATTTTTAATGCAATCACATATAACCGGAGGCACATAACACACACACACCCAAAACAGACCACCAGCACCCAGTTTCCAGTTTCAAGGGGAAATATATCTGTGTGTTTGTGTCTGGATGCAATATCCTGACGTCAAACTGCGGTATCACATTACTGGCTGCTCAGCCGTGAGTGTTTATATATGGCTCTTGATAAATGATGCACTTATAGTGTTGTTTAGCATTTTTTGGTGTACCTCGACGACAGAGCAGATAGAGAACACCTTTATAATCGTAACGCAGAGTAATATACTTGCTGCTGGTATGCCTGTCGTGGTCCTAATTCTGCCATGGCAGCAGATTTATGACTTGAGATTCATTGCAGACAGCAGTATGCATAAACAGGCCTCTCAATTCAAGCTATTTTACATGTGAAGCTGGTGGAAACACACAAAAAAATGAGGCTACATGTCCTGATATGTACAAAAGTCAGCGCTGATAAGCCATTGTAGCGCTAACTAGCCCTAGCATTATCGTACAGGATAGGAAAGTAATGACAACCACCGACATGCCAACTGTTCCCCTTTAAGATTATGCCAGGAGAACTCATTCAGTTTATGTTAGAGCAGACACTGTTCAATCCATTTGTTTTATTTAATTTGTAAAGGCAGAAAAAGCAAAGTTTGTACACCGGGTATCTTAAGTATACTGCAGCCTCAAGGAAAACCCTTTTAGCAAACACACAGCAGCATATCTTTATATCTTTCTTGGCCTAATGATTAATTTCAACAGTTAGTCCAACAATGTGATCACCTGTGTCCTTTCACATGATGTCCAATTGTTGACATTTCAAGTGTGTCACTTCGGTTTGCATGGATCATTTCAGAATCGTCTGCCCACTGAAGAAACAACCATTTACCAGTTTCTGTGGACAACTAAGTCCATAAAGCAGCAAGTTGTTCTAGGAAACCGCTCACAGATTTGTCCCCACCAACATCTCTTCTATAAAAGTCGCCACAGAGGTCCTATAATACCCTATTCATGACCAGAACTCATTATGGATAGACCATGAGATAAACACTGAAAATGAAAATTGCTTGCTGTCGTAGAAAGGACATTTGTGCCTTCACTTAGATCATAAAGAAAGGAATGGGAACGAAAATTCAACTTGAGGGTGGATGCTCTTTTTAAAAAGACCAAGCCCACCCTCGGCATAATCGCTTAGTGTGTGCTTTGAATGAGATACGGTAAAAGGTTTTCTGTATCTGCCTGCAGGGCAACAGATGGAAATGTCTGCCAATACCTTAATGTGGCCATTCTGAGGAAATATGATGAAAGATATGGAGATGAGAGGAGAGCGATTCACTAGTTTATATGACACAGGACTCCCATTACAAGGGGAATTTATCATATATGGCTGACATTAATGTTATGGTGACCTCTGCCTGCAGGGGTGAAAGGTTTGGTGACTGTCACTGGATGTCTGATGAGGAGACAGGCTCCATGAAGATGGAGATCACAGCCTAATGAATAAAACGACCAATATAATGTCTTGTAATCAGTGGGTAGTCAAGACAACCAAAGCTGGTCAAAGCTTCAATATTAGATCATCTTCCTTATATTACCTAGTCGAGGAAAACACCATTGAAGACACTTGATTTCTGTAAGCTGTTGCACCCTATGAGTGGGAGTTTCTCAAGACAATGGTTGACTGACATTTGAGGGTTGGTGTTGCTTGGAGACGGGCTGTATGATGGTGTTTCCCCATCCACACAGTGTTGACTGTGTGCCCCTTTGCACCGTTCAGTAATTGGCTTAGCTTTCCCATGGAAGTAGAAGCTAGTTAGCCTAGCCATTAGCACTGATTCTTAGTAGATAATATACATAGTGTGTTAGGAGAGGAGACATGTCCAACGTGTTTTTCTCTTTCAGTCTCCTCTTCTCTCCTGAGTCATCTGTTTCATTCAGCCTCCTGATGGGCAGATACCATTGTCCTTTACCCATCTACCATGGGCTTCACCTGGTAAACAGTGGACGACAAATGAATAAACCATTACAGTTAAATAGACGCAACAATGTGAGGTTTTTCAAAACATCACGTTACGGTAGATTTAGTCTTCATTGTGCTCATTCTGCCAGTTTACTGTAAACGCCCTGAGGATATGTCGGGCGTTGTCCACTCATCTGTTCTATGGCAAATTGCACAAATTTGCAGTGACAGGAAAGCTCACGCAGTGGCGTCTGTCACGCTGTGTTTGTGGTGTTGTGGATGCTTTACATTAAGTACAATGCAGAATATGCCAATCATTGTAGAGGCGAAGCTGAGAGGCAGCAGCTCGGAAAGATGGCCCATTACCGCCGTCTGCAATAAAGTGCACAGCATCATATTCTGCTGGGAAACTTATTGATTTCCCATTTCAAATCCAAAGTGACACTTTGAGAACTGAGGTGGTTACAAACAGATTGCCCAGAGGTCCGACTCAGACAGCGTAATGGCTAATAGTTTGCATGATTAGCTATTTGTGGGTTGAACTTTGTTCCATCCATCTATCCTGTCCTGTCAGAATCAACTTTCCGGCTCATATCTTGACTTCTATTCCGATAATGAAACGCTGTTACGTCTACACGCCGTCACTGTACGGTAATCAAGGCCATTTGCAAGAAACATCTCAAAAAGTTGCTGGTTTCTATGAGCGTGTGTTATCACTTCCCAGATATATATATGGTTTATAATTTGTTGCTGTACTGGACACAGCGATTCAGAGGCTGTTCTGCTGTGATGTGATCGATCTGATTAAGATGTTTAGGATAATTAGGTTCATCCCCCAATTAGTCATCAATTAGACATAATGTTTTTTTTTGTTGTTGTGACTTAGAGACCAAATTTAGAACTACAGACGGATCCACTTAAATTTTAAATTTTAATTATGACTTCTGTCCATATTATTTCCTGAGGAGTAGCCCTCTTATTAAAATCCTATTAAATTCTTCAATTTTCTGGTCCCAAGTTCTCAAATATGAATATTTGTTGCTTGTCTTTGTCAAATATGGTTGGTAATTGAATATTTTGGGGGGGGGGGGGGGTTAGACTGTTGGTTGGATAAAACAAGTTATTTGGAGACATCATCTCGGAATCTGAGATCATACAGGGCATATTTTATGATCCAGGATTCATTGATTGACACAATGATGAAAATAAGCTTTAGTTGCAGCCTTAACTGACTTTTTGGACATGCAGTTTTAATGTACTTTTATACTTTTAGAGTTATACAGATACAGCTCTCAAACTAAATCAAAATTGTAGACATGTATGTGAATGCATAAAATAAAAAAGTTTTCAGTTTTTCTTTTCGAGTTTCTCTGTTGACTTCCACACCAACAATGGACCGGAAAAACTAAAAATTTTGACAGTAGTAAAAGTTCAAATCATCTAAGTATGTCCATTTTGAAATAACTTATTAGTATACAGAATATTTAAAAATATCTTAAAAGTAGTAAAGTAGTAGTAAAGTATCGCTACGATGACATAATATCTGTAATTAAACATTTTTATATTAAAGATTAAAATAAGCAGCTGAGTCAGACGTGTTGTTTCCTCTGCAACTGAAGTCAGAACAGCTCATGGTCTATTATTTATGAACTGCCGCATGCCCACAAAATGTCACACAGACAGATCTATCAGATTCCATAATAATAAAATACTCATTGTATCTGCGCTGGGTGACATTTTGACGTACTGCTGTGGGCATATTTGTTTGGCTGGCTGGCATTCAGCTCAAAGCCACAAGTCTGTGCTCACCTTTCATGACGTAGAAATAAGATAAACTGAAAGGGAAATATCTCGTATCACAATATTTTGAAGAGGAAATGTTCCAGCCAACATTGTTCACGACTTCTCCACTCAACTTCCACTTCTTGTGGAAGAAAACCGCCCCATCTCAAGACACACACACTTCTTGTGCCGAGGTTTTGATTTTGAAGATGTCAGTATGCAAATCGGAGCTACGTGTAAATCACTATTGTGATAAAAATTGGTTGTTTGAAGAATTGTGATTGCTAAGCTCGTCGTTCCTCTTGCAAAGCATGCATGCAGCAGTTATCTGCTGTTATCTTACCACCAGTGGCAGCGTGCAGATGATGAAGATAATGGTCATGAAAACCAACAGGATGAGATGCTCCACCTCCTCCGCCATAGACACTGCCTTCCGGTCGCTGCTGGATCTTGTGGTCACCTTCATCGAGCGGCCGTTCCTCCTCCGACGTTGGTACATCCTGATCAGCTGGTACACCACAAAACCATTGCACACCACAGTGGACATCACCAGCACGAGCATGACTGTGGCGTACAAGTTAGCGTAGGCTCGGTCCTCCTTCTCACTTGGGTTCATGTCAATGAAGCACCATGTGCCGGGGCAGTATTGTACATAAACACCAAATCCCACAAAAGGTAGAAGACAGAATAATATGCATAACACAAACACCAGTGGGATTGTGATATAGGCACATTTCTTGGTGACGTACCGGTTGTACAGGTAGGGATACCCAATGGCGAAGCATCTCTCTAGTGCCATAGTGAAGAGGAGTGACATGGTGGCCAGGCTAAAGAAGGTCATGGTGACCCCAAAGTATTTACACACGTTTTGATTTACAGGCGACAGCCCCACCAAGGTGTCATTACGTGAATACGACAGCTGCACCAACGGACTGATGAGGCAGGTGCCCGCCAGGTCTGTGACCACCAGCGACGTGATGAGGATGTGAAATAACGAACGCCACCGCCTGTCCCCGTTCCTCGCGTCTCGACAACGCCGGACTTCCAGGATCACCAGGGCAGCCACGTTGCCGAGGACGCCCGCAGCAAACATGATGGCACTGGTCACCGGGCTCGTGTTAGGGTTTATGTGGAGGTCGGTGTGACACCGGTCCAAGGGTCCACTCATGGCTGACATCTGGGTTTGATTAGGAAATAGTTCTCTGCTCCCAAAGTGAGTGTCAAAAACTTATCCTTAAAGAGCCGTCTGCAGCCATCCTGGTTAAACAGAGAGGGAGAAAGAGTATATTTGAGCTTCAGAGCTGCAACAATTAGTCGATTCATCAATTCAATCATTTGTCAGAAATGGAAATAATCTTGCAGCCCTAGTGAGTCCAGAGAATCGTTTGAGCAACAACTTTACTGTGCAGGGTCAAAGTGAAAGCTCACTGACCATGCAGTGATAATTTTCAGATGTTTCACAGCCCAGTCTGTCATTCAGAAAAAGAGCTCAGCTGCCAAATAAGTGAGACTCTTGAACTGAACTTTAGGGACGTCTACATATCACGGCTCTGTTCCAGCATCCAAATTAAACTAACCGGCCACAACATTTACAGTCGCTGGCACGGAGAGCCGGCATCTTTTCGCGAAGGATGTTTACTGGCCTCCCTTTGTGTCAGACTCTATTTTGACTGAATGTCAACACTTTTGACTACACACACCACTTTGACTTCATGTTTGCGAGGCTTTGTCTAACTTTACTGATCCCATACATACACAGAAAAGTAAGAACTTCCTCTATTTTGCATACAAAGAAAAATTCCAGGGCCTGACCTCTGCTCTACAATGACTTTTGGAGATGTGAAACCCAAATTTGTTCCCCTTCTGTCTCATGCTTTGACCAATACCAGCTGACACGCTACAGCTACATCCAAGTGTCCACACTACACGTTCTCCCTGTTGGCTATGTGAGCACTCTGTAACTAATTCATAAAACCCTACATAATATTACACATCTGTTCCACTTGTATGACTTGCATGTGTCTGTGTCACTTTCGCTGGCTGTGCAGTGGCCAGATAACTGACTCACCTACATGCTCTGTCCAGCGCACGACGTGTCCACCCTCCTGATGTTCACGGCTCCAGATGTCACCGAATCGGTCACTAACGAGCGTGGAAATGCGCGTGACTGCCCGCAAAACACGCAGCCGAGCTCTGACAGATGTGTCCAGGTGTTGGGTCCGCGCACGGCTTGCTGCGTTTAGGTGAAGTTGGATGAAACTATAAAATGAGAAAATCGGTCGTTTGTTTGGTTTGGAGACGTTTCCTTAAGACAAGTTAGAAAGTACACGAAGGCGTGAGTTATGTCTACAGTTAGATTAAATTTACTGACTGGTGAACAGAGACAGAGGATGAGTGTGTACACACACACCGCGCTGAATGAGAGAGACAGATGAAGTTACTTGGAGTTTTCTGCGTAAAACGCGCGGCTGTGTGCGTAAAATCTGAGCCGACTATAGACATTCAAAGGGAGTTAAGTGAAGCTCTGGCAGCATATAGAGCAAACACATTCAACATGTTGTCTTCCATGAAGTTTGGCTGAAAACACTCTGTCACATCACGCATCCGAATAATGAGCTCCTCACCTGTTTTTTGGAGTTGCCCTCCGCGCTGCAGACGCGTATATCCGTGTTTTTACAGTCCAGGCTGAGCATATATCCCCGCGCGTTTCCCTTCAGGAGCCGCTCCGCTCTGAGGGTGAGGTGTGGAGAGGGCGAGGCGCGCGGCGTTGTGATGAGGCAGGCATGAATGGAGCCGGAGTACAGGGCACGATGCGGTGACGTCACGTGAAACGAGTACACCCACTCACCGCCACACGTTTCCACGCAGACCGACACTCGACAGACACCGGGGAGTAACAAGCCCGGAGCTGGAGTCAAACACAGGGAATTCATTATTTAATACATTTTCATTTCAGTTACACATTTTAAACAATGTGTCTTTGGCTTGGAACAATTCATTATTTTAATTATAGTTTAATGTGCAGATTCATCTTTCATTGGATCATTTAGTTTGTGGAAATAGAAAACAGTCATAAAATCACAAAATATTATATTTTAAATTATATAAAACACCACAAAAGCAACAAATTGCATCAAATAATTGACTTGAATTGTCTCAGCACTAATGTAGTGCAATTAGTTTACAAAGTAAACCAGATAAACAGACAGGCAGAGTCATAATCTGCAGAGATAAAACAGCATCTACATAACTATATGTGTGTTTTAGATAATAACATGGCACTGCACACGCATCCTGGCCTGCAAATAGCTCAGCTGCAAAAATAACAAGAGAGGAAAAGACGTAATGTAGAAACTGAAACATCACAACGAGTTCTGGTGTTTTGCAAGTATCATGCAAAACTCTGTGTCTATGTGTGGGTGGGTATGTGCTTGAGTTTGCCCAGTTTTCTTCTCACAACAGCAAAACAGTTGAAGCATCCAGTGTGCAAGAGGTCTGTTTGGTTTCCTGTGTCTTTCAGCGTGGAGATTGCATGCTGCTCTCAGGGGTTTCCTCCCACAATCACACTGGATTTGAGGCCTTGATTTCCCATCGGGGTGAATATGAATGTTTGTCTTTCTGTGTACCTCGTGTCTCCATATCGTCTGCCCTGTCTCCTTTTCGCTTATGACCTCTACGTGATATAGAATAAATCATCAAATGATGAGAACTGTTTTGCTTTACAGGGTTGCGTCATGCTTTGGTTGAGGAGGATGACATCAACCATAAAAGCAAAAAATAGAGTTTGGTTCCATAATGCATTAAAATGTTAGTCTAATGACACTTCATCACCCGTTTATTGAATAGAATAAATACCAAACAGGATTGTGTTTGCTGAAAGCCCTGAAATGACACTCTGAGTGCTTTTACTGAGCCCCATTATCGGCTCTTTAATTTGGACATACTGCTGTAGTGCCATCGCTGCTTCCTTTCTCACTCTGTCTCTCTCCTTTGGTGCACACCCTTCCCTCAGTCTGCACTCTTTTGTGGCTCTCCAGACCTCAGCTGATGGAGTGTTGCAGTTTTGATACACAGGAATCCTACATGCACTTCTCCTTCCTGTCTACCTCTTTTTTTTTTATCTTTGTCTTTCTCCCTCTTTGTTTTTGTAGCTCAGGCCTCCATTCAGCTCTCTCTCTCTCTCTGTCTCCTTTTACCCTTGCTCTATTTTTGTTTCCCCGCACAGCAGAGGCCTCTTTTACCTTGTCCTCTGCCCTTACTGACACATACAACACAACATACCTTTCCTTTCCTTTCCTTTCCTTTCCTTTCCTTTCCTTTCCTTCATTATGGTTTCCTTTCCTATGTCCTTTCTCTTTTGTCCTTTTTTCTGTTCTATGTTTCTGTTCTTTCCTCTATTTTCCTTTCCTTTCCTTTCCTTTCCTTTCCTTTCCTTTCCTTTCCTTTCCTTTCCTTTCCTTTCTTCTCTTTACTTTCCTTCATTATGGTTTCCTTTCCTATGTCCTTTCTCTTTTGTCCTTTTTTCTGTTCTTTCCTCTATTTTCCTTCCCATTTCTTCTCTTCCTTTATCCCTTTTCTTTCCTTTCCTTTCCTTTCCTTTCCTTTCCTTTCCTTTCCTTTCCTTTCCCACCAAAGCCAGACAGCGATTGTTCAGTGTAGTAATTCCTTGATTTGTTTGATTTGACTTCATTTCTTATTATAACACTGTTACAATGTATTACGTCCATGTGTGATGAAGAGCTTTATTCATTCGAGTGTTCCAGATGATCACCAGAATCAAACACGCAGTCGATTTATTCAATACAAAATCTACGAGCTACACTCTGCTGAGATTTTAATTTTGAACCCTTGAGTCAATATTGATCCAGAAACGAGCGAGCATCTTAAGTAGTGATCCTCGCTGTCTGTCTGCGCTCTTTATTTAGAAGCAATTCAATTACTGATTCAGGCCTTAATCCACAAATGCTCTGGTCTGCTCTGTTGGTAAATAGCCTTTGTTCGGGGCTTGGCATGAGTTAAAGTGCTGACATGTGCTGCGTGTATTGTTAGCCTCTCAATGCCACACACACACACACACACACACAGTGCATTTCTCACATAACTTCTTTATGTCATCAAAATACATTGGTGCATCTGCGCCAGCCTGCTAATGGGCTTTGTCTGAATCATTGATGAGTTCATTGATTTTTGTCAATATCTGATGACACAAATAAGGCCAGTCAGTCAGCAAACAGCCTGTAATTACACCCTGCAGGACTGAAATCATCACCAGAGAAGGAGTCGTGATCAAAACAGATGAAAATGACTAAACTTATTCATTTATCAAGGTTTGTTGAGATCACAACAGTCCAGTTGTGAGTATGTGATCAGGTTGTTTGGGTATTCTGGCTGAATGTAATACTGAATTTAAAAAAAAATTAATACTTACTAATCGTAAACTGCAGACTATTACATATTGATATGTACAAAACGTATAAAAATATGTGATGTGATATGTGCATATGTAAAACACACATTTGAATTTTCCCAGGATAAATAAATCACATCTGTTGCTCTGTGCGCGTGGGTTATTATCTCAGCCTTGCCTTTGCCTCCACCTATTGGTATATCCGGGTAAGTACAAGCTCCGGCTGCCGTTTAAAAGATTTCATTATTCAACACACTACGAGGGATATTCTGTTACAGAGTGTTGATTCAGAAAAGGTCAAAGTTCATACTGCCTTTTTTCTCATGTGTCACTGTACAAACAGCATCAAGCTTTGCTGAAATTTCTGTTTTATCATGTCGTGGACTTGGATTAAAATGGATTGCATGCACTTTTTGGAAATTAATTGTACACACATTGTATTAGAAATCAAAATACATCACGTGGACCTTTATTCTGTTTGCTTTAATCATCCTTCAGCGAGCTCAAGAGCTTGATTGATGTCCACCTGTGTCAAATTCAGTGAACTGAAAGAGGCACACGCCTGAACACCTTTGCTATCAACATGTGTTGAGGCGTTATTAATGAGTGAAGGCAGTGTAACCCAAAAAGCGTTTAAAAAGATTGATCCTGAACCACAGAGGGCGTCTGCTGTAGCTGAAGCTTTTCCCCTCAGTCTGGTCTTCAGCAAGTGAAACACATACAGCTGGTTGTTGGACTGCTGTGGCTCTTCCAACATGTCTGTGTTGTATTGGGGGTTCTTGTCTTTCTGCGTGGTCCTAAATAAAGTTCTACGACTTGTACACAGTTCACTAAAGATGGATGTGACAGTAACCAGTTACTATTTCCTCTCAGAATAATAGTGGTGCAGCTAACTGTTTGTTACAGGTTAATCTGCTGATTATTTTCTAATTGCTCTGTCCTCTCTTTGCAGCACCGTGGCTTTTCTGTGCTGGGTTTGCCTTCCTGGGACCTCACTTCCCCCCCTTGGCAGTCGTTACCTCATTCCAGATGTTTGGATCTGGATCTATCATGTCTTCTCTGTCTTCCTCTGTTTGAATTGTGCGTTTCAGCCTCGCCTCTTGTGTGTTTGTGTCTGTCCTCTCTCTGGGTCCTCGTGGTGGAGAGGAGGTCATGTGGTTCAGGCCTCCCGGATCATATTCTTCACTTATGCTAGGAAATCTGTCTACCTATTGTGATCCTAATTTCCATGTGATTGTTTTACTATTGTCTTTTCTGTGCACGCGACATGTATTACATGCCTGTCTGACCTCAAAGTGGGATTCCTCCTCTGCTGCTCTTCCTGAGGTTTGTTTTTTGTTTGTTTTTTTGCCCTATTTTTAGGGAATTTTTCCTTTATGATAATCAGGGGTTTAAGGACAGAGGGTGATGGAACATTTCACAGTTACAGTTGCGGTTTGTGGCTGTATGAATAAAACTAAATAAAGTTCAAACCTCAGAGATACTCAAGTTACAATAATACTATATACCATGCATTTAATAAGCTGGGAGCAGAGAATGGTTGCTGATTTTTTTCTTGAAAAGTGACTGAAATCATTAGAAACTGTCATTTTTAAATAAGTTTCAAATCCAATATGCTGGAGTGCGCCGGGCCTGCAATGTGCTGTCGCAGACACCAGGTGGCGCTCAAGGTTAAGTGTTTTGAGGCAGCATCCAGGGCCTTTAATGAGTCAAATCAAAGAGATTACAATAAAATGTTGTAAATTGAATAAATGATGGTGGAAGTGTGTTTAAAAATATAAATTAATAGTTAGAAATGCGTCAAATAAGCGTCATAAAATAAAAACGCCGTCAGTCTCATTGAATGTCAACAGTTTACTGCAGATTTTCAGAGATTATAATACAGAATGTATCGTGTGTCTTGAGAAAATACCGAGTCTCTGTGAGTTTCTGCTCCTATCTTGATAAAAATGTCTGTCAGTGAAATTCAAGCGTCTTTCCTCACGTGTGTGCGCGCGCGTGTGCGTGCGCGCAAATTACACAATGTCTTTTTCATTGTTGTGAAACAGATAAAGTTACATCCGGATTAAAAACGCTCTATTTGTCTTTTTCCCTAATACGAGCCAGATGTTGTACCTCCAGCACCGGCCTGCTGTCACTCAAGCCGCCTCCGACCAATGGGAGCGGGGCTAAACTCCTCCCTCCCCTCCCTGCAGAGTATCAGAGGCTCGGCGGAGAAGAGGAGAGGTCTCCTTCTTTCTGCTGCTCTCCCCGAGTCCATCCGTGCCTCTCTCCCGCTGCTCCCTCTCAGAGTGCAGAGCTGCTCAATCACCGCCCAGCTCTACGATGCAGAGAGGGGAAATGTTGGCTGCGTGTCTGCTCTGCTGGAGCTGCAGCGTGTGTGTGGTTACAGCCATCCGGAGGGCTGATATGTTTCCTTATGGCACTTTGAGTGGAGATTTGATTTTGGCAGAGGGCGACGATGAAACCTCCAGAGTGCTGTCCCTGCCCAAACCCTTATACTTCTACGATTCCCACTTCACCCAGCTATATGTAAGTACAGCTTCACTCACGCTCATCTGCATGCCTGTTACTGGCCGTGAAGGTGTGAGATGATTGTCTTATGTTGACGTTTTGCAGGTGATGTTTGCAGCTGTTGCATGAGCTGCACAGCAGAGCTTGGGCTGTGTTTAATAGAGCGAGTTATTAACATGTTTGAATGGCAAGAGAGGACAGATTTAAACATCCTGACTGACACCATGTTACAAGCATGCTTAACGTGTTAAAGACTAAAAATGTAATCTATCATTAAAGTACTCTTTATGCAGAATGGATGCCATGATGTAACTGGTTCAGGAACTTTACCCAAGTACTGTACTGAGGTACTTGTACATCCATGCATCCATAGTTTTACTCCAGAATATGATTCTAGATCCACATATTGAGTACTTTTACTTTAAATACTTGAGTTTATTTCAGTGCTAGTACTTTGGTACTTTTTATATGTAAAATGCAGAACTTTTACTTAGCAGATCACTTCTACACTGCAAGGTCTGAGTACTTCTGCTACCATCTTTTATTGATACATCAACCTTTAGGTAAACCTTAAACAGTATAAGTATATAACAGTATATAAATACATTTATATATTCTATTATTTATATATTAGCCATTAATGTGTTAGTAACATTTCAGTAGGTGTGGCTGGTTGAAGTGGAGCTACTTGTATCTAGTTCATGCATCATTGTGCGCAATATTTTACAAACTGGTCACATGATTTGTGAAATGTTTATCTATTTATTTAAAAAAGTATAATGTATGTATGAATACACTTTGACTGTCTAAATATTCAACTTAAGTACTTGGTATTTAACTGAAGTAAATGTACTTTTCTCCATTCCACCACTTATTAATTACATTTAAATTACATGCAGATATAAATATGTATGACACTATGTTCATGGACGTCATCAGAATGCGTTTCTAAATCATAGTTAGGGAAAGGCACAGCGATCTGTGAGGGAGCCCCACAGGTCCTTAAGGAGGTTTCAGTGGTTTATGAGGGGAATGGTGGGGTTCATTATGTGGTTTCTAAAGGTCCATGAGGGGTTTCCAACAGCGTCCGAGGAGGTTCCAGTGCTTTATGAGAGGATACGGGTTCATTAGGAGGTTCCATGGGTTCACAATGGTGTTCCAGATATTTCTCAGAGGATTCTAGGTTTTTATGATGGTTTTAAAGCTTCAGGGGTCCGAGGTGTTCTGCAGGAACACTTCTGTAGCCATCATTAAACTGCCGGTGCCATCATCTGGGCTCACTGTTAAATACTGACTCTTTCTGTCCCCAGGTGGCTACCAATGGTATCATATCAGCCCAGGACCTGCCGATGGAGAAGCAGTATGTTGACGACGGCTTCCCCACAGATTTCCCCGTGGTGGCACCGTTTCTGGCTGACATTGACACCAGCGGAGGACGTGGACAGATTTACTACAGGGTGACGGAAACACCCAGCGTGCTCAACAGAGTGGCCCAGGTCTGTTTATCCACGGAAAGAAGTCAAATCAGTTGTTGTGTGATTGTAGATTGACCACAGACTTTTGTTAGAAAACTCTTGACATGTTGAGGCGAATACTTCCTGCATTGTGCTTTACTACCAATCTGGATTTTTCCCTTTGTCAGTTCATCATCCATTAGATCAGTTCAGTCCATTGAACACACCATCTTTCCTTTTGTCTGTACTCCTTCTTTCCCTCCATCATTCATTCATTCATTCATCTGCTCATCCAGGAAGTCCATCGAGGGTTCCCAGATGCAAAATTCACACCCACATACGCTGTGGTGGCTACATGGGAGAACGTCGCTGCGTACGAGGAACAAAGTCGAACCATTGGACCTTCAAACAAGGTAAGATGGACGGAGGGATTGAGGGCACTAGCTCCAGGCCTCCCTGTCCGTGTAATGATTTATGAATGAGTGAGTTCATTGTATCATCATGTAAACGGCCCTCTCTAGCATGTTTTGGTTCTTGTGTGACACAATCCCGAATTCCTGGAAGATGTGCATCTCTTGTAATCAGCCTGGGGTGGGGGGTCTATTTGTAATTCCCCTTCTACTCCTAATCTGCCTCTTAACCTTTTCAAGGGGTCAGAGGTCATCTTTGAGGGTCATCAAAGTGCCCCCCGACCCCCCTCTGACTCGTTATCCCCTCCTCCAGTTCACACACAGGTAGACAAAAACATGCCTTGACTGTTCACGCTCACATGCTCTGTTGGACATTACTTCCCTCCCCGATTGTCCGCCAGTTAATAACTCGGTTTCTCCAGCGGCCCAGTTTCACCTCAGTGATGATTCAAAGTTTCTGAGAAAATACACAAACATGTTGTAACTCATGTTATTTTTCTTTGTCTTGCTTTGATTCGGGGGGGATAATCACGCTCTTGAGTTTTGTAACTACAGTTTACAGCATAATTTGCAAGGCGTATCAAGTTTCCATGGAGTCTGTCAGTTTGTTGTGGGCTATAGCTTGAGCCCTGTTTTTCTTTTTTACTTTACAGATACAGATACAGATACAGATACAGATACTTTACAGATATCACTGGGTTACTTTTAAACGGCAGAAAACCTAAAAACGTGACGAATCTCAGACAAGTTCTGGATTTGTGTCTTTTTTATGAAGCAGATTTAGCATTTCCTCACAGTGGACACATGAGATAATAACATCAACCCCAACTGTAAGTCACAGTAAATCTAAAAATATGTCAGTGTGTTTAGAGTTGGCTGAGTTATGACTCAGAGAAGGAGTCGAAATTTGACGCAAATTGTGGCATTTGGTCGTTCCTAAATCGCCCCCGCGAGCTGTGTGTCATAGCTGCTGCTGAGGCTCCACATGCCGACCTCGCTGGTGAGTGCACCCAGTCATTGGTCCAAATTAAATAACTAACTTCCGCCGAGTTGTTTTTAGAGCATCGGCCCGCACCTGTCCCTTTCACCTCACACAGTGTCTTTGCCTCACATCTCTCCCTCAACTCTCCCGCGACCCTCTTGCGGAGGCACGCCTCACACTTTGAAAACCTCTGGAGGAGGCTAACACTTTATTTTACACGTCCGTAATTTTCGAGGAATTTCTTAGAAATTGTCCTGGAAAGAGGCATGTCATTTGTCACTAATTAGAGGGCAAATGGGAATTTTCTGGGAAGAAAAACTCCATTTAAACCCAAGTAAACGTCCATTCATTATTCACGTTTTATTAGAAACTTAACTCCAAGCATGATGTTGATTTGTATTCTTTCCTGCAGACAAATATGTTCTGCAGGATACCTAAGCTGAGTAGTACTCAGCGGGTAAACTGAGTGGAATGCTCCTTTAGCTGGAAGTGTTCCAGTCAGATATTTTCTCCATTTTGTTTGTAATCAGAACCAAATTTCTAAAAACCCTCCGCAGGAAATGACGGTCCTTTAAATTAAAGTGTCACCTAGAGGAGCACTGGAGGCTTTGTGTAAGTTAATCTCTGGGAAGGACTCCAAGTAAAGCCAGGCCTACTGAACTTATCGATCAAACAAACAGTGCTTTGTTGTTCCTGGTTTGTAGCATGTGGGATGGAGGGATGAAGGGAGTGGCAGACTTAAAGAAAAACCCCAGGAGATCTCTGCGTCTCTCTCGCTCCCTCTCATCTGTTTGTCCTGGTTGTCTGGTTTCTTTTATGCCTTCTTTCTTCCTGATTAATCAAAAGCTAAACTTTCAAATAGTCCAGTGGGGATACGCAGCATTAAGCTTCGTGCATTTCTTATTTTGATTGCTCCGCTGCCAAACGGACGAATCAACGATCGCATCTTGCCTGAGCTTCAGATATTGGAATTAAGTCTCCAAATCTCTATCCACTGTTGACCAAATGTTAGCAGCTGGTGTCCACTTCTTAAAGTGCAAAATGTTTTTACATGCGCTATGAGGGGGCTTGTTGGGTCTGTCTGGCTTGTCAGATTGGAGCCTCTTTAGACTGATCGTATCTTCCTTTGAAGTGATTAGCCAGAGGTGCTGGGTGGGGTGCTTTGGGGGTAGAGCGGTATGTGTGTGTGAACTGATTAACCTGAGGTGTGTGTTTGTCGGGATGTGTATTAGGGGTGTTTTCGGGGGGGGAGGGGGCAGACTGTGTGGTGTTTTGGGGGTCGGATATTGAGATGAGAAGAAAAAGCAGGAAAGTTCGAGCACAAGAGAGAAAGCGGGGGTTGTGTTTGCTATGAAATTAGTCTTAAAGAGGTTATTATCATAATTAGAAAGTAATTGGCTTCACTTTAAACCTAAAACACACACTCTGTTGTATGGGCTACCGTGTTTGCTAATGAGCAGAGCCATTTACAGACAGAACCTGGCCTTCTGTATGTTGATGTTTCAAGAAGCGGTGGCCAGGCTTCGCTTTGAGCGGCATGCTGCTAATCCTTCTTCACACGAGGACACCTGTCATGTCGGCGGATGCTGTTACACGCTTTATCCTCCACCCCCCCCCCCCCCCCCCCATGAATGTCACCTTCTTATCTGCAGAATGCACCACCCACCGAAGTTCAGTCGCTGTGAATGGCCGAGAGTGCCGACACGGGATTAAAGTTTTATTGATTCACGATCACAAACAGTAGAATGCTTCATATAATTTGCAGTTAGAGAACAGAAAAGACTCATACTCGTGGTAAAACTCAAGGAAAGCCGTGCAGCGTGTGTAATATTGCACATCTGTCCTGACATTCCCTTCCTGAGCAGCAGCTTGAAGTGGAATGTGATTTTACATTTGCCCACAGTAGGCCTTTTTTTTTCCCGTCTCGCGCTCGCTTCAAAGCTCCATGTGCAAAAAAAGGAAAGTGTTGTAGGTTGAACGGCATATTGCATGTGCCGTGTGAGGGTCAGATGAGGCTGAATGAATGAATAAATGGACTCCTCTGTTGGATTTGGCCCTTCGCCTTTCATTTTGTTCTTTTTGCCCGTCTTCCTCCGGCCGCTCCTCTTCTCTATCTTTCTTCTTTTCCGTAGCACAATAGGAACTATTGTTTCTATTGGTGTTATTTGTTGTTTCTGGGGGGCCCCTCGCAGTGACGCAGGGGGCATCCCCTTGAAATATGTGCATCCTGGTTCAAAGCTCTCTTACAGAACTTCAGCTTTCATAATATGTTATTCAGTTCTTATGCACTGGGACTGAATCTGTCTAACAGTGACCGCTGAGCCTGTCTTCACTGTAACGTCACCTTGCAGCTGTAGAGCTCGATAATAATAAATCAGAGCACACACGAAGTTAACGCAGATTTGAGACTTGGGATCTTGACGGCTTTACTAATTACTAGAAGAGCCGTGGTGCTCTGGTTTGTGTTTGCGGGAAAGACGTTCATGTTCACAAACCTTTCAGGATCTAAGAAAAGCAGCTATGGTTTTACCCGCCATGTGCTCTTGCGTTGATCAAAAAGGTTTTGAAAATCCTTGAAAAGCCCGAAGTTGTACAATTTCCTCCAGCTTTAGAAGAGCAGGGAATCCTTTTGTATAACAGGAAAGTCACCCAAAAGATTGGAGCTGGGATTTTAATGACAACAGCGAAATACTGAGTGCACTGTTCCTGGCCACAAGCCTGGGCTCTGTGTGTGTGTGTGTGTGTGTGTGTGTGTGTGTGTGGTGTGTGTGCCAGTTCCCACGCTGTAGGCAGTTCCGTTTGTAGCACTCTGGTGAGGCTGGCAACTGGACTGCAGCTGCTCTCTGTCTCTCTGCTCTGCCCGTTTGCAGCTGTGCTGCGGCCGCTGAGCTGAAAAACCGGTAACCAACAAACAAGTGTAGTGCATTCATCCCGGCCTCCCTCTGTTCCTGCCTCTCTCTCGTCCTCGGGATGTTCCAGGCTAACCCGAGTGGGATCCAGCTCTGGATAGTTATAATCTGATTCAGAACATTTGTCGCAGTGTGTTGAGTCACGCATTTGAAACGCAGACACGCTGAGAAACCAGTTAAAGTCTCTTCAGCTCCAGTGATATAAGGCAGAGTAGACTAAACGATATAAAGACAGAGTAAACCATCCAGATAAATAAACAAATTGTAAACAAGCTAAGGTAAAGCACGGAGAGACTAAACCGAATGAAGCGCAAACCTGGTGTGTGTTTGCAGCTGCTGCAGGGTGAGCTCGATGCTCGCTATTTTCACATAATTAAAAAGGCTTGCAAAGACTAGGAAACACGCTCAGAGGCATTAAAGCATATTTGTCAAGTGTTCTCTGTGGATTCTCACTGTGAGGCGAGGGGTGTTCAGTTGCTGCAGTATGCACTAGGCGGCACAAAATCCTACAGGCTGGACCTTTTAAAGTACACTAATTAAAAGTTTAATCTAGTTTATTTAATGACTATTTAATGCTAAGCTAAGCTAATCGTCTACTGGCTGTAGCTTCATATTTAGTATGTTCTTATCTAATTCTCTGTTCCTAACAATGCGTGTTTAATTGTGTTTAATTATCTAAACAAACTTCCTGTATTTTCATGTAAGCTGCCGGGTCTCTGCAGACTCTGAGCCCCCCGCTGTGCAGCAGACACCTCTAGCAGACTGATGATGTTATCACCTAAACCTTAAACAGTCCGGATGACCCCGACAACAAACATTTGCTGCTGCCAGAGACAATTAGCGTTTGTGCGTGTGTCTGGTCAGTGTGAGGAGTGTGAGGACGCTCTTTAAAAAAGGTGTGACAAAAGCCTGCAGGGAGGTCGAGGGTTGTGTGTGTTTGTGTGTGTGTGTGTGTGTGTGGGAGGATTGTCAGGGCACACACTCACATACATACACACTGTCTGAAAGTCTTTGATGTGAGTTGGCTGGATTTTGTTGCTTTCCAGCTGTGAGTCTGTAAAGCACACCAGGACTGCTTTACACACACAGACAGACTCAAACACAGCAAAATGACCACACAGACAGGAGGGGATGGAGAGGAGCCCGCAGATTAAAGGAACGGTTTGACATTTGGGGAAATTTGCTTATTTTCTTTCTTGCTAAGATTGATTACCGCTGTACTGTCTGTGCGCTAAATCACCTGGAGCCAGCCGGGGCTGAAACAGCTAGCACGGCTCCATCCAGAGTTGAAAAATCAACAACAGAAGTGATGCACGTTTAATAGTTTAAGATGAATAATATTGCTTTAGAGATGCTGCGGCTTTGTCTACCCAGGTTCCAGTCTTTATGCTTAGCTTAGCGTGCATATGAAGCTTATCACCAGAGCCAGCAGGATTTATCCTCTGGGGACTGTGAATGTCTTTACTTTATTGCATGGCAATCCATCAAATAGCCACTGAGGTACTTCAGTCTGGACCTGGTGTCCAACTGACTGACATTTTCATCTGCACAGCCACAAAAAACATGAAAATGCCTCATGTTATGTGTGTTATGTATGCCGTTATTTAGATTTGAATGGAAACTGACTCGAATTTCATGTCTCTTGGATGGAAACGTCCTCTTTTTTTCTGTCTCCACATATTTCCTACGGCCTCTCTCCCAACTCTGAGACCCCCTGCATCCTTTCATCTCTCCCTCTACCTTCCTCCTTTTGCTTCTCATCTTCTCTCTCCTCCTCTTCCTCCTCCTCCTCCTCCCAGGAAGACGGGGCATAGCAGAGAGAAAAATACAGATTTAGAGGGGATATGAAGGACAAAGCTCCGGCTTCTCCCGCTCCACCCCTGAAGACAGAAAGAAAGGGAAAAAAAGAAAGACCCCCTCCTCACTAATTACATCGAGCCTGGAGGCTACAAAGTCCTCCCCGCCCACAAACAACAAGATAGTTTAAAGATGTTGATGTAAACAATTAGGAACACACACATACACTCGCATGAGATGAATATAGGTGGAGGGACATCTGTGCTTGCACGCATGCTCGTATAAGTGTGTACGTGTGTGCGCCTCATGTCTCACATTGTAACGATGTCTGGCTTGTCTGGCATGCTGTAACATCATCATGAAAGATGTCCAGACACACAGGAAGACAGCTGTGGAGATCAACATCTGGGCTGGGGGTTGAGAGACCGAGGTGTGTGTGTGTATGTGTGTGTGTGTACATATTTTTGGTTTATGTGTGTGTGTGTACAGATAATCTGATTCTGTCCCAAAGGAAAACAACATGGGATCACTCACAGCCTTCTCCTCATTCACCAAATCTGTGTTTTTTTAACTGTGGTTTTGGGAAGTGGAATGGGTTGGACGCCCCCACGAACATGTAGGAAATAAGCTCAAGTCGTCTGATTAGAAACAAAGTCCCCTGATTCATTAACTCA
This sequence comes from Nibea coibor, assembly GCA_023373845.1. Lineage (NCBI taxonomy): Eukaryota > Metazoa > Chordata > Actinopteri > Sciaenidae > Nibea > Nibea coibor. The sequence goes on along the minus strand of CM041732.1, from coordinate 5,656,033 downwards.
TAGTTACTCAGTCGTTTAATTCATCGTAATTAGTGCAGAGCACAGACATTTAGTCAGCATGTTAATAATTGCTGCTGGCCGTCGCCGTCGTCGTTGGAGGAGGAGGAGGAGCGTGCAGGGTGAGAAGTCTGAACCTGAATCCCAGCAGAGCGAGAGATGAGAGGGGAAGAGGAGGAGACAAGGGTGGAGGAGAGGGGAGGTGTGAGGAGAGGTGTGAAGTTTAAATATGAGGAGTGAGTGTTAGAATAATTTGAGGGTGGTTGCGCCGGGCTGACCCTGTCTGCGCAGGAGGTGACCTCATCCCTCTGACACCAGCGGAGCTGAAAATGATCATTAGATGATTTCTTAATCCCGCTAAGCTGCGAAACCTCGAAACAGAAAATAAAAAACAGGTTTGACCTGAGAAAATGAAACTTTTTTTCCAACTTGAGTCATGAAAAGTCCCCATTCTTTCACGCCAGTTGCTTCAAGGACGAAAGGTGACACGAACAAGGGAAGGAAAACTTCGACTGAAGTGATAAAACGATTTAAATGTTTATGTGACATGATAAAAAGCAGAGTAGTACACCAACATAGGCTCTACTGCTCATACCAGACCAAGTAAGGCTGTATGTTTATGAATCCAACTTTTAATTCATGCCTCACTTTGGAAGATGAATCTAAACTAAGCTATAAAACTCTCATCATAAAAACATACTTACAATCATAGAAATCTAACAGATGGAGGAAAATAAATGGCCAAAGTCTGCACTTGAGCCACGACTGCGGGATGGTACTTCCAGTTTTGTCTGGTTCAGGCTGACGTTGTCGCTCTTTTCTCTCTCTTTAGGTCAATACGTTCCAGGCAGTGATTGGTTATGATGAGACCGACTCGTACGTTCTCTTCCTCTACCCTGAAGGTGGTTTGAACTTCTTTGGGACACGCCCTAAGGTAATGTAAGGTTAATTTGCATCTTGATCCGCTTGGATATCTCCCATGTCTGTGATTTTCTCATCTTGGCACTTCTTTCTGCTTGCAGGAGTCTTATAATGTTGAGATTGAGCTTCCTGCCAGAGTTGGCTTCAGCAGAGGGGAGGTCACATATCTGATCTTCTCCAGAACCGAGGGGCCTCACTACAGCGTTACCAGCGATGAGCAGAGCATTAAAAACCTCTACCAGTAAGTAAAAGACCTCAAAGTCACGTCAGAAACACAGCCACATCTGACATCTGAATCTTTCTTCCTCTCCAGGGTTGGTAACACGGGAATTCCAGGTGTTTGGCTTTTCCACACTGGAAACCGTTACTCTTTCAACAACATTGTTCCTGCATCCACCGGTGGCCTGCTTGCTACTCTACCACCTGGAGCACGTAGCCTCTCCCTGGTAAGTGTCTCTGCTTTTGGCTTTTCTGTTTTATTCTTGTTCATGTTCCATGACAGTTTCCTCCTCTACTTTTTATGCTTGTAGGACACCACGACCCCTGAGTACACAGAGTTCGAAGAATATACCGACAACAGTTTTGACCCCGATAACCAGGACGAGGAGGATGATTACCCTCTGACAGGCGGAGACCCTGAATTCCAGCCAGCGCCTCCCGGTGGTGACCATTTGGAGACCGCTCCACCAGCAAGTCCTAACGCTCCCTCCTCGCCTACAGAGGATTCTGGTCCTCAGGGGCCATACGGCAGCAGAGACGAGGGCCAGATAGCCAAGTTCATTTCAGAGCCAGTATACAAGCAAGAAAGTGAAGTTCATTCACCACGAGAAAGAAAACCAGAGGTAACAATAAAACACCCCTACATATTAAAATAATCTACATGTCAGGCAAGAAGTCCTGTGTGTTTTCTTTGCAGAACTTTTTAACATCGCTGCAAAGCTACAGGACCATTTTTTTGTTCCATGTTACAAGAGCAGCTCGCTGTGTTGCAATCTGTTTGAATTCTCCGCTTATTGCAGCGCAAATGAAAAAGCAGGAATTCAAACCGGCGGCGCTGTCAGCGCCGAGAGTTTTATAATAACCACTTGAAATCGTAGTCACTTTTTTTGCAAATTCTGCGGTTGCAATGGAACGCTGTTGTGGAGACGGTATAGCAGTGTCAACAAAGCGCTGGCACAGCTGCGATCACAATACCCTACATACTGTATACAATATGTAAAGTATGCGCAGATCGTGGCTCTCTGGTTTATAGCATCTGGAGAGAGTTAAAAAGTATTAGCTCGGCTCTCACTCACAACATGAAAACATATTCGGAGTTAAACACAGCTCTGTCTGTCCCTGTAGGTTCCTCTGGAGGTGGTGGAGGTCTACCCCCCTTACAATAATGAACCCAACCTTTCCCCCGGGGGTCACATTATCAGCGTCGACGAAGGCGATGTCGATGATATCGAAACAGGAGGTGCGTATAAATGTACACGCGCAGTTGTCTTCCTAACTTATGAAAGGACGTTCGCTCGGAGGAACACGGTAACATTACCTCGCCCTCTGCTGCAGAGCTGCTCAGCAGCTGGCAGTACAATACTGCCGTTGTGCTGGGCAGCTCCCAGGTGTGTGTGTGTGAGTGTGTCCAGCACTCCCTCCTCTGAAACTGCTCCCACAGACTTCGCCGTAAATAAGAACGTCTTCTCGCTCAAAAAAGTCCCCACGTGATGTCTCCATCTCGATGACTCTTGCGTCTATTTACGACAAATGCTCGATTTCTCTGAAGGAAGTGTGTGTACATATGCAGCTGTGTGAGTGTGTGTGCCTTGCCAAAATAACAAATCATCCAAGACTGAGAAAAAGCATAATTTTCCATTACACACGCCTACATTTCCAATGCCCTCATGGCTTTAATGTTTATGAAACTTAGACAGAACATTAAAAAATTGGTATTCTCTCCACAGAATTGGCACGTGTGTGTGTGCGTGTGCGTGTAGAAGCGCGGTGATTTGTCTCCTGTGTTTGCGCAGTTCGCTGAGAAAATACCCCGACATCCTGTGTCCATTTGTGTGTGAGTGTGTGTTGCCCCTGTAGGATGAGAGAATGCTGCATTTACTCCCAAATCAGCCATTTAAAAAGAGACAAAGAGAGAGAGAGAGAGAGAGAGAGAGCAGAGTTTTCAGTCCAGTGAAAGTTTCTGCAGTCAGGACTGGCAGTCCTGGAGGCGTTAGTCACAGCTGATGTGCAGTTTCAGCTCTGCATTTCCACATTTCTGAATCCCTTTCGAGCCTTCGTCGTTCCGGTGGACTGAGAAAGGAGAAATGTTTGCTCCTTTTCGTCTCCTCGGCAGTAATGAGCACCGCGTTTCGCGCTGGTCACCCACTTATTTTTCCGTTTACTCCAAATAAATCAAGAACAGTGCGCATCACTTCCTGTGCGTCACAGGAGAGAGCCACCATCCCCAAGTGCTTAGAGCAGCACACGTGTAAGAAGTCTGCATATACTGTGGCTCTACAGTATATGTAGTATATCAAGCGACTGATTCTTTTTCTTCGGGGGTGCAGACTTCTGAAATATGTGTTGAAGCATTTAAATACCTTTGGGAGTTCATGAAGCAGTAGTGTGTGTCTGTATGTGTGTGTGTGTGAGAGAGAGAGAGAGAGGATCAGTGGGTGTGGGAGGCAGGACTGCAACAGCTGGTTTCTCTCCAAGTCGTGGCTTGACGTGCATGTGTGTATGTGTGTGTGTGTGCGTACATACGTCTCCCCTGGATCTTGTCCACCTTCTTATTCTTCCTGTCAGTGCGTACTTATATGGAAACAGCCTTTAATGGTCTCCATTTAAACTCTTATGTTTGTGTGATGTAAATACTGGAAACAAAAGTGCTCAAACAGAGCCAGCTAACTTCACAGCCACTCGTACGTCTTTCCATTCCTTATTCCCACATAAACACGTTTTATTTGAAGAACGTAAAGGTAACGGCCATAAACAACAGAGATAAAGGATAAAGCTTTAAGCTCTGTGTTGTATTTGTTATGAATAATAATAATTCTCTGTCTCTCTCAGTGATTCACTACACCACGGAGAATAAGGAAACGTGTGCCAGGTATGTAAAGACTAGATCTGTTGTTCTGAGGCAGCTACACACCTGATCTAGAGTTGCATTGTGGGTAATCCAGGTGGCAGCTTAAAAAAAAACAAACCATCCTATACGAGTCCAAGAAATAAAGTAACTAAGTTATTAAAGATAAAATGACTCATTTCTGAACTCTTTTTGTCTTTCCAGATTCCAGCAGCAGTGCTCCCAGAATGCAGTTTGCTCCGACTACGCCACAGGCTACTGCTGTCACTGCCAGCCCGGCTTCTACGGAAATGGACGCCACTGTCTACCTGAAGGTGCCGTTAGCCCGCGGAGGTGTATTTCTTTAAATCTAACAGTGAACGTTACCTTTTCAAATGTTAACGAGCGGTCCCTGTGCTGCTCTTCCAGGCGCTCCACAGCGCGTCAGCGGGAAGGTGAGTGGAACGGTGACGGTGGGTTCGACTCCAGTGGAGCTGAACAGCATCGATCTTCATGCCTACATCGTGGTTGGAGACGGGAGAGCGTACACTGCCATCAGCGAGGTATGAGCCTGAAGAAGAATAAACATTTCAAGATGTTTTTCATATTTTTTTAATTGAGTTTACCGTAAGAACACGGCATGAACTCCTTCTCCTCGTCCATATTTCATTTTCTGGTTTCTCTGATTTCTCTTCTGTAAACTCTGCGCTGATTGGTCAGGTACCTGAGCCAGTGGGCTGGGCTCTGATGCCACTTGCACCAATAGGAGAGCTGTTTGGGTGGCTGTTCGCTCTGGAGCTGCCCAATAGCCAAGCAGGATTCAAAATCACAGGTAAACTGTGTGTGTTTGTTGAAGTATGTTGCCTCGTACATATTGACTCTGGAGCACATCTGTACAGCGATGAGGGAACTCCTCTTCAGTGTGTGTGTGTGTGTGTGTGTGTTTTCGGTCTCCCGGCCAGCTGTACTGTCTCCAGGGATGTGATGTGATATCAGGCTTCCACCTCCCTTCTCTAATAGGAAGCAGCTGTGTGTGTGTGTTGTGTACAGACGAAACCACAGCAGACATTTCACTTTTTATGATGTGCATCTGCTGCATTGTTAGTGTGTCTGCACTTATCTATATTGAAAATAATCTATAAATAGAGGAACTGATTGATTGATTTTATATTTCCAGGGGCTGAGTTCACTCGTCGTGCAGAGGTCGTCTTCTATCCCGGCAACCAGCGCCTGTCAATCACCCAGACGGGTCGTGGCCTCGACGACCACAACCACCTCACCGTGGATACCGTGCTCAGCGGCAGCGTGCCTTTCCTGCCCCCTGGAGCTGAAGTGACCATGGATCCCTTCAAGGAGACCTATCAGTACTACCCATCTGGTAACCATAACAACCACAAGAGACAACCGGTGTGTAACATCTGACTCCTCCGTTCGCCTAAAACCCTTCACCTTCTCCTCCTCCAGTCGCCACCTCCACCTCCGTGAGGGAGTTCTCCGTCGTCTCGGCAGAGCGAGGCTCGGAGTCCTTCTCCTTCCAGTTGAAGCAGAACATCACATACCGCGACTGTCGACACAACAACCGTGCCACCACCCTGGAGACGCTGCAGATCACCATGGAGCGGGTGTTTGTAATGTACGTGAAGGAGGAGCGCATCCTGAGATACGCCATCACCAACAAGATCAGCCCGGTCGGAGGTGAGTCAAATCGAGAAGGGCGAGTCGAGACGTTAAATCTGGGGCAACTGGACTCGGTTGTAGATACATGAAGATATTTCACCTAAAAAGTATCTAAGAAGTCCATCCAAGAATCTTAATTGTAAGGCGCAGTCCTCTGAAAGGTTGTCTCAACCCTCAGGAGAGCACGACTGTTATGAAAGAAAACAGAGTAAAGCATAATTAGTTCCTGAAAAGGCAATTTGGTTCTCTTCCAGCGGTCATTAAAAACATGCATGTATAATACATCAAACAACAGCAATGTGGAGAACCCACAGAGGAATGAGAACGTGGGCTTCAAAGGGGCAGTTTGCACCACATTTCTCAGCTGATTTGACGAATGCTGTAATACTGGAAGTATATAATAACATAAATACATAATCTGTAATAAATATACAAAAAATATAGGACGTTTTTTAACAGTCATATTAGAAAACTCTTCAGTACAGACTGCCTGGGGTGACGGAGGAACAGAGACATGTGGGTGACACTGACTGGCTGATGCCTTCAACAAAAGGCCAACACTGGCCCGTCATATTAAGAATCTTGAGTGACTGCCTAAATCCACTCCAGACCATCACTGTCAATTTCTAAGTGGTTAAACACACTGGAGGCGTTGAAAACGTGAGGTTTTCTGTTCCAGAGCCACAACCAGACCACCTCGTAATTGTTGCAGCGTTGCCACAGAAACCTCAGCCAAACCACGGCGCGGAGTTGGACAGGGCTCCGCTTCAGACACACATGCTGTAAGCTGTGGGCTAATTATCCTGAAACCATAGAAAACAATTTAAAAATGTCTGTATTACCTCTGCTGTTTGGGGGCTTATTGTCTGCTAAAGGCCACAGACACACAACACCACTTTAAGGATCATTGTAACCGCGATTTGCGTCACAGCTGACTTTACATATTTGTCTAGCTTGAGTTGTTGTTGCAGATGATTGACATTTAGGAACTTAACCTGGATTGTTGTTGACGGTGTCCTGTAGATTGAGTTGGTCAAGCTGACCAAGAGACTGCAATGTTCATTCAAATTCAAGCACAATGGAAAACATGTCCAGTTCATTGTTGGGTTTGGTATCTGAGAGTACACTGGTACCAGAACACAAACGACCAGATTGCTTTTTAGCGTACCAAGCTTTATTGAATCTCTTGAAATTGACAAATCGTCACAATTTGGCCAGTAACGATTTAATTTCCACTGTAGCCAGAGGATATTCAGCCAAGACCTCCTCTGCAGTTCAGTTAATAAGAATGATGAGAACGACACATTTCTGCCAGCAGAACAGCACGTTTCTGCCTCTTCTGCTCTCCATGTGGACTGTTGCAATCGAAGCGTGCTAAAATGTGATTGGTCAAGACTCCTCAGACTACAAACAAAAACCAGAGCGCCTTGTCAACAGATTAAACGTTCATTCATGCAGATATCTGTTTACAGAGATTAGACAGATGTTGATATAAATCCAGTTATCAAATTTCACAGTGCATATCTCGACTTGTGTTTAGAGAGCGTGTGTGTGTGTGTGGCTAACAGATTGAGCGTATCCTTTCCTATTTATCTTTTCACGAGTCTTAAATCTTCTCCTGCATGTGAATCTAAACCAATGTGGCCAAATGAGTGTAGAAAGAAGCACATAGCTTTCTTTAACGTTAGGTTTTGTGAGACGCAGGGCTTCTTTTTACGTCTTCGTTTTCATCTTGCCGTGCATCCTCTGCACTCGTCCGCTCTCCAGATACCATCGGATAAACAGAAAGCCTACAAATATGGACATGTGTGCAGACATACAGCATGGACATGTGTAATGTTCTTTTTCTGTCAGCACACAGTGGTCCTGCTTTCTTTACCCTCTCTGCGTGATGAAAGCCAGAGAGACAAGAGAGCTCAAAAGATGCAGGAGGAGAAGAAGAAGAAGAGATAGAGAGAGAGAGTGTGTGGATTTTTTCCCCCAGGTTTTGAACCCAGACCAAGTTTCTGTCATTTAAACGTCAACACGTTGATTAAAAAGGTTATGATGACACATCTCACGCGTGCACACGCGCACACACACACACACTGATACACAGAGGGCACAGCTGGAAGAGCTTTCGGGGATCAGGGGTTTTGTAAACACGGGTTAAGTGGTGTGTGTGTGTGTGTGTGTTTTCAAGGGTCTTATACTTTCTGGGAAATAATATCCCAGCCAATGACAGATTTTCTAGCGGGGGGGGGTTGCCGGGCAGAATAGCTGCCCACTGATGTCATGAGAATCAGAGGTCGCAGGAGAACCTAAGATGCTCAACGAAGAGAGAGAGAACAAATGTGATTTGACAGTGTGTTGTTTGCTGTAATAGTCATTCATTCACTCATTTCCACATGGAGATGATGAAAGTTTGATTTGTTTTGTTTCTTGCAACGCAACACAATGCAATCTGTCTTCCAGTGCTTCAACCCAGAGCCAGATTTCCTAACATAAGAGGTTTGCAGACAAAAGTACTCATGTTTGTGGGATAAACTTCTAGGAATAGAGGCTATATTTAAATAATTTGCTCTGTTTTGTCCTCCTGTCAGTCTCTCTGTATTCTCCAACCATAAGGTCACAGAGGTCACAGAGTCTAAGTCTCCTGGCCTGAAGAAGTCTCAAGTCAAGAATTCACTGCTTATATTTACAATATTTATAACAAACGTCTTTGGGAGTGATATACGTTAGCATTACCCGTTTGTATTGCAGTGATTTCAGTCATATTTATTGGATTTAAAAGAGTCTGCTTCCTGTTTATCTTCTTGAATTCTCCATCCCTCTAGTGCGTCTTCAGATGAAGTCACATAGATTAAGGATACAGAACTCTGTTACATATATAAATGGCACATTTAAAATAAAATTCTCTCTTATTGTTAAAGATTTGAAGATGTTTGTTGTTGTAACACTGTGTAATTCAATATCTGTGTTTCTCTTCTCCTGAATTCTTGTTAATTGGAGGCAGCAGCACACATGTGCCGTATTTGTAGTTAATGGGCTCCAGCATGCAAACACTGGTGTGAGCTCTTTTAAAATGTGATTGAAGAGGAATAGAGTCAGTGCAGATGTAAACACTACCTACAGATAAGCTAATCCATACAGATGGAGATGGATCCTACATTTCCCATAATGCAACTTGTTATTGTCTCTGATTAGACCCTCCCTGCCTGTGAAATGCCGTTCACCTTTTAAACTCCATGCCCTCAATTTATAACACGGGGTTTCCGTCAGGTTAGGCCTGTATGTATACAGTTCGAGGGGTGACCCTTTAAACTCGTGGATCTATTTGTCAAACCGGACTTTGTGCATCGTATTTTATCTCCTTGTCACTTGCTGCCCCTTCAATTTATTTAACACAGTGCTGTTTACGGCCCTGCCGGGACGCTGCTTTCATCCCTTTACACACCACGCGCTTAAATTTCAGGTCATTTCAGCTTGTCAGTAAAAGTCAGTGATGATAGATAATCCAAGGGTGGTTCACTGGATTTCAAGAGTGGCCCGGGCACCTTGGCCATCTTGATATAGTTATGGCTACGCCCCTGTAAAACCAGTGTGTGTGTGTGTGTGTGTGTGTGTGTGTGTGTGTGTGGGGGGGGGTTTGTAAAAGGCAACAGGTGGGAAGCTGCAGTCATTGCTTTGATGGTGTGTAGTTCATGTGTGGTGTGTATTCTCCACCACCCCCCACCCTCTCTCCCTCTCTCTCTCTCTCTCTCCCTCTCTCTGTCTCTCTCTCTCTCTCTCCCTCTCTCTCTCTCTCTCTCTCTCTCTCTCTCTCTCTCTCTCTCTCTCTCTCTCTAATTACCCCCTCAGTCTTCTCTCTCCCATCCACATGTATCTCGCCCTCTCATCTCCCCTCCTTCCTGGCCACATTCAGGACTTTGAAGAGTCTCTCTCTCTCTTTGATAATGAGCCAAATTTGGCCTCTGGCTGTAAGAGATGGAAGCAAGCTGTGGCTTAATGTCTGTGTGTTTGATTTTGTTTAGGTGTGTGTTGTTGTTTATGGCAGATAATGCCCCTTATTGTAAAGAAAAGGCTCATCCAAAAACACTTAAACATCATTAAAAACAGATATTAGTGATGGTTTTTTTAAGGTGGTTTGTTTTTCTTATTCCTGTGACTAACTGCACATGTGTAGACTATACTGGACTCCAAACCTCAGACGACTTTGTCCTTAAATAGAAGTTAAGCTATGTAGACGCTCTTTAAACTTAATAAATGCCATATTTGGAGTCATGTTTGGATGGTGGAGCAAAAATGTTCTCCAAAGAAAATCATTCGAGCCCAAGTTATTTTATTTTGACAGCGTGACACCGGAGTCACTCATCAAAGTCAAAACCACGTCTTTTCAATACTTATGGCAGTCGTAAAGCTTCGCTTAAACCACGAAACTCTAAATCCGCAAGCAAACCAGAAGAATGCTGCAGGATTATCACGTGAAACCAGTACAAATTAACAGCATTTTAGCGGTCCGGTGGATCAAATTCAGTTATATACCACCAGAACTTGGGGTTCGACTCCCACCGTGCCACCCAACCAGATGTACGCTCTGGAACATTTTGATGTATTTAATTCTGGCATATTTGTTTAAGTCTTTCGCATTCTTTTCTAACGATTTCCCATGGCTTTCTTCACTCCGCTGAAATAAGTCTGAGGGTTGTTGGTTAAACGGTCGTGTGTCTGAGCTGCGGGTTGGTATGAGGAAACCCCAAACACACATCCGCTCACTCATCCCTCTGTCTGTGTGTCTCTCTCATGTATATGTGTGTCTAACCTTATCCATATGTTGACTATTGAGAACATGAAGGCAGTCACTTCCTAAGAGGAAACCGTCCTATGGGAATTTGTCTGGGCTGATTTTGACATGTGTGTTTGGTTAGGCTGTCCTGTAATCATCGCTCTAATCATCAGACTGTCACCGGTGAATAATCCAGATCTTAATTCATCTCAATTCAGGATATTTTGGAATGGTGCGGTAGATTTTTCTTGTCATGTTTCCCTCTGAATGCACAGACCACGCTTTAATGTTAGTGTTTTTATCCCATCTCTGTCTGTAGTTTGCAGCATTTTTGGTTTGTGACTATCTGGGGTCCACCAAAGATTTCACCGTTCACGTTGCAGAACATTTCGTCCTTTACTACCTGCATGAATCATCTCCTGACCTCCCAGGTTTTTCTTGTCACTTATTTTTATGATAATACTTTGTGTATGTCATTTAGTCTGTATCTTCTTCTCTGCAGCTGAGATAACAAGACCGGAGCTCGTCAACCCCTGCTATGCTGGGAACCATGACTGTGACACCACAGCCCAGTGCATCCCACAGGAGGGCCAGGCCTTCCAGTGCCAGTGCGCTACTGGTTACAGAGGGGATGGACGCAACTGTTATGGTATGGGCACGCATGCACGCGTACAGCGTCCTGTTAAAAAAAAAGTCTGGATACACTGCAAAGTACTTCATGGCGCTTTGCTTAGTCTAATGGTGTCTCTCCCCCTCACACACTCACAACCGCAAACACATGCAGACAGAGTTAAAGACAGTTCAAGGCAATATGTCTGTGTTTCATCAACATGTGTCCATCCAGTGCAGACGGGTCAAGTACAGGCTGGATGGAAGGAATCATCTTCCTCTCCTGTCTTCTCCTCTTCCCCTCCTCCCATTCTGTAGTTAACCCGGGCTTGCAGAGCTTTAGGCTGGTCCATGGTCTGTCATTAGCCCAGCAGCAGGTCTTTCTCTCCTGCTGACAGCTCTAGGAAAGCCCCAGGCTCAGCCAGAGTTCCCATGATGGGCCTCAGTGTCTCTCTCTGGTCACATTGCACAGTATATTTAGCATGCAGGACCTGAATCCAGGTGTGGGAGTACATGTTACAGTAACACAAACAAGCAGGCACACAATGTATATATCAAAGCACCAGTAATGACCCTTAATTACAGCTTTTACGCTCACGTACAAATGCAGCGTGCTGCACGTTGTCAGACAGGGGATTCCTGGTTTACAGGCTCCTGAGTTCAAATAAAAAACGTCTCACTTTCTCTCCATTTCTCTCACTGCAGACATAGATGAATGCAGCGAGAGCTTGGCTTCATGCGGCGCTCATGCTCAGTGTGTGAACCTGCCGGGTAGCCACCGCTGCCAGTGCCAGACTGGCTATGAGCTTGGCTTTGATGGGCGGACCTGTGTCGGTGAGTGTGTTTTCTGGGTCTCTTTTACATCCAGTGACTAGTTTTCTTGCTTATGAAGCTGCCAGAGTGGACTGATTCCTGTTTGATGAAGGAACAACTGTTTAGTACTTCCCTAAGCAGGAAGTGACACAATGTGTTTTTGTGTCTGAATGTTTCATCACCTGTTAATTATTCTCTGTAATGAATGGCGAGCCCATCGTGGCGGTGTGTCTGCGAGCTGAGCTCCGTGACACTCCATCATTTAACTGAAAAACTATGTTAAGAAGGATATCAGCTAAAGCCACCAAACATAAAGGCTCGACTTCAAGAAACACGTCAGCTGCGACCGCTGAACATGGCGCTTTGTGCTGAATCAAGCGGCGTCTTCCTGCACGCACTGTAATTATGATGAATGTGATGCTTTTCTTGTGTGGATAAAAGGAAAACCCTCTGTAAACATACTTTATTTTAGCGGCAACCATGTCATTCCCCCGTCTTCATTATGGTCTCATCTTGCCCTTTCCAAGTTTTACTGCATGTTCCAAAACGAGCTGAATATTTGGAAGAGAACCACATATTTGTTCTTCCACAACAGTAACGCACAGCTGCAAAAGCTAGGAAACACACTGAGATGGGAGGATGGGTGACAAATGTGAGAACAAGGGCGGGAATGAGAGGACTAATGTGAGAAGGAGAGGGTGAGATTAGACAGGAGGGGGGTGAAAGTGAAAGACAAATGGAGGAATGACACAATGTGTGTTTTGCTTTGGAATGTGTGGAGGAGAGACCTCCTGCCGGTGTGTGTGTGTGTGTGTGTGTGTCCTCCTTTCACCCATCAGTATGAACCTTTAATGACCTTGCATTAAACCTTCCCTACCTCCCTCAACACCCCTTGACAGATAATATAATACTTTACATAAGGGCTTGAAGCTGTCCTAAACCACAAAGCAAATACTGATAAGATACCCCAAAACTGAAACAGTTCTGTTTCTTTAGATATAGATGAGTGCAGCTCCTCTCCGTGTCACATCAGTGCCAGATGTATCAATGGACTGGGTTCCTTCCAGTGTCAGTGCCAGCCTGGGTTTTATGGTGATGGTTTCTACTGTTCGCAGCAGGCAGGTCAGTAAAAGCGCCACTATAGTCGTGCATGACGGCGAGACGATCCAGTTCACTTTCTTCTACATATTCTGAGCTCTCCCATGAGAGACGATTACATGTATTTTATTTGTCTACAGGCCAGACAGTTCGGCCAAAGACCCAGTGTGAGCAGCACAGAGACAGTCTGCAGAGCGGGGAAGGTGGTCAACCGAGCGTTGGGGCCTTCATCCCTCAGTGCGACTCTGACGGACGGTACCGCACGCTGCAGGTGGGCACTGATGCTGGTGCATGGCTGACTGTTGACGTGAACAAAGTGGCATACTTATTTTAATAATTCGTTACAGTGTCACGGCTCCACTGGACATTGTTGGTGTGTGGACAGTAGGGGACAGGAGAGAGCAGGAACCAGGACTCCACCTGGTACAGCACCCAAAGACTGTGACAGACCAGGTACTGACAAAAACATGTACTGTGTCAGAAAGCATTAATTGACAGCGACATCTGTTTTGTTTTTTGCGAATAGTCCTTTGATTTTGTTCATGTTTATCTGTCCAGATGAACCAGAGCGTCCTAAAACTCAGTGTGAACACCACAGAGACAGCATACAGGCTAACACTCCAGAGGGATATCCTATAGCTGGAGTGTTTATACCTCAGTGTGATGCTGATGGGCAGTACATACCTTTGCAGGTTTGTCACAAATTGCGTGAAATGTGTGAATGTTATAGCACCTCCAAAAGAAAAAAAGACTGACTTAATTTTATGCTAATGAAATATACTGTTGCTTTTATTATTTACTGCAGTGTCATGGTTCCACTGGTTATTGTTGGTGTGTGGAAAGTAATGGACAAGAGATAGCCGGAACGAGAACAGTGCCCGGTCAAACACCCACAAACTGTGACAACCCAGGTGAGGAAAATGAATACTTCTCTGAACGTTCTGTTTCTGATTTTGTAGCATGCAAGCTCAAGCTGAGATAACCCTAATGACATCACCATGACATTACCGGGCTTATTTTCTTAGACGAAGAAGACATGGAAGACATTATACAACTGTTTTCTCAGGCTTAGTTGGATTTATCGTAGCCAGTAAAATGGGTGGAGTGCCCCTTTAAAAGCCATTTAAAAAGCTGATGAGATAAAAACAAGGCTACTCCCACTAAGTATAAACTTTCACACCATAAAGTAACATCAGCTGCTGAAGCATGTACATTTTTTTACACGTGTCTAAACGTTGATCCAGTGTGTCGTATGCTCATATATGCAGACGACACCATCCTGGTGGGCCTCATCATGAGACTTCTTTTTTGTCCTTAACAGTAGAACCAGAGCGTCCTAAAACTCACTGCGAGCAGCACAGAGACAGTGTACAGACTACCAGTCCAGATGGATTTCCTCTATTAGGAGCCTTTGTACCTGAGTGTGATGCTAATGGACAGTACACACCTCAACAGGTAAAACTGATTTCTCTGTGAGATGAATCCTTTTTTACTGTGTCCTTCTTTTTGTTCTTCTTATTGATAATGTGTTTTTTATTTCAGTGCTACAGTTCCACAGGACAGTGTTGGTGTGTGGATGCCAGGGGAGAGGAGAGAGACGGAACCAGGACTGGACCTGGTACCCCTCCTGTAGACTGTTACAGACCAGGTGAGACTTCTGTTTGCCGCACAAGACTTGTTATATCCAAACTTGTCAGGATTCGTAGACACATTCAGGGATCGGATCTCAACCAAATGGGAAGCTAGTATGAAGTTTCCTGAACTTGTGTACGTGTGTTTGTTTTCTCCAGTAGAACCAGAGCGTCCTAAAACTCACTGCGAGCAGCACAGAGACAGTGTACAGACTACCAGTCCAGAGGGACATCCTATTGTTGGAGCTTATGTACCCCAGTGTGATGCCAATGGACAGTACAGACCACGGCAGGTCAGTACTTGTAATTTGTTCAGTCCACAAAACATTGTTTTTTTTTATATATCAGTGATACTGAAACTTAAAATACAATAAATTACCATGTTTACTCTGTTATTTTAGTGTCACGGCTCTTCTGGACATTGTTGGTGTGTGGACAGTACAGGGCAGGAGAGAGCAGGAACCAGGACTCCACCTGGTACACCAACTGTGGACTGTGACAGACCAGGTGAGACTTCAGGTGGCGGTGTGTGAACGCTGCATTTAGGTTTTGGGCTGCTGTTGTGACTGTGTAATTGAACTCCCAGCTCTAGAATTAGATCATTGTTCAGGTAGAAAACCTAGTATCCCTTTAGGGACCTGCACACATTAAAGGAATACTTCAACATTTTTGGGAAAACAGCGCATTTACTTTCTTTGTGAGCATTTGATGAAGACAAAGACGACACTTTTATGTCTGAAATAAGTTTCTACAGGGGTTGAAAAGTTATTTTTGAATGTCTTTTCTTCTTTTCTCCTCAGATGAACCAGAGCGTCCTAAAACTCACTGCGAATACCACAGAGAAAGAGCACAGGCCACTGGTCCAGAAGGATATCCTATAATTGGAGCATATATACCCCAGTGTGATGCTAATGGAGAGTACAGTCCCCTGCAGGTCAGTATCTCATGACTGTTTTTTTAGTTTAATTTCATATAATAGTAATTCTGGCTGCATAAAATTAATAAAATGTAAATTTTACAGTGTCATGGCTCGACCGGACATTGCTGGTGTGTAGACCGTACGGGACAGGAAAGAGCAGGAACCAGGACATCACCTGGTGCACCGCCAACAGATTGTGACAAACCAGGTGAGAAAGAGAAATCTACATGAAAAGAAAGACCTCTCTCTTCATTCAGCTTCCCACAAGTGCTTAAAGCTGTTTTGTTATCTGCAGTAAAAGCGTCAGCAGGTGTATTGTGTCATGGCTCTCCAAGGCTTTCTTGCTAAACACTGACCTGTGCTGAACCCCCTAATTCCTCGACTCAATGACAAGTCAAACAGACAGCTCGTTTACGTGAGTGTGTGTGTCTAACCTTGTAAGTGGTGCACTCTGGAGGTCATTGGGTCATAGCCTTGGAATTCCTGGAAAAACAGGTGATATCACTGCAAGGCTGTGTGTGTGGTGGGAAGTTGGAAATAGAGGAAGGGAGGATGAAAGAGTAAGATTAAGCCAAAAAACACGAGGACATGAGGAAAAGAGAAAAAGATTGACCGTATGTTGACCTTCTACCCAAATAAAACTTTATTTAACTTGAACTTGAGTAATTATTAAATTGATCTATTACAGTACACATGGAAAACAATGTTTTACAGCATAATGAAAGATTAGTAACTCAGATGTAATTGTGTGTCTAATGTTGCAATTATAGCATTCAGATCTGCTTTTATACATGCTCTAATGTAATATCCATGTCGTTATTGTCCATTTTACTCAACCAGATGAACCAGAGCGTCCTAAAACTCACTGTGAACACCACAGAGACAGCGTGCACACCACCAGTCCAGAGGGACATCCCATAGTTGGAGCATATGTACCCCAGTGTGATGATAACGGGCAGTACAGACCACGGCAGGTCAGCATCTGGTGTCAGATTAAGTTTTCTTTTTGCAACTTTGAACATGAAGAAACATTATCACAACATCATTTTGATATCAACTGTTATTGCTCCAGTGTCACGGCTCTTCTGGGTATTGTTGGTGTGTGGACAGTAGAGGACAGGAGAGAGCAGGGACCAGGACTCCACCTGGTACAGCATCTGTAGACTGTGACAGACCAGGTGAGACTGCAGCTTTATTTCAGCGTTACAGTAAAGCAACGGAAGAAATGTGCACTCTGGAGTGATGAGACATTTACTGTTATTTTATCTGAAATCCTCATATGAACCAGAGCGTCCTAAAACTCACTGTGAGCAGCACAGAGACAGTGTACAGACTACCAGTCCAGATGGATTTCCTCTATTAGGAGCCTTTGTACCTGAGTGTGATGCTAATGGACAGTACACACCTCAACAGGTAAAACTGATTTCTCTGTGAGATGAATCCTTTTTTTTTACTGTTTCCTTCTTTTTGTTCTTCTTATTGATAATGTGTTTTTTATTTCAGTGCTACAGTTCCACAGGACAGTGTTGGTGTGTGGATGCCAGGGGAGAGGAGAGAGACGGAACCAGGACTGGACCTGGTACCCCTCCTGTAGACTGTGACAGACCAGGTGAGCCTTCTGTTTGCCGCACAAGACTCGCTACATCCAAACTTTCAGGATTTGTAAATGCATTCAGGAATCGGATCTCAGCCAAATGGGAAGCCAGAATGAAGGGGATGGATCATAAAAGATGATCTTCAGCTTTCAGAATGAGCTTTAGGGACTAAAGATAATCGTCTGGAGCCCAGTCACAGATGATTTATAATAGCCCATGCGGGATATGAGTAGATCTTGACCAAGCTGGTAGCAGTAGCAGGAAGGTTTTGAGTTATCCCAACAGAGCTGAGGGATCTAGTGTGTTAGCATAGTAAAGGATCCAGTAGTGGATTCCTACATTGTCCTCTGTATAAAACCGGTCGTGCAGCATGAGGTCTGACAGCAAAGAGGGCATTCTTGAGGGTCCCGAACCATAACCAGTCAAGTTAAGGTCCAACAGACTAATCTGTGAAAGATGTCCAGTAAATCATATTGAATCATGTTGTGTTTCCTGAATTTGTGTACATGTGTTTGTTTTCTCCAGTAGAACCAGAGCGTCCTAAAACTCACTGTGAGCAGCACAGAGACAGTGTACAGACTACCAGTCCAGAGGGATTTCCTCTATTAGGAGCCTTTGTACCTGAGTGTGATGCTAATGGACAGTACAAATCTCAACAGGTAAAACTGATTTCTCTGTGAGATGAATCCTTTTTTTTACTGTGTCTTTCTTTTTGTTCTTCTTATTGATAATGCGTTTTTTGTTCGTCATGTATTTCAGTGCTACAGTTCCACAGGACAGTGTTGGTGTGTGGATGCCAGGGGAGAGGAGAGAGACGGAACCAGGACTGGACCTGGTACCCCTCCTGTAGACTGTTACAGACCAGGTGAGGCTTCTGTTTGCCGCACAAGACTCGCTACATCCAAACAGTCGGATATCAGCCAAATGGGAAGCCAGAATGAAGTTTCCTGAACTTCTGTACATGTGTTTGTTTTCCAGTAGAACCAGAGCGTCCTAAAACTCACTGCGAGCAGCACAGAGACAGTGTACACACTACCAGTCCAGAAGGACATCCTATACCAGGAGTGTTTGTACCTCAGTGTGATTCAAATGGACAGTACAGATCTCAACAGGTATATTTTTTAAATGACATATACTGTGCATCTTTATTCTATATTGTTTTAGATGTTAGAATAATCATTATGTCTGTTTCAGTGTCATGGTTCCACTGGACATTGTTGGTGTGTGGACAGTAGGGGGGAGGAGAGACCAGGAACCAGGACTCCACCTGGTACACCATCTGTAGACTGTGACAGGCCAGGTGAGACTGCTGTTTTTAGCTACCCAAGACTAATTGGATTGAGTTTTATTTCGAACCAAACGTTCGGGTGCAGGATTGTACCAAATGGCGGTATGTGCAGGAATCAGGAGTGGTCTTTCAAACATCAGCTTACCAGAATAGTTGTTGTAGTTGAGGGACAACAAAGAGTCTTGCCGTCTTGGTAGTCATCCAAGTCCATCAAGCCAGTCTGTTAAACATTACTATTTATGTTCTCTTAAAGCATGGTAATCTTGTCCAAACCTCTGACTTGAAATTATTTGTGTGGTCATTAATAATTCACTTTACTAAGTATGAACTTTTAAATGTTTTCCAGCTGAACCAGAGCGTCCTAAAACTCACTGCGAGTACCACAGAGAAAGAGCACAGAGTACTGGTCCAGATGGATATCCTATAATCGGAGCTTATGTGCCCCAATGCGATGCTAATGGACAGTACCAACCACTGCAGGTAAGCATCAAATGATCTATCTACTGATCTGTGTTTTTGTGGTTTAATATTACTTTAACTTGAAAAGAGTTCAAGACCTGAATTATCGTTCTTTATTGTGTTAGTGTCACGGCTCTTCTGGACATTGTTGGTGTGTGGACAGTACAGGACGGGAGAGAGAAGGAACCAGGACTCCACCTGGTACACAACCCAAAGACTGTGACAAACCAGGTGAGACTGCAGGTTTACACAAACATTCTTCAGTGTTTAAAACTTTTTATTTTTACAGTACAGCATACCACTCGTGTAATATTAATAACTACACATTTCTTGGAAATCAGAAAGTTGCACATCGAATCAAAAACATGGACAGTTAGAGGTCAGATTACAAATAAAGAACATAGTTTTCTTACAAAATTTACTAAATTTAGGTGATACAACTTGATGCACAGACCTCAATCCTCCAAGACAAGAGGGACAAGACATGAAAGATGCATGTCATCTGCATAGAGTTGTTCGTGCAGTATCAGGACTGGCAGCAAAGAGAGCATTCTTAGCAGTCAGGAAACATAACCAGATAAATTAAAGTCCAACATGTGAATCTGTCAAAAAATGTTGAGTAAATCATAATGACTTATATAAACACTTTTGACAAAAACTCTCATGTCTTTCCTTCTCTTGTGCAAATGTGTTTTTCTCCAGATGAACCAGAGCGTCCTAAAACTCACTGCGAGCAGCACAGAGACAGTGTACAGACTACCAGTCCAGAGGGACATCATATACCAGGAGTGTTTGTACCTCAGTGTGATTCAAATGGACAGTATACCTCTCAACAGGTATCATTTGGTTGTTTTGTAAATGACATATACTGTGCATCCTTATTCTATATTGCTTTAGGTGTTAGAATAATCATTATGTCTGTTTCAGTGCCATGGTTCCACTGGACATTGTTGGTGTGTGGACAGTAGGGGGCAGGAGAGAGCAGGAACCAGGACTCCACCTGGTACACCATCTGTAGACTGCGACAGACCAGGTGAGACTGCTGTTTATAGCTACTATTTATAGCAAGTCTGTAGGATGTGCAGGATGGAGTGGTCAGCTTACCAGAATAGTTGATTGTCATCAGCATAGAGGGACAAGGAGGAGTTGGAAGTCATCCTTTTTAATGAAGGCATGCTGACTTAGTAAAACATAAGAACTCAAATTAGCTAGAAACTATTTGTGTGTTCATCAATAACTAACTATAAACTTTAAAATTGTTTCCAGCTGAACCAGAGCGTCCTAAAACTCACTGCGAGTACCACAGAGAAAGAGCACAGACTACTAGTCCAGAAGGATATCCTATAATTGGAGCTTATGTGCCCCAATGCGATGCTAATGGACAGTACCAACCACTGCAGGTTAGCATCAAATGAACCATCAACCTATTGATCTGTGTTTTCATGGTTTAATATTACTTTAACTTGAAAAGAGTTCAAGACCTGAATTATCTTTCTTTATTGTGTTAGTGCCACGGCTCTTCTGGACATTGTTGGTGTGTGGACAATACAGGACGGGAGAGAGAAGGAACCAGGACTCCACCTGGTACACAACCTAAAGACTGTGACAAACCAGGTGAGACTGCAGCTTTATTTTGACAAAGACCTCATGGGCTTTCATATGAGTGCCAGAGTGAAGGAACACAAACATTCTGCAGTAGTCTGGATGAGTTGTACAAGAGTCCTTTACAAGGCCAGCCAGAGATTGAGAGTATATACTTAATACAAGACATGCACTTGAACAAGCCAAATGTTGTAGAGGGAAAACCATAGAACAAGAAATGTCCGTGATGCATGCCAGATGCTTGTCAGGGAATAACACTGTGCAGGAGAGGTGCTACAGAGGTCAGGATTAAATACTTAAAGTTGCTGCACCTTAAATCAAAAAAACAGACTGAACAAAGTACAATGATTGACGGAATGCATGGCCTAACGAACAAGGCATATCGTTTTCTTACGGCTAAATCTAGATGACGATGAGACAGCTTAAGTCTATGGGACAAGACAGATGAATGTCATCTGCATAGAGTTGTTAGTGCAGGATCAGGTCTGACAGCAAAGAGAACATTCTTAGCAGTCAGGAAACATAACCAGCCAAGTTAAGATCAAACCCTTCCAAATCCTTAACTTGTGAAAATGTGATAATTTTCTCCAGATGAACCAGAGCGTCCTAGAACTCACTGCGAGCAGCACAGAGACAGGGAGGGGGGATTTCCTCTAATAGGAGCCTTTGTACCTCAGTGTGACGCTAATGGACAGTACAGACCTCAACAGGTAAAACCGAGTTCTCTGCAAACAGAGATTAACCCTTCTTTTTAACCCATCTTTTTTGTTCTTCTTATTGACAATGTTGTTTTTATTTGTCATGTATTTCAGTGCTACAGTCCCACTGGACATTGTTGGTGTGTGGATGCTAGGGGAGAGGAGAGAGACGGAACCAGGACTGGACCTGGTACCCCTCCTGTAGACTGTGACAGACCAGGTGAGACTATTACGACAACTTGGCATTTTCGCAGCTTTTGAGAGAGAAATATAATTCATATTTATATTTTCTTTGTAGCTGAGCTTTAGATGAGAAGATCAGTACAAACCTACCAGCACCAGCAAAGAGTATTTGCTTGTTTCTCCTGGCAACGTCAAAGTGAAAGGGAGTGACAACAAAAATATCCAAGTAGTTATTGCCCCATCAGAAAATAGTCTGGCACACAACTCAAAAATTTGATGATGAGAACCTAGATGAGAACTTTAGATGTCCAACAATTAATCTGATAATTAGTTATGTAGCCAAAATGGCGATGAATCAAAGAAAAACTCAAAAATAATGTCCATTAAATAAAAATCTCTCGCCCCGTCATGCACACTCTAATGTACCCACAGGCTGTTCCATAAACTCGGCTCTTGCTATAAATTCCATTTATGACCATCTGAAGTGGTCATTTCGTGGTGAGATGGCCTGCTTGCCGTTGCCAAGCAACCAAACCAAAACAAGCCTGACCAGCTGAGTGACAAAACAGCGTTACACCCACCCTGCGGACGCACAGGCCGACAGGAACACATGCTTGTAGATCTGTGCGCTTGCACAGATATCTGAACTTTGTTTCATTCCTACTTCGCATTCAGTCGCTCTCCTTCACACCTGGAAGCTGTGCTGTGCAACCACAGTATTTTTTTTAATGTTCTGGTGGTTACTGCACGGGAGCTTATTCAGAGATTCCTCTGTAATAGTTCTGGATGAGGGCGGCAAGGGCATTTCCTGCACATATTTGGGTAGAAATTCATATCCGCCGGTTCAAACCTGGGTTCAGGCGTCATTATCCGCGTGGATGTAAGCCCATCCTTTGACGATTTTAACTGCATTCACAAATTAAGTTTGCAACCAATTTAGCAGTTTACATGATGCAGGCATCAAACACCCACATAAAACTCTCAAATGTGCGTGCTGGTCGAAGCCTGTATTTATGCCTACCCACATAAGTATTACGATTCACTGCCAGCACAGTAAGTCAGCCTGAGGGTTGAAATATCAATGATTTTTTTGGACAGTCCACGTGCTGTCAATTTCTGGTCAGAGACACAGGGACGGCTAAATGCAGCCGGTCATGTGGTGAAACGGTAAATAGAAGTAAAACGAAGTGATTCATAGGACTGGATTGCGACTTGCTAACCTCCACCACAATAAGTCCTGCGTCCGTCAAATGTATTTCAAGACTGTTTTGTTGATTTTTGTCTGACTCTACACCTCACTATAGAGCTGTTCTCTTCTCACCCTCCTTTAAAATATGATCCTCATCTTAGTTTAGAAACTGTGCAGCGTCACATTAGAAACTTACAGAGAGGGAGAGAGGTCAGTATAAACATTAGTGGAAGCCTAAAGTGCTTTGGGGTTTGGTTTTAAAGCTCGCTCTCCTATAAAGTGAGCTATTAAAAGGATTTTACATGGTAAACAATATTGACAAAAGCAAGATGTGTGTGTGAGTGTGTGCCCCTTTAAACACATAGGCTCCACACACCATTAATCAAGCGCTCCACCTATCACTGTGATATAAACTTGAGCTAGAGAACGCCCAAGGAACACAACACTTAAATAACGATGATGAATTACAGATCTGAATATATATAGCATTATAGTTAAAAAAAAAAACGTTGGGTGTGTTTGATTCGTGTCGCCTTCAGTCCCTGTGGCTCCGACCCAGCGCCCTGAGAGTGTGTGTGAGCGATGGAAGGCCAGTTTGATTGAGCATTACGGCGGAAAACCAGAGTCCCAGCAATACGTGCCCCAGTGCGATCCAGATGGTGAATTCAGGTACACACCACACACTCACACACACAACAAAAAACATAGTTGAAATAGTTTTTAATGACAAATTATTTGTGACTTGTCTCTCAGTCCAGTGCAGTGTTATGGAGAGAGCACCTACTGCTGGTGTGTGGACCAGGACGGGCGGGAGGTTCCTGGTACCCGCTCACACAGTGCAGTCAAACCTGCATGTGAGTACTGTTACTCACCTGTACGACACGTTACATCGATCACGGCTGAGATTTATTATTTTTTTTAATCCATCACATCTTGTCTCACAGGCCTCCCCTCTGTGGCTCCGCCCACTGTGCGCCCATTGCCCCGCCCGAGCGTGACCCCTCCCACAAAGACTGACATCACACTGCTGTACGCTCAGGGACAGAAAATAGGAGCGCTGCCTCTGAAGGGGACCAAGCTGGACGCAAGCGAGTCCAAAACACTGCTGACTCTACATGTAAGAGATCACCAAAGAGGCGAATCTCATAATACGTAAGAATATATGTGATTATGTGTGTGCTGATGTTTGTGTGTGTGTGTCCAGGGTTCCATAGTTGTTGGTATAGCCTATGACTGCAAAGAGAACCGAGTGTATTGGACAGATCTGTCTGCAAGGACAATCAACAGAGCCTCAATGGAGCCTGGAGCCGAGCCTGAGATCCTCATTAACACAAGTAAGAACACACACACACACACTATTTACTGTAATAACTGTGTGGTGTCCACAATACTAACGATGTGGTCTGCTCCGCGTAGATCTGGTCAGTCCAGAGGGCTTGGCGGTGGACGTCAAGCGCAGGCGCATGTTCTGGGTGGACTCAAACCCAGACATGATCGAGACGGCCAACCTGGACGGCAGCGGGAGGCGGACGCTGTTTGACACAGACCTGGTCAACCCCCGCGCCATCATAGTGGTCTCTTCCACCGGGTAAAGCTCTTCTCTTTATTGTGCAAAACACACATCATCGTCATCGAGCTGCCACCTGTAACTCCACGGGACAGTTTGGTCTGGATTTTTGCAAACACGTACAAATCTCAAAACAAACAGGCGCCCACACACACTCTTCACGATCAAGTGTAACCTCCCGGAGGCGCTGCACTGAAGCAGAATGAGCATCCACTGTATCCACAGATGGTTTTCAGCTCATTGCCATGACCATGAAATGAACAGATTTAAGTCCTCAGACGGGCTATGAGTCAGCCGGGCCTGTATCTAATTCATTAGTACAGTGTGGATTATATTTAAAGCCGTTTGCAGGAAATATTCTTGTTGAGTCTGTTTTTTTTAGACTGTGACCCAAACATGACTTCATCAGTGTGAGACAGGCGGTCGCAGGAAAATCGATGGGATGTGGGTTTTCAGGGTGGAGTGTCTCTTCGGTGACGCTGGTTCGATCGCTCCGTCCTCCGACGGCGTCACACCAGAGTGCACTGGTGCCATTAAACACACACGCAGGCAGTGAAAGCACGAGGCTGTCATCGGCCCGCTCTCCAGGAATCACATCTGCTTTTCATCGTCGCAGCTAATCGCATAATCAACAGGTTTGCGTGTGTGTGGGAGTGTGTTTGTGTGTGTCTGCTAGTGTGGTTGATACAATTAATAAAACATCTCAGCAATAATCCAAATCATAAAACCTGAAATGTGTGTTTCAGATTATCGCTGTGACAGTTTGAAGTTTATTTTATGACTGAAAGCCAAGCGTGTGTGTGTGTGTGTGTGTGTGTTCTGACAAAAAGCCAAGTCCTAAAGGTAATTACTGCTTCACACGGGTACACGTATGATTAAGCATGTGCTCTGTGATTTCTGAGCCTGCACATGTTGCACACACACGCAGAAACATAATCGCACACAGCGTAGCAGACACGCCAAAATTACGTGCACACACACACACGTGTACGAACGTCTCACACACCAACATCTGCTCGCCCATAGGTTCATCAAGCTGATTAGCGTACACGCTCATAAACACGTTGTGTGTGTGTGTGTGTGAGAGAGTGAGAGCGAGAGGGTGTAAGCTGATTGCTCATGTGGTGTGTATTACCTGTCGTTCCCAGTGGACTGCCCACATGTACACCATCATCCGCAGATGAAAAGCAGTGTGGCGTCATGAGCGGCCCACACGCACTCAGCCTAAAGCTCGGTTATCATCGCGCTGAGCAAACATTGGGGACTTGAATCTGATTTAATTCATCGCAGAGACGCGTCCGCGAGAAACGTTTATTCCAAACTTTAAAAAACGTCCGTTCGAGTTAGCCGGCGCGCTTCATATTTTCTGATGCGTACAGATGAAACGGCTCCGATATATGCGCTGAGAGAGCGGGGGGGTCAAAGGTCACACGTTGCTCAGAGTAACCTGACCATGACCTCATCAGAATGAGACAGCTGCTCCCTCGAGCCTCGCGCTCTTGTACCTTCATGTACCCGCCCGTGTGTGGTTGTCTGAATGCTTGTGTGTGGTTTTCTTCTTGTCTCTTTATATTAGCCAGAGCCCAGCGTGTCCACACACACACACACACACACACACACACTGCAAAGCACAGAGTTAGCCCAGCTGAGATGAAGTGAAATCATTAGCCGAATGGAGTTTAATCCCTCACCGCTGTGTTTGTGTCTGCAGCACTCTGTACTGGACAGACTGGAACAGAGAGGCTCCGAAGATCGAGAGCTCAACGGTGGACGGTCAGAACCGCAAGGTGGTGGTGTCGGACGGGATTGGTTTGCCAAACGCTCTCACCTATGACTCGTCCTCAGGACAGGTCTGCTGGGCTGATGCAGGTAAACAGACGATAATTCTCTACTTCTACTTACAGTTTGGATCTAAGAATCAATCTGCTGGAGATGAAAATGATCTTTTTCTTTTTCTCCGCACGTCAGGTACGAAGCGTTTGGAGTGCGTCTCCCCGGATGGTTCGGGTCGCAGAGTGATCCACTCCAGCCTCAACTACCCGTTCAGCATGGTCTACTACAAGAACCACTTCTATTACACTGACTGGAGGAGGTAGCCACGTTCATTCATCTTTCTACGTCACAGCGCTGTCGCCTTTGTTAATCGCAGATGATGTCTAACCCTCTCTCTGCCTGCTGCCTCGTAGGGACGGAGTGATCGCAGTGAGCAAAGACAGCAGCCAGTTCACTGATGAATACCTGCCCGACCAGCGCTCTCACCTGTACGGCATCGCCATAGCAACCAGCCAATGTCTATAAGGTGTGTATTGTGCAGGGTTTGATGTCCTGCTGTTTCTTACAAACACACACACTATCGCTCTCTTTCACTTACACACACACACACTCTAGTTTTCAGACGGGTAATTTAGGCTCCATATAATAACAACCAAACGCCCTCTCCCTAACACACACACACACACACACACGCTGACTTCAAGGCGTACCAGACAGTGAGCTCATTGGTTTGTGTGCATGTGATGTCATCGCATCAATCAACTCCCGCCAGATGTCACCTTAACCCCCCGAAGGCGGCCAGACAAAAGACACAGTTAACCCCTGCACGGGGAGGCGGTGGAGGAGAGCGCCGCGTTCAATGTCTGAAGGAAACGCGGGAACTCGTTACGCAACGTCTCCACGGGCTGCGCAGTGAGAGCAGCGTGTCGGCAGAGCGGCGGCGGCAGCTCCAGGTCGCAGAATGTCACAAAACATGTAGAAATACTCATTTTCAGGCATCGCAGGTCACGTTTTGATCGACAGCTCCCTCCGTTCAAACCCCATCAGACCAGACTCCTCTGACAAAAACATCTCCTAACAATCTCCAAACACTTTTTAGATCTTTATTGTTATGTATGTAAGACCATAAATCACGCCGGCTGTTGTGGATTTGGGTTTCCCCTAACGCTCCTGCTAAAATGCTAAACACACATCTGAATAGAATGACTACAAAGTATGATAATGGGGGTGTTATGGGCATTGTTAACTGTCTGTCTGATTTTTTTTATGTGGATGTAAATGTGACTTTTATTGTGTAAAGAAACCAGCGTTCGTTTCATCACCCTCCACCCACAAAACAGTCATCACACAGCTGGCTTACACCCTTTACTCCACACCTATACCTGTGTGTGTGTGTGTGTGTGTGAAATAGACACAAGAAGAATGATTACACAGCTGTCTGCGCTCCTCTTCTTGTGGCCTGTGTGTGTGTACGCGCATGAGACCAAAGAACAATGATTATACAGCTGTTTGTGAGCCTCTACCTGTATTTTGTGTTTGCGTGCGTCATGTTTGATGTGCTGATGTCTGCAGATGGCCTCGCGTCTTTTCAAAGCCTCGTGGTAAAGTACAAAGTAGCCGTCTAAACACAGGATAATCCCTAAAGTAGCACCTTGGCAGGTGTCGCTGTCAGAGCTACACACATCTGCACCGCAAAGTAAGTCTGGTCACGATAGAGGAGTTTGCTCGTCCGACTGTCGGAGCGGTCAGAGCGATGCCAATCACCGGTGTGTGTTGCTGTAAATGTCACGTCTGCGCGTCCTCCTACACTCTCTAACAGCCGCTCGCTTCAAAGATGCGCGCTGTAATTCGGACCATGATGACAGCTCTAAAACGCACTTGTTAAGGGTTTGAGAGCTGCTTGTAGGAGGCTTAAAAGCTGTTATTGTTGAATGCATGAACACACACTCACACATGCTCTTTACGGAGATAATTCTCAGTCGCCACGACCTGTTAAGAGCGGGGCTTTGTTCAGGATGGAGGGTCTGTTTGTTCTGTCATTAACCCGCCGCTGCACTTAAGCTTTCTTCCTGCCACATTTGGATTCGCACAGGAAGAGAAAATCAGACCTCGGTTTCCTCCCGGAGCTGTAAACTAACTACAAAAAGGAGAAATTTAATGTGTCCGAGTCATAAAAATGTCTGATTTCTGTCTCAGGGAGCCACTAACGACGGACTGGCAGCCGCGGGGTCCTTTGGTGCTAAAGCTCTGGGGTGATTCCTGATCAGAGGGCAGGAGCAGCAGCAGAGGCGCCCTCTCCAGCGTCCCTCAGAAGAAAGGACACTCAGTAGGAAGCGAGATGGCTTCCTCTTGCCAGATCGACCATCGGAGCAAATTTACAACCCCTCCACTCACCCTGACCCCACCCCCATTATCTCACCTTAAAGATATAACCCCCAAATAATGTTTTGTAAATTTGTTTTATACCTCATTTTTAGTTTTTTTTTTTCTACTGTATTTTTGTACGTGAGCTATTTTAGTTTTTCTATCGATTAAAGATATAGAAATTACAGAGCAATGAAATCAGATCTTAAAATGTACGAGTGTAGGCTGTTTTTTTTTTTATTTCAAGCCAAAGAATGAAGAGCTTTAAAAGTGTTGGAGCCAAAGTTGTGCTGTGAAGTCATCACATTTGTTTTTGATCAGCTGGACACAGTGGCTTTAAACACAGGCTAATTATTCAGTGAACAGGAGAAAGGGATAGTTGAATGTTTGAGGAAATTTGTTCATCGCCTTTTTTTAGAGTTAAATGTTAAGATCGGTCCCGCTCTCAGCAGAGATTTCTTGGCGGGTAGCAGGCGATCCTCTGGCTTCCTCCTAGTTTCTTTCAGCCAGGCAAAGCTTATCTTGTCCTGGCTCTAATACACGAGAGCGGGATCGATCTCCTCACTGAACTCTAAGCTTATTTCCCAAAATGTGGAACTTTGATACCTGAAGAAAAACTACAAATTCCTCTGATGGAAGCGAAAGTGACCTGATCAGAGGTGAGATTCACGTGTTGCATGACACAAACATAACGTGTTTTTCCATTGTTGAAGTGACTCAAAGCAAACAATGTGCTCCCCTCAGACCACAGCGACCGGTCCTGCCATATCTCTCTGCACTACTAATCTGTATTTCACACATGAAATGACGTTACTTTCTTTTTTTTTTTGCCAAATATTTTTACTACTTCTACTTTTCAAATCTTTATCTTTTTATAAGATGTGATATTTATAACAATAAAATGTGATTTGGTACTTGAGAGACTTCTTGCAGGTTATTGTGTCGATCACCAAACATCCAACACGAGAAGAAGCACAGGAGCCAGACTGTGTTCAGCTGGGTTTATATATTTCCCCCACACAGCGTCACTGTAGACCTTTTCAAAATAAGCTTTTGTTCCATCTCTCTTTAAGACAAGATACAAATATAACCTTCAGTTTGAAGATTTCTGAAGCTTCTCTGTGGTTTCTGTGAAGGGAGGGATTGTGGCAGCCAGGAGATCATCAGATGGTTCAACCCAAGTCTTTGAAGAAATTAAAGACTAAATGAAATGAGTGTTTCAACACTAACTATTCAGCAACTGTTGGTGTAAACTGCTGCAGTACAAAAAGGAAAAACAGCATCTGAAAAACAACTTTGCTCCAAATTCCCAATTTGAACCTTCTGATCTCATGCAACAACGGAAAACAAACTCATTCATGTCCAATTCAAACGCAGAAAGGCTTCTCTCAAAATCAAATTCAAACTCCCGTCGTTCAGTCAGTCATTCCCTTCCTTCCTTCCTTCCTTCCTTCCTTCCTTCCTGCAGCGTCCCTCTTCATCCTCGCTCTCATCTGCCGACCTTACCCAGCCTGTGATCTGTCTTGGGGTCGGCTATGATGGCCTGAACGGCAACGATGGCCTCGTTGATCTTGGTCTGGAGCTCTCTCAGCTCCTCGATGTGCAGCAGGCGCAGGATCTGAGCCGCTTCGTTCAGGGTGGCGTCTGAGAAGAAAATTGAATTTACTCTTGCTGCGATGACTGAATATGCGCTCACACGGATCCACGCAAATCGTCATGCAAGCAGCACTCACCTCCAGTGTCGAAACCCAAGATGTGATTGTCTAAGGCTACTGGGACCCCCTGGGAAACACAAGCACATATACGTGTTACATATATACACATGAGAACAGTCCATTAAGAGAGAGAATATTATCCGGGTTGAAGTGAAATAAATCAAAAATCAAGACTGATTCCAGCCACCATCGTTCATGCGTTTGTCTCACGTGGAAGATGGCGTCATGGTAACGTTGACTTAAACTGCCATGACGTCGTCTTCCACGTGAGATCAGTCAAGAATCCTGAGAGCCGGGCTGTACCGTGCAGTGGAAATGAGGCATAAATGTTCGAATACCTCGACCTCTGCCGCTTTGATCACTGTTCGTACAAAACGTTTGTTTACCTCTCTGTTCTGGCTGGCTTTAGTGATGGCTTCTGGAGAAAGCCTCTCCTGGATCAGAATACGAATGGCCTGCCAGGAGGACGAGAAAGCACAGACAAACTGATGCAAAGTTTTTTATATTAAATATGTTGAATAAGAAGAAAAGACGTTCACACACATGCACCACGTGTGAACAAACTCCCACCTTGAGCATGACCAGGTAGTCATCATGCCGCTGTATCTTGAGGATGTTAGACAGGGCCATCACTCCTGCTTTGAAATCTGGAGAATTACCTGCCAAACACAAACAGATGATTTCATCTTTTACCTGGAAGAAAGAGGCGACGACATCAAAGCCACAAGAATGTGAGTTCAAGGACGGGCGGAGGAACAGGCGGAGAGGTGTTTCTACTCACTGTCAAGGTTGACGAGGGGGTCTACTTGTCTGTCGCTGTTGCTGGAGGCGGCCAGCGGCTCGCACTTCTTATACTTATCCACTGAGGAGACACACAAAACACACCTTTATATACACTGACGGCTTAAAACAGGAGCCAGTGAGCATGAGAATGATTTTAGACGCGTCTCGAGTTCATTTGTTTCCCTGCAAGAATAAGTCTGGCTGTGCAGCGGAGAGGCCTGGTGAGCTGGCAGCGATGGAAAACATCACTCCCTTTATAATGTCTCCATCTACTGGACACCAGCAGCCTTGCAACATAGTATCAGCATGTTTCAGCCACTTATTGTTGCTCCACAGATCATCAGCCGTGACAACAGCTCCGACTGAATCTGGAAAATCTAATTAACTCTCATTAAATCCAGATTTAGGGAGAGTTAATTATATTTTCCGGAAAAAAACAACACTGACTCACACACGCTGACATCATACCATTGTCTCCGTATTCATATCGCACTGCCAGGCCCAGTAACCAGTCTAAGGCCTCCTGTCTCTCCTGGACTCCGAATGGACAGCTCACGTCCTGCAGGTACTGCACGCAGGGAAAGGAAGAAGCACAACAATGATACTACAGCCTCCTGCTCCCACACCCCACTCATCTGAGCTTTAAGGTGGTGTTTTGCAGATCTTATACAGACTGTCTGGGATGTGGTGGAGGTGGCGGCGGTGGTGGTGGTTTCACCTTCTGGTAGGCTTGCGGCCAGTCTGAGCTCGGGATGTTCCTCAGGTTTCCTCTGTCCTCGATCTTGTAGTGTCGAATCTTCTGGTCCTCCAGCCACACGATGCAGTTCCTGAACTGGGTCTCATCTGAACACACACACACACACACACACACACACACACACATATCAAGTCACCATCATAACAGCTCAGTGACCACGTCCACACATCTGACGTAGATTATTACAATGAAATCTACAAAATAATGACTAATGACTTGTGCTAACCAGCTGCTCAGCACAGCAGAGTTCATATTTGGGGTGTAGCTGCTATTTAAAGTCAGTAACTTACAAAATAAGTTGCAAAATGAATTAACTGTACTGGATAATTGTGCTGAATTAAAGTGGCTACAAAACATTCCAACAGACATGCAGGTGTGTCAGCCAAAGGCAGCGTTAACACTGTTTTATGCTCAGTTTGTCTGCACTGACAGGACTTCATGCAAACACGTTAGCCAGCTCCACGTTTAACTCCCGCGGCCGCATCCGGCGGCCCGTCGACGGCTCCTCCCTCACCTTTGCTGTCGAAGGCGGCGGGGTTGTGATAGTCTAAGGCCGTCAGCTTTCTCCGGAACATTTCACCGCTTGCTCGGTGTTTGGATCAAAGCTTTACGTGGCTAACAGCTCGCTACCTCGGCTATCTCCGCTGCTAGCCTGTCAGTGTGTGGCAATGCGCATGCGCCGCCGGGCAGCGTCGAACTTCCTGTTTAAACTATCAAAATAAAGTTCCCCTCACCGACCACCAGCAGGATATGCGTATACAGCAGGGGTCTTCAACCTTTTTCAGAGCCCAAGGACGAGCTGCATGACCAGCATGTGTCACATTAAAGCCTGGCCTATAATAACTTGTATATTTACTTTATTCACCTTTAACTTCACCATATTTACCCATTTATGTGCTGGTTTATTGGCCTATATGTGTTTATGATTGACACAAAGTTCATGTGTAATGGAATAATTTATGAATAATATATAAATAGTAATAGTTTTTTGTCAAAAGTAGCTTTTATTGCAGATTAAGGCTTGCAGCTGCCTCAATATTGTTTTATTTTTTTTAATTCTTTAATTATTTTGGTGAAAATTGTCAATTCTTATGACAGAAATTGGCAGACCCCCTGCAGTACCTCTGCAGACCCTTGGTTGAAGACTCCTGGTATACAGGAATCTTATTTAGCGCCCTTGTTTATCATTGTTATATCATTATGGGCTTCAAGAACTCAAAAGATTTCAATTTCTAGTATTTCTTAGAGATAACATCACAGCAGGTTTTTGTAGAATTTGTTTTGGAAAATCAGATCAATAATAATCACAGGTACTTTCATACAAGATTCCTGGAGCTGTTACAATTTACTGCATTCATCATTTCCACTAACTTTGACATTTGAAACATGATTGTGGTGCCACGTGGCATGCTTTTATTCTGATGAAATGGTGCGTTTTCCCTCACTATACAAATGAAGTGTAGCTGTAGAAATTATGATTCAGCTCCTCGTGGTATCTCACAACAAGTTACACAAGAAAGTCTGAGAAACTTTGGAAAAAAACAATAACTTTATTCCACATCACATTCTAGAAAACGAGGCAAAAACCATCCATGGACAAATTAATCAAAAAAAAAAATTAAGGTTGATGTGTGTAGCAGACGTGTGTAGGTATGTGTATGCATGTGTGTGTGTGTGTGTGCACGTGTTCAGAAGGGCCTCATGCGCGTGCTAAGGGGCGGGGCTCTGTTGGGTGGCGTGATAGCTATGTCCAGATAGTCTCCGATCTGGAAGCGCTGAGACTGCAACGTCATGGAGTCGTCTGTGCCCTTCCTGCCGGATACAGTGCTGCCGATATCTTTCAACCTGAAAGGAGAGACAGATACAGATTTCAATATAGAGCGTGCTCTAATTCACTATGTGTCCAACCAGCGCTGTTGTGGTCCAACACCGACCTGTACACTTTCCCTCTAGGGTCAGGGTAAACAATGGAGAAGCTGAAATGAGTCCCCTTTTTCCTCGCCTCTGGATACACTTCCTTTACCAGGCTGGTCAGCTCCTTCAGAGTGGCATCCATCCTGACAGGCACAGAGGCAGAGACCTGATGCAAGCTGCACTTCTACAAGGTGCTTTTTATGTTTTATACGCTCAGAAGGAAATGCTACTTTGACACAAGAAAAGCGTCTCACCACGTGTATATCTGCAGTTCACTGGAGGGAACGTTGCCACGGGCAAACTCGTCTGCTCTGTGGTGTCTGCCGCTGTTGGTGGTGAATACTCGCAGCAGAAGGGGGCAGGTCTGCAGCGGAAATAAACAACAAACACAAGAGCCATAAATAAAAAAGATAACATATGCGGAACGTTTGAATAAGCAATACAACGCAGAAACTAAATCCAAACATGTATACATAGCTTCCTAAGCATTATGCAATTCTAGTTTTATTTTGAAAGTTTGCCCTGGAAGATAAGGTGTGCTGTTGTGTGGCTGAGTTTCGACCTCTAGCGGCCACATCGAGTAACTACAACTCCACGTTTATATACTAATACACACCAGGTATCAACAGTGCAACTATTATCCTGGTTAACAGTCATGTAATACTAATGTAAACAATATCTGCATGGATTCATAAAACATAAGCTGTTTGCTTTGCTCACCTCAAATCAATGGAGGTGGACGTAATATTATTCTGTGAATATCACACCTGTGAAGGTGTCTCTAATCCCATCAGAGAGTCAACAATGAGCCACTGAAACTTCCAAAATGCAGCAGGCCCAACGAGACACCAGCTGCCTGCGGTAAGCTGCAAATATCCTTGAAGTGAGTGTTGTTTGAGTTTCATAGCTGTTCGTGGAGTTGCTTTGTGCTAGCTTTGTGCGTCTACAGAGCATAATTCAAACATTTAAATCGTCTTTTTTTACAACGAGCTTTAATATATTATACTTAAACACCGTCGCATTTTGTTATAAAAGTCTCAAATGTGCAGTGTAAGCTACAAAAAGTCTTTAAATCTGATCACTGCTCGGTGCCCAATGAATATTTATGATTAGCTAGCATGCTAGCACTAGCATGCTAGCTAATGTTTAATTTCCCTTTATTGGCATTGATTGTTAATGCA
Source organism: Nibea coibor (assembly GCA_023373845.1). Lineage (NCBI taxonomy): Eukaryota > Metazoa > Chordata > Actinopteri > Sciaenidae > Nibea > Nibea coibor. Next base: position 5,621,492 of record CM041732.1, on the reverse strand, counting down.
GATATAAACAAAGCAGCACTGCTTCCAGTGTGATAAGTGTGTTCTGTGTTGTAACAACATTAAATGAATGTTTCGGAGTCAGTCCTCAACCTGAATCAACCGGTCTCCAAACTGTTAGCATCGGAGCTAGCACTGTTAGCTCACCTTCTCTCTGTCGATCGGCTTCTCGGGCTCCTTCTTGATTTCCTCCTGTGTGATTCGCGACTCGAGGGCCATCGTTGTGTTATATTTATATCAATAAAACTCACGCTGAGTTTGTCTGCCACCTCGCCTGGATATTTTACCCGTAGCTGCAGCAACGAATGAGACCGAGGTCGTTTCCGTCTCCGGTGTTGTTCAAGCGGAGTTCGCGGCTTTTAGCAGCCGGTGACATCGGTGTCGCCCCCTGCTGTTACGGAGGGAGTATAGACGTTTTGCGCACAGCTCAGCTGGATGGACGCACAGAGCAAATTGAAGTAATTATCATATGATCCAGCTTTTTGCACGGGACGAATACTGATTAAAACAACAATCTAACCATGGTAATTTATAACTGTAACTGTAACTTTATAATTTCACCGAGTATTTCATTGCTCTCCTTTTATAAAGCACTATAATCTTGCTATGTTTTATTTGTTGGTGACACAAATCTAAATATTTTACTGATATGAAAAGCAACTCTGCAATCACTCACCAGTACAACCAGGAGCTTTGCATAACTAATAATAAATAAAGTCCTGAACATAAAGGTAATAGAAGCTTTACGGGTAGTATTCCAGATCTAGTTCTAAATCTAGTCCAGTCTAAGAGCAGGCGAATGCAAACTTTGATTGTTTGCATGTGACTTGAAAGTTTGCAGCTCTTATTCACTGAGTAAGAATATTGTGACTATTTATGCAAGAGATCTATGTTTGTCTGCATAAAAAGTTATTAAAGATCAACAGAGAATTTAGATTTTATTGTATAGTGTCTTGATGGACTGGACTCCATCCTTCGTGCACGGTCCGGCTGGTTAATCTGATGTCACAGCTTCATCACATCCCTGCAATGTGCATCACAGAGTGTAAAGTTACTGTAAAACAACCCCCAGAAAATCAGACTCTTTCCGTCTTCCTGAGCCTGCACGCTCCAGAGCTCATCAGGCCATCTCGCAGTGCTCGTAGAGGCTGATCTGGGACCAGTCGGCCAAGTCCACCTACGGAACTGAGACCTGCTATTCAGTCACATGCTGCTCTCCCCCTCACTCATTACAGTGTGTGTGTTTCCTGGGTAACATGTATGTGAATGTGGTACAGTGTGTGTACAGTGTGTGGTTGTGTGTGTGTGTATGCTGACAGTGGCCCCCTCTGTTCTCCCGTTGGCTGGCCGATCAGGATCTACTCCAACAATCAGCTCTATTTTACCTCTCTCTCTCTCTCTCTCTCTTGCTCTCTTTCTCCCTACTCATTCACTTTGTGTGACCCCCACCCCACCACCACCTCTCATTAGAATGGATGGCTTGAAACAATCTGCCAGCCTTTCTCCCCCGTTAAAGCCCTGTCCTGACTGACGGATCAAACAGTGGGTCTTTGAGTCCGGCCCTGACACTGATATCCATTCACTGATATGCATCAGGAATAAGTGTCGCTGTTATTCCCCTAATGACTCCATTAGAATCACTGACGCCCTCTCTGTCTCAACCCCAGATGTTTTCCTGACCTTCCAGATCATTGTTGCTTATTTTGCAGGGTCACGTTATGTGCAGCGATGCAGTGGAAAGTCTGCAGAGTCAGTCTGCAGTCCAACAACAACAACAAGTCTGACTTAATTCTTTAAGAAAATCTATAATCAGACTGTTTACAGTCTCAAGTTATGAACCTGTCCTAACACTGCCTGTCTGTCATGCAGGATGTGTATAATATGTGACAGCTTCAGATTCTTCAGAAGTTTTCAGTGCTGTGAGCGTCCACAGTGCAAACGGAGGAAGTTGGTTTTGCTCCCACACTTCCACAAACAGTGGGAAAAGCTCATCGGTCACAGTCATTAGCAGCACACAGAGCCGCACTGTCCTGCAGGCCGGCCGCTGCCAAGTGATGGTTTGGCTCTCTACCTGTGTCCTGTTACAGTCGCAGAGGAATTGCACCAACGCACACACACACACACACACACACACACACACGGACACACACAATGCAACTTTGTTCTTTCAGTCCTCTGACTTCCTCAGTGTATGGGCAGCCTGTAAGAACAACAGATGTTAACCCATTACAGCTGATTTGTGTAACACTTGTGAACATCCTTATTGATTTTTAATTATCTGAAGTTAATTAGACTCGTTGACTCGTTAACAGTTGTTCTCTGTGGCTATAGAGGAGCCCTCCAAGCCCTCCATCTTACCTTGGACTCCATTAGCAGGACTCAATCCCAGCTCATGCTTGGCTGATGATGCCATCTGCGCGTCCGTGAAGGTCTGTCCTGACGTCAGCACGCCACCTTGAAATAATAACAGGGTGGACTGGACAAAGTGGACGCTTGTTTTGCAGAAGCTGGGCGAGGAGGAGAAGTCATTGTTATCCACATTTCTATATTTCCAACTATGTGTGTTGTTCTGCTCCTTTCACCGACTTGTTTTCAAGTGTGCAAACAGTGTGTCTGTATACACAGATCCCAGGTCCATGTTTATATTGAAGTATGAACAAACTTGAACGGTCTCCAGACTACACTAGCTAAACGCCAGCATGTTGATGTTGAGCAGGTACGATTTGCCCCCATTTTAGTTTAGCATGTCGGCATGCTACGTTTACTATTTAGCCCTAAACACCATGAACAGCTGAGGCTGATGGGAATGTCTTTAAACCAGGTCAAATTAAAGTTTTCACTTTCATGAAAAATGAATTTGATTTAATGAAAATGAATTTTTTTCACTATTTCCACTGCTTTCAACATTCACCGAACCTCTCAGCTTTTTATATTAGATCCATACAGTGACAAACACAATTTATAGTATGAGATGAAATATTACTCACTCATTTCTGCTTATGTAATCTTTGTGTGGCCTCCCGCTTCGGCCACTGTGACGTCTTATTTTGAAAGTCCTGACTGGAAGTCATCATTGCTCTGGCCGACTTGACACTGGAGGCGCATCTTTGATTTCATGCAGAGGAAGCAGAGGCTGCACGTTTGTGTTGTGTCTTGTTCACTGTATCAGATCAGGATTCCATTCAGATTTCAGAAGAGTCGGCGCTGATGTGACAGCAGGCTGCCGCTGCTTGTTTTCTTGCTCGGAAGGACCATGTGGAATATTTTTCTGCAGACAACCTGACTCTGCAGACACAAGGTGAGAAAAGGGCTTTAAGATTTTCATTACTTTCATCTTAGAGGGTAAAAAATATAAATATAATTTCTCTAGATTGGCGTTTAACTTTTAAGAAACATTCTACAACTTTTAATGAATACATCATGCATATCATAAACATCCAATCAGTGCATGTGATTTGAAAGATCAGTGAATCGATAAATCAATCAGTCAATCGTTGAATGTGAATGGTGCGGTGCGGTGAGGACTGTAGTAGTGTGGGTTTGTACAGTGTGTTCAGTGTGGTTTAAGTTGAGTGGGCTTAGTTCAGTACAGTCCACAGTGGGCAGAGAGGTTCATCAGTTCACATGAATGCTGGCGCTGGGCCTTCTCTCCTCCTCCTCTCACTTTCATTCCTTTTCATCCTCTTCTTCTTTGTTTTGTTTCATCGCCTGTCTCCGCTTTCATCTTTTGCCACTGCCTTCCTTCTCAGTTTCCATCTGTGTTGCCGTCAGATGTATAGTTCAAAGGAAGCAGCCAAACCTGGTACAAAAAAGCATTTTTCACACTGGTGACTTCGCTCGTATTCTTCTTCTCATGCTTCTGACTGTTTCCCCAGGATGTCTTGGCCTGCCCTGTACAATCAGTTAGTCGGGGCCAACCGTCACTCCACCAGCTTGGGTAAAATCTGGCTGTCTGTGCTGTTTATTTTCCGGGTCATGGTGCTGGTCGTCGCTGCTGAGAGCGTCTGGGGGGACGAGCAGTCCGACTTCACCTGTAACACGCTACAGGTAGGGCACCCAGTCACTGACACCTTTATGTGAACGTGATCTTTGTAATAATCCACGTGCCTGTCTCTGTCCTCCAGCCTGGCTGTGAAAACGTCTGCTATGATCAGTTCTTTCCTGTGTCCCACATCCGTCTCTGGTGCCTTCAGCTTGTCTTTGTCTCCACGCCGACACTCCTGGTCGCAATGTACGTGGCCTATCGGAACCACAGAGATAAGAAGAGGCTCCTACAGGTGTGTGCTGGGCTACCAGTACCAGTAACACACTGTTTTTCATGTCTTATTTAATCCTGTTTTGTCACGTCTTATATTATATTGTGCCATCCTGTGTGACAGGGTTCTGGTCGAGCTGGATTCCTCGGCAACAAAGGCCAGGACGGAGAGTTGGAGACCCTGAAGAAACGCAGACTCCCAATAGCTGGTGCCCTCTGGTGGACGTACGCCTGCAGCCTGGTGTTCAGGCTGCTGTTTGAAGGAGGATTCATGTAAGACCTGTGATTCAGACTTCCTGTCTGTCGGCCTCAGTGCTGGTTTGGCGTCCTCATACAATGGCGCCTGTCTCTGTGTCTTTGTCTCCGCAGGTACGCCCTGTACGTGGTCTACGATGGCTTCCAGATGCCACGGCTGGTGCAGTGTGACCAGTGGCCGTGTCCAAACCTGGTGGACTGTTTCATCTCGCGGCCCACGGAGAAAACCATCTTCACTGTTTTCATGGCCACTGCCTCTTCTATCTGCATGGTCCTTAACATGGCTGAACTTGCATATCTTGTTGCCAAGGCCATCACTAGGTAGAGGTATTAATCAGTCAGTCAGGTGATTAATTAATTGATCAATTTATGAATTTTTCCATCTAGTATCATATTTTTAAACAATGCTGTGTATTCGTTCAGCTCATTTTTTCAAGTGTTCATCGTCATCCTTAAATTCTAAACTTTAATCTTAAATCTTAGACTTTGTTTTTCAGGCGTCTCCGCGGTCAGAAGGAAAGAAAAACGCCCAGCAGAAATCCGGCAGAGAGAGGACTCAGAATAAGAACGGCCAGAAGTTAACCGTCTCGACCCGAGGAAGCAGCAGCGCGGTGGATAATACACGAAGAACAAAGACTGTCCAAAGACTTTAAAAGCTGCATTAAAGACCAACAAGTGCTACAAACCGTGAAGAACCCAAAGCCTGTAAATACAACTGAACATTTTCTATGATACCTGAGGTGCTAAAACATTTAAAACAGTTAAACATTCACTGGGTGGAGAGGATGGAATCAGTGTCAACGACTCCAAACTGTACATTTACATGTTGTTTGACTGGTTGTATGTCAGTACTGAGCTCTTGATTATAACTTTTATATCTTCTAATGTCATGTGAGGACACACCCACACACACACACACACACACACACACATGCAGAAACAGTGATTTGATTTTCATGGATTCATTGAACATAAATGCACTCACCATTTCTCACTTTATGTCCACAAATAAAGATTCATCTTGTCTTAATTTTGTGTTTATCTCATCATTTCTGTAATTATGATCTGACATCAGAATATTTATACTATGTGGACAACATTACGGTTTATTTACACCTCAGTCCTACACACACGCGCATGCTACAGGTGGTTTTTGGATCATGTCTGCATGTCAGCTACTCCCGAGCTGCTGTGACAGGTGAATTTCCTCAGTGTGGGATCAGCACGAGGCTGGAGCATCAATAACTCTCTGCACTGTTTAACTGCAGCGTGTCTTCATGTTCAACAGATGTGATCCGCTGTACTGATCTCTGTTGACCTCTGCCGGCGGCCAGCAGCTCTGCCAGCTCTGTCCTCCATGCACAGAGACACAAAACACAGTCACAGTCACAGAAATGTCTGCTGGGGAGATGATGTCACTCTGTAACAAGCAACCACGGTGAAAAACCTCCGGTACAAAACTTTTTATTTAAGTTATAATGAGCTAGAAAGCGACTTTGAGTTTTAAATACTCAGTTTGTAGCTTTAACTTATTTTATTATTAGATTTATAATCTGTATTTCATGTACTTTACATCAGAAATTAGGCTACTACTAGATATTTATAACAGTAATAACTACTTCTGTAATATATATAATATTAACGCCTCAAACCTTTAATTGTACCGGTAGAAACAACATTAAAATAATAATTACATGTTTTCTTTGAAGCCGTTTTAAAGAGTTTGAAATGTGGCTCGTGATGTCTGCCACCTACGCGCGTGCGCGCCTACCAGCAGGTACCTTCCCCCCCGCGCCACCCCCCTCGTGCGCCCCATGCACTGGGGGGGGGGACACCAACGCGCGACAGTGGCGGATGGCCTTGGCCACGCGGGACGCAGCCGCTGCGCTTCGCCTTCGCGGGACAGGTTCCACACGCGCCCCCCTTTTTTTTTTAGACTAGACTCGCCTCGCGTCTTTTTAACTCTCCCCCTCTCTCCCTCTCTCTCTCTCTCTCTCCCTCTCTCTCTCTCCCTCCCTCCTCCTCTCCCACTAATCTCACCCACTCCTCGCCCGGACGCCTCGAGCCCACCCGTGGGAATAAAAGAAAGAAAGAAAGAAAGAAAGAAAGAGAGAAGAAGTGAGAGAAGTAGCGGCTGCCCGGAGGAGACGCGTTTCAGAGGAGAGCGGTAAGCAGGTGGATGCTGGAGTGATGGTGTTGGCTGAGGGGGGAGGGAGGAGGAGGGATTATCATCCTTCCACCTGCTGGATTATCGGCACCTCTCGTGCTGCGTTCACTTCCCCGTGGGAAAGACGGAAGACAGGAAGCCAGTGATATTTCACTAATATTTCGAGGAGAGCCGAGGGTGCAGTGTGTAGACTCCACAGTGGCCATTAACACTTAAAACACGTTCAGCTGAGTCCTGGAGGTGTTGGCCTTGATAGCTCGTCTCCCCTGAGTGAGAAAGAGTGAGCACAGGAGCAACTTTCTGCTTATTTTTGTATTTATTCAAACATACAAACATAAAAAATAACCCTGCATGTATCACAACACTGTGAGAATATAGCACAAAATATGTAATATTTTTAATTTAATACACAGCCTGCTTAAAATCAGTGTTTCTGACAGACGGCTGACACTTTTTTAAAACTTTTATTATGTTTGCTTGTTGATTGTCTTTATAGTTACCTCTGTGTAAAGAGACAGGTGATAGATGATCTGAAACGTGTCTGGAGAAAGGCCATAATCTATTATTCTGAGGCCCAGCAGTCAGATGTAGATATTCAGTGCATGAAATTCGTCTGAATGATTCGAAATAATCGTTTTGTTCAGTCCGAGATGCTTCATCAAAGCTCGGTGAACTCTTTCTTTGTCTTCGTACATCTTTATCTACGTTCTTATATCATATTTACATTTATTATTCTTGCACCGCTGCAGCCCTTTTTGTATCTTTGTGCCACTTTTACAAACTTTGTGCACTTGCTGCGTGTCCTTGTGCACTTGGTGACCCTGAGCTGTTGCAACCAACGTGTTTACGTGCATAGAGTGAGCCAGCCTTTAAGCCACGAGCTTACACTGTTTAATCGAACTCATTTCTAATGTAACCCAAATCAAGCTACTTCAGAATCGCGGTTCACGTGAACATTTTCTGCTGTCTGCGTATCTTAAAAAAGGTTTTCAGGGTGCAAACGGCAGGCCAAGAGTTAACTGTTTGGGCTGTTTTAGCACAAAGACCTCTGATCCATCCAAAAGCACACGCCGGCCAGGACAATGTCCATCTGGCAGCTTCTCTATTGTCTGTCGTGACAGACGGTATTTCATCACGTCAACACATCATGTACATGTACAGAAAAGTTTCAGAACGTGTGTGGACGCTAATTTAGCAGAGGTGTGTGACATAATCTGTGAACGTGGAGTTTTATGGTATTAAAGGAGAGGTATTACGTAACTTTATTAGAGCTGTGATATTCTCTTTACAGACTTTCAGGCTGCTGCTTGACTTCATGTGAGAGTAAATCAGACAGGTCTGGGTTTTAAAAGTTGTCACATTGGTGGCTCAGATATACAGGAGTGATATATGCTACTGTAACTTTGGCTGTGTGTGTGTGCGTGCGTGTGTGCGCGTGCGTGTGTCTACATATCAGTCGATCCCAGGCAAACATTTGCCCTCCTCAGCATTCCTGGGATGTGATGAGTCCAGCATTCAACTGAGACAACCTGTTATCCACTCATTCACTTCCCACAGATGGCCAGCCATTGTCCGCTAGGCAGCCCGCTCGGCGGCACACACACACCGTACACACAAATACCTGCACGTCTGCAAGCAAAAGTACGTGTGCACAAAGTAAGAAACAGACATACGCACACGCCGATTCGTCCCGACATGCAGAGACACACCATGCATCGGTTGGCCACAAACTCCATCTCCAAGCGAACATTAATGTTTCTCTGCGTCTGCTGAACGTGTAAATAGGCCACTGCTTGCTAACAAGTGATGCCAGTGCTTTCTCTCTGCACACTACCTCAATGAAATGAGTATTTCAAGAAACATAGGTGGTGAAATACAGTCCATTTATGTGAAGAATGAGGATTTTGTGAGCTTGATAATGACCTGGAAAGTCGACATGAGTATTTTGTCTCCTCTTTCCAGATATTGTTTTTCTTCTGATCTCTGGTCGATGGATTTATCACTGACAATACAACAATATTTAAGTAAGTCTATGTTCCCTTCTACGGTACTTCTGCTTCCTCCTCTGTCTCCTTCTCCTCCCGTTGTGCGGCTCCTCACTGGGTTGGTCACCACAGACTCCTGTTTCTCTCTCCAGGCTAGAAAATCGAGTGAAGCATGGGTGACTGGAGCTTTCTAGGGCGGCTGCTGGAGAATGCTCAAGAACACTCCACTGTGATTGGAAAGGTGAGTGATTGAATACTGATTAACTTTCTTCCTGCAGCTGGCATGACCTTTTTAATGGACTAACTAACATAAACCATACCATAAGTCCAGCTGAAGTGTTTGAGATAATTAAGCTTCATCCATTTTCTAATCCTTCCTCCTCAGGTTTGGTTGACCGTCCTCTTCATCTTCCGTATCTTGGTGCTGGGCACAGCAGCCGAAGAGGTTTGGGGTGACGAGCAGTCTGACTTTACTTGTAACACGCAACAGCCCGGTTGCGAGAACGTCTGCTACGATGAGGCCTTCCCCATCTCTCACATCCGCTTCTGGGTACTGCAGATCATCTTTGTCTCCACGCCCACCCTCATCTACCTTGGCCATGTGCTGCACATTGTCCGCATGGAGGAGAAGAGGAGGGAGAGGGAGGAGGAGCTCCGAAAGGCCGGACGGCACCAGGAGGACCACGATCCTCTCTATCACAACGGTGTCGGCGATGGAGGTGGAGGAGGAGGTAGGAAGAAGGAAAAGCCACCAATCCGCGATGAGCATGGGAAGATCCGGATCCGCGGGGCGCTATTGAGGACCTACATCTTCAACATCATCTTCAAGACTCTGTTTGAGGTGGGCTTCATCCTGGGGCAGTACTTCCTCTATGGCTTCCGCCTGAGGCCGCTCTATAAATGTGGCCGCTGGCCCTGCCCCAATGTTGTGGACTGCTTCATCTCCAGGTTAGAGAGTCAGAGAAATGACTGATCTTATTTGTGTTTTAACGTTTTTCTTCTTTGTGTTTTCTTTCATATTCTTCTACACATTTGCCTGAACTGATCCCACCCCCCTACTACACTAACGGTGGCAGATTTCCAGCTTAAGAAAAAGAAAGAATGAGCAGGGGAAATACGCCGTAAGAGTAAAGAAGAGAAAAGATGAGAATTAAATGTTTTTGTTTGTCTGTTTCCAGGCCCACTGAAAAGACAATCTTCATCATCTTCATGCTGGTGGTGGCCTGTGTCTCTCTGCTGCTCAACCTGCTGGAGATCTACCACCTGGGCTGGAAGAAAGTCAAGCAGGGGGTCACCAATGAGTTTCCACCCGACAGTGAGTCGCTGATGCTGGATGGGCCTGCCGACGCAGAGACGCTTCCCGAGCAGACCTGTCCACCAGCGCTCCACTATTTGCCAGGGTACGCCAGCATGAACGCGGTGGGAGGTGGAGCCTACGCTCCAGCTGAGGCACCCCCCGCGGTGATGTCCTCGCCTGCGGACGACTTCCCTTTTTATCGCAACGGTGACAAGGTGAGTGTTGGGAGCCACGGGCAGCTGGCGACGATGGAGCAGAACTGGAGCAACCACAATCTGGATGGGAAAAACTCCTCCTCCTCCTACCCTCCTCCTCGTCACTCACCTCCCACCTCCGCTTCCTCTGCGACTTGGGAGGAGACAAACCCACCGCTTCCTCAAGGGGAGGAACACTCCACGTTTCCTACACTTCCTCGTCATACCCCTCTGTCCCCACTCGCACCGGAAGAGCATGAGGAAAACCCTGTCGCCACGGCGCCTTACATGGTGCCTCATGACGACTTCATCGTGGTTACCAAGGCGGAGATGCACCAGCCTCCCGCTGCTGCTGCGACAGACATCCGGAAGCCTCGTCGGGCCAGCAAGAGCGGCGCCCGGGCTCGCCCTGATGACCTGGCAGTGTAGCTAAAAGCACACACACTCACGCATTTACACAACCATGCATACAGGCTGTGTACACATAGAAAACTACACATTTTCCACATATGCACAACAGCATAAAACCACACACAAGCACTCCCTGCGGCCAAAAAAAGGCTGCTAGAAAGACGTGCAAACATGTTACCACACACATTCAGCCAGAGTTAGCTGCTAATTTTTAACCATGCAAAGGAATAGAAAGAGTTTGGCCAGATTACACTGATGGCACCAAGCTGATGGCCTGTCTACGTCAGCTGACGGGGGCTTTGCACAAACCTGGAGTAAACAGTGGAGAGATGGATGTGCACATGATACACAGACATCTGATAATAAAGCTCAGTGGATACGTGCAGGGGATATTTTTAAGCTCTGGAGTTAGCCGGGCTAGCTGTTCCCTGTCTTTAAGATAAGCTAAGCTAAGCTAATGCTACAGCAGAGCGGTGAAGATCTTCCAAATCCTGGCAATAATGTGAATTACCATTACCGAAAAGTTCAGACTATTATTTGAAGGGTCCAGCGTGTAGGATTTAGTAGCATCTAGGCTGATTGCAACATCCTCACCTCACCCTCTCCCTCCTAGGGTGAAGGAGGAACTCTCAGTGTTTAGTTTGTCTATTAAACTTAACGATTCTTGTTTTCAGGTCGTGGAATGCTAATGAAAACACAGTTATTCACATTATGCCCCCTTAAATCTGACACACCGGACCTTTAAGTAACACAATCAGCACTTTCTCCAGATCAGCACTTAAATTCTTCTTTTTAATGATTAGCCACTTACATTTCTGGCCATACTCTCACTTTTCTTTGGAAAAGTTGGACAGTGGAGAGGGATTACAAATAAACACACTTACACACACGTACAGTGTATATATATATATATGTATATATATACATACACTGTCAGCAGAGACACAAATAAGAAGGTTATAGTGATGATGATGATGATAATAATGATGATTGGACTAACTAATAAGTTTGGGAGCGTAGAGGCAGCAATACTATTTTATTTTTTCCTCTTTCTTTGCTGGGAGACATCAGGAGAGGTTTGCACTTTTCTTTCTTTCTTTTTATTTTTCTTGTGACGTGATGATGGAGCTGAACGGTCCGCGTGTCGCGTCGAATCTGTCCGTCTGCGCGTGCTGCTCTCACCTCAGCCTGTAGTTTCAATGAAGAGAGGGACGCACTGACAGAGGAGGAGCAATGAAGCAGTCCCACCCTGAGACATGGTCCTTAGGCTTCACAGGCTGTGTGTGTGTGTGTGTGTGTTTGGGTACCTTAATCTTGTTTCAGTGTTTACAAGATGACATCTCTGCAGTTACATCAGGGTAAACTATACAAAGTATATACATATGTAAATATATAATAACTAATAGTGTTGATAGGCACTACAGGGTGTTATACAGAACTACCTGCATTTAAAGTAAAAGCTTTCTGGTCAAGCTGCAATTTATAGTGACTTTTACTGGAAAATCAAAAAGTGCTTTTCTGATATCGGCCCCACACGTCACTTTATGAAAAAACCCAATGTTACGAGAGTCGTGGGCAAAAAAAAAAACATAATCGAGGGCTTAAACTACATTTTTATGAGTTCTTTACTGAGCATTTTTAAGCTTTGCAGCTTGAACAGAGCATAAAAATCAGTACACCTTCTTTCTGATGCTTGTGTTTGCAGTGTGTTACAGAACTGTCGAGTTCCCCCTAGTCGTTCCGTACAGGAGGACTCCAAGTTATCTTTTTAGACTAGCTGTAGATCATACAGTAGATTTTAGACTTTGTTTTGAGAAGCAATATGATGAGAACTTTTATTTCTGTCGGTTCTTAGCAGACATCGCGCAAAGGAATGTTCATTTTTTCCTCTTCTTCTCATTCCTGTGCCAAAAAAGAGAAAAAGAAAATGACTACGAGCTCAGTTTTGTTGCCTTATAGCAACTTCCCAACAGCTTTAATTCATCAACATCCCTACCCTAGTAGCAAGTCAACAAAGGAGTGTGGGGCAAACAATGTTTGTACATCTTCATGTTCCTCTCTGAGCAGAATATTAGTAGATTATACTTAAAATACTTGAAAAATACTTGAAAAGGTGCTAGGTTATATCACGTGCCTGAATTAGCATTTGAACACCATGGCGACAATAATCAAACCAAAGTAATGAAAAGTCTGATTCAGTATGTTTACATCTTTTTTGCAGTTTGATAAAAGGTCAGCTCACTCACTTTTTTCCAGAGCTTTCAACCACATCTCACAGTCTTCATTGTTTTGTTTTTTTAGTTTCGTCCAGGTCTGGTGAAATGTTTCACTATCAGGTAAATAACCCATGACGTTGTCCCGGCTCCTGTGCTGCATGAGATTTTTAATCGCAGCCTGCTGTCAGATCTTAGAGTGCCTCGATTCGTACTTGACTCTATCATGGTCACAGACCGCGCAGATAAATCAGTACACTGAGAATGCTGCTCATCTGCATTCATGGCAACTTGGAACTTGTTATGGCCAAAGGTAGCTCAGAATTAGCACTGAGGCTAACTTTTAAATTGCTAATATTAATTGCATGTCTAATTAACGTTGTTAATTAACGCAGGATATCGATACTGGTGTCCTCAGTGTTTTTAATGATTAAACTTTTAAAGGACTAATACACTCATTCTCTTTCTTGATTTTTTTGGGGGGGATTTTTCGAATCCAAAAAGCTAGGCTAGCTGTTTTTGTGAAGCTAACGTTCCTCCTTCATATTTCATGGACAGACGTGATAGTGGAATCAATCTTCTCATAGAACCTTAAGTGTGAAAGCAAGTAAGCTTATTTCCCAAAGTGTCAAACGTATTCTGGTCACGGTTTGTCAGTGAAGTCCAGCAAACTCTGTTCCACCCGGTCTGTTCACTGTGTGGTCTTCCCTTCACTTGTGCTGTGATGCTACGCTATGATTTGAGTATGAGCATAAAGTTTGTGATGAAGGCTTCATTTATAGTATAGTAGCTGTAGCTTAGTGACTTGGGAACTGAGCTTGGGTTGTGCAGGGCTTTTGGCACCAGGTGCATTTTTAGAAAGTTTGAAAATGTCTGATTTCCAACTTGTCATGAATGCAACAACCGAACTTCTACAAACGAAATGAAACATGAGGTAACGAATGAGAGGTAAGATGCAGTAAAAGGCACTTAAATTTGGCACATTAGCTACTTTTTTTAATTTAGTATGACATTTTCTCTTAAGATAGGATGATCCATAGACTGAATCTATGCTGTTTGCTGACTGTCGAATGTTTACATGTCTCAGATCAAACCAATTTCAGCACACTATGGCAGCTGAGGCGCTGAATATATTTATTTTTTTTAGAGAAGAAGTTATTAGCTGTGATGTGTAAGATTTAAACAAAGATACGCAACAAACCAAAGATACTCGTGCCAAAGACATCACACTACATGATGGATTTTTAAAGAGCTTTTCATGGGAACACCACCCGTAACCCTTACAATCATGACTCCAACCGCAAGATCAGTTTTTACAACCCTTTCAGGAATCTGGGAACTAAAAAAAAGACATAATGTCGAGCTTGTCTCTAAAAGATTGTTTAAACAAGGTTCATTTTATTTATTTCTATTGCTGAACTGTTTTTCATAACCTTGTTGTTCCAAGCTGTTCTTAATATCTTTGATATGTAGATAAAGATTTGCACAGTTAGATAGTTATAGACCACTGTTATGAGGATATGAAGATATTATAAATAGAAAAGAAAAAGGGTGTCCTTGAAGTATTAACATATTTTTGTTTATTTATGGAAATAACACTTTCAAATTAGACTTGGAATGGACAAGAAATGAATCTAAAGTGATTGTTTTTTTCTGTCCTGGATATGGATTGAGAGACTTTTGGCAACTCCAACGTTTATGCCATGGATGTGCCTTGAAACAGTAATCCTGCAATGGAAACCAGAGGTTGTGTGATGGGATTTTCATGGCGCCCCTACCAGCGGGGACAGAGACTCCCCCATGTTAGAAAAAAGAAGAACAACCCCTGCTATCACTCCCGTTGTAAAATGTCTTTGAAGAGAAGTGCCTTGCGTCTGAACCTTTTGTTAAAGAACATGTTGATGTAAATGTTCATTTACCTCAGATGTTTACAGATCTGTTACTGAATAAACTTTTTGTACCATACTTGTTGGTTGTCATGGTTAGTGTTTTCTTTTCAGTCCAGAAACTGAAACCATTTGACCATTTCACGCTAATGCTGTTATCAGAACAGTAAGACTAACTAACAACGTCCAAAAACTAGTTTTAACTAAACGTGTCCAAGATGTTGGCAGTTACTTCCAAGAGTTAGCAAATCATTAGCTTCCTACTAAAAGCTCCATTCAGGACTGGAAGTAGATACGATAATATAAGTGACCAAACTAGCCAAATATTTGAAAATAGTACAGTAAAGCTGAAAGTTAACAATTTTGTTGGCCAGTCAAGAAACATCACATGATGTTACTAAAATATGAACAATGCCCGACTGAAGCGCCGCTGAAAAAGATGCAGTTCAGCCCAAACAAAATTTGTCCACAAGAAGTCGAATCAAAATTAAATTCATGGATCGGATTCCTGCTCTCCAGAGGATGAACCGTTTACAGGGAGTGTTTTATTCTTAAATCATGGTGGAGTGGGTTGTATACAAAACTTGCATTTGGCACTTTAAAATCTGAACTCACTAACTAGTGGTGGACAGTAACAGCTCAGTATCTTTTAATCGCTTTCTTTTGCTATCTTACTTTAAGTCATACAATTATTATTATTATTTAAGTTATATTAACTGGAGATAACATCTTTAACAAGTCTTTATGAGAACAAATATCATGAAATAAATCAAAGTATTATTTATTTCAGTATTTTCCGCTTCATATTAATTGATAGCTAGCTTTGTCTGTGTGTGTATTCGCAATAAAAACAGTCCCTACTGTCTGCTATGTATGTGTGTTTATGCGGCGGTGTGTCTATGTGTACATGCATGTGTGTTCCGGTGTGTGTGTGTGTGTGTCCTCATGGCCTCGCCCATTAAGCTGTGCTGAGGCCAGCACTTCCTTTATATTTACTGAAAGTCCCGGGGATTTTGGCCGAACAAAAACCTCTCCAGGGAGTGAAAAGGCCTTGAATGCCTGCTAATGCCATCCCGACCTCTGGACTCTTGCAGGCTACTGCCTACGTGTCCATATGGTCCAGTATGGACGTGTTTGTACTGTATATTTATACTGTATGTATACTATACAAATACTGTATGTTGTAATAATGACAGAGATCAGCACCCTTAAATAAAATAACCATTCTAAGACATCTTGACTGTACAAGTTTGTACTTTTGGAGGGTGGAACTGAAATGTTTGCTGAGGATAATCCAAAAATGAACCCAGCACACTGACAGATATGCAGATGATAGCCATTAAAAGCTACACTAGCACTATAGCACACAGCCATGAAGCTTAAATGAGAAGCTACCAATAACAGTCCCATCATCAAATCACAATATTTTTATTTTCTCAAGGGGAGCATCAATATATGTTGCTTTTATTGGGAGCAAATTTGTCTGGGATTCTTTTGTGGCTCAGCTGGACGAGTGTTTCACTCTCGGTTGCCAACTATGAAGCCTCTTATGTTTTAAGAAGCAGACCTTGACATTTATTTGAAATAAATAAAAGTTTTGGCCACCCGCTCCTTCTCTAAATTGAGGCCAACGATGTAGAGCTTCACACCTGCTTGGAGATCGTCTACTGAGCGTGCCACACCTGCAACTCGTTGCAAGAGATCGTTGAAAGGAGGAGAACAGCAACTCTGAGCTGTCAGACTTTGAGGCTCATAGTAAAGTTGTCTCCTTTTTTTTTTCCTGTATTTCTTCTGGAATTATTTATGGTTGTGAGTCAATAGTGAGAACGTATTCACCAGATTAGCACAAGAGAAGGAAACACAACAAATAACACATATAAAAAGCATTAATTGGGCTGCGCTACAAGAAAGCTCATTGTTTGCACGTGCAAATAAAGTTATGAGCATTATTTTTTATTTTATCTGGATGAATTTGTGCTCTCCACAAACTCTTACGCACGCTGCCGACTCAGCTTTCCAGTGTGTGTGAATTTTTCTTTTGCAATGGACGTCTTCTCTGCACCAGGTTGAGTTAAGGGTTCATTTTTTTCCCCACATCCTGGTTAAAATGGTAACTTTGACTGATCATGACTGGAAAGTGGTTCATGAAAAATGCTTGATTCTTGTGTTTCATGTTCCTGTCCATCTGATTCTCATTATTTCTGGTGTGACACATTCATTTGTACAGAAGGTCCTCTAGTGGCCAAACTCTGACATGACTTTTAACAAATTCATTCTTCGTAATCTGTTTAAATCAGTTTCAAATGTACAGAGTACATACAGTGAACCAATAACCAACTATTTTCATCATAATCACTGAAATGAACTCAATAATTTCGACTCCAGTCATGCAGTTTTCCACTTTTTTATTCACCAAACAAAAAAGTCAACTTGACTATGATGTCAGATGCTTTTCATTGGTCCACAAATCCAGATGTTTTGGTAGTTTTCACTGGTGGCACTGTGGATCTTTCATCCAGTCTCTCATGTTTGACTCTGTTTTGTTTGGAGACACTGATACGCAGATCAGTGCAAAATATCTCCTTGTTCCTTATTCCTAATCCTGACATCCTAAAATTTCTGATGTAATATCATGAGGCTCCGGGGCGATTCTGCCTGCAACTAGTATTTTAACGCTGTCATAGTGGTAAAAGTGCGAGCCCTGGAACAAAGTAACTCCCTTTGCATCGCACAGAACAGCATCGATGTCGGACAAAGGTAGAGGCCATTCTTGGGTCTTGGCCCTGGGTGTGGCAGTTAGGTCGACATCAAGGAGCATTTTTCCTATGGGAAGAAATATATATAAAAAGATGTTTGTTAATCACTTGTGAGCAAACTTTGAAATCTGTCTACCCATATTTCAAAAGTTTTAGTTTTAGTTCAAGCCAAAAAATAAGAATTGAACACCAATAACTACCTTGGACTATATGAACTGTGTCTTCATTATTACAGACGAAAGCAGCGTCCACGTGTCCTTCAATGCCGAGCTCCTCCTTCAGAGTTTTAGGATAACCCTCGATCAGGGTGTAGTGAGGACCAGATTTGTAGATGTAAACGTGATCGTCCTGCAGGTGTTTGGCAGAACAGGAGTGGTATTAGTCTTAACTTCAACACAGCTTAAGGTTTCTAATGGAACAATTCTGATTAGTCACTAAAAGATCTACCTTAATCATATACATTTTGTCAGCATAGGAAAAGACAGCATCCACTCCAGTGGTCATTTCCTTCCACATCCTGGTGATTTTGAAGGCGTGACGGCCATCGCGATGGGTGTCCAGACGCATGTACATGGGGCCTGAGGGGGCGTGCAAGGGGAAATTGCTAGCCTGACCAATGCCAAAGTCCAAAAATAGTAACTGTACCTCATCACATAATCACAAGACAAAGTCAACACGCTCACATTTACAATGCAAACATGTTGATAGTATGCTGTTTACCATGGTGACCATGAGATTTGGTCATAAACTGAAGTAGAAATCCAAATTTCACATTGTAGTTTTATAGAGAGTTACATGGCAAAACCATTCTTGCTGTTCCTACCTGCTTCCAGTCTTAATGCTAAGCTAAGCTATTTGTCTTCTGGCTCTACTTCATCTATAACTCAGTAAGATAATGAATACGTTCCCATAATCTTCCTTTACGGACTGTTATTTTTCCTTTCTTTACTTTACCTGCAAAGAAATAGCTTTTGCCGGCGTCATCAGTGGTGATGGCATCTATTTTAACCTTGCTGCATTTAGGGACTTCATAATCTCCTCCATGACCTGCAATCAAATACAGAAGGTTTGGCAAAATAGATTTTTTGTACAATATGATGCAGTTGTAAGATTTGAACCAAACTTGAACTCACCAAAGCCGGGGCAGCTCATGAAGTAAGCACGGGCGTCCTTCGGGTAGGTGCCGTTCACCTCTCCGGTGACCGGGTTGAACCTGGTGAAGTTGTGTCCATGGAAGCAGTAGTAGTGCTCCTGCCAGCGGAAAGCAGAGGTGCAGACAGGCAGGTGGTCCCATGTCTTTGTCTTTACTGTCTTTGTGCTGATGTCATAAACATGAACATCATGTCCTGTGGGGAGAAATGATTAGTTTGAGCAACATGGACTAAAAAGACGACTCTGGCTTAAAGATTTCCTCCTGCTGCTGCTAATTTCTTTCACTAGGAGGCAGCACTATCTTTTATAATACTGAGAGATGAATATTTTCGTAGTGAATGTCAACATACCCTTGAAGAACAGAACTGAGTTGGCCGCACATTCTCCTTTGGGGCACTCAACAGCAGCGTCCAGATGATCGGGGATTCCTGGGAAGTCGTCGGTCAACTGTTTCGGGTAGCCCTCTTCCAGAGAGTGGTTGTAGTAGCTGAACACCTTGTCATCCTGCACGCGTCAGAAAAAGTAGAGATCGGTGCTGGAGGTCAGATGTTTCTCTGCCTCTCAATTTGAATTTTTAAACAGTATCACGAAAGTATCCGAACATCCTACCAGGAAGAAATAGATGTGATCGTGGTCGTCTAGGTTTTCTGCGTCGTGCATGCGGAAGGCGGCGTCAACATGGCCGATGTGGTGGATGTCATCAAGCTCCTCGAAGGATTCATTGGAGAGATGAGCTGAACCATGGAAACCCTTCCACAAGTAAGGACCTGAAGAGAAAACATTTGGGAAAATAGTAATAATCCTAATAAATGAATCATAATTCAATGAGAAAATGTATAGGATATTGCCAGACCTCATGTAAAAGAGACTCTATATAAAGAATGTTCCATACCTTTGAAGAAGTAAGTGACTCCTTTCTCATCAGGACTGATGGCATCAAACTCAATACCATCGCAGCGGTTTGGCAGAGCAGGGTCATGGTGATCGTGATCGTGATCGTGATCGTGATCGTCTGCAGTTCAGAGTTAGAAATATAAGACTGATTTATTGCTTTGGTTCTGTGACTGATGCTTAGAAGTTTGAGAAAGCGGGGTCATGATTTTAAAGTTTATTAAAAACTCACGATGTGCTGCGTCGCCATGGTGACTGTGGATGACAAAACAAAAAGATCCTTATTTTTCCTGCAGTTCAGTATACAACAATATAAGATTTCATTTCCAAAAATTGCTGTGTCATGAGGTTCAGGGGTCTTTAAGGTGACACAGCATCTGATGAGTTTGCACTATTTGTTTAAACTATTTGTTCAATGGATCCAACCGGTGAACTTTGAACTACAAACAGTTATGAAATGAAATAGTACACTGCAATGTTTGAATTGATAAGAGAAGCAAGAAACACACAGACAAGTAGGAATGAGCCAAAGCAAATACTGGGGGTGGGCAAACTAACGGGGAAACCTTAAGAGTTTCATGTAATTTTAACGAAATTCAGCCTCAACAATCACTCAAAAGTTGTACCAACACCTCTCTGAAACAGTAAAGATACAGTTTGAAGGGTTATTGTATTGGTTTGCATTAAATTTTAAGATATTTAGTTTTCTATTTTGGATATATATGCTCATATATTGAAATATGCCAGAATACTCTAAATAAACTGAATTAAACCAAGCACAGGTCATTTATATTTTGTAATTTTAACTTTACAACTTTATAAAAAGTGAAGTAAGTAAAGTAATTTCTTTTTTTTATTATAATTTTTGCATGATTAGAAACTCCTGGCCAGAGTGATCTATTATTAGAGTGTTAATTGAACAAGACAGAAGAGTTCACTGATACTCACGCATCTGCTCCATGAGTAAGAGCAAGTGCCAAGCACAGAAGCACAGTTCTGGTGAGCAGCTTCATCCTGGAGTCCTGAGAGGTGGAGCGGAGCTGTAGCTGCACAGGAGCTGAACCTGCATTTTTATACTGAAATCTACGTGGGTGGATGTTTCTGGAAGAATATTTGCACGTGTGTGTGTAGGCGTGTGTACGCTGACATTATGTTTGCTGTTGCAAAATCAGTTTTTCATGACCATGTACATTGGACCACTGTGCATTACAAATTATCATTTGATGACGTCTTTATATTTTACAACTTATTTTGTCTATTGTCTACATATATTTCAAGTAAGTATTGATCTCTTTGGTTTAACTTTTTACTACTTCTGTGTTTGATACTTGTAGTTTCATTAAATCAAGATCAATAAGCTCCCTTTGAACCTTTTTTGTTAGATTATTTCTAGTAGTCTTGCATTAATACCTAGGCCGTGTGATAATGTGTGGTTAGGCTATAGCCCCAGTAACAACAGAATCATACAAAATTACTTGCAAATCAAACTTTAATTCTTTTACTCAGAGAACAGTAGAAAAATCAACAAGTCCCTCCCAAGCTGGAGCTAAATAAACAGTTTGATCTGCTGATTACACTGAGAGTTCTCAAATTTGTCTTGATTATTGAATGCATCTACATGCTTTTGATTATGGGCTTCACAAAATGTTATTCAATATCATTCATCAACAAAAAAAAGTAATTTAAAACCATGCATTAGTACTATCCACTACTCTTTGTACTAAATAAATGTAATCTGGTTATCTATCTACATTTGCCTTGCATCTACCAAATATCATAATGAAAAAAAGTACTATTTTGAAATCTCAACAAACATGATTTGATCAAATTAAAGCAGATAGGAGGTAGAGGCTGTATATTATATTCAAAGAAACATAATATAAATTTCTAAGGATATTGCCTGCTCTTACAGATTTAAGCATCGCATTTTATAACTCTATCTGTATCTATTTCTATCTCTGTCTTCATCTTCCTCATTCATGTTCACTTGTAGCGGTAGATCTTGATGCAGTGATTCATGCTGTCTGACACAACGACGTGACCATCAGGGAGCAGCGCCAGGCCCCTTGGGCTGCTGAGGTTATCGCTCAACAGAGGCCAGCCAACTCCTTTGGATGGGTAGAGAAGAACACGGTGGTGCTGCTTCCCCCAGTCTGCCACCAGGACATCCCCATCGCTGTCGATACAGAGACCCCAAGGGCAGGTCAGAACAGGCCCCAAGCCGGAGCAGACTCCGAGGATCCTGATAGTGCTCCAGCCAGGCTCTAGCACTCGGATGCATGGGACTCGTCCAGCCTCGTTTCCTCGTTCGGATACTGCCATGAGCCCAGTGGTGAGACAGGCGGCCACTAGGTAGGGTCTGTGGTACCCAGTCACCACCGTGCGCTCCAGTCTGGCCCCTGTTTTGGGGTCCAGCTTCAGGGAAGTTAGGGTGCCACGCTTGATGTCAGCAACCAAAAACTCATCTTGACGGGTAACAGTCACACCTCTAGGAGCATCCAGTTCTTCATTGGTGGAACCAATCATTGTACCTCCGAATGTTTGCAGGAGGCGGCCATGGCGGCTGAAAATCAATACAGCTCGTTCAGCAGCACAAGTTAGAGCAATCAGGCCCTTTGAGTTCACAGCTACATCAAAGTAGTTGCAGATGCGGGAAGACCTTTCTGATCCCGAAGGAGATACCTGCTGCACAACATTTTTCTGGAGATCAGTCACCTGTATGCGGGCGTTTCCACAGTCCACCACAAATAGCTGTCCTTTGACAGTTGCATGGACACCACTTGGTAGGTTGAAGTCAGTGCGGCCTGATCCTTGTTTTCCGAACTGTTTGACCAAATAAGCTGAGTCAAGTGCAGTTGAACTGCCCTCTTCATCCAGTTCCCTTAGAGCAGGCACAGCTCTCTCTTTCTTCTCCTTGTTGTATTGCTGTGACTCCTTGGCTTGGTGCAATTTGTCTCCTTCAATTGCTGACATGGACAGAGATCTGCTCACACGGTTTAAACCTAAACCCTGTGTAACACGAGTCTGGGATCTTGATTGTCGTTCACTAGAACTCACGGTGCTCCTGTCACATTCTGTGCCATTCCCTTGGTCTTCTTCAAGAGCTGAAGGTTCAGAGGCAAGACGCATTCTGTTGACCTTTCTAATTCCTCTACTTTCACCTTTGTCACTGTTAATCGAATTACCTGAGAGGTCAGCAGTGGACATCGAGCGGCAGTGCTCTTGCTTAAGGGATCCATTAACAGGAGTATTCACGGTATAGGTGTAACAAGAATCCTCACTGCCCACTGGGGATGGAGGGCCTGGAGTGTGTTGGGAAGTTGAATGATGTTCAATGAGACTGTATCTGGATAGTGAACCCTTGCGCCTAGTTTTTGGAGATGTTACCACATCACTGCTTTTTTCATCTGTTTCTTCAGGAGGGCAGGATGGTTCTTCACATGACACCAAGACAAGAGCCTTTTGCTTTCTCCTACCTTTCATTGAGGAGCGCCTTTTTGTTTCATTCTGTCTGCCATCAGATTCATCACCTTCAGATTCCCCTTGACTGGAGACCGGTGGAATAGCAAGGAAAAGGTCTTGGCCCTGTGTGTCTGAACACACAGACTCCAGCTCCTCATCTTGGGATGACTCAGATACTGCACGATGTCTTGGTATTGGGGACTTTAAGGTGGGTGACTTGAGCTCATCCTCATTCTCTGTAGAGCTTGACAGACGTAGTTTCCGGACAACACGCATGTTCCCACTGTTGGCCTTATTGTTCTCCTCTGGACTGCACCTTTGCCCAGGTCTGTTTGGTTGTGGCTCCTTTCGAATTTCAAGAGGGGTAATATTGGTAAATGCGGCATCCCCTGAGTGCAAGGCACACTTCTGTCCTTGGACGCCACAGACACCAATTGGGTAGGTCATACCTTGCTCTCGAACATCAAGTTCTCCTAAGCTTAAGGTCTTGGAACCAGGGGTTGGTGAGTAATTGACTCTTTTCAGTGTGAGAGAGATCTCCCAAGGTTGCGTCACCTCTGCCACTCCTCTTTGAAGTTGATTTTTGTTGGATCCACCAGCGGTACTGCCCCATCTTTGTATCTGCTCCTTCAGTTGTCCAATTTTTCTAAGTTGCTGGTCAAGAAGCGACTGCACAACTCGCACTGCTGCAGCATTCTCCCTCCTCACCTGACTAAGGTGCCGCTGGGCCTCTCTATGGTCCTGTTCAACCTTCTCAAGAAGGCGACGTTCCTCTCTCTGAGCTTCAAACACAGCATTGTCCAACTCACGGTTCACCTCCTCCACTTCGGCCTGCTGTCGGTCCCTCAGGCTCTGCAGTTCTTTTTCTCCTTTCTCCAGGTTTGAAAGGGCCTGAGTTACCCAGGGAGGTGGTGACGTAAGAGATATGGGTGTAAAGATGGACTCCTGGGGGGTGAAGGATTGGGGAGGTGGGGAAGTTTCATCTCTCTGTCTTGGAGTGCTGTGTGTCAGCAGAGCTGAGAACCCAAGGAGGGCTCTTCTCTCCGAATGAGACCGCATTAACATTGCTGATGGCAGATTTGAACAATCCTCTTGTTGTGGGGTTTCGGTTTTCACTACTTTTTAAGTATTTGTCTGTAAAGGCAAAGAGAAAAATGCAAAATAAAAATGTGATTAGATACTCAAATAAAAAAGGCAAAGATCCATAAAACAAAGCATTTTAAACAGTGACCCTGCCATGTTTTGAAAATTAACTCGTCACTCCTGCAGGAAATCTGACCTACCTGTTGACTGTGCATCACATTAACCCTGAGAGAACTTGTACCTTTCTGTTGCTGTTTTAAAAGTGGGACACAGGTTCCCTTTCGTTGCAACTTTATCTGTCCCACACAATATTCAGTTTCTCACAAGACTCTAAAGTGTTCTCAGGTAACCACTGTCCTGTTTCCCTAAGGTCAGCTTTGTATTCAGACTTCAATACTGTTGGCAGCTTCTGATCACTCCAACAATAAATACCCTATTAGCATCCAGTTAATCAACTGGTTACCAAAGCATATCTAATGTGCATCTTATTTGCCTTAAATGACCAGAGTCATGACTTCTTCATCTAAATTATATCTTTTAAGCAGCATTCATAGCTATTTCTGATATAATTATGTTTAAACAGTCATTGCATGCCAAGATGTGGCAGAGGGGCTTTTGAGTTTGTTTGCCAAGTCACTTCTCTTAATGTCACTCATCATGAAACCTCAACAGGCTCGAATAGTTGCTTCCGAGTGCAGCACAGACCTTCATTGTCACTCCTGGTGGAAACAGCAGTGCTTATCTGCTCAAGGCATTGAAACTGAACTCGGCCTTTCACCACCAACACAAGGTATGTGAGAGACTGCCAGGAGAGGGGTCAGTTCTCTCTCTCTCTCTCTCTGTCTTTATGAACATGCAAAACAGGTCATATTCCTAGTTGTCAATTGTAGGTACCTGCGTGTGTATATGTTAACAGTAGACCTAGTTAGAGAGCCTCTTACCCCCCTGGAGCAAAACAACAAGGCTTTGCAAGGATGAAAGAGCAAGGTGTCAGTTTACCTCTGCATGTTCACAATAAGGTCCCCCTGGAAACATGTGACCTCAGAGTGTCATTGGATAAAATCTGCTTCCCATGTTTTAAAAAGATGTCAACGATGTTATCTGTGCGTGACGTTTGCTCTACGCTATTCTGGGATAATTGACATTTTACTTAATTGACTTAAAGGAGGAATTAGGAGCAGCAGATCGTGGACTATGGAGGACATAATCTCAAACGCAATCTCAATTTTAAAACTACAATGTAACGCGCAGACAGGTTAACAGATAAAGAGTCATCAATCTGTTTGTTGGTATGAGGGAAAATGTAGGTTACGTATCAGTAACAAATCCCTGTCACTCTCCTGGAGTGAGGCCACTGAATCCTCTCATGTTTCCCCACTTTAATGTTGAATGAGAGGCACTAGTTGCTAAGTTACCGGATGGCCTTCGCTGAGGTGCTGAGACTATAGAATAAATGATACCATTCATAATTGAGAGGATTATGCAGGATGTTCAGGAGCATTCCAGCGTATCGAAACTAAACAATGGAGCCATTCAGCACAAGTTACAGAGCATGAAGCTCTCAGGTAAAGGACCCCTTGAAATGGTAAATGGAACGTACTTCAGTCAATTTAAAGAAATAGAAATCTGTCTGTCTGCAGCAAATAACACAAGGCTTCATTTAAAAGTATGTTTAAAGTTTAAATGCATAGCGGAAACTTTAATTCACATTTTAAGATGCAAATTGTAAGGATAAATATGAAGTCACACCTTTTCATACAGAAAAATAACATCTAAAAACACATTTTTTAGATCGCCTACCTGGATTTCAGGTGAGTGTTTCTCCCTCCGCTGCTCTACCTGCTCTGTCCTGCAGCCTTGACTTCTTCCTCCCTCCACCTCTCTCCGTCACTCCCCCATCTCACTCCTCTTCCCTCCTCTTTGTTGTCATTGTATTCGGCACAGGTGGCTGTCTAATATGATTCAGAACAAAAGCATAGTTGACCCGTACATGAAAAATGACCACATTTTTTGACAGTTACATTTATTAAGCATGAGAATATGTGTTAGGATACCATTTTAAATATTCAATATGGTGATATGTTCATTCTCAGGCTTCAGAAACATTCGTTTCTTTCTATAAATGGACGGCAGATAAAATACTGACAGATTTACAGACTTTCTGTTTAATATTTTAGGGATATGGATCACCTCAGTTTGGTTGGATTTTGAGGCTTCATGAGGCCGAATATGAGAAAAGTAGCACCAGATAAAATAATAATTTCCAGACTTTATCCTTAACATGCTGAATACAAACCCACAGATAATATTTTTTTAAAGCAACATTGCATAATATAGATAACTTCTGTCTGCAAATGAAAATATGAATGTTTTGTGAGTGGATTTACAGTCTAAACCAGCCAAGTATTTATTATACACCATCAAAAAGACAACGAATAAAGATTTATTTGACCATTATTGATTGCCACTTGTTATCCTGATACATACCATGAGCTAATTACGTTCGGGTTTCACAGATTGTCCACTAGATGCCAGCAAATCCAAAGCTTCAGAAAGAGGCCGGCCTGTGCTGTTGATGCATTGTGTTCTCTGAAATCAGTTGTATTTATGTGTATGTTTTATAGTTAGAACAGCACAATCTGTCCGACTCATTTATCTCATCCTGTAACAGCCTCACAGTGTAGTGCACCTCAGTTTATACTGGACTGGCCACAGTTCATGCAGGACGAGGGCACAGACCACGTCCCATCACACGCATCACATATTTAAATGTTAAATTAGTGAGAGAGAGTTAATTTCACGTTGCGTAACGTCTTGCAGATGGCTGCCGGGTGCGTCGTGTAGGTGGTGTTCTGCTGCAGGTCTGCACACTTAGAACAGATTTTAAACAAGGTTTGGTCCCAATTAGAGAATCACACATATTTGCTTGCACGTGTCGTGTGTGTGTGTGTGTGTCAATCCTCTCAGGCTGATTTTATCTGTGCACGGTGACAGCTTTGGGGTAAGAAAAATCAGTTTTTTTCAGGGCTGATGGAAAAAAGCATCATTATTGATGCCACTGAAGTACTTTATATCATGTGCTGGTATGGTTTTTATGTTTGGTCCAACCTGAGCTAATATTAGTTAGACTCACTCTCCCTGTTTATGTTCTGAGGTTTGAGACATCTCACTCGAGAGATGTGACAACAGAGGAAAACAGGTTAAAGAATGCGTGGAGAGCAGATGATTTTATCTTTTTTTAGTAGATCTCAACCTTCAAAACAAGATGAGACACTGATGTTTAACGCTAACTTGAGTAAAACTGGAGCTGAACATACTTAATTAGCTGTTTAAACTCATATAGACACAAATGTCACTGCATACGCCTGAAAGCAGTGAAACAGATTTCCTCTTCTTATAGGATCCAACATCTTCTCACCAATTATCCTCACACACACACACACTGAGCGTTGCCCCCTGGACACAGATGGGTCCTGAGCCATCAGTGTTGCAGGATGTCACACGAGGTCCTACAGGCTGCCTGGCTGGTGTTGTGACTGATTATTTCTATCTTCCGCTCTGTCAGGAGAGATGGAAAATTATATCGGCCTAAGGTGGCGCTCCGTTATTGATATCACTGTTAAAACTCTCCAATCCAGCTGCTCGCCTCGCCCTGCAACATCACTGCAATTAAATCTACACGCCGCTCCCAGCCCGTGTGTGTGGCAGAGAGTAATGGGCCCAATAGTTACTGTAACAAAACAATAATGTGATTCAGCATGGCAGCATAACAAGCATATATATATATAAATATCAGTGCGATAGATGACAGGGGAGTTAATGGGTTATTATTACCACTCTCAAACAGCACAGCAAAGCTGGTGCTAAGTGGACTTGTTGCAAACAAACAATTAAAAAAGAACTCTGCAAGCTTCCTCCGATGGAATTAGAAAGGCGGTCAAGAAAGTCATATTGCACTCTTCTCTCCCACTTTGCATACAGCAGGCAATATTAGGTGATGAATATGGTAATGGTCCTCATTCTAGTGGGACTATCTCCTTTCAGAGGGGAAGATCTGGTTCTGCTGTTAGATTCGATTAATTCCTCTTCATGCCACTCCTCATTTTTGTGTCCCCCCCCCCTCTCTGCTCCCGCACCCACCCGCCCCCCCCTTCCTCGCTAACACTTTCAGGCCTATGATATTAGACGAACAATCGCAGAAACAAAACGAGCTGGAACAACCAAGATGGGAACAGATGGCACGTAATTGCCTGGTGGAGGAAGCCAGGGAGTCAATTTTTACCCGTCCTGGGGGAGTTGCAGTTGCAAGAAGGAAAAAAAAAAAAAAAAGTGCAGGTGCATTTGTTTTGATCAGATATGGCCTAGAGGAAGCATCTGAAAAATATTCATCACACGCACATTAGGGAGAGGAATTTAACAAAAAGTGTTGCGGGTGAGACCCGGGATGCAATGGTGAGCTTTCATCGGGGTGAGGAGGTAGACGTGTGGCTGAGTCAACGGCAGCAGATGCATCACAAATTAATATCACACTGAAGTGTTGCAAAAACTGTAAAACTTTCAGATGGTAGCAGTCTGTCCTAACATTTGCCATCCTAATTTTAGGATTTTGTGACACTATAAATAATGTGAGAATACTTTGAAATAACTGCTATGACGTGCTAATGAAAATATAACTCTTATTTTTTGTTGCACTGTGACTAAAGCAGCTTTAAAATCTGTATAAATCCATATTTGGATAAATCTAAAGGAGAAATAATTATCACTATGCATATTTCTGGTTGGTGTTAACAAATTCCAAGAAACATTAAGTACAGTTTCTAATTTGTATGTTTATAAATGGATTTTTTTTTAAAAGATACAATGAAATAAATAATAAATGCCCTCTAAATAAATAAATATGCAACTGTCTACATATTATTACAGAAGGGTTAACATCCTCCATAGACTGTGACCTCATCAATAACTGCCCAGATTATGAAAAAGCATTTATAAGCCGGATTTACAATGATATAAACTGGAATAACCTATTGGATCAAGCACAAACACTTTAATTCCCACAAATATATTATTTATAACAAACACTACACCTCATATCTCAAAGATCAGAACAGTTACAATGGACGTACAGCCATGCTAACAGCTCTACGAGGCTGTACTGAGGCACACTGGTAAGGTGGGTTACATGCTCACAATAATAATAGCTCATTAATTAAATATTTACCACTCTAGACACATCCTAACACAAAGTACAACTGAGGCTGATGGAAATGTTAAAAGGAATCAGTTTGAATTTGATTATAAAGTATTCAAATGAAAACTCTGACCCGATAATGGGGCTAGATCAAAAGTCGCAGGATCATCAAAGTTCTTCCAAATCATCCTGAGAGGAACACGAATGTCCGTATGAAATTTCATCGCAATCTATCCACCGGTTGTTGATATATTTCAGTAGACGGCGAAAACTTCAACACAGAGCCTTTAGGGCTCATCCTCTGGGAACCATGAATGTCTGCGCATGTGGAGATGTGTTTCCTTTGACCTTTAGGATTCATCCTGAGGCCACGAAGTCTGTTGGCAGTGGCTGGTTATTTTGCTTTAGCATTCATGACTAGTTTGTTTGACTTTTTTTTTTAATCTCATTGCCTTAAAAGTGAAAATTACATGTAAGACTTTCTTTTTTAACATTTGTACTGACTTGTAATGCAATATTTCTAGACTCATCGGCCTAGTAAATGTATGTAGAGGGGGCTCTTCTTGTAAATCTTGTTTAATTCATACAAAAATACAATGTGATTTTACAGAGGGTTATGCATCAGACTGTTTCTCGGCCGGCAGCATTTTGTCGTCGCCGTAACATGTTTATTCATGCTGATTTTGTGACTAGTAAACTCCATTCAATCGATTGAACAGAGCAGGCATTCATCACATTGTGCTTGTAATTTAGCTTTTTATTTCTTTGTGCCAACTTAATAAGTCTGCTGCAAGTTTTGCATAAATTTATAAAAGGGGGGGTTAACTCTGTCATGGCCTCAGAGCTTGATAACGCTATTTGTCTGTGCACCCACTTCATCCTTGGACATGAATCAGTCACATACTGTACTGAGATGAATTTCTTTTTCTCTGTCCTCTAAGCTCTGACCACATCTGTTCAATTACCAGCATGGAAAGTGCATTACCATTGGCTTTGTTGTTGGAGATGCTTGATTTTCTTAGTAAAAAAAGCAGATGAATTTATAATGTTGTGATCCTCTGTGTTGTGAATCTCTTCAGCAGACCGGGGCCCTGGATCAGAATAAGCATTTTGATGAGCTATAGGCCGCCTCTTCTTTTTACAATCCCAAACTTGCGCTGCCTGCCCAATATCAAACTAATAAATTACAGCCCCCGTCTCCCACATAACTCACTGATAAATAAAAAAAAGGGTCTGCCATAGTGTGCAGCTGTGACCCAGGGTTACCTAGCAACAGGTCATGCCCAGACGTGATGCACAAGGTAGAGATACACCTCTAAGGAGCGGGAGAGGAGGGAGGGATGGAGATGGGGGAGATGGAGGAGCTGGGGGAGGGAGGGAGGGAATGGGCCTCATCCTCACTCTCTATGACCCTTGACAGATAGAAAACGCACTCAGAGGAAACGGCATTTGATTGACAGGGATATTTGAGGAACCTGAGACTCCTTGGTTTCTCCATTACAGTTTTCAGCTGGACTCCGAGCTGCTTTGTGCCCGACAGAAGTCGACACAAAACTGATCTGTGTGGTTTCATAAAGCAGTTCGTTCGGCTACAGGCACCGTTAATTTGTACATCCATATCTGAGATGTGGCATAAAGAAGGCAATCAGATTTTATTGTTCTTAATTCCTTCTGAAGAGTCCCCCTGTCTCTTGTATGCATGCATTAACACACACACAAAACACATTTGCCACACAGAAGTACACGATCAGCTTTCCAACCTCTGCGCCCAGAGAATTGTCTGATGAAAACCCTAACTGACAGGCCTAAAAAGATTGAGCAATAGCACAAGAGACGCACATCCACAGCGGTGTACAATGTCTTTGCCAGAACAGTGCGGCATGGAAATGAGAGTGTTCAGTCCATGCAACCCCCCCTCTCTCTCTCACACCGCCCTCCCTTCCTCCGCCCTTCCTCTGTTGCCTGTGCGACAAACCCTCAAGGGGACTCTGCAGCTGTGTGGGGTTAGCACATGGTCGAGTTAGGGGCCACACACACAAACACACACACACACACACACGCACAACAACAACAAACCAACAAACACAGCTTTTATTATTTGTAAATATGGAATATTTATACTGCGCAAACTGTAATAAGTCGTGCTTTTAATGAGAATATTCTCAAATGCTGCAGCTGCCATTTTCAGTCAAGGTGCTCAGTATTTGCTCAGTATATCCAGGGTGTATTGATATTGTATATAATCTCCCCAGAAAATAAGAGCTGTTGGTGGTTTTTGTTATTTTCAAATGCTCCTTTTATATCTACAGACGGGGCCGGCCCACAGAGTCAGCCATGTTTCTACAGTAGCCCAGAATGGACAGAACTAGATACTGGATTGTGAAACCCACTGACCAAACATCTGACGGATAAAGTTAGCCGCAACGGAGAATTTAGCAGCTAAAGAGCCGGATATGTTTCTCAGGAGATGGTGGAGACCAAAACAGAGGTAAAACTGAAAGATATACGAAATAACAGCCATAAATCTTGGTTCATTCAGATTTTATTTTTGAATTGGACTTGGTGTGAAGGTGTTTCTCTTACTCTGAGTAATAGCAACTTGCACTGTGTCATACCATGATTGAAATTTTAAATATTTACAGCGGTCAGGGCTCTGAGGACAGTTATACTACACATTGTTCTTTACAGTGTTATCTAATACTGCAGGGCACCACCACTACTATATATGTGCATGTATATGGTTTTGAAAAACAGGAAATTCTTCAGGAAACACACTTCTTTGTGTGTCAAATCTTAGCTTTACAGAATGTTTAGGTGTATTTAAACCAGTCCCGCTGAGCCACCATCGGCTAAATCTTGGCTGGATTATGCAGGCATAAGGTCTCTTGTGTGAAAACTAGCAAACGAAGAGCTTAAAGGTAATCAATAAAAAAAAAAAAAACACTTTGACAAGTGTTGCATCAACACAGCAGAGTGAGCGCTGGAGACGTTTGTGGTTTTCATCTTTCCCCCGAAGCTCCAGGTGGGTGACACGGTTGGGGGGGGATGCGCACCTCCTCATGCAGTTAATGGACAGCATGCACGCGGCGATAATTCGCAGCTAGCAAACATGACGTATGCCATCAGAGGCTGGTGTGAGTAAAATGGGCATCCATCACAGATGCTAACAACTCTGATTAAAAATACATAATCTGCAAGCGGCCCCCTGATACCGCCGTCAAGCCATTTTGGGTTTAATTGCAATTGGTCTCCGTTATGATCAAAGGCAAGTCACACCTGCTCGCCTTTAGCTTTCGTTTCGCTGATTACACTTTCAAATTTCATCAGCGTCAAGTTGATAGATATGAAATTATGAGGTAAACCTGTTTACTTGTGGTCAACAATGCCACAGTCCCAAAATCCCATCTTCCTCCAGGACTTTCACACCCTCCCCCTGCATCGCACCTTTTTCTGCTCTTGAAATCGAATCAAATGTTTCATAGAGCGTTTTGAAAAACATGGAAAGAAGGTAAAGGGGATTAAGGAAATAGCAGCCGTGAAAGGCACAGTGGAGCTCACGCAAACACAATACAGAGCAGGGAAAGGAGCCAAACTGCTTCTCCCCCTTTGCATCCTCACCTTACCCACCACCTGTATCTCATGAGGTGCGAGTGAGTGACAAAGCATCAAGAGGGAGAGTACCAAGCCTTCACTCACAAGGCTTTGCACCCAGCGCTCACCCAATTTACACCTCTCCTTTTCCTGCAAACCCCACCCTGGATCCCCTAGTGACAGCACCATGCTAACCGTCACCTCCCTGCTGGCATGACCGTGTGTGTGTGTGTGTGTGTTTGCAAGAGAGAGCGAAAGAAAGTGGAGGAGCATTTGTGATATTATTGTGGGAAGCAGTTTAAGACCTTCAGACTTTGTACATTATGCGAGGTGAGGTCGTTTTGATCCTTTCTCCTTGTGTCGTGTAGAATAAGGTTTAATCTAAAGAGAGTCGTATTTTGAATCAGATTTAGTCGCGCCGTTTCCTGAGATCAGTTTCATTACTTTCCCGCCAACCGCTCCTCTCTCCAACATTCCCTCACCTTCCACCCGTGGCCCTCACCTCTTCCCACCAATCCCCGGTCACCTGAGCCTCACCTGCATGCACACCTGCCCCTCATCCCCTTAATCAGCTCCCTCTTATATATATATATATATACTTTCCCCTCGCACTCTCATCACATTGCCTTTGGGCTTTCGTCTCAGCCTGTTTTTTTCTGACCATTTCACATCCTTTTTGGATCTTGTGGCACCTTTTTTTTTTTTTCACCTTCTACAGCCCGCAATGTCATTAATTAAATCATAATCCCGTGCAGAATTCCAGTGAGAGTGGTGTCTATAAGTTAAGTGCCAGCGCAGGAAATGGCCTTTAAGTAGGGGGGTGGAAAGAAAGGCTCGAAAATGGCCACATATTTTTACAATAAATATATATACGAGAAAGAAAATCTTCGAAAATCATCTCACAAATATGTGGTCTGATTTTCACGGTAATGTCCTGAATCAGCTGGATGTCCAGCCAAACTAAAAATCCACATGGAAGACTGGTGACAACCAAGCAACCAAGCTTGGTCTTGGACTTTTTGGACCCTCTCTGAATGTGAACTGAAAGGGTTTTCCTGGTTTTCCTTTCCTTCCTGCTTCCAGTTTCTTTCAGTCTGAACCACGGAGACTCTCAGCTGCGTCAAAACAAACCTGCACGCTCACACTAAACCCAGTCCCTCCTGAGCTGAACCCCAACTTTACGTGATGAGTAAAGGGGCTTAAAAAAAAACATAAAAAACCTCACTGACAGGGTTTGAAATGATGTACCTACTGTACGCAAGGCCTGTTTAAACATCTTGACAGGATTAGAGTGGAGTTAAACTGCTTTGCAGGCGCAGTTAATTGAAGCGGATGAGGTTTTTAATAAAGCGTGCAGTGTTAGCAGCTGACAAATGGCTGGGCTGACACACAGGGGAAATTGCATTTAATGGCATCAGGTATGTGCTTTGCTGGAGCTTATCACATTACACTGGTGGGTGCACACACACGCACACACACTCACACACGCATACATGCATAAACGTACACACCCTGCTCTCATCTTCATTTGTGGCGACGTGTATATGTGTGCACAACGTCCCACATAGACACACACGCACGCACGCACACATTAATTTACGCTTACCTGAGCCAGTCAAGGTGTTTTCCCTCATGGATTTCAATTATGGCTCAGCGGGATGCCTCGTGTGCAGCAGATAGGTTGGTAGGTAGGTAGGTTGGTAGGTAGATGGACAGCCAGAGTCACACCGGGCCTATTACTGTAACATTGTAGGAGTTTCAGGCTAGCTTGGGGAATAGACATGATTGGTGGAAAAACTCTCGGTGGCTGCAATAACACACGCATGATGTGCGTTGACTTTATTTTATCTTGCAGGGAGGAGCAGCCTGCATGAGACAGCAACATCATATTTACTTAATAACTATCATCACGTTGACAGTGAGGAAAGGGGAGCGAGATACAAAGAAAAGCCTCAACTCATGAAACCCAAAAATGGGTTATGGTTGGGAATCGCCAGATAAACAAAATGATGATTCAAGCTGCAGCCACTTTATCTTCACATGTCCTGGTCATAGGCCATATAAAACATGGACCTAGTATCTGTGAAGTCATCCATTTTGCAGCCCTTCTCCTGCTGGCTCTTGGCTAGTCTAAAAAGAGGTGGAGCATAGGTGGAGCTGAAAGAAGCCTTGGTGCTCAAGCCTTGGCGCATAACTAAGCGTTGAAATAATTCAAACAGGTGAGTTCAAATTAGCAAACGAGCTAAAGGAGGCCACTTAAAGAACAAGGCTGTCCATATTGTCAACAAATCCCATTGAAAGTCCAGAAGGTCCAACGATGTACTTGGTCCACCAAAGATTGCGGAGAACAAGATGGAAGAAGAAGATCTCAGAAAAGCTTCGTTTGATTGTTGTCTTTTCGAGAACAGCACCAAGGATTCGGAGTAGAATACACACACTGGTGCAAAAATTGATGACGTGCACGATTCACTGTCCATACACACTTCACATACTTGTGGCCCAAGGATCTACAGCACAGGGACCCTTAATACACAAGGGCTGATGACAGAATTCAGATAATTCGCCGGTGATTGGAGTCAGATGATTTTAACAACCTTGTAGCTAAAGCAAAAGGGGAAGCCTGCATCTTTGAAGCAGCTGAATCACCAGTAACTCCAGTACTCAAGTCCTTTTTCTTGACATGCCCGACTGTACATGCACACAGGCCTCGAGGAAAGCAGAGAGGGTGCTTGCCATCTTTTGCTTGTGTATCCGTTTCCCCCTGATAATGTTGTGTCTGGAGCCACTGGATGCAATAAAGGCAAGAAACTGTCAGAAAGGACAACAGGACAACATGAATTATTTCAAGTGATATGTCGGGAGACCGCGGCATAGATGCCCTTTAGGAGTTGTCAGTTTGATATCTCACCCGGTAGTGCACGCACACACCCACAGACGCATGCACACACCCACAGACGCATGCACAACGCACACACGCGGCGTCCAGAGTGTGAGCCCGTAAGAAATTCCTCATAAGAGGACAATTAGAGTGTCTCATTTTCCCCTAATATCAATCACGCAGCTCATGAATAAAGACAATTAGGTCCTCACAATTCCATACAATTGCATCTGCCCTTTGAGCTCCCTCCCCGATTTGGGA
Source organism: Nibea coibor (assembly GCA_023373845.1). Taxonomy (NCBI): domain Eukaryota; kingdom Metazoa; phylum Chordata; class Actinopteri; family Sciaenidae; genus Nibea; species Nibea coibor. The sequence goes on along the minus strand of CM041732.1, from coordinate 5,585,567 downwards.
GCGATGCCTCTTGGGTATATGGCGCGCTCCCTCATCACCGCGACTCAGTGTGAGCCACCGCAGTCAATAATAGGAGACAAAACAGAGGAGGCAAGGGCCCAGTTTCAGACTAGATCAGATCCTCCGGACGCGTGTCACTCTTCATTAGGGAGGCGGGGTAGCAGGGGATGCCCTTAAGGTGAGGACGGCCACAGAGCGGAGGGGGTAAAGGGAGGGAGGGAAGGGGGGGCGGAGTGGCAGCTGTGGACAATGACAGAATCTGTGTCCAAGGGCCCCTCAGGCCAAACACCAGCTCTCCTCCACCCTGAACTGATCTCTCGCCTCTAGACCCATGAAGGAGGGAGGGAGGGAGGAAAAAGCGACAGAAATAGACCAGTCACACTCAGTGGACTTTCTATCCAGACTTGCTGTACTCAAGACTCGTGGTGACATTGATGTAACACATCACATCAATGTGTCTAATGTCATATTCATAGAAATGTGATTGGTTTACCTCAGGCATGGGTGGTTCCCCATACAGCACAGCAGCTTGGATAATGTCAGGTATTAATCTTTCATAGCCTCCATTAAATTAAGCACTTTGATTCACTTATTATTAATTTATACTGATTGCTGCAATGTTGGCGTACATGCTGGCAAAGGCAGTTATCCCTCCCTGGGATTGCCATTTGGGAAGACAGTGATCTTTAGGAAGTAGGAATAAACATTTCTTAGTGTAAATATTTGAACCTTCCCTGAGTTTTCACTCCAACTTATCGATCACAGGATCGTCTATTGGCTTCTAAACCAGATGGAGACTCCTTGAATGCAACGCCAAGCCTAGGGCTGGAACCATGGACTATTTTTATGGTTAATCAATTCATTACTTGGTCTATAAAGTGTCAGTAAAATAGCAATGATGTGCCCATTATAATTTCCCAAAGCCCGAGGTGAGATCATGAAAAATTTGAGTCCGACTCAATGATTACGATCATATTAGACGAAGAAAATAAAGAAATTCTCACGCTGGAGAAACTGAAGCCAGAAAATTTACTAACCGCTTTAAGATCTCAGTTGATTGGCAGACACCTGCGGTTACTGCTGCAACAGCAAGCACGGCTCATTTCTACAGTAAGTACGCACTGAGCGGCTACTTTTCCAGAAACAGAAGTCCAACTTGTCAAAATGTTGAAGGACGGTGGAAAAGTTGGGTTAGCATCAGCAGTAAGAGTTCACAGGTATCAGTCTTGATCCAACACGGGAATGGCGGACTCCGCCAGTAAGATTGAGAACTGCTGCACTACCAAATATAAAGCTAAACTAATATATCAGATCTGCTGTGGGAAAAATGCAGTTTGATTTCATGAAAATCAGGATCACCTTGAATTGCGTAAGGTTCGTATACGTCGCGCCTCGTGCTGCGATATCAACACACCTGATGTTGTAGCAACAACACACGCTTTTTGCCATCAGCAGTGCATCAAACTAATAACCCTCATCCAAAAGTGGACAATGGGGGGGCTGCGACGGAGGCTGTGCGCTGCCACATGTAGGTGGCACACACTCGCCTTATTAGCCAGGTCAAACATAATCAGTGATAGACACGGCAGGGCTGCTTAATTATGGCTGGCAGCTGGCAGCGGGGGCCTTCCTTTAGGGGCCGGGTTATGCCCATGCATGAACCCCCCCCCCTCACTCCCCTCCACTTCTCCACACCCAGCCCTCCACCACCACCCACCCACACTGCCCCAAATGAAGAATAAATCTAACCTCCCTTTTGTTTGGGGTGAAGCATGTGGCAGCCCCTTCATTTAAAGCAAGAATAAAAATGTGGACAGAATTCGGGATTAATAGAGGGGAATGGGGCATTAAATTAGTGTAATTGCAGGGTAACAGCGGTGTGTGTGTGCGCGCGTGTGTGTGTGTGTGTGCTTGTGTGCATAAAGGTAATAAAAATATCCTTCCAACAAGAGCAAATCGTTTCCTCAGAACAAACCAACAAAGCACCTGAGCTATTAAAGGGCTCAGATTTTTCAATTTCATAACACAGACAGCCAGACAGCCTGTTTGCCGCACTTCGCGTGACACAACAGATGTATTCACAAGGCAGCTTCCTCCTCCCAACTAGGCACAACACATCCTGAAAAGGCACCTAAGCTCCTGCCACAAACAGCTTGTAAATCTGCACTTAAATGAGAGCAAGCGAGAGACCGACTCCTGCCTGCCTGCCCGCGCGCCCGCCTGCTGCGTCACTGAAGAAATATGGCTTCATGAAGTTTGTAACCAGCGCAAGGGTTTGAAAGAAGCAGTCACAGGCTGATATAGTGGGTGATTATATTGTTCCTGCACCAAAATGTTGCTCCGATCAAAACTCTGGGCTTGTGCGTGCAGCGAGAAAACAGCTGAGACAGAAAGAGAGAGACACTGCTTGAAGCCGAAAGCAGTTGTGCACTCTGATCTCCCAAGGCTGTCTGTCTGCACACACACACACACACTTTCTCGCACATGCAGACCCCCTGATTCAGCCTCCTCTGGTATATTGATCCATTTCATTCTGCCTCAATGAGATGCAGACAGCATCCCAGCGCCCAGGCCGCTCATAATCATGATATAACACTCTGCTGTATTGAAACCTGCCATAGGAAGGCATAAATCGGATAATGCAACGGCTGGGATAATGAACAATATCAGGTGACATATCGACGTTGTCATGCACAGCCCATAATGAAACATAAATGTGGTGTTAGGTTTGAATTGGTACACCCATGCAGGAGCAGGCACACAGCTGCAAACATGTTTTTTTTGTCCTTTCGCTGCTCTACCCAGCGTGGCGGAGAAGTTGTGAAAGCAAAGGAGACGTGCACTTTTGAAGCTGGACCTTGGACAGCTCTCCATTCAGACTCAATGGCTGCTCTGTGCTGTGTGTTTACATATGGATGTGTTATGTGTGTGTGTGTGTGTGTGTGGTGAACTCAAATTCACTTTGCTCTGCTCCCCTTTTTCCCTTCAGCCTTATCACGCCGTAGCCATGGCAACTATGCTGATCGATCAGTGCCATCTAATACCAAATGTTTCTCCAAACCAAAAAAAAATTAAGCAATCAGGCCGTCGTCGGCGACTCGCCGGTGACGTGACAGCTCCAGCAGAGGCGGGTGATGGAAGTTAGTCTGTTAGTCTGATTGTACAGTGGAAAGACGGTGAAATTATTATTGTCCTGTGCTGGAAATGTGATTTACTGACAAACAAGTCGGGTCAAACAGGTCAGTTTATCTGGAATTTTTTTAAAAATGAGGAAAGACAAAAGAAAAGGCATCAAAACCGAATAAAAGTAAATGAAGGGCACTAATATTTCTTGTGTTTTTGCTTGTGTTATCTCACTTTCATTCATTTTTTTCCCCTAAATGCTGCACATGTGTTGTCAAATTTCTTCAGATATTCATTTGCTCGCGTTCCAGTGCCGCACCACCTAATACCAATGAAACAAAGGAAATAAAATCTAATGCAGACTTTAGTGGCTGCCCAGCAGCTGGAGGGGGTCTATGGGTTTATGTGACAAGGGATATGTCACGTTTACTTTATGTCAACAGCCATGGATAGCTGGTCAGGGTTCAGGGTTCACACTGTGATATTTCACCATGTCCCTGCTCCCCGAAACTCACTGTTTTTATCTGGAAGCTACGCGGCCTCTGTGTCGGCATCTTTTCATGTCTTTGTGTGTGCGTGCAGAGCGCGAGACAGACAGAAAAACCAAAACAAAAGTGGAATCAAACGCGCAACGCAGAGAGGAAGAAGTGCAGAAGAGGGAACGAGAGAGAGAGAGAGAGAAAGGATGAATGAAGAGAAAGCTTATTACCAGAAAACAGATGGCCCCCCAATTCACAGTGGCCCCACGGGGACCTGGAGGGACAACTCTTTGCACCTCCGGGTTACCAGCGCTGCAGAGAGGGGTGGGGCACTTAAACACGACTCTGTGTGTGTGCACTTTTGTTTGTTAACTTGTAAACAAAAAGCAAATTTGTGACATCTCTGGCACGGTGCCACTCGCAGCTCGGTGCGGTTTTAAGATTTCCCACGAGTTCGCGCTTAAAGACTATTTGATCGGATGTTTTGTTGCGTCTGAAAATGGATCCCGACAACTCAGCAATGCACGACGTTGCCTTCGAGGAGGAGTTACGTTTTCCACTGCGGATGCTGCGAAAATCACCGGACTTGCATATCCAAACCAGTGGAATAATCCCTTTAAGAAAAAAAACCCCACACACACATATTTGGCATCACCTTTTATTTCATCAAACCCATCACTCAACATCATCGCTGGACGAGCTAATGTCACAACATCCGTAAAATGAGATCTCACACGCGCTCAAACATTCACACCCTTTGAGTGTATGTGTGCATATGCAACTGTACGGCCGGACACACACACGCACACACACACACACACACACACAGATGACAGGCAGTGAGTGGAAATGAAGGATTTGGAGTTCTATCCCGTTACATTATGCAGCAGATGGCGTTCAGGCCAAGCCCGGCCAGGCCTCTCCCAGGAGAGAAAGAGTGAGAGAGAAAGAGGGGAAGAGAGAAGATGGGGGAGGTGTAGAAAGAGGGGTGAGGGACAAAGCTGTTGTCTTTTTTTTTTTTTTTTGCGTGAACGCACGTGTTTGTTTCCTACTCCCTTTTGGATCGCCTGTGGAACAGAATCCTCGTTTCCTCTCTCCTCTCCTCTCCTCTCCTATCCTCCCTCCCTCCTGCCCAGCTGAGGCTACACCTGAGCCCAGCCATGAAGGCCTCGACCCCAGCTGACCCGCCGCCAAGAGGAAGGAAGCAGAGGACAGAGGCGGGAAAAGGTGAGAGAGAGGAGGGAACGAAAGCGTCGCGGTGGAGCTGAAGCTGCAGGTAAAGTGCTGTCGGCGTGTGTTTGTGGTCGGGAAAGTTGCGTTTGTGTTTATCTCACAGATTTCTATCTAAAAAAGGGGGATCTGATTACGACTCCTTCGCTAAAGCAGCTGTACACCTCGACTAATTTGAACAAAATTCAGTCACACATGCACCGCAGTTGACTTGATCAAATGCCACAATCAATACGCACACACACACACACACATTGATAGACACACACATACGTAGGCTTGTTAAGTCCCCCCAGATCTTTGCCCCCGGCGCTTTTTGTTTTGTGTTTTCCGAATTAATTGAGCCAACGCTCAAGTGTAGGTCCAGATGTCACTGCGACCTGTGGGGATTATTAGAAATCTGTTTCCCTCATTGTTTATGTGGACCCCTTCAAACCACAACGCCTCGCGCTCTTCCCGCTGAAGTTTCTGGGAGAATCAAGCCCCAGACCAGATTGTTAATGTACAAAATAACAGTCTCGAGCTCCAAGAACGGACACAGAGCTTGAATATCGACATGTGGGACATTCTGGGACTCTTCTGTCCCGCCTCCAATGACCATACTCTGTGCCCAATGACCACCAGGGGCCCCCTGATGCCCTCCTGGTTTGGCCCGAGCAGTGCCATGCTCCTTGGCAGAGCTCTGGGCCTAATGAACTCATCAGCCAGCTGGAGGCGCTGGATGGAGGGACAGGGGCCACTTGGGGGATGCTCGAGGGCCAGAGGGAGAGAGAGAGAGAGAGAGGGGCAGCCGGCCGGGGTGCTCAGTATGAGCATCGTGGAGGTGTGGAAGCGGCTGAGGAGAGCTCACCAACTTGGTAAATTAGGCAGGTGCAGCTTTAGAGGAGGGCTGGAGGCCAAGATAGGAGGGTCAGCGGGCAGGAGGAAGAGGTACGGGAGGCTGAGGATAGAAAATGTAGGTCTGTGCTGAACAGGATGGGATGGAGACATGGAGGCAAGGACTGGATTTATGACTCTGTGGTCCAACGTGGAGTGCAGATGAGCAGGTGATAAAAGAAGGCCTGATCGTGAAGTAACAATGGTCTTTTTGAGTTTGCTCAACTTTAGGGTCAGCTAGTAAAGTACAAGTACGAGTCCTAACACCAAAACGGGCTGAATCGTAGAGTTGATTGTCTGTTTTATTATCATAAAGTAACTTCTTTTGTTGAATCAGCCTCCTATATTAGGTTTGTCAGACGAGTCTGTCTAGTTCTGTTTAGTTAAATTGTTAAGAGGCTTTATTTTCTATGTTGTATCTATCTTTCACTTGTCAGGTAGTTTCCAGTTTGATGCCCTCGTGAAAAATATAGTTCAAAACTTTAACTTCACCCAAGATCAATTAGTTGTTTTCAAATTACTGAGAAACTGTGTGCTTTTTAAACTTACATGTCAATATTTTGTTACTTACATTTTCTTACGTACGTCCATCATTTTGTAAAAACTAACAAGAGAAATGACAATTTCTAAGAATAAATATTAATATAAAAAATGCAAACACAAGCATTGTCTAAAGGAAAAATTCTGTTTGTATGCTAATTATAATAATCTTCTGCCGTTAGCTGTGCTAGCTTAGCTTAGCACAAAGAAATGGGTGAACAGCTAGCTTACAAAACGCGCCAACCGGCACCATTAAATCTCACTAATTAACATGAAGCTCTTGTTTTGTCTGAAGGGTAAAACTGTCAGTGACCTTGTGCTTGACGCTTTCTTTCTTTCCCGAGTTTCCAGTCACTATGCTAAGCTAAGTTAGCTGGCTGCTGATGGTACATTTTTCCATCTACCTATTGGAAAGAAAGCAAGTCAGCACATTTCCCAAAATGTTCTGAAATGGTTTCATACCAAAAAAAGAAAGAAAGTTGGCATGACTTTGTAATGAATCACAGCTGACTCAATCACATCTGCTGACAAAAATCTTCACTTTAAATGCTAAAGTCCAAACAACTTGTAATCCCTAATTTATGAAGAATGCAGGTTGACATGTTTACAGACTAATGAGCGAGTAAAAGATGGTTTTGTGTGAATTGCAGAACACAGCTGGGCCGTTTGCTGACTAATAACGCTTCCTCTCGCTCTCTGAAGTCATCACACTTATGTCAGCATCATCAACAAGACGCTATCATCCCGTTCGCTGCACAATCAACAAACTCATCATCCTGCCTCCCATCTCTCACTGTTCGGTCCCAAGTGTTTTCTTTCTGCTCCCAGTGTGAGTGTGTGTGTGTGTGTGTGTGTGTGACTGCACGTCCATGAGAGAGAGAAAGTGAGCACCTTTGTGTGTCCATATGTGTCTGGGTGGCGGAGAACGCGCTGGGCGCCCTGCTGGGAGCACAGATGGTGCCGAGGCCTGCCACGGCAGCGCTCACGATGGCCACATTCTCACATGGGACCCCCAGCTTTCTGGATCCCACACCTCCTGTTCAGGCCTGAACCGACACCCCCGCCCCTTCCTCTTCTCCATACACACACACACACACACACAAGGCCACGGTCCAGGCCGCTGCCTATTTCACTACTCTACTCTGGAAGAAAAGACAGAACACAACACATGGACAAGTTGGCGTTCGCACATTGCCCAGAGTGTTCCCCTGTGCGTGAGTGTGTGTCCCAGTGATGTAAGTGATGCAAATGCGAGAAGAGTTGAGTTACATCGCTGTTCGGACTAACTGCTCAGCTGCCACAACTTCTACTTCTTCCTTTTTGTGTCACACAAACGGCATTTTCTCCCACTCCGTCTTCATTTTTGCGCACTTTCATTTTTCTCCTCCGCGTCTGCTCCTCTCCGTCTTCCCTTTCTGGCCTCTAATTTCTTCTCTCTCCCCTCTCCCTCTCCCAGATGCCCCCTGTGGCTTGCCGTCCACCTGAGAGAAGCCTCATACATCTCCTGACAAAGTGACTAATCCTTCCCATTTCACAGCTCCATCCCACTGCTCCCCTGAATGTTCAAAACTGTGCGTACGTGTGTGAGTGCGTGGTGTGTGTGTGTGATGGGTGACAGGTGGGAGTATGTCACACGAGTTCAAGGTGTTTTTTTGTTGTAACAAGCAGCTCAGACAGCTGTGGGGTCTTCTGAGCTCTGACTGATTGGAGGAATAACTCCATTACAGACGCCTCATCGAAGCTTCAACTACACAGAATTATCATTTTTAAGGTCTTTAAAGTATTTTGATTTTTTTTTGCCTTAGCCTGGAATACAATGGGGTCCTTTCCAAAAAGTTAGGTTTCAAATTTGCATCTTATTTCCACAGAAACTCTGTAATATTAGGCCTCAGCTGCATTGCTGATATAAGCCCTGCAAAGAATAATCATAACCATAAATCAGTGTACTGCTTCCTGTATGTCTGCCAGTTATGAATGATTATGGAAACCGCAGTGAGAGGACACGTCAACTCAGACTTAACTCGTGTTCCTAAAGTGGTCTTTTTAAGATAAATCCCTCACCCTGAAATGGATAAACGAGGCCCTCTGTTACAAGTTTGATCTCTTCATTTCAATAGCTTGGAAGGAAGTGAAATTAAACAATCATGGCTGAATTTGGTTTTCAGGTAACCTTCGGGTTGAAATATTCCTTTTAAAGCACATTGAGTTGTGTGAAAAGGATCAGTCAGTCAACAGATTGTTGAATCAGTCACATTAAATGAGTGTATACTACTCTTTTTTTGCCTTTGTGAGCCATGTCAAAGACAAATGTTCATAGTGAGACAATTAATTATTATTCTATGATTATAGTATTTATCGTTTTTAAAGGAGTATGTTTAAGGGCTGTGTCGCAATTCATTGATGAACTTTAACTTTAAAATATATATTGATATCAAGTTAATAATACACATATGATAATAATGTGTAAATAATACTGAGGAAAACGATCTTGTATTGCATCACATCACATTGTATTGTACCGTATCGTATCATATCGTATCGTACCGTATCGCATCGTACCGTATCGTATCATACCATATCGTATCGTATCGTACCGTATTGTATAGTATTGTACCGTATCATACCATATCGTATCGTATAATACCATATCGTATTGTGTAGTATCGTACCGTATTGTATTGAATCGTATTGCAAGACAAAACACACATCAAATGTTAGAGATGAATTTGACTTATATTTTTATTGGTGTATCAATAATATTGTTATCATTAGTGAAATTGATCGTGAAAGTCATAAATATGTTACTGTGCAAGACAAAAATTGACAAAACAGATTTTTAGCACTGGAAAAACACGGTGACTTAAGTTCACGTGTTGGAGAACCTTCACCTTATTTATACACAGAATAACATCAGCAATCATCTGGATCTCCTTTTAGCTCCGGTTTTGGTCTCCACCAACTCCCGAGCGAAATATCTGGCTCTTTTGTTGCTACATGCTCCGCGTGTTCACCAGCTAACAGCTAACTTTGTCTTTTCATTATTTGGCTGTTAGGCTGAAACAGCTGCCAGCTGCTGGAAACAAAGCTGATGAGAGCTGGGAGAGTGAAAACAGGAAAGTTGTGGGCCGTAAAACCAAAACACTGAGATGAAAGATCAAAGTAAAAGTAATTTTCTATGTACAAGTTATCATTTGATTTATTGTTAAATTGATTAGAGGAGCTTTAACTACATATGATGATAAATATAATTAGTTCAGTTGCTTCAAGGAAGCACTCTCAACCCAAGTCTTTTACCAGCAGCATCATGACTAAACCAAACGTCATCCTCGTGACTGAAACATTCTCTGGTGACTACACCACCCTGCAGTTTCCCTCCCTGTCTCCACAGTCAGAACATCAGCTGTGGGATGTAATTGCAGCAGGCACAAACAAAACAGCCTTGGAGGGGTCCTTCATGTCTTTGGCCGAAGGCCTTACGGACCGAGGAGGGGTCCGGTTGACGCAGACCACCAAGCATCTCCACTGCTCCGTCTGTGGAGCAATTAGGGTTGTGGCCCGTGTGTGTGTGTTGTGTCTGTGGGCTCCAGCTGTCAGGAGGCCTCTGTCTCCTGGTCCTGACATGTCTCCGATACACCCTGCTGTGAGTCTCTCTGTGTCACACACACTCCACGGACCCGGCCGGAGCCCACGGCGAGCTGTCCGTCATCTCACACACATGTGCACACTCTCTCTCTCTCCCATACACACACACACACACGCTGAGTTTTTCACTGATATGGTCCTTCTGGCACTGTTGTAGTACTTCTCTCTCTATCACTCCCAGTGTGTGTGTTTTTGTGTGTGTGTGTGTGTGTGTGTGTGGTGGCAATAAGCATGGCGGTGGCTGCGGGCCACGGCAAGTCATCCGTGCTTCCCCTTATCGCTTTAATCACCTCGTTAGGCGCAGCTAGTCCCCACACTCACTGGCCACTGCCCCTCCTCTGGAACCATGCCCTCCTGACCCAACGCTGGTGGTGCCACCGGGCACAGGGATGCATGATGGGAGGAGGACAAGACAAGCGGAGGAAGAGAAGAAGACCATCCATGAAGTTACCTTTAAAAAGTGTTGCAGATTTGTGTCACACAAACACACCGACAGCAATAAATCTGTGTTATTACGGGGGGGGGGGGCAAAAAAGGGACATTTCAAGCCCAAACTGGATCCTTCTCCGGTTACACAAAAATATTTTGGCATCGACACCCGGGTCTTTATTATTAGAGTATTTGATCTGAATCTGTTTGCTTTTCTGAGACATCTTTGCACACCTGAACGTGTGACAGGTGCAGCAGAGTGCAGCAGGACATCTTAGTTCCACCCATAGGCGTCTTACAGCCACCTGGATGAGCACACGCATCCGAGGAACGCGACAGTGAGCTACCGATTCCATTTTATGCCATTTCATACAAATGCCGGACTTATCCGACATTTATTTGACAGCCAGAGTGACTTTGCAGATGAATATTTAACAGTAAACCATAAAATATGAAGCATTGATAAAGATTATACCAGTGGCTGCTCTCTGGTTGGAGCTGCCTGTCATGTTTAAGATATTGATGAGCTCACCAAAGAGACATTTCCCCTCTAAACCTCTCACATGGTTTCATTTTAATGACAGCTTGAAGCCCAAAGAGCTCAAATTCGACATTTTTTCCCTCAAAAGATGAAGATAGATTTCTGCAGCACGAATCATCTCAGCTTTATCTTGTGGGCTAAACTAAACTAAAAGTAGTCAATTGTCAAATATAATAATTATCAGCAGAATGATTTGACTTTTGCTGTCAGTACAGTAGTTTTAAGTGTGATTTCCTCAAACATATGGCACGGAGGGATACTAGAAATATATGTGTACATGAAATATCACAAAAAAAGAGTCGAGAAAAGTGATGCCATGTCCCTGAAATGGATTTCAATGAGAACGCTACTTGTTTAAAAGGCAAAATTCAGCTCAAATGACTCCTCTAAAACTCTTTCTCTCTCAAAACCATTTTTCAAAACAAAGCGGGAGTAGTCCGGTGTATAAAAGAGTCTGTGAGGACTCCAAGAAGTGTCCACTTGACTCGGGATGATAGTATAACCTCACAGATTAGTATCCTAAAAACTGACAAGCAAATTCACAATATCACGACGGCAACAAGGAGCCAAACATATATAAAAGTTTCATTTTAATCTTAGATGACACTAAATAGATATTGAGATATTGATATTAAGATATTGTATAAATCATTTTGTTCTCTGAAAGCTAAAAAGACACAAACAAATAGGCCCACGGGCTATGTCTGAATTTTCCATCTTGATTCCTCATTTATCTTACAGGACAGACTTTTGACTTTCAAGCTTTTAAGTTGAAAATCTCCCCCCTCTCTCTCTCTGTCTCTGTGTGTGTCTCTCCCACGTTGCACTTTTAAAAAAATAAAACACACTTAATTTTTGAAACCATTACTATTCACCGGGGAAAAAAAAGGTGCGCACGTGCACAAACCCACAACACGGACACACGTATTTATTTATTTATTATTATTATTATTTTTATTTTTTTCCACCCTTTATCATGCACACATCTCTCCTTTCCCTTTGCCCACTGGTCCCACGGGAGGCAGAGCGCTTGAGGGCTGAGGGGCGTGAAGAGAGAGAGAGAGAGAGAGAGAGAGAGAGAGAGAGAGAGAGAGAGGGAGGAGGTGTGTGTTTGTGAGTGTGTGTGTGTGTGTGTGTGTGTGAGGGAGAGGGTGAGGGTGAGAGAGGGGAGGGAGGGGGCGGTGTTAGACAATACCATTCCTCAAATATATTCCATCCCCTCCGTCCCTGAAGTGAGCCTTTATTAGTCGGGATCGTTTGGATCTTATCTCGCATATGACACTCGGTGGAAGAAAGACTGGAGGAGGAAAAGAGAGAGAGGCGGATTATCTGTGAACTGCCTTCCGATCCGCTGGTTCCTGACACGGGAGAAGCTCGCTTATCTCGCCCTCTTTATCTCCATCTTCCACAGGCGGATGGACGAGTAGCCCTGGCTGCACTTTCTCCACTATCTGCCCATCTCGTCTTTTGTCTCCCCATCGCCGGGATCACACGAGGGGGGCTGACTGATCCCTGCTCACATCATCATCATCATCACCAGCATCACCTTTTTTTTTTTTTTTAAATCTTTAATCGGCCGATCATCTCTGAGACTTCAGGACTGTTTTGATCTGCACAAACATTTTCCTCTCTTGACGTCTGACCCTGTGTGATTCCCATGCAAGTTCGCAGCTGAAAAAGTAAAACTATTTTTTTTTTTTTTCGTTTTTCGTCTCCGTGAGACTGAAGCTTCAACCTCCGTGACATCTGATGGTTGTTTGTCCGGTGGAATATGAGTTAATTTGGAGTTTTTAAGTTGGTTTCCACATTTCTTTTTGCCTCCAAACTCTTTGTCAAGGTGAGTCAAATGTAGGGGGGGCAAAAAAAAAATCTGCACACTTCATCTCAAAATATATTTCTGCCTGCATCATCTATTTTTCTGTCTTCACGTGTGAATATTTGAGACTTTCCTCGTCTTCTAAAAAAGCACAATGGCTCCTCTGGTTTCATGTCCAGCAGATGTCAACATTATTTTTTTGCCGTCTTCTTGCCTCCATGCTGTCAACTCACTCCGGCCTCAGCCAAGCAGATGTGTTCATCACACTGTGACAGATGGCCAATTCTGATTATGTTAATTCACAAAAAAAGGGAGTTTCTCCCTCATAACTTACATCACACTGACCTTTAAAAAAAGAAACAATTTTAAATCAAAAATCTAAAATAACATTTGAATAATTTGATGTTTTAAATATTTCTTCGGCTCTTTTTGAGGCCTTGGGCTTCCATAAATTAACCATTATATGAGTTTTTCCCCCCACACATTCATTATTTATGGAGTTTAATGTTATTATGCAACAAACGTAGACTGTGTGTGGATTTATTGGGGGGCCCTGGCACCCAAACAAGCCCCCGCTATGGGATTTCTCATATTAGGGCCTCAGGGTGGCAGAAAACATTGAAAACAATTAGATTAAATTGACATTTTGTTCAGAGTTTTTTTTTTTTTTAGGATCATTTGTGTGTTTTATTTAAAACTGAGATCATTCATACCATCTTGCACTTTGCCTTGGTGTCATATTTTTAAATCAGTGTTTTAATACTTGCTTTTGTCCACAGTACGGGTTCTTAAGGAGGACTGACCGCCAACACCCGAGAATAAAAATGATGCTGAGCCCGGACCAGGCTGAAGCGGACCTCTCCTGGACTCAATCCGACCCGGAGACGATGCTCAACGGCCTCAAATCGGCTGGCTGCACCTCGGACGAACCTGCGGAGGGCGAGGAAAGGGCCAAATGTAAATCCGACCAGCCCCTCAGCCGAGAGGAGAAAAGGAGGAGGCGAAGGGCCACGGCCAAGTACCGCTCGGCCCACGCCACCAGAGAGAGGATCCGGGTGGAGGCGTTCAACGTGGCCTTCGCTGAGCTGAGGAAATTACTCCCCACCTTGCCTCCGGACAAGAAACTCTCCAAAATCGAGATCCTCAGACTGGCTATATGCTACATCTCCTATCTCAATCACGTGTTGGATGTCTAAAAGTGACCCCCCACCACCCACCCTCTCCCCCCAGTGAGACAGAAATGGTTGGGTTGGTAGGTTGGGCTCAAGCAGCATGCTGGGCGTTAATTGGGTATGGCAAGGTTGGCAGTTAGGGTCGACTGATGACGGGGATTTTTAAAGATGGTGTCCAGAATTTTTAGAGCACCTCACACTAAAAAAAAAATAATAATAAAGTGCACCCAAAAAGCGAAAATACAAAATCCAAAACAGACTGTCCAGAATAATTTATATAAATCATATTCAGTGCAGAAATACCTCCTTGATTGGCTGATATTCATGATCAATATCGGCTCTGTAGCCGAGGCTACCACAGGCAGATATCGGTCTACCACCTGTGACAATGAGCTCCCATCTTGCTTTGACTTCTGGGATTTCAATTAAATCTTTGAGGTTTTAATTACCAACTTGAAATCATTAAAAAAAAAAAAAGAATCCACCAAAAATATGAACCCAGCTCATCCCCGGATGCTGACACTTTGCCATACCTTCAGAGCTGACCCTCCCCACCTAAGTGTGAGCCCAGTGTTGTAAAAGTAAAAGTGCTCCGAGTGGAAAGAAAGCCTCAACTCTGAGCTCAGACCGCCCACTGAACAAAAGCAACAAGCGCCGAGTCGTTTGAGCTGTGAGATGCAATAACGAGAAGAATGATCAGTTGTTTTTTTTCCCCCGATGTACAGTGAGGGAGGATGGGCTGTAAGAGCCCCGCAGGCATCCACCCATACGCCCCACACCACCTCCAGCTCCACCTCTAAAGGTGATGCAGTGGAGAAAATGTGGAGGGGATATCATGAATACGAAGAATTAGGTCTTTAGACAAACTTGAATCAGATCTCCACGTGATATTAGTTTAATCCAGCCTAATGTCATGGATAGACTGACGCGTAAAAACGCAGCCCCCCATCCGCTGCGTCAATTGGAGCTCTGATAAAAAACAAACTTGGGCATTTTTTCACATGGAAATGACCGGATGTAAACGAGATAGCTGCTTTAGATCAGATAGTTTAGATGATGTTTTCCGTCAAGGAAGAAAAAAAAAAAAGATTCACTGCGTAAGTGCCACTTATGACATATAAAATTGTGACCTTAATCATTTTTTTTAAAAGTGTATGGAATAATTTATTTAATTGTGTTGAATATTTAAGGCTTATTTATTTATGTTGATATCATAGGCTGGCGTCTTTTCTGTATAAATGTATATTGTTTGTTGCTTCTATATTTTAGGCTGTGAAATTGGAAAGTGATGGTGTTCTACTCTTAAAAATGGCACTTTCTGTTGATCCATAGCATAACTTATTCGTTTGATGTATGTTTGATGTATGTCATTATTATTATTATTTTTATTTTAATGTCACGTCTATTGTCTATCAATAGCAACGATAAGCACTTCAAAAATGGGGTTCAATTACCCCGTTAATGTTTATTTCCCTAAATTGTTGTGTTCAGAGGTTGCTCGGAGAATACAGATTCGGCTGCTCAAAGAAAACAAAAAATCAATTTTCAAAAAAAAAAAGGACAGATTATGTCAAACAGTTTCTACCACCACGAGGGGTTATCATACGATTCTGAAGCAAACCTCTTTTTTGCTGTTACCAAAAAAATAATAATAATTCTAATAATTTCGATAAAAAATAGTCTGAATTTATTATCTTCAATGTTTTGATGTTTTTTATTTGGATGATTATTTATTTGTCTCTGCTTTGTATTACGAAATTCAATAAGTAATTTTATAGTGAAGGAGAAAAAAAAACAAAACATATCCTCTATCCAAAGATTTTTTGTCTCTTCAGGGTTGTGTAGGCTACTTGTTGCTTTATGCAGATCTTTTGTAGTAGAGGTATCGTGTGACAGCTGGTTTCTAATGGACAAACTTTTCATATTTTCCGGTGTTATTTTTAATTAAAACGGAAATACTTGAAAAAAAAAACTCAATTTCCTGTCTTGAAACATTTTTAAAAGAAGTTTTTGTGAATGAGTCTCGACAGCCGCTGCTGATATCCAGCTGATTGCAATGATGGATGGAGCGCACGGTGACGTCAGGTCCACGCACGCGCACGCGCGCGAGGGAGAGAGGCTTTTGCATGCACATGCACGCACACAAGGTTACACTCGCATTTACTGTACGCACACACTCACACATACAAAAGGCAAGGTGAAATCAGTGCACACACACACACACAGAGACACACACGCACATACATAGGGCAAGGTGAAATCAGTGCACACACACACACACACACAGACACACACGCACATACATAGGGCAAGGTGAAATCAGTGCACACACACACACACATAGGCACACACACACACACACACACACACACACACACACACTGGTCAGCAGCTAAAGGCAGTGGTAGCCTACATGTGTGCTCCTGGCTGAAAGGCTCTCTCCCTCCCCAGAGAGGGGGCAGGTGTTACTCCAGACGAGCCAAGACAACCAAATTACTGGCCGTCTGGCACCTCCCGTGGGAAACCCAGGGAGAGAGGAGGGATGGGAGAGATGGAAATTTATGAGCGAGCGAGCGCCGAGATGTAATATTGCCAAATGGTATGAACAAAAAGATCCAAATATTTATATTCATTTGTGATATATACGCCTATTCCCATCGATTGCGCTATAAAAAGCTTGTAGATGAGTTGCAGAGCAGGAGATGTGGAGGATGTGTGAATGCTTTTATCCAGGCTTTATTAGATTATCATGAGTGGAGCTTTTTTTTTTTTTGCACAAGCATGGCTGGCCCCAGTGGGAATGGAACCCTTCACCCCGGAAATGCCACAGTTAAGCTGCTCCAATTCAGTAAGAGAATGCATTATGACAAATATGAAAGATTAGAAACAATAATATCTATCTATCTATCTATCTATCTATCTATCTATCTATCTATCTATCTATCTATCTATCTATCTATCTGTCTATCTATCTGTCTATCTATCTGTCTGTCTGTCTGTCTTCAGGTGGCAGCTGCAGGTTTTAGTGAAGCCACATTCCTCGTTTCAAATCTTTTTATCTGTGGAGACTGAAGGTAGCATGAAATGTTCTTTCCTTTTCAGCTCAAGGGCCTCCTGTGTCACGTGTTTTTTTTTCTCTCTCTCTCTCTCTCTCTACTTGGCATCTGTCAGTTTGTCAGTCATCTGGCTGACTTTCTTATTTTTACCGTCAGTGCACCCGCACAAAGTTTCCCTGGCGACAAGGCTGCTTTTACTTGTTTACATGTGACAAATTCAAAGCGAGTGCCCTGATGAGCTGGCTCTTTCTTCTTCTTACAAATAAAAAGTTTTTAAAAAAAGTTAAGTCATAAATGATGAAACACACTTTAGCTTATTTCAGTGTACTGGTCTGGTATGACCAGTAGCTTGTGGTGGCTAACGCTAGCCTAACAATAGAGCCTTTAAAATGGCTACGATCAATATTTTTATAATACCAATCGATCATCTGACAAAATGAAAACCCTACAGAGGATTATCATCTGTATCTGAGCTCCCTCTCTGTTTTCTGGAGCCGCGTAGTGAGTTGCAGCTCTTTATTTAGCTGTCCCTCCAGCAACTTTACAGTTTTGTTTCAATTTCACTGCTCTCGCGGTGTCGTCTTTGGTCACAGCAGGCAACGGTTTTCAACAAAATAAGCTCTAAAAATCCATTGTACGCTGTCTACGCGGCACCAAACTGCAGACACACACAGTTAGCTGGTGAATGTAGTGAAGCATTTAGCAGCTAAAGAGACAGATATGTCCCTCTTTTGGTGGAGACCAAAAACAGAGCTAAAAGGACAGTGACTATTGTGAATAATTCTAATAATACTAGATATATTAGTGGCCAGAAACGCAACAACCATGATAGGGTTTATCATCAGCTTCATCGTGGTTTGCTAGGTCAGTGTTGTGAGTGAGCTAACAATGGGTGTGTGTTTGTGTTTGGTTCGACCTTTGACTGAACTCAGAACTTGCCAGAGACTTAGAGATGTTACAGACATGAAAAAACAAGAGAGAGACTGGTGGGTGATAATGAAGCCCATGGATATGTGCATGTTCTTTGTCTTTCCATTGACTTTGTATGCAATCGCTTGAAAATACACTGAGTTACAGTAAAAATAAGTGACTTAGCAGAAGAACCATCACTGGAATTACAAAATAAAGGCAACGTTTCACTGAAATCTGGCACTGTCCTCACATAAGAATCAGTGTGAAACATTTAAATGTTTAACAATCATTTGATTTGCATCAGAACATTTGTTATATGTCATGTCGGCCCTCATTGGTCCAATTTTTCAGACGGCTCAGTCAATGATTTTACCACAAAAATTAAAAAAAAAAAAAAAAAAAGGAAGAAAGAAAGAAAGCAAGAAAAGAACGGCAATATGTTGCATCAACAGATTGCCCTCTTCAGAACACAAAACAAGCTCTGCGATTCTGGCATGCTGTGGACATAGACTTCTGCTCAAGCTTATTGAATGGAGGAGTCCATCTGTACGTCGCCGTGAAGCACTACAAGGCCATTTGTGCTCCTCATCCCAAAAGCTTCCGTAGCATCAGTCCTCTTCAATTTATTCTTTACAAACCCCCAGAAGGGGCAAGGGAGGAGGAAAGTGACAGGCGAAGCCCAAACTGCTGAGGGCACTGAACAGCCTGGCTGACAGTGTGGCCGGTGCATGCTTGTGTGTGTGTGTGTGTGTGTGTGAGAAAGTACCACGTTTCACCACAACCCCCCACCCTCTTTGCACTGTGGGCTTATGTAATGGTGGAGGCCGTGGAGTGACCATATGTCAGGAGGTGTGTGCAGACAGCAGGGGATTATACAGCGGCCATTATCAATGTTTGGACATCCTTCTCCTCATCATCATTCAGGTATACTCAAAGCCAGGAGGAGCACACACACACACACACACAGTGCTCCACACACACCCATTTAATTCTGAGAGCTCACTAGCTCTGTGTAAATTGGACAGGGAGAAAGAGTATGACAACAAACAGCCATATGTTCACAGTACGAGGAACAACATTTGGAGCTTTTTGTGCTGCCTCATTTTTTTTGCCCTCTCTTTTATTCTCCACGTCGTTGGGTATTATGGAAGTGTTCATGTTCAAGGCAAGAACTCCCCCGTCAATATTGCAACTCTGCACCCCCTTCCTCCCTCCCTTTCCTCCTTCTTCCCTCTCTCCTAGAAATGAGTGTTTGTGGGAGCGCGTGAAGCGTTCACGTCCTCTGCGTATGTGTGTGTGTGTGTGTGTGCGTGTAGTATGAAGGGTGCTCGTGCAGCAGAAGTACAAAGCCTGGTCCATGTGTTGAAATGCAGCCCCCGGGATGGGCCGTATTATCCCTGCCTACTTCACCAGCAGGGTCCCGGGGCTCGGGCTGGCTCGTGGCCCTTTGTCTCCAAACAGATGGAAATGGGCAGAGGAGAGGAGAAGTGGAGAATCAGAGAGAGGAGGAGGTGGAGGAGGGGGAGGAGGAGGGGGAGGAATAGAATGGACAGGGGAAGGAGAAGGGGAGGGGATGGGAGGGAGAAAGAGTCAGTCTGTTCTCATTAAGTGCTGTATTGAAGACGACGTCCCCCCACAATGCGTCAGCAGCCGCGGATGGTCCCCCTCTCATTCAGACTCACGCTCGGACCATCTGTACCGCGGGTCTGTCATAAGGTGTGTGTGCATGCATTAGGCCCCGGCACACGGCCCAATCTGGCGAGTTAAAACAGCGATATTCATTGGGTTTCAATTTGGTTAAGATCTTTTAAATCCAATTGTTTGGCCCTTTGTTGTGGACGCCTCATTTGTTGTGAGTCACCGTGAGTCAGAAGGGGAGTTTATTCAACATCCTGCTGTCTCTTTTTGGACTCTCACAGGGCACACACACACACACATACACACACAGCCAAGATGGAGCTTTCTAATTACCGAATCATAAGACATTAAAAATGAATTATCTCTTGAACTTAATCTCCTCGTTTTATCATCGCAGAACAGGATGGTCAGTACAAGTGCAGCAATTAATGTCTATTTTCAGTCTGTAGATTATTTTCTCAGTGAATCGATGAATCATTTGGTCTCTGCAATGTCAAATAGTTCCCAGAAGTTCCCAGAAGCCCATGAAGACATCCAGTTTGATCTCATAAAGGACAGAAAACATTAACGTTGATGAATGCTTTGTTGCAGACCAATATTACTTTTTAGTGAGTCTTTACCTTTAAAATTAAAGGGCAGTTTTTGTCTTAAAAGCAGAACAAAAAACTGAAATGAGATTTGGGTCCCTGTGAATGAGCTGAGATTATAGTGCACTTTAATGGTGCATATTACTCTGCATATTTGCAGTCATTTAAAAAAATCAAAGAGCTTATTGTCACAATTAGTGAACCTAAGGCCTTCAGGGCCCCCTGAGGGTTTGGAGCCCTGGGTCATTTCCTCATTTTACTAATCCAGTCTTGGTTATTTGTGACTATTTTAGTCTCAATTCAAGTTATGTGTTTTTATTTATGTTGGTGCATGTGACATTAATACCTTTTTATGCAGTATTCAGATTGCTTACACTCTGTTCTTGTACTTCTGCTGCTATAACACAGCATTTCTTTCCTTTTTTGTTAAATTGCTTGAAATAAAAAAAGCTAATATAATCCATAAATGTACAGTATGTATATGTTTTCTAATGTCATTCCATCTCCATGAGCCATCCTCAAACATAACCGTACAGTATACCTAGGTGGGATTGGGCCTTTAAACCTAATCTGTCACACACTGAACGTAATTGGCCTCTGAACAGAGAGTCTCATCTGGCTGAGTGTAAAGATGCTCTGAGAGATCTCACATTCATCCAGCTGCAGACTGGATCTCTCTCTCTCTCTCTGTATGCATGCGTGTGGTCTCATAAACTGCATCTCTTCCCACTTCGTCTTCATTTTTACGCGCTTTCATTTTTCTCCTCTATTTACCAAAAAACCTCTCTAAACTCATAAACTCCGTGTCTTTGGGGAGGGATCCATCCATCTTCTGGACACCAAATTGAATTGATCTCAGAGGCCCCCCCACCACCACCTCCACCACCACCACCACCTTCTCAATAGGGGCCATCTGCGCGCGCTTCCCTCCTTTGAATAAACATGAAAAAGTGACAGCACGTGCTGCCGCGCTGATGCGCGTGCCTACGACGGTGGCTCGCGCTCCCATTCAGCTGTGTAATCTGATTTCATCGCTTTCGCTGCAGCTGATTGATTCACACACGCCCGGGCACGGAGCTCTTTTGTTTACTTGTAGATGATATATTGATTTTAAAAAATAATTTTAATTCACTTTTTAACTTTTTAGCTGCAGAATTACTTCATAAAAAACAAGCAGACTGACGAATAAGTGCATGATTTACGTCAAAGTATGGTTGTATTGTTCATTTTGGTGTCAAATATAACAAATATATAGAAAATATTCACCTGTCCTCCGGATATAACAGTTTTAATGAGCATTTTGACGCGTTCAGGTCATGTAATGGCGGCAAAGTGCCACATGGTGGGGCACTAATCTTAAACTAGGCCGCTTGAAAGCTGCTGATGCAGACGGAATCAAACATGTTTATCGAAATGAAGATAAATGAGCTTTATATAAATAAATATAAATACACAAACATGATATAACTCTTAAAGTCTGAAGTCTTACTAATGGAGGATGTTGATATTGCTCATGCTCACACACAAACATGCCCCTTTTCCCTTTTATATATATATATATATATATATATATATATATGTGAGATTATAGAATTATTGATATAGAATTAAACAGCCATCATCCATCCTCCATCCCCCACCCTTGACACAACACTCCTGTTTATTTTGCTCTCCATGGGGAGGGAAAGGGGTCGTGTCCCAGTCATGACCTCCATTGTGTTCTAGAGGGGATGAGATATATCTAAGGGTGTGTGGAGTGTGTGTGTGTGTGTGTCGGGGGTAAGGATGCAGTTCAAAGGAAGGCAAAATATTGATTCATATACAGCCGTGTAATTGCCGGAGGCATCTGTTGTCTTGAGGTTTGAACTTTCACGTGTGTTTGGGGTCTGATGAACTGGTCCTTTGTCTCCGGACACAACAGAGGACGGATGGCAGCGACAGCAGAGAGATGTGAAATCAATCGTTGGGGATGTGTCCTTTAATTGATTCTGTGTAACCTTTATTTAACCAGATATACTCACTGAGGTTAAAGGTGGCGTAGTGCAGGAATTAGACATCGTGTCAACTGAGATTCTGTGATTAAACATAAGAAAACGCAGCATTAATGTGTCAATTTTAGACTTTTTCATTCAAGGAAATGGTGACTCAAGACATCAACCAATCAGGTTCCAGCATCTGGGGAGAACTTGGTTTTCACTTACATTTAAGAATCACTAATTTAAATAAGTTGAGAGTTTTTGGATGACAAATTAAAGCAATAGTTCGACATTGTGGGAGATTTGCTGATTTAATTTCTTGCTGAGGATTCTGCTGGCAGATGGGAAAGTGATCTTCTTCACCTAACTAATTACTTTCACAAGAAAAGATAAAAAAAAAATAGAGAAGTTTAGGACAAATAAGTATAATTTTCTGCAGCAGAAATGTGTCTCTCTGCAGTCCTGTCCTGTTCATTGTTTTGTGACCCTCAGATTTATCTTACGATACCTGGGAGGGGCCCTGACCCTCAGGCTGGAAACCACTCTTTTAAATAGTCTGAATTTGAAGAACAATATTCTCCCGAGCCGCAGTTTACACAAGAAACTGTCCAAAATAAATACATCTCTTCCTCTCCTAGGAGACACTCGGCCAATAAAACATTCCTGCAGTTCACGTCAGTGGCCCAAAGCTCTTCCTGTAACATTTACAACGAGTTATAGTAGTTTTACCAGCAGCTGAGGGTTTGTCTCGAATATCAAATATTCCCACGTCCTCTGTTATTTAAGGATTAGAATTTATTTGACAGAAAAGAGGTACTGTTGTTTACGTTCCACTTTAAGAGGCTTCTTCAAGGCCTCAGTGACTTCTTTGTGCCTCTTTCACTAACTGTGTCCAGCCCAGATTGCTATCGCTCCACTGTTTGTTTTGTTGCTTTGACTGAATGAGTGAATGACTGGTGGCATTACAGACAACTGTTTACCTTATTCAACTTCATGATCTGTGACGAAAACATTGCCTGTGTGTGTGGGTGTGTGGAAGACCGAATAGCCTGGTTCTTTAGCTCTTGTTGGAAAACCTTTGTGGTTAAGTCTTTTGCAGAGCTTGTGAATTTAACTAACTTTATAAAAGCAGTGATATTTAACGACTAAACAATTCAACCACTAAAACCAGCTTTATTTTTGTAATATGTTCTCTGAACTAAAAAGTTTCACTAGACTTCATAACAGATATTCTACTACTGCTCCCATCTTCACTTCCTTCTTTGCAGACAGAAGATGTTCCAGTTTCCATGGCATCAACCATTTTATTGATCGCTGTCAGTTTTTCGCCTCTGACACGTGTCACATCTATGCAATGCAAATCTAAGACTTGTTGAGGCAACAGCAACTGTGCGAGATCCTGTCCATCTGCTTGTTTGGAGTGACATCGCTGAGCAGACAAATGGCTTTTCAGGAGATAATTGTTCGACATCGGAGTATATTTGCTGAGACAGACAGCAACAGTCCTCACGTCAATACTTTGTAATAGATTCATCAACAAAAGTCAAGCGCATTTATACACATATTTTACATTTGCAGTAACTTTTAAAGAGGCTTTTTTTCAGGCCCATTTAATTAATCTGCACTGCTGATTGCAGGGATGCTCAATGGCCACTTTAATTATGAATACAGCACCTTTAACCATCATTCTTCTGATGTGTACATTAAGTATACAATATGATCAAATGATGGTGCTGTGTGTTCACCTTGTTAAAGCCCCTTTTTTATGCTTTTTGTTAGTTAACTTGGATGTTTAAGCTTCACAATGCGGAATAATGTATGTAAAGAGTTTGACACTAGGAACTTTGTCAGCCTGTAATTATACATTAAATCTGAGTGACACTGAGAGACACGTGACAGATGATCATGGTCCAATATGAAACTTACACAAGTATGATGTGGGAATAGGATGCAATTAATTGATTTTTCTAGACAAATTGTTATTAAAAGCAAAACAAATATCACAAGGAGGTCTTTAATTTTATATTTTGGTATGCTATATGCTATATTAGCTTATTTATTGGTTTTCAACAGCAAAAAAATAATACAATCATCTCAAAAGCTGAGAATCAGCACGAAAGAGATGTTTATGAAAATGAAGCTTTATATAAATAAATATAAAAAATAAAAAGTCTGAAGTCTTACTAATGCAGGGTGTTGATATTGCTCATGTTCACACACAAACATCCCTTCTTTTTACATATGTGAGATTATAGAATCATTGATATAAAATTAAACATCCTCATACATTTGGATAAATAATTAAAACTCCTGAACCCAGCCTTGTATATACACACACATTACTGCAGCATGCTGCCCTCTCCTTCGTGTTTGTAATGTTGGCGGTGTCAAACCGGGGAGCACCTCCGTGTTGTAGACGCCCCCCTTGCGCCACGTCTCGGTACTGCACCCCCCCGCGTCCGCCGAGAAGCACTGCCCCCTGTGAAATTCCTGACTGCCAGGGTGATTCCAACGGCTACCAACGGCTGCTTCCTACTGTAGCCTACCGTGTGCTCTGGGGCTAAAGTATTTTATAACCCTCCGGATGAATTATCAACTACGGGGAATGATATCACCGCCGATAAAAGGTAAGTTGTGTTTTAATTACGCGGCGGAGAGTGTCGGTCATATAATGTGCAGATGTTAGTGTGTGACAGGCTGTAACGTCCTGTCTTCATCCGTTAAGCTAAACAAAAATGTACGTTACCGTGTCTACCTGTGTTTGCGCACACCGAACAAAGCCTGTTGTTGTTGTTGTTGTGTTAGGGTGAGTGTGTGTGTGTGTGTGTGTTTTATTTAAGGAAAGACTTGGGAACACGCCCTTGCTGTCTTGCCTACCTGTATGAAAGGGAATGCTTTCAACTTCATTTGAATGCCCTCAAACTGCGGTCAGACCAACGCATAACCCCGCACGGAGGGGAAGTTAGCCGCGCTTGTTCATTTTTAGCCGCAGTTTCGAGTTTGTCACGGTGTCAGATATTCGTCTCTACAGAGCCAGAAACTCACAGAGCCGCTGTAGTAAAAAAAAAAAAAGTCAACTATGTTTCATACGGTTGACTTGATCCGCATTACCCCGGCTGGTGCACCGCAGCTCAGCTGTAAACTGTAACCTGCGGCGGCGGAGTTGACGCGGACGGATACGTGGTAGCAACCCCCCACCACCACCACCATCACCCCCAAGCCAAAACAACCGGGGAAGCCAAACACCCCCTGGTTTGAAAACCACCGTGGTGTAGCTTTGGGTTTTCGCAGGAATAGGCTGCTGAGGTGAGGGAGGGAGAGGGGGGGCTTTCGAGGCCACGGTGAAACCAGGGAGTTTCCTGCGTCTAGGTCCGCCAGCCTGTCGGGTCACAGGTAGGAGCTGGGCGTGTAAACCTGCTCTAGAGCTCCACCAGACTGACAGTGATACCTATGTTCTTACTTTAATTTACGATTAAATTATTATAACTGTTGCATTTTTTAAAATTTTATGTGGTTTTACTAAAAAAAAAAAATGTCAAAAAGCAGGTGCTCCTGTAGCACGTGCACAGCGTGGTGACGTCAAATTAATACCTGATTTGAGTATCATACATTTGTGACACAAACTTTTAATTGAATACATTTTTACAGAATTAATTGAGCAACACAGGCTCGTGTCGTGTTGATGAGTGTTGAGCTAATGACTGTTTTCCTTAATAATTCATCTGCCTGTAATATGAGCAGTTAATCATTTGGTCTAGCAATAAAATGTCACAAAAAAATGTTCACATTGTGTTTGTGCAACCACCAAAACCAAAATATAATGTATTTACACGAAAAAGATGCGAATCCTTGTATTTGAAGAGCAAGAAAATTTCAAAAACAATCAAATTATTGATTAACGTTATTTATTTTATGTCAGGCAAACAGCAAATGTGATCAAGTTCCTCTAATCTTAATCTTTTTAACTGATGATAACTTAATCCTTGCAAATAGACTGCTGGAGTAAACCTCCCTAAGCCCTTCATCTAACATTTTTACTATTTCACGCAGTTGTAGTGTTGTCGCTCTGTAGTGGATAAGTGATGCCAAGCTGACACTCAGCGCTGTGAGAGCCCGAGACAGACGTTAAATGCTGACATTTAATGACGGAGTCTTCCTCTCCGTGAATTATGCAAAACGATCAGGACGTCTTGTGCGTTCTGGATGAGATCAGCTCAGATTCTTCTTCACTTTCGGGTCCCAGAAAGTGTTTCCGGTTTGCGTGACAGCTGCAGAGAACATATTGATAGATATGATGACATCTGTCAGGAGCTCTTTGTCGTGACGTGCGTGCCTGAAAACGAAATGTGAGTGTTGGTCGCTCGCAGAGCATTTAAACACGCTGGTTCCAGGATCACTGTCGGACTTCTTAGCTTCTGTTTATACTGCTGTGTCAGAGTGGGGAAAAGTTGAGAAAAGTTAGTCTCTTGAGAGGAAACAGGCAATATGTCAGTGTCAATTTTTCCCTACTGTCGTGTTTTTCAGTCCAGCTGTGAGCGTGTTCTTGTGACATGCAACATCAACACAGCCATGACTGGAGTACTTGAGATGAAACAGTGATACCTCAGGGGAAACTGCGGCAGCACAAGGTGACGTTCACCAAGGTAACATATATAAAACATAACCATACATCACAAGAGAATATGAAGCTGTCGAAACACTAGTAGTATTATCCAAACATTCAAAGTAAGGTTATAAAAAAGAGAATTTTCAACAAATTATTAGTATGGAATGAGTTTTGAATATAAAGGTGTTATTAATTATGAGATTTTGCAGTTTTTTGGTCACATGATGAACAAACCATTATTAGTAAAGTTTGTTAAAGTGAAGGTGTTTCTGCTGCCATTGTAGAGCGGAAAAGTGAAGGTAGTCGGTGCAGAAATAGGCCACAGGAAGAGAAATCAGCGCTAACAAAGTGCTAATTAACGGCGTCGCTTTCGTTAACGTTAGAATGTGACAGAATGTATTGATGTTTTATTTCAATCCTCAGTCTGAACTCAGTCAAATGTAAGCAGCGTGACTTAAATTTTCTAAAAAAATACCATGATCTCCAATGGAGATCCATAATTCTGTGTAGAAAATCACATTTAAGCTTTCTTCAGTGTCAAACTAATCCAGTGATATATGTCTGTATCCGTTCGGCAGACTCCTAATTGTTGTCTTGACTTTGTCTAACTCGATGACCTCACTCCAGGTGAAGCAGCCATCAACAGTTGGTTTATTGACTGTCCACTCTGAGCTCATGCGGTTGCCTAGTAACTCCAGCTCAAAAATGTGACAGGTAAAGGCCGACAGTGTGCATCAAGCTTGAGGACTGTGGAGTCAGTGTTAGAGAGACTCGTCGAGAGTAGATGGAAACTGATAGCGGCCTGTAATTACCGCATGGTGCATGTTAATGACCAGTCTCGTCAATGATGAGAGGATTCTTATAATCCAGTCTGCTAATAGAGACAATTCATCGTGTGTCTGTGCTGCCGTGTGCTTCATTCATGTCTTACAGGAGACGTCAGGGGTTAAATTCAGTGTCACTCGGGAATGTTGATTGAATTCCAAAGAATTAATGGCCCTCATTTGCTCAGTCATGGACAGCAACACAGCGAGCATGTGACCGGGCCAGACTTCCACAGTGACTTTGTTTTCATGTCTCGGCGCGTCTCGTGACTGCGGCCGTCACAGGGTAACCTCCTCTCAGGCTGAAGATGAAGTGCTGGCGTGAGCTGGTTGCGTCTTATTACGGTGCGAGGAGACGTGTTATCATAGTGATTAGCGGTGGAGCTACGAGGGCGTCATGGTTACGGAGGGATGGAGAAAGCGGTATAGGGAGAAGGCTAGCCAGACGTATGAGCTGCATGCTGATGGCTGTGACAGAGCAGGTTAATTATGTTTTTATGAATGACAAAAGCAATGGCAGAAGTCCCACAGCCGAGTTATCCAGAATAAGTCATTAGGTAATTATGTGTTAATCACTTTTTTTGCATGTAAAGCCATCATCACATGTTAGAGAGCTTTCCCACGGAGTAAACATAGGTCACATACACCATTAGCTCTAAATACTGATGAGCTTTTAATAGCATCTTTGCACATACTGGCATCTCTCCAACATCACTTGCCGTCTATAATTCAGCCCCGATGATTTCAATCAGTGTGATGAACATTTGTCTCTGTTTTTCGCTGCGTTCTTACTCTTCCAAAGGAGAGAAAGTGTTGTTTTGGTAGCGGATCAGCTCGAAAAACTAGTGCTGGAATCAAAGAGGTGCCATAAAAGGCTGTTGGATTTCAGGATTAATCCCCGCTGAGTGTGAATGAGCTACAGGGGGCTTTTCGCTTCGACTAAGGAAGAACGGATGAATGGCTTGCCTGAAAGGCGGCTTCCAATGCAAAACAGAATGGATCATCTTATCTGCCTCATTAGATGCTTAATTTGCCGCTTTACAGAGGGAAACAGGAAGTACTCCTCCTGCTCCTTACTTGACTCCTCATACAGTAATGCAGCACCTTGGTGGTTCAGTGACTGTGGACAGTGGCTGCAGGTTCAGTGCATCAGACTCTGAATGTTTGTGTCCTAATCTCGTCGTTTGGCTTTCCTCAGCATGTTACGAGGTCAGTAAGTCCTGCAAGTTCTCAGTCAGCCGTGTGCTCGAGTTTCTCTAAACATCTTCACAAATGTCAGCCTCATAAATTACTCTTAATCAGCTCAGGCTGCGGCTGTAACAAGTGAGTGCTAACAGTAAGTTTTTAAAAAAATAAATAGTTGTCTTTGTTTGCCTCTTTAGTTTGGTTCTTTTTTAATTTTTTAAGCCAGATCTATCAGTCTAGCTAAACTATTATTATGTATTATTATGTCATTGTCATGCATTGTGGAATAACGCTTCTGCAAAATCACCTAGAAACTCTAGTAACAGTTAAGTCCTTTAGTTTGTGAATTTATCCCCATCCTCCTTTAACATGACCTATTATTCTATATTATATTATATTACCTTTTTTCCTGCCTTGTTTGTGACAGCAGGTCCAGTTTCCATCTTGACTCATAATGCTCATAATCAGTTCTTTACATGGGAAACCAGAGAAGCTCAGGTTCATTTAGGTGCGGCATGACTCGATGTTATTCACCAGAATTTTGGCTGGAATTTGATCCAGCGGCCGTGAAGCATGATGATGATGCAGAAGGACAGTCGGCAAAACCGATGATAGAGTCACCTGACGGTCTGAAGCCTACAGCTCTTGGTTTAAGTGTAATATAGACCAGCATCCATCCTTAGCATGATAACTATCACAGATTTTAGATAAACACACAACGTGTTTAGTCCAGTATGAATATGAGAATAATGATGTTTGAGATGTTACACCATGCGGGTGTCAAAGTGTTGGTATTTCCATGTACTCATCTGAGCCGTTGATAATAGAATATTGCAGAGTGGCGACGCTGATGCATTTATTGGACGCGATGTGAAAGGTGCAGCCGAGCAGCACTGATGTGTTTATGGCAGCTGACAGCAGATGCCTCGTGGCTGCGGTGTAACTTTGCTCCAGCTCTGCGCTCAGACATGAGTACAAGTATTTTCTTGGGTTGTTTAAGCAGGATTGTTTGTGCACATCTCCAGTTAGAGGCGCTGGATGTTTATTCTGTCGCCGTTCCTCGAGTCTCAGGTTGTTAGACCTGTTAGCGGATGTGTTTTATTTTATTTTTTCATTTTCTAGAAACGTGTTTTGTCGGGGAATTTGAGTCTTGTCGTAAAACGCCCAGGTGTTACGTTACCTCAAAGAAATTAACATAGATTTGACACCCAGAACAAGCGAATAGAATGGCCATGTACCCTTCATGCTTGATCGCTGTGGTAATTCTGCTCTTCCTCCTTCCTCGCTCCTTTGCTGCCAGTGTTTGCCAGGACAAACAGACAAGCCGGCAGCTCAGCAGGGGTCTTGGATTACTGTGAGGAATCTACCAGGGCTCCCCGACCCCCCTCCCCTCCCTTGCAGAGCAGGGGATTCCTATTTCAGCTTCGGACTCTCTGCAAACTTGAAGTGGTTCCACTTACCAATTTTCTCTGGCATGGCAAAGACAGAAGCCACATGTGAGAACACCCGCATATCCTGTTTCACTTCAATATAGATCTTCGAGGCCTGGCATGTTGTTGGGTTAGTATAAAGCATGTTCAGGGCTGTGCTGTACAGCGTGAAGCACGTGAAACAGAAATGATGTGCGGAGACGCCGAGCACCGCGTTTCAAGCTGGAAATAATTGATCAGCTTTTAACCTAGCTGCCGTCTTTACTCGCGGCTGCACTCTGACTGAACCTGGACCACGCACTCATTTAACCCTATTAATCCCTCATTTAGCCGCGTGCCCTTGCTTTTAAGAGGATTAAAACAGGTGATGGAAATGTCTCTGTGATTGTGTCCAGCTTGCTGAGCAGTCATTATTCATTCGGGAAATTCCTGCAGTAGAGCATTAGCAGTGTACTCCTGTTTCCATCCTGGTATAAGTACACGACCCCCAACTGATTAGATTTTTTTGTTAAATACACCACCTGTTTCTTGGTAACCAGCAGAGAAAACAGAGTCTTGAGTTGGATTAAAATTAAATTTAAAAAAGTCAAAAATGTGACATAACGTGTTAATTAGTTCCCTGTTTCCAGTCTTTATGCTAAGCTAAGCTACATTCTGGAATCTGCCGCTGCGGCAAATCAATGCAGGGTGTGTGCGTCGGTGCGTTGTGGTGGAGTGTGTGTGTGTCTGTATGTGTTGAATGTCACTGCTGCGAAAAAATCAGGAAATAACTATTTATTTTGCTGATTAACCAAATTTATCGAGGACCGCGCTCCCTCACTCTCATTCACTGTCTATGTCACTCTCTTTCAAACCTTCAGACACAAACCAAATTAAACTTCTTTGTGTCACTAATTTAGAAGCTGGTTCACAATATAACACAATAGGTAGAGTGTCAGAGTTTAGTCCATGAATCCACCTGGGTAGCCTGTTTTCTATCAAGTTCTAAAAAGTTCTGACAAGAGAGTCTTCTGTTCGAGATGTTCAGCGAGTTTCTCATGCTAGCAGAGGCTTTTTGGAAAGATGACTAAAGCAGCTCGCTGGCGACGAGACTTTGGAGAACCAGTTGAGGGAGGATTTGTCACCATGTGAGGATGATTCAGACCTTTTAAAAATGATTTGCAGAATGAGCATGACCAAATATGCAGTTGCGCAACCTTCAAAGCATTTTCAGGAGTCTCCAAGAGTCACGCAAGCATGCAAACATACACAGACACACACACACACACAACAGAGTCACAGATGTGCCGACGCCACACTCCTCAGAACTGGGTCATACTAGATGTTTTGTGCCACAATGTATTTTTGGACCCAGGGATGTGTGTTTCCCTCCAAGTGGCGGATAAGGGCTGCAGGTTATGCACTAAATCTGGCTAATTGACTCCCTTTGCTGGAGTCGTGAATGCAGAAATGCAGGGATGCCTTGCCAGGGATGTGGCTTGCTCAGTTTCTCACCACCTTTAAGGCGACTGGAGCCATAAATCAGCCATAAATCTTAGCGCTCGAAGCCTCGCCTGAGAGTTTGAGGGCAGGTTTCGATCGGGAGGCGTAGTGCGGCTTCAGAGTATGTCAGGACAAAGTGGTGGTGTGAAAGAGGAGAAAGGGAGGCGTTTGAAGCACTCTGGATGATGGATGCAGATATTATAACACAGAAATGTGTTCCCTCTTCTCCTAAAATACTGCCAATATATAACATTAACCCCAAACGCGGCATCACTTAACCTCAGAGTGTTGTTTGAGAGAGCCCTCTGGTTAATATCAGCTCCGATTTAATATCAGCTCTGCTCCACGTAAGGTTCACGGCTGTTTAATGCCAAGTGTAGGCGGCCTGCCTCAAAGTGCAGCGAAGTGAGTGTGAGCATAAATTTGATTTAGGTCTCTCCGAGTTAAGCTTTAACTACCTGTGTATTTCACACCTCACATTTTTCGTCTCACCCAGAGCTGTCTGAGAAGCCGTGAGTGCGTATGTGTGTGTGTCTGTCATGCAGGTGTTGTTTACAGCACGCCTCGAGCTACGTGACTCACTCTTCTCTCTGCTTTTGTGCAGGTACGCTAACGTGAGCTCTCCAAATTTATTTCATTCAAACACCTCCGTCTCTGCTCGCCGACTCTGACCTCACCAAATCAACCGCATGCCACTGATCGCTCGCTACTTCCCCTTAATGCGATCTTTAAACCCTCCACCTGCTCACACACCGTACATGGCGTTAGTCTGTGGATTCACAGACCATTTAATGCTCGAGTTGGCTCCTGCGCCTGCACACGATGCCATCAGTGTTTTTACTGCACGTCCATCCTCCGGGGGGAAAGAATGCAGCTCGATTTTACTGGAAATGACTTAATATAGGTCCAATCACACAACGCAATTCCCCCTGTAACAGCCGTCACGAAGTGCCTCGGATAAAAGCAAGTTCAAGTATGTACGCACAGAAGTGTGTTTAGTGGGTTACGTTGAAGGGTGGTGTTCATATTTCTAAACTGCAGCATTTGCAGTCGTGGTGTCAGCAGATAGGAATGCTGCACAGAGGGAAATGAAGGCTGATTATTTAAATGAATGTGAGCTACTCACTCAGTCCACAGTGACATGGTACAGTTTCTTCTTGTCACCCATTTAGATGTTTTCTGTTCTTGTTTCAGTTGTTCAGGAACACCAGACTTTATTGTGTTCCACACTCTATAGACAGAAAGTCTCTTGGTGTTAGCATAGACATCACATACATTTCACTTGTTTTAAATTAAGCCAGTGATGCATTTATTCATTTAAATCCTCCTCCTGAGCGTCGCCGCCGTGACGTTTGGCTCTGGAGAGTGGTAATGAAAGTTTAACATGCATTATACTGATATAATGAGCCGATTATTAAAATTAATGACTTGTAGGTAAAACAAGGACATACTGTTCGTAGCACTTCCGTGAATTTATTTTAGTTTGCCATCACGCCTCCCTGAGACTCGCTCCCAAACTGCACCACACCTCCGTCTTCTTGAACTTCTCCTGCAAGAGCAGCTTTTATCTCCGCCACCCTCTCGCTGCGCTCTCTGTCTCAAAGCCTGTCAGTGTCGGGGCTTAAATTGTTTGCTGTGTGTCAGAGACTTAAATCTGCCTCCGAACAACAGTTGTCAGCCGTGTGGGAATAAGAGCAAATTGCTGTTTCACAGTCGCAGCGTTCCTTTTATCTGGGACACTCAGCTGTAACGTAACCTCCTGAGAGCTGCCTGTAACGCGGAGTGTTGTCACTGCAGGTTTGTAGCGAGAAGATGGTGACTGTAAAACAGCTGCAGATACACACAAGCATGATGCATGATGGGTGCTAACAAATACCAAATGATGGGAGCAGATGTGATGAAAAAGCCCTTAATGATTGATTCTTTAATGTTCTTCAGTCCATTTCAGACAGTCTCCCTCTTGTTGGCTCCTCCTGTGTCTAACAGTCAAACATGGGCAGCTTTCCCAGGCATTTCATATTTTGAATTCAAATTTCCCGTCTGCCTTCCCTCCAGGTTGATGTTTCCTCACCGGGCGCCCCCAGGGTCGCTTTCAAGCCTGACTGCCGACAGCTCGCCACCTCTGTCAGCCTCCTGAGCGAGCCAGTCGATCGCCTCTAGCTCAACAAGCGTCTGCCATCAGCGGCCCAGCCGAGCGGCCTCCGTGTTGCCCCCTCCGCCCCTCGAGGGCCAGCTGCCCGGGCAGGACTGTATCACCATGGACACAGAGTCCACCTACTCGGGCTATTCCTACTACTCCGGACGCTCCCGGGGATCCCACAGGCACGGGTAAATACGGATAAATCCTGCTTTGTCAGTAGTTCTGTTTCCTCCTGTCTCTGCCTTGACTTTGATTCTTTGGTCATTATACACTGTAATCTGTGCCTAATTACGCCTAGTGGAGTTAATATCTTTAACTTTTGGACTGTTGATTGAACCAAACAAGCAGCTTGAAGAAGTGAAGGTTTAGTTTTCACTATTTTCTCACATATAATCATCAAACATTGTTGCTCAGTTCAACAGTTATAAAGCTAAAGGATGTGACTGTACAATTTAGTGGGAAAGCATCAGAAAAATGCCAGCAAAAACTGAAGAGGAAGAAATAAAAGGCACACATCCAGATCTCCTCAGACCTAAATGATATTATAAAATATTTCATCTTCAGTGTCCCTGAACATTCTTCAATGATGACGACTAGTTTTCATTTTTACAGCTGTTGCTATCGAGCTGAAGTCAGTCAGGGGCATAAATCAGAGCAGAACTGTTGCTGAATTTGATAACAGACATGGCGCCACAGATCATTCACAAATTGATTTAAGCTGTAAAATCAGTTTTGTCTTGTTAGTGGTGCGTGTCGTGCAGTTTTAAGCTTTGTGGTTGTTTTTTTTTTTTTTCGCTGAAATGCACCTTGGGACTTGTAGTTCACCTGGTTTTTGAACTTTTCTCTCAGAACAAGATATCCTTGAACACAGTTGCTCATATTTCTGCTGATGATTCAACCAGTTTTACTAAGCTGTCATGAAAATGAATAGGACCTTGAATAGCTCTTGCAGCTTCACTCAGCTGTAATTTGCCGTATGAAATGTATTGCAGCTTCATTCTCTTTCTTATCTGTGGATTTCTACGCCCCCTCAACCCTTCTTTCACTGCACACGTCCACCCTCCGTCCTTCCACCCACCTCCGTGACCCCACCTCTCGTGTATCTCTCTCGTCTTCCTCTCTGGTCTGGCGGGTGTGGAGCCCGCAGCTTGTGTAGTCGCATTAGTCTGTCAGCGGTGAAATGGCTGTGGTTGACAGGCCTCAGGAAGGCAGCAGGAGACAGGTGCTGAAGAGGCCTGACTGACTGATGGCTCAGCGGATACGTTGAGAGCCTGAGAGGAGATGAGAGGAGGAGGCTCTTGTTCCACAACAGCCCCTCCCTTGTCACTGACGGGCCCCCTCCTGCTTGTTCGCCATATATCTCTCTCTCGGCCCTCCGTTGCCGCTCCCTCTCTCGCTGCCACCTGTTGCCGTTTAAGAGACTTTGTGTGTCGCCGTCTCATTCCCCTTCACACTTTACCCTTCTTGCTTTTTTATCTCTTTCTTCTCCTTCTCCTCATCATATCCATTTCTTGCTCCCTTGTGTCCTTTGTGATATGAATGCAGCAGCTGCCCCCTTTCTTGTTCGTTCTTGACCTCCCCTCTGCATCGCCGTCGCCTTCGCCCCCCTCCCTCCTCCTTTGATGGATTCCTGACTACTCTCCGAGGATGGGTAGGCGCAGGCGTATCACTTGTTCCCTACTCGCTCGCATTCCCCAGGACAGGAATGTGCCCTTGTAGCTCAAAGTTACACGGAGCAAAAGTGGTCTCACTTTGTTGGAATCGAAGATAGGGGCGAGAGCTTGGTGGTTTGGAAATGGATGGTGGTGGTGGTGTGAGCTCCTATCCTGCTGCTTCTCCAGCCTTTCAAGTGAGTGACAGCAAACTGGAAAGGACGGCACGGACATCCATGCCAAGTGCCTTTCCACTCCTACCATGACTTTGCCTTTGCCTAAGGCCTCTGATTTGATATTCAAAAAAAACAAACAAACTGTTGTCTGCAGGTAAATCTATGTACGCCAGGTCTGGATCACCATTGTCTAATTACACGGATACCGGCAACAGATGCAGGCATGTGGGAGTGTGTTCACTACTCGAGTGCATGCACCCAAAATAATCACACCGATTGCTTCTACGAGTGTTGATTTGTGAGTCAGTCTCAGGCACAATTTGTCAGGATATAATAGAAGAATGGGATTGGCTTAGGCTTCTCATTAACAGACGGTGTTTTTTTTTTTTTTTCCTTTGGAGTTGTCTCCTCTCGTAGCTGGCTTTTCGCCCCCGTCATGTGTCAAACAATCCTCCTCCACTGTCCAAGACACTTCCACAAAATATTCCCCTGGCCCTTCAGCGATGGCAGAGCAGCAGCTCTGTCCACGGATCCGACTCCCTGCCAAACGCAGAGACAAAACAAGCTCATGACAACAATTTCTTTATTTGCAAGCTTCTTAATCCCTTCTGACCGCGTGCAGTGGCACCGGAGCAAAACACCAATTCCCAGAGAGAGAGCCATCTTAATTGTTGGTATTACAGTGAAGCCTGTGCATTTTTTATTTAAGCAGAATTCAGAGCTGCATAATTAACTGTGAGGGAAGAGCGTTAATATGATTTTCACGCCTTAGTCGTAATATTCCATTACCACATGACTCTCACAGTGTCAAGAGACTGATGTTTTTTTTCTTTTTAATTGACATTCAAATTAGATTGTGTGTTTTTAAATGATTCTCACTGGGAAGATCAGAAGAATTTAGTTTGGACTGGTGATTTTAATTTAATTCATTTCTAAATAAAAAAAAAAAGATGTGATATTATATCAATATTTCTGCATCTCTCTTGGAGAATAGAAGTTTGGTATTGAACCACTTCAGTACAGCTTTCCTCAAAAGTTCCCCAAAGCCTGGCTCCGTCACTCTGTCAATTCTGAGTGTTTAAATGATTATAAAATTGCAAATCTCATATTAGCAGCTGCTCATGTGGAAAATTGGTTCTTTTTGATTGGTATAACTCCAATTATAGGCCGGCACGAAGCATTCGCATGGGACTCGGTGAGTAATTCAGACTAATTTGTTCATAGTTGTAGTACCATTTGGAGGTTTCTTGGATGATTCTCCTCATAGAGGAGACGGTTCATATACGTCTTATATAGATATGTACGTTGAAGTTGATTTTACTGGCTTACTGACGATGTCTGGAATATGTCTCAGTCCAGGGTTATTAATATCTGAATTAACAAATAAGCACTCTATAATATGCTTAAAATGTGCCAGATTTGGGACTCTGCACGCTGACCTCAGCGGTGAGAATGTGTTAAGGCGTCAGTATGCTTCATCAGAAATGCTCGTCAGATTATTTAAAAGCTCTGGAACCCCCCCCCCCCCCCCCATACACTTTTCCGATTGGCAGGGGAGCGTGTGTGACTTTCCAAAGCCGACAATCCGACATTCACACTCACTTGATGCAGCTATTGGCCAGCTGTGCGGAGATTAGACAGGAGCCAGCGTTTGAAACTCTCTCTCGGCTCTCTTTTTTTTCATGTCACATTTCACGCGAGCGACCAAGTGCAACAGTCTGAATGAAAATGTGCTCCATTAACGATAACCGCAGCCAGCTTCCGACTTCTCATCTCCCAAAGCACTTCTTTTTAAACAGGACCTGACCTTTGTGTCACCACATTGTGTCACCTTGCTGTCGTGTTATCTGTATGAAGCTGAGGAGCTGCTTATCACACCCACACTCCCACTCAACCTGAGCCATCGCCTGACTTCAGCTGCAGAGGTGACTATAGATAGTTTCTTTTTAGCACCTCACACCCTTGATCCCTGATTGCATGCCCGCTCCCTTCCTCTGTAACACGTCGACCTAACCGAGTGTGTGCTTGGTCAGTTTTTATTTGGCTTCACGACTCTACCCATTTGGCCGGGGCCGAGCCATCCACCGGCGTCTTGGCTCGGACGGGCTGCATTGACATGAAGCTCCGTGTCACACAGGTGTGTGGGTTGCCCTGCCAGCCCAAAGAGACAACAAATTGGTCCGCGGACAGTTTGACATGCCATGCTAGTTGGCTCTTCACAAGCCGTCCTGCCATCCGCCGTCCCTCTGTGAGAGGTGGAGAACGCGACCACAGCCACACTCATCCTCAGGTGGTGGAGGGAAACGAGGCTTCCAGCGCTTAATTGGCAGGACGCCGCCGCAGCTCGCCAGGCATTCTCTGCCCTCACAGGACCCCCCTCCCATCCTCACTGCTCCAAAAAGCCATACCCGTTTCAGGGATCCACGCTGGAAGTCAAATTCCATTAATCAAATCATAGCACAGCACGTTGTTGGAATACCAACAAGCCGGCTGCATGCTAATGAGGCAGGAAGAGGATGTGGGAAGGGGGGAAGGTGTGTCTGTGTGTGTGTGTGTGTTGGGAGCAAGGTTTCCACACACGGTGTGATCACCCCAGAAGCTTGCTGAAGGGGGAATGAGAAAACAGGCTGGGGGAGGGGAGGGGCTGGTAGACAGAGGCCGATCTGTTCAAACCACTCCCTGGCTGCCCACAGGTCTGCTCGCCTCTCTATTTCCTGTCTGCGTGCGTCCATCGCACGTTTCAAGATGCCCGTTGTTCTCGGCTCTCTTGCATCATCTTCGCACCTTTTTCCTGTACGTCTGTAGTCTCGCCAGCACGGTGAGATCCAGGCGTTGCTTTACCTTTTGTCCTTGGCGCTCGCAGTGAATCATGCGTTGCTGAGATGCACATAACACATGGTCTGCGCACAGGACTCACATTCACACATTGTGCGCTCTGAACCAGCCAACCTTTTTCAAATGAAGAACTTGTGACTCCTCAAAACAGGTTATCTCCTTAATGTAGCTGATAGGCAGTGATTTTTCCTTCTCGGGTAGTTTTATTCTGAGGATTTATAGAGGTAAAAATATCAGCAATTCACAAGAAAATGAAAAAGAAACATCATAAAGAACTTCATTTTCTGGTGCAGAAATATATTTTTCCCATTCTTGTGGCTTGCATTGTGCCTCATCTTTCAAATCAGGACACCATGAGGGGTCCTGACCCTGTTGCAAACTTCCCTATGCCATTGTCAAACAAACAAATAATATTTCATGCTTCAATACACCAGTGACTAAAGGTAGGCAAGGAGAACTGATGCAAGGATTAGTAAGATTGTAACTCATTCAAAGAGGTTTTTTGCTACAACTTATTTTACTACATTTCCCAGATTGCTGTGCACTTCGGGAAAGCGTTGTGCTAATTAATCCTGTAACTACGAACTACATTTTAGGATGAAGTCTAACTGATGTAGTTGGCGAACATAACATTGGAGTTTAAAGAAAGAGCGAGACAGAACTGCTAACGTTAGCCTAAACCTAACCTATCAACTGATCCTTGAAATCCATGAACCTTGAAATGCAAATTTCATCCCAAATATCAAATCTTTTTAAGAAGAGTAGAGTGAGTTTTTCTTTTAAACACATCCACCTGCTACACTCTGCTCCGTACTGACAATAGCTCTTCCCTTTCTCTTACTTTTCCCCCAGAGCTGCTTGTTATTCTGCTGATAGCTTGCGGAGGATCACTGCTTTGCGAGCCCCGCCACCCCTCCCATTCTCCCTCTCCTACATCACTCCTCCCCAATTAATAATCATAATCAGTGACAGGCTTTGACTGATGATCACCCCTGCTGGAATAACCATCACTGCAGTGACGGCTCTAGCTGTAATAATATTTAAAGGAATAACGATAACTGTAATATATTTAAAGGATTAAATCAACTTCCTAATCTCCTGGATTTATTAGATAAGAACATGTCAGTCAGTCTGTCAGTGAGGGAAGTTGCTACAGGCTATTTGAGCGTTAGCTTAGTCTTACCATGTGCACATTTGAAACATTATTGTTGTGATTTTTTTGTAGGAAATTGTGTCCACATTCAAGAGGAAGTACAGGAATAGAGGCGGAAAGCGGTGTGGTTAACACCCTTTAATCAAAACACTTGGATCCAGTGCAACTCTATGACTGTAACAGCTCCACTGCTGTCAATCATACCGAGTCCTCCATTACCCCGGCAGGCAGGATATCCTGTACATTATGGTTATGAATTGTTATTGTGAGAGAGTAGCATTCAAGGGTCACGCGAGTATTGTATTTGTAATTTAGTTCAGCCTAAGGCTATCTAGCTGCGTCAGAGTTTCATGATCCAAGCTTTCTGTCTCTGTCATTTTTTTTGTCTGATTTTAAGGCAAACCTTAAAGCTGCTCTAATTAATATTTTCAGTTACGCTCAACCCTGTGGGTTGTCTTTCAGCTGATTGTTTTGTGACTCTAAATGAATGCTAATGTTGCTCCGTGTTTGCTAAATGTGTATATGAACTCAAGTGCCCCAAAAAATCTGTTAATTCAGCTTTAAACTGCAAAAGTACCAGCATGGTGTGCTTGAGTGTCTTAATGGAGGGAGCACTGTGCAAATTTGATTTGTTACACTTCTGTTGTAATGTGGCTCCTACAAAAGAAGTGATTACCATGAAACAACATGCTTAGAGACAGCGGGAAACTCAATTAGCGTTTAGGAAGACAAGAGCATCTAGAAATGTCCTTTGTCTTCTTCAGGCGTGCAGCTGAACTAGACTGTATGACGTCTCTTTTATTCGCTTGACATCCAATATGTTTGTCCACTAATCTCTTTACAGCATCTCCAGCATGTGATATCTATATGAGATCCGACAGCGTGTGTCTGTCATTCAGTCTGAGTGCCATCCAACAGCCAGCAGCTCTCAAACACCTGGGGAACACAACTGCCGTCATACAAATTAAATTTGAGATATTTGGCTGCATTAGATCTCAGAAGAGTCTTTTTGTGTCACCGGTTTTGCTCAGTTTTGATGCATGTGTTCAGCTCAGGCTATAAAATACTCTGTGTATTATGTCCAAGATGTCAGCAGCTGGAGGGGGAGGGAGACAGATGAGAGATTAGCCGGAGCTGCTGAGCTTTTCTGCGGTAATGGAGCTGCAGAGCGGGCACCGTGCCATGTGGCGCTGGTGATGCTGGGCGGAGGATGTGGAGACCTGCCGTTGACTCTCTATACAGGATTAGGACTGTGAGTGCAGGGGGTCAGTCTGGCTAATGGAGCTCATATGTTAGGGACAGAGGGCCTTGTAGAGAGAGAGTGGTGTAGTGGTGGAGGGGAGAGGGGGGTGGATGTAGAGGGAGGGGTTATACTCGTTCAGTCATGGGAAAATTAGACTGAAACAAAGCGTGATTTAATTGTTCTGGTCTTATCTGACTCAAACAGCAGCCAGCTGCTTTCATAGTCCCCGCTTCTCTTTGTATGTTCAGTACGTTCATATATGCAGCTCTGTGTGTCTTCACCAGCTTCTTTCTGTGACTCGTTTGATGTTCGTTAAGCTCTGTGCTGTAAAATAGGGTGCAGGATCTTTAGATTACACTGGGAAACAAGCTGCTAAGACTGTAGAAAGACAAAAATCCACTCTTCACTCACAATAAAATAAAAATAGTCAGAATTTTCTTTTAAATAGTCAAAATCAAAGCATATAGATATCCCGAGTTTAACTTCTTACATGGGTCAAGTGCCAGAAACATTTCCCACAGTACAACACAGCTGTATACAAATACATTATACATGTTTTCTAGAGTGGAAACTAATAAGTTACTCCACAGAAAATTAATATGCAATAATTTTAATAATCAATTAATCCATTAATCGGAAGTCTCTGGTTTCAACTTCTTAAAGGTACAGTGTGTAAGATTTAGGGAGCCCGATTTACAGGACGTCATTATCGTCATTTTGACTATTTTCTAATATCTTATAGTCAAAACAAATAATTAATAATCATATAAAATAATATATATAACAATATAATATATTATCAATAATGAAATCATTATTTGCAGCCCTAGTTTTCTTGTAACTTCATCTATATATGTGAGACTTCTTTGTCCCCAGCTTCTTTACTAGTAGTTTTATGCTAACTGATCTTTGCTTTTCCTCTGTTCTACAGGGAGCGGAGCCGGGACCGCCACAAGTCTCGCAGTAAAGACAGCCGCTCAGAGAAGTCCGTAACGATTAACACGCCGCCCGCAGAGCCTCTGCTGGGCGACTCGGCTGTTCGGGGTGAGCAGGTCCAGGTAGGGCTGAACACGGCGCCGTCCAAAAACACCGCACCAACGCTTGAACACGATGTTTGCTATAGGTTGCTCCATGGTTGCCTCTAGGATAACTCTGCTAGTCTGATTTATCAAGCATTTAGAGCATTCAGAGATTTATCAGTCACTGGTCAAAATGAGTTGGAATGATAATCAGCCTGGGCTGGAGCAGGCCATCTGGTATTTGAGGACAAAAGCCAGAAGAGCCAGTCCACTTCTGGCAAGGTCTGGGCTGTCACTTTCAGGAAATCTATTACTGACAAATATTTGCTACAGGATGTGAATGCAGCAGGTTGTTTCTCTGGTCAGTACAACTTTTGTTTTATCCCATTTGTCAGAGGCAGACACTATTTTACTGCAGGGAGTGGGTCAATCGATGGTGAGCCACAGTGCGATGTAGGGAGGTGGCTTCACTGGCCCCTGCCAAAATGGATCAGACTAAGCCAAAACAGCAGCTTGGCAGTTTATGACTGCCATTTCAAAATCTACACTGAGAAATCATGCTGACTGACAAGCTCAAACAATCGATTATGTGATGGATTATTTGAAGGTAGGAAACCGTTAACGACTTAAATAATAACACTAATATTTGGACATAAGCTAATGCACCGTAGGCACCGGGATGAGTTGGTTTGGCACGTTGCTCTTGCCGATTAGACAGCGCACTGACTTATTTTCATGTCAAGCAGCAAACAGCCATGTGATTATGTCTCTTGGAGTCAGATAAAAGGCAAGAACAAAGAAAAGACTGGTCGATCAGATAGCTCCGTGTCAGCTGGGCAGGTTGGCTTCGTGCTGGCGTGTTAAGACGTGAAATCCTCCGCAGCACTTAAAGGATACGAGAGTTCCAAAACGAGTGCAGCGAAAGAAAATGAGTAAGAGCTAATTTGTTACCTCAAGTTCTGTGTGGTGTTGTAGAGTTTATGATCCTCAAATAAAAACAAGCGTTCAGTACTAATAGGTTCTTCCGTAAAGGATGACTAAGAGTCAAATTGGACAGTTGTTATGACTGAATACGGTTGGGTGAGGCTCTGGAACAGCTCCATGAAGCTCAGTTGTTGACCAAGAACTGTGCGATCTGCACGTATAGAGGTCATTAAAATGAATAAATTATACAAAAACAATCTTGCGTGCATAAATTCTGCAGTGTGAACCAGGGAACTGGGTCATCTGGGTCAGGTTCCACAGTAGGTATGGGCATCACGTCTTGCATACATATTATTATTGCTAAAGAGCATTTAGCATTTAGTAATGCTAGCTGCAGTGCCTCGTTCCAGGGGATGGGACTAATTGCTGGTGTTAAAGACTGTAAGCACTCGCACTCCACTATTTAATGGTGATGCTACAGGTGATAGATGTAGTTTGTGGTTCGTTGTCACAGTTTACAGCATTATATTATGTGTTATACACCAGCAGAGTGTTTCTTGTTGGATTGAAAGCATCCTAGCCGTGTTTGGGACAGTCACAAACATGACTGCACAGGCTTTAAGTCATCAATCAACATATTTTTCAGGGATGCAACAATCCAGTACCTTGTGGATTAGGCATCATAAAGTTCCGTCATTATGTAATTACAGTAATTCAAGTTCCTGGATGGTGTTGGTGTTGGATCGGCAGATACTCTGAGTTGACGTACCAGAATCTGTATTTTTCAGATAAATTATTATTATTGATTTCATGTTTTGGAGTTGCACACTGTCCTTTTTCTATTTGCGTAATGCTC
Organism: Nibea coibor; assembly: GCA_023373845.1. Classification (NCBI taxonomy): domain Eukaryota; kingdom Metazoa; phylum Chordata; class Actinopteri; family Sciaenidae; genus Nibea; species Nibea coibor. Next base: position 5,542,025 of record CM041732.1, on the reverse strand, counting down.
AAAGACGTCGACTCATTCTAGTTTGGGGCTTTCATGCCCTTTTCGCAGAGCAGTTGATCAATTGTCTGTCATGTGAAAGTGTGAAATATGCACAATTCTTCTTCCAGTATGCTTTGAAAGCAGGAATTTCGACACTCGCTGCTGGCAAGAGTCAAATGCATTTAATTAAAGAGCAGGAATAGAGATTTTTAGCACACAGACTGCCTCGGCTAACTGAAGACTGACCTGCTCTTTTAGCCAAACAACTGTCTGGCACAGTGGCCTGCGTCAAGCCCAACATTAAGCCGCCGAAGGGGAAAAGCGACAAATACAAACACGTACAGACACTCCAACGTTCATCGTTTACTGACCCACTTGGCACTTTCTTCCCTGATGGCAAGACTCGTTAGCGGTGCCCGTGTACGTTTTTTTCTGTCTGCACAGTGCGTCTAATTTTAACACATGACAGGATTTGCCACAGAGCACAGCCATCCTTTAGTATTTTGCTCTTCATGTCTTATTCATGCCGTGGCCTGCAGTAGTGCTGATGACAGGGCGGGGAGTGTTTGGCTTTAGTTTGAGTAATCAAGGCCACCAATTCTACTGAGAGACAGGCTCAGCACAAATCCTCATATGCGTGTGTGTGTGTGCCCTGCTCCGCCGTCTCACATATGCTTCAGTATGTGAATGTTCTGCGTCGGTGTGAGTCAGTCACGTCTCGGAGTCTAACTGTGTAGCACCGCGCTCATTACTCCACTGCTGGGACTTAATCAGAGTCTTGGCTGACAGCGCGGCGCATCGCTCCGGGCAGGGATGTCCTCACAATCCAGCACAAAAGTTTCTCATGGCTGTGATGTGTCTGTGATGCCTCAACACAGGATTTTTTTGTAAAAGCAGAAGGTTTGCTCTTCATGTAAATGTATCGAGGGGGAAGAAAGGACTGGAGCTTTGGGGGAATAACAGCAAACGAGGCAGAGAATCGTTGAGAGGATTTGCCTGCTGTCGAGGGATGTTGTTTGTATGTGTAAATTTTTGCACTTGGCAACAAGCCTTCACAAGACGCACAAATCTCGAGGCACGTTTATAGGAATAGTTAGACATTAAGGGAAATATGTTATTCCCTTTATTGCCTCACGGCTGTACGCTAAATATAAAGCTGGAGCCAGCAGCTGGATAGCTTAGCATGAAGACTGGAAGCAGGGGGAAACAAATACAGTCCCTCCTCCTGGTAGCTCCCTAATGAACATGTTACATCTTGTTTCTAGCAATGACAAGTTGCCATTTCACAGGGGGTTATGGACTAGACTATCTCTTGGCCAGCCCCAGTTGCCAGGCAACTGAAGTTACTTCATTTTTACACCTTTGTTTTTCTAAGGAGTACAAAAACGAGTTGATTAATTAGCTTCAGAGGTGCTGGGAGGGTGATTTTATTCATTCAGACAGAGCCAGGCTAGCCTTTCCACCCTGTTTCCAGTCTTTATGCTAAGCTAAGCTAACTAGCTTCATTTTTTTGTGAGCATGGTATCTTATGTCTCATCTAACACTTGGGAAGAAAGCACAAAATGCTGCACTGTTCCCTTTAGCTCACCGGAGAGAGGGATTTCTCATAAATGTGGCCGATCATACACCTCTCTTTATGATTGCTCTATATGTTTGAGCAGAACCCTTCCAGCAGGTTGCTCCAATTTCAGGAGGCAGGCCAAAGCTCCAGGCTGTATGGTAATGTGCGAGTGTGAGAAATACACTTCAGGTGCTCGTTCAGCAGTGAAAACTTTAGGTGGGAACGAGCGGTGTCGGTAGATGTTTATGGGAAATCTGCCTCTGCTGTATGTTGCTGGCTGGGTGTTTGCAAAGGACAATGGAGGTGAGTATAGCCTGGACTGAAGTATGGACCTTCTATAGGTGGACTGCCACTAAATAATGTGGGTAATTGGGTCAAATCATCCTGCTGTTATTCTTGTTACGAAATTGGATATCGGAGCGGATAGCAAGAGGTGAATTGGAGGAGCTCAGGTCAGTGTAGCAAGGCAGCTCTGCGGCTTAGTAGTGTGATGTGAAGTGGCATTGTATGAGGTGTCAAACAGGAGAAATGTGATACGTTTAAACCATAAAGCATTCTTTGAGAATTAGCACCTTCCTATCCCAACAACTGGAGGGAGAGAAAGTGGAGCCGGGTTTATTTTTAGCTGTTTAGGTGCAGTTTAGAGCTGGAACGCTGTGCGATCTGTGGGCGAGTACGGTGCATTCGTTGGTGCTTGCAGTTAAAGAAAATTTGGCTCGGATCCACTCAAACCTGTCTGATTTCTTATGTGCCTTCACTTGTATCCAAAATCTGCCATTTTTCCTCTTATCAGTGCAACCACAAACATCCTGACAGGCCGATGCTGTTGCAGCCTGAAGTGCTGACTTCCAAGCGGAGTAAAGGCAAACCATTGTGGTTCTTTCTCTGTACTTCCAAGTTAAACAAAACACTAAACTAGCCAGTTCTTTCCAAGTTGCACGAATTCCCCTAACACCCCAAACCTCCCTCAGTTTCACCTTCCTCTCACCCTCCCCGCAGCTCACTTTGTTCAACCCAACTGAACTCCGCTGTTTTGTAATCTCCTCCTTGCATACTCGGACCTCGGTGTAGCAACAGCAGCACCAATTTTGGCGTGTCATGATGGTGGACCGCGGCACAGGTACGACCGCCACCCTGATTCGCAAACAGTCACGTCGGGCTCTCTTGGAAGAGGCAGAGCGTTGCGTTCATGTTTGGGATCTCTCACCCGCGGAGAGTGCTACTTGGCTCGCTCTCCTGTGAGACAGAATCCCGCCGAGCTTCACGGTTATCCCGGTGCTTTGTGTGCGTGTATGTCTGCGCTTGTCGTAAGCTGGGTGCCACCGCCAGGCTGCAAGCTCAGTAGGTGGGCAAGTCAGGAGAGAGAAAGAAAGATATTCTTAGCACTTCTCGACAGTGGATTTGGGTGTAGGTGTTTTTTGGGGTGTAGATTCTTTATTGGTGAGCTGACAGTTGAAAGACTAAGAGGAGGTAGAGAGAGATGGGGAGTCTTATGCAACTAACTAGACTCTGACAGAGCACCTTGGGGTTTATGGTCATTGCCTTGAACGCTTAAGCCACCAGAGTGCCTGCTGGGGAAGTTTAATAGCACTTGGAGGTGAACTTTGTGGCTAACGCCTCCAGGTAAGGTCAACACGATCAAAGAATTCTTCCCTGGTTTCTGCCTTCGCTTTGGTGACATGAAATGTGGCTCTAGAGGAATGACGTAGCAACCACTCACTACTGCTGAGCTACAGTCAGTGAGAAACGTGCTACAGACACGGCTGATTAGGGTTTGACCCGACTAGTCGACAGTTAAAGTTAAACTTTAATTATATCGCACCTTTCATTCAGCCTAAAGTGCTTCACAGAGCAAAAAATAAAAAGCTCTGTGGCACAGAGGAAGTATTATCTTTAAATAGACTTTGTTGACAATAAGGAAATCATATCATCATATTTATCCTTTACAGAGACACTGTCAGGTTGTTGTTCTACGGTTTGGTGAACAGCTTTTGTCTTACTTTCCACACACACACATGCAGCATTGCCAGTGGCAGCAGGGCGACACCGCAGTGCTCACTGGGTCAGAAGGAATGGACAGAGAGTGGTGCCGAGGCAAGAGACGAGCAGAGAGGGAGTGAGGATGCCTTCAGGGGAGGATGGAGAAAAGGAAAGGAGGAAGGAGAGAGAGCGAGGAAGGAGGATGATGGGAGAGAGATGTTTTTTAATTTTGTTTACTCTCCACTCTGGACTCAGATGTTTATTTACTCTACTCCTCCTCTCCCTCTCCATCCATCCATCCATCCTTTTATCCCCCCATCCATCCCCGCTGCTGTCAGCATATCCCATGTCGTCTCACCACTCTCACCCCCCTTCAACTCTTCTTCCTCTCTCCTGCTCTCCGCACTCTGCCTCTCGCTCTTACTCCATAAAATCTCTTATATTATGTGGCAAGTGAGCGCGCGGTCCCATACAATGCCTCCTGAGGCATCATGGGAGAGATTTCTATATAAAGACAGTTAAAGAGGGGCTGGGCTGCAGATCAGGAGAGAGTGAGAGAGGTCAAACACACACACACACACACACTCGGATGGGTCGGGGTAAGGAAAGCAGTGACTCAGTGCAGAGACGATGTTTGCGCGAGCTGGACTCAGCTAAAGTTTGGCGGTTGAGGATTTCGGGATGCAGTCGCCAACGGTGATGGAGGCGGTGGAGGAAGTGTTGCAGGTGCTGGAAGTTTGCGAGACTGTAGAGGAGATAAAGGAAGTGATTGTCACCACCATAGAAGAAGACTCTAACACTAACTCGCCTCCAGTGGCTAGCTCTGGACAAGGGACCAAAACAAGCCAGGTAAGACAGAGACGAGCAGATTAGGTTCACTGCTTTCTGATGTTTTATAGAGCAATAGAGTTTGGCATCTGGGCTCCGACCTCATCACTCCTCGAGATATTCAGGAGCAAATATCCCAAAACCCCTCCAGAGCCTGCAGGAGGGTGGTGATGCTGATGCAGGGCAGCGATGAGTTCCTGCTCCGAGTACACGTGTGAATAATCAAGCGATCACATGCTGTACACAACTCGATAAATGCGTCTTCACCGAGCAGTCGCCCACGATTGCAGAAACAATTGATAGGACCCCAGAGGGTTAAACTGGCTCTTAGAATGTAATTCTACACGTACACGCCCAGGTTTGTGCGTCAGTTATCTAATACTAATACTACATAATCGTTACACCAGATTCTTTGTTTTGCTAAATTAGAAGTTCTCTGTTCCCCTCGTGATTACCTGACATTTCTGTGAATAATCCATTTTAACCATACTGCAATTTACTTCTTGATCAAACGCTGCTCAGCTGTCAGTCTGCCATTGTCTCACAGTCACTCCTTTAAGCCGTGAATTAGTCCAGGGACTTTTTTTTTTTAAGTGCTCCCCTTCCTTGTCCTGACAAGTTCTTGGCAGCTTTGCACTCTGTCCGCAGTTTGTACAAAGGTGGTTTTAAATGGCTGTGAAGAGCTCTTTGGGGATGTGTGTTGCTGTATTCCTGTATTCCACACACACACACACACACCTTGCCTCCCAGGAGTGAGTAGAGTGCACTTGTCCAAGCACTGAGCGAGGGGCTTTGTTTGCAGCCCACTTATAGAAAACAAGCTTTTAGTGGACATTTGATTTCCTGTGAGAGACAATAACGGTTATTTATACTCAGGTGGAGAAAGAGAGCAGAAAATACTCTGTTGAAAGCTTTGTAAATGCACGCTGGCTGACAAAGCATGGTAGTGCACATAGCCACCGTGCTATATATACCTGGGCACAACTGAAAACACACATATACGTTGTTCGGCCATCTTGTGCTAAGGTATCTTTTCCTTACTGCTCAGCTATTTGTGAGCTGCAGAGTTGGAGCAGATTAAAATATTCTGAGCAATATTCTGGTTGTTTTGTTGGCAATAACAGCTGGATCTGTCATACAATTCAATGAATACAATGAATTTCTCATCAAAAACACCCTTAAGGTCTTTTGAGCGAAGGACCATACCATCAGGAAATCCCTCCAATTCCAACAAGCAGTCCTGTAATGCAATCTGATCCAAACAAGTGCCCATGTGCAGTTCAAATGTCGCCCTGGATGTGCTTAAAGTTCAGCAGCTACCGTATCGAGTTGCAGCATTTAGTTTGCAGCCTCGCCAAAAAAATTTCATCAAAGGAATAGTTTGATGGCACATTCTGCGTCTTATCAAATCGCTTTTGAAGGCGCTCCACTCAACCGTTTTTTAATGATGCCGAATCTTTTTGGAGAAAGTGATTTCCTCCGGAGTTGGCTGCACGTGTTGCTAGATTACTGCTCTTTTTAGACTTTAAGTATTTATCCTTCGCTTTGGTTTCCCGGGTCGGCATCATTTTCACGCTCTCTTTACTTTTGGTTTTGCAGGTGGCTGAACCTTTCCTTTAAAGCGGTGCCAAAGTTACTGCAGAAATTTAACATAGTCTGCTGCTGCTCATTAAGACTTATTAAACCAAGAGGTTGACAATTTGGAAAATATGCTTATTTGTTTTCTTGCCAAGAGTTAGATGAAGGTTGACCACCATGTCTGTACGCTAAATAAGGAGCTAAAGCCTATAGAGGTGCTGGTAGCTAGCTGTTTCCCCCTACTTCCAGTCTTTATGCTAAGGTAGGCTAACCACCTCTGGACACTTCATATTTCAATTCAGTTTTATTTCTCTTCTCTTCTCTTCTCTTCTCTTCTCTTCTCTTCTCTTCTCTTCTCTTCTCTTCTCTTCTCCAGCGGTATTCGAGAACGCGTCATATCGAATGTTTCCGTTATTCAGCTGTTTAGTCTTCTACCAGAACGCCTCAGCTCCTCCCCGAGCAGAGGAATATCTTGTAAAACCTTGTCTGGGCTGAATAAATCACTGCAGACATAGGACAAGAGCAGACCTGACAGGTGTTTAGTTGCAGTGCATATATTCATGACAAATATGCAGTAGTGCGCAGAGGGTTTCACATGCGTGGTTTGTCTGTGTGGTAATCATCTCTGGCCCTTGAACTTCCACTGGCCTTGCTTTCCCTCCTCCTCCTCTCTTTAATTGCCTGTCTTGTTATTGCCTTGAACATTTCTGTCTTGCCCTTTTTCTTTTTCCTCTTTGTTCCCCCTCTCGTCGCTGTTCCTCTCTGTTTCACCTACTTTCATGTGATGAATGGGACTGGGCCTCCTGCAAGGCTGCTGGTACTGAACCAGATCAGCCCGTGGTGATTGGTTAATCCCGTGAGGAAATGTGGGTCACTAGTGGCTATTTTTAGTTGTGTCAGCCAAGGGAAAGCCCAGGTACATTAGTGAGAATCAAAGAACAGTGTCCCAAATTTCATTAGCATTGAGGTAAAGGTGTGTTAATACTTGATATAAACATAAACTGAATCCTCAAACCGATTTTACTTCATATTAAAGTTATTATTTCAAATTTTGCATTGTTGGTTGGGAAAAAAGCTTCTTCAAGACGTCACCCTGGAGAATTACACTGGACAAAGCAGCTGATTAAGAAAATAATTGGCAGATAAGTCAATAATGAAAGTAATCCTTAGATGCAGTCCTACTTACCAGACAGGACTGTGTCATAAATACGTGTGTAAATCATAATTTCTGATTTATAGGCAACGCAAAGTACATGGGACATAAAAAGGCATTAATGGCGTTGTTTGAAATTTTGGCATAAACTCTACGTTTATTTGCTTTCTTGCCAAGAGTTAGAGAAGATTGATGCCACTCTGAAGAAGCATTAAGTTTAGCATAGCATAAAGACAGGAGCAGGCAAGTAGCACCTCAGCATCTCTAAAGCTCACTAACATGTTATAGCTTGTTTGTTTCATCCGTTCAAAAACTGAAGTGTAAAAATGACAAAAGTTTGATTTTAATCCGCGTTCAGGTGTGGAACTTTCTTAGCAGGTGAGTTTTTAGTGTCCAGGAAAGGTAACAGGATATATAATGTGTTAATTAGTCAAATTTAGATGGCTGTTTTAACATGTGGCAGAGCTGAGCTTACAGTTTTCGCCTGTCGCTTTAAATGTATTTAGTGCAGAAATGCAGATTTGTTCTCTCAACACCTTTGTTAGATTTGTTCAATCGTGCTATTATCTTTATTCCTGATTATTCTACCAATTATTTGCAAGATTTATTATATTTATAAAATATCAGCAAATTAAAAAAAAATCATCAGTCACAAGTGAAAAGTTCTTTAACAAGCAACGGATAATCAAAATACTTATGTATTATTTATTTCAGCTCTGGTTTCCAAATCTCTTGTGTATCACTTATAAGTCATTCTGTTGTGTAAAAATGTTGTAGAGTTTGTAAAAGACTCCTTTAGTGCGATTCAGAGGTATGAAACCGGGGCAATGAGTGCAGTGCAGTGTGTAGGCATGAGAAGCCGTGATTCATGCCTCCCCTGGGTGTTCTCGAGGTACACTGCGGTCAGAGATACACTCTTCCTTACAGCTAATGCCCATTGATTTCTTTTCTCGCGCACACATGCACACACTGAGCATGTTTGTCTTCACCAGCTAGACGGAGGTCAGACAAGATTAAGACTCGAGTATCTGTCAACAGAAAAGATGCAGCGTACTCAACACCTCATGGTTCAGCCGTGCTATATTTACTCATTCAGACGCAAAAAAACACATTTAAACATTACTGCACGTACAAGGCTTCCCACTCCCCGCGTCTCCAGTGCTTCTGTGTAACTCCTCAGGTATGCTGTTGTTGTCATCCCTGATGGATTGTGAAGCTCCCTGTAACTGAGGCATGTGGCCTTTCGCGGAGCACTTGTCTCCGCTAATACAAAAAGAAAACGGGGGCTTGTTTACTTTTGTTCTCTGTAGGGGATAATTGCTTCGTGTGAGTGAAAAGCCTGTTGCGTGAGTGTGTGTGGAGAGGACGAGGGCCTCCTCAGTCCGTCTCTCATTATTAATGAAGTGGCTTTCACTGTTCGACTTGAAAAACAATCCCCACTCATGTTGACTCTAGTGAAATATGTATTGTTTATATGTTATGTTATCAGTCTTTTGTACTATATTGTGTCAGATACAACTTATGTCATCTAACTCTCTCAAGTTAAATCAGTAAATTTGATATATAGACCTGATCCAATGGTACCAACACCAAGTTTTTGGTGAACGACATCAAGGCTTTAAACCTCTGGTTTTGACGATATAAGACGTCCCTTCTTGTCACATTTAACATTTAATCTGTGCTGTTAAATTCATATACCAATTCACTAAGAAAGTAGAAGTTAGTAAGCTAACTGTGGTTAGTTAGCCTAGCTTCTGCTTTCCAAGTTAGCCTTCAATTTCCAAATGGAGGCTAGTTAGCCTACTAACTGACTTTCACTTCCACAGAAAGTAGAAGCTAGTAAATTAGGCTAACTATATTTAGTAGAAACTATAGTTTTCATTAACTATATTTCGCTTAGCTTCCATTAGTTAGTCTTAACTTCCCAGGAAGCTAGATAGCTAGATTATATTCAGATTTTTAAACATTTTTTCAGTTTCAGTTGTGATCGCTATTTCAGGTTTATTTACTTGCCTGAATAAATAACATGCTCCTCCAGCACACCTAAATGTCAGGTTGCGTCCCCACAGGGACATCGTAACATCTTCACTCTTCGACCTTTTGAACCCGAGTCATACATTCCACGGTCTGGTTTACTGCTCATGGGACCGGTCAGTCGTGATGTTTGGCTCTTTCTAAAGCGGTGCAGACAGTGAGATGAGGATTTACGACCGCTTTGTCATGTCAAAGGTCAGGTGAAACTGAGACAGTTTTGAGTGCTGGAGCTCATCACGGACTCTGTCCGTGGAAATCTAAACCAACAAGTGTACAGTTAACATGTCGTCTCTCATGAATGATAGTGTTACTATAAATAGTAAATGTTACATCATGTTTAAAGCCTTATAGAGATGCCAGCATGGCTGTAGACTGAAAAAATAAAAAATAAAAAACAGCTGGGCAATGTCGTTTTTAGCAAACAGGAGTAAACGGAGCATTTGTTGGGACTATTTTCAGCAGTGGATTAACACACCGAGATACGGTGTAGCGCTGAGGCTCATTTATATTTGAATAGGTTTATTTCTTTGTTGGTTTTTGGTTGGACGATGATAAAAGTATAGAATATGTGGCGCACTCATGGGGCTATCGCTCACGTTCACTCCATCCAGTATACAGTATGCGTGTGTATGCAGTATTGATATCTTGTATAGCAGTGAAAAGTCTATTATTAGTATATGAGTATACTCGGTAGCTTCTTTCTAGCTTCAAACACAACCTGAGCAATACCGCCCGGGTCCTCCCATTGTTCTGCTTCATCTCTGCTGCTGCTGTTTTAACCCCCGAGGCCACTGGGATGTTCTCCGTCCCAATGCACCATCCTCCTCCTCCTTATCCTTATCCCCCCTCCACCTCCCAACCCCCTCAGTCTAAAGTGATTATAATGCATCTCCTCCACTCTCCCCTCTGCTGTATGGAGGTAATGTCACTGATACAATCCTTAAAACAGGATTATAATTGTCTTTGGATGATGACGGGAATGGCTGTTTGAGTGTTCTTGTAGCCGATGGTTTATTATCTGTCCTCTTTGTGCCGGTAGGAGCAGCACTCAGGAGCTCACAGGGCCACGTTAGCAGCTTGTTATGACTCCAGCGTAAAGAGTCTTTATCTTTTTTTCCTTCTACCGGCTCTGGTCGACACCGCTGACCTTCATTATCTGCGGATGCAGTCAGACCCAGACGTCAGCGCGTAGCCCAGTTGGCAGCTCGTTCTGTTTACTTTTTCCACTTCCAGTCTTCTTTTCCTTTCTTTCTCACGTGCTTGGAAATAACCTCCCTTGCCTTGCTGACGTTTGAGTTTAAGGTGCCACAGCTATATGAACATTTTCCAATACAGAATCAAATGCGGTATAGTGAGATATTAAACTGTATTCCAGAAGCACAGTTCAGATAAAAGCTCTCTCTTCTAATATTTTCAATCCTCCGGTGCCCTCTCGCACATTTTCCCCCTGAGCAAAGTAGCTATGTTTGGCTCAGATCCAGCTCTATTGTTGTGGTTTTGTTATTCTGCGTTTTGCCAGATGATCTGAAGTCATTGGCTGCATTTCAATTCCCTTTAATACATCCCTCACTTGCATCTTTCACTCTGTGCGCAGTCCCTTACATGGGAGGAAATGTACAAACCTTTCTAGTGAAATAAGACATCCATTCCTCAGGCATCATTTGAAGGAAGTTCAAATCAGCTGTCCGTCTGCTTCAACATCTTCAAAGTTTTGACACCTTGGAGTTTGTATTCGCTCAGATAATGAACGTTATCTCCAAATAATGATAATAAGAGCATTAAAACTGTATTTATTCTGTATTTACCGTGCACAGATCTGTCGAAAATGCACAAAAAACTGTTCTTTTAAATTCTTTTGTTTCCTTCTCGTTTTCCAGGATGACAACTGGGGCGAGACCACCACGGCCGTCACGGGCACATCCGAGCACAGCCTCTCTCAGGAGGACATCGTTCGCATCACCAAGGACCTCGAGGACAGCGTGGGGCTCGACTGCCGCCGCTACTTCACCCTGACCTTGGCCGTGATCCTGGGCCTGCTCGTGTTCCTGACGCCGCTGGCCTTCCTGGTGCTCCCCCACCTGCTCTGGCCGGAGAAGCTGCAGAGCTGCGGCACGGCCTGCGAGGGCCTCTTCATCTCCGTGGCCTTCAAGCTGCTCATATTGCTGCTGGCCGTCTGGGCGCTCTTCTTCAGGCCGCCTAGGGCCGGCCTCCCTCGGGTGTTTGTGTTCCGGGCGCTGCTTGCCGTTCTAGTGCTGCTCTTTGTGGTCTCCTATTGGCTGTTCTATGGAGTCAGAATACTCGACTCACAGGTGAGCTAAGAGAAGGGAATGCAGGCATGAAATATGATAGCATGCTAACTAAAAATAAACACACAGGGAACCAAATATTTCCAGTAGCAGTGGGAGAGCTTTCATATATTTGAGACACATGCATTTTTAATAGGAGTTCAACCACAAACAACCAAAACAACATATTTGGCTTCCCTAGTGTGTTTTACTTACTGTGTGAGTCATAATTTATAATCCCCATTGGTCCCTCATTCAGGATGCTTGTAGGAAAACACACATTCAAACACACAGAAATCGGGGGTCTAAAAAGCGTGCAACCCTTTGAAATGTATCTAAATATTCATATGCTCTACATCTCGTCTTACATGTGTACAATCCCCTGCAGGACGCTTGTTTTTTTGTTAGTTTTCTCGCCGCATTTTCTCATATTCTGTGTGAATATTGTACATATTATTATTTGGTACAAATGACAACTTCATCGTTCCCAGGACGAGAACTACCAGGGCATCGTGCAGTACGCCGTGTCCCTGGTGGACGCCCTTCTCTTCATCCACTACCTGGCCATCGTCCTGCTGGAGCTCCGGCAGCTCCAGCCGTGCTTCTCCGTGTGCGTCACGCGCTCCACGGACGGCGAGATACGGCAGTATAACCTGGGACAGCTCAGGTGAGACGCGCAGAGATTCTGGTTTCAGTGTTTTCTCCCTTAAGTGTGATGATGTACGCTCAAATCTACTGCAAACATGGCAGACGTGTTCAGGGCTTTGCGCTAATGTTTGGTCCTGCTGTCGAGAGTTAACTGTTCAAACAGAAATCAGCCTGTTGGAGGGGCGTAAGTGCTTCTGTTGTGAAAAAGTAGCCGGTAATCTGAGTAACATATCCATGAGTTTGGAGGCTTGAGACAACAGAACACTGCACAGATGTTTATACTACTAGAAGATAGGATTTTACAACTGTGGAAAGTGGCAATTATTTAGTCTTTCATCACAATGATCGGCAGCAACACACCGTTCATGTTACGTAATGTGCCTGCAGTGTTTTCTCCTTGTCAGAGTACTCCGACTCTTCTAAAAGGAGAACCACACATACACACTCAGCTGCCAGTGTATCGGGTCTACATTACATTTTGTCATTTAGATGACACTTTTATCCAAAGCGACTTGATGTAGCATGTCCACCTGTTGGTAGTGCTCAGAGAGGAGGTCCTCTCTGAAGAGCTGGTACTTCAGGAGGTTTTGAAGGTAGAGAGGGACGACCAACGGGGAACAACATACGAGAAAAGTTTGGATTGTCCTGAGCATACGGGTGTCAGAGCCAGGCGTGGATCAATGGAGGAGGTAACATATGTTTGGGCGTTGGCGTAGGTGAGTGCAGAACCTACATTGTAGGCATGCGTTAGAGATTTGAGTTTAATGCAGGCTGCTACGGGTAGCCAGGGGAGCTCGATGAGCAGTGGGGTAACGTGTACCGCATATGGAATAAATCTGACCCTTTATGTTATGATTTAATATTTATTTTTTTGCTTTAGAGAGCTGTTGGTTCAGCTTGATGATCATTTTGGATGTTGCAGTGATCTAAATCCTCAGTATAATGTAGTGTAGTTCGACAGCAGCACAAACGACATCCTGCAAAATGATCTCACAGCTCTCTCAAACAGTTTCAACAGAAATGAAAAGTTATAATATTTATACTAATATAAAACAGCTCACCACTGTAGCTTTTATCAAACAAACGGGATTCTTCAGGGACTGTTTTCAGCTGCAGATTAATCCACATTTGGTGCTTTTGTATTGAGTATTTGGAGCAGTGAGTCAAAATAAACCACAGTGCTCATAGTCATCGTATTGAAGGTCATCCAGTGCAGGAGCGTGGTTCACTGATGCGTGGAGCTCTAAGGCGCAGAGGAATAAGATATATGAGCCTTTGTTTACACCAGAATTCTTTTGTTTTTTGTCTTTTTTATGGGATTTGTTGTAAGATAAATACAGAATAATGGCAGATTCATCCGTTAATGTCTGGTAGAAGACTGTTCAGGCTTGTTACTGACAACGTGCAGAGAAGATTTATGGCTCCTAGATGAAGCTGACACGGGTGAAAAAATATGGCCAAAAGGTGTGAAACATTTCTGTATCAGAAGGAATGGGAGGGGAATTATCTGCTGTCATAACCACTTTGTAATTTAGGATGAAAAGACATGTAGATGCATATTTAGATGCATGTCTTACATATTTGGTGCGTTTCTGATGACTGCAGGGGCATGAAAGGATGCTGCAAGCATTGAGAGAAAGATAGCAGTAAATACCCAGGTGACCTGTGCATGTAGAGATGAAGACAGAAGGAGGAAGAGGAAGGGACAAGATGGAGGGTATAGAGAGCTAGGTTGACGTGAGCTACCGGGGGATACATGAGGAGAAAGTGCTGGGATGAAAGGGGATGAAATGGAAGGATAGAAACTGGGACACCTCAAGTGAGAGATGGGGAAGGAAGAGAGGAAGTCACTGGTTACACAGTCGGAGATGTGAGGAAGGAAAGACTCGGGAAAGTCAAGAAACTGAGGGATGTGCCTGAAGGAGAAGAGCGGTGATCAGTGAGAACGTGAGACTGAACGTTAAGCCAGAGAAAGAAGATGCAGAGAGAAGAAGGCGCGCAGACAAAGTGGCTGATGGAGAAGAGGAAATCGTGCCAGGAGGAAAAAAGGAGAGGGCGGGGAAGATTTCAGAAAAGGAAACTCCTCAGAAAAGAGATACAGACAGAGGGGTGGAGTACAGAGGGAGAAGACCCAGGAGACTGAGGCAGGGGGGGCGCTACGGGAGGGAGCGAAAGAGAGAATAGAGAACGAGGGATTAATACTTAATGGGAGGGTAGTGTTGAAGAATCCTAAAATGTATGTGGGAATAATAGCAAGGAGAGGTGTGTGTCTGTGCACACACACGTGTGTGTGTACACATATGTGTGTGTAGGAGACAAACAGACTAGACCAACCAGGTTTTTATGACCTTACTGTCTCTGAGGAAAAACAGGAAGATCCCATTTTTAGCCAAACACAGCAGCTCTCTTGGTGCTCGCTGCTATCAATACACAGAATCCACAGCCTCTCATACACTGATGCTTACGGGCAACTAATAAAACATGAAGGATTTATAGACGGACCTCCGTCATCATAGGATGGATTATATATAATTCTGTGTGCGCTCTTACATCCTGTGCTTTATATCTTCGTGCAGTCATTCATACTTTCTGTCCTGCACTCACAGTAAATAAAATTACATTGACCTGAAGCACACAGTGCAAACAGACAGTAGAGAAGCGCATGTTAAATGTTATTGATAAAGATAAGTGGCTGCACAGAATAATAAACAGCGGGGTAGTGATAGTGAAAAGGGATGCGACTGTGATATAAACAGAACTGATAAACAGCAAGCAATATGAAGCTGAATATTAAACACAGATAATGGCAAGTGTAAATACAGAGGGCAGTGCAGTAGAAGTATTCCTGTATATTGCTCCAACACATTTTAAATGTATAATTGTGGCTGTGGATGTTAAATCTGTTTAATGTTCCTGTATGTGTTCATTAGAGGGTGGATTAGCTCTCCCTTCTGCTCAATCTACATGTCTAACCATTATGCTATAAATAGTCAATTCCTTGAAGCAAGTAAGTAGTACAGGAAACAGGCATGCCACAGGCCTGACCCCTGAATCCCACCGGAGCTGATCGCAGCCTTTCTAGACAAGCGCTGCCACTCCAGCAGGAGCACTGCAGCGCCTTCCAGAAGCAACCCAGAAACGTCTAGTGGCTGTTTTGTTTTTGAGGGACGCCGCGACCGGCCACATCAAGCAGCACAGAGCGGTGTCAGACACAGAAATGAGACAGAGAATCCAGTGAATTTTCTAAATAAAACATCCCTGTGTAGCCGTGTAACCTACCTACTCATGGAAGCACATAAACTAATCTGAGCAGGCTAACAAAGTCTGGTGGGCAAAACTCTGTCACAGAATTATGCGGATCCTGGAGTAACGGTTGACAGTTTTTTAGGACAATGCTGATTGGATGTTTGTGATTTTAAAAAAAAATCTGTAATAATATATCAGCCAATAACACAAACAAACAAGAAATCACATTTTACAGTCTAAGGATCTAACAGCCGCTTTATAAAGTGACTCAAAGTGTTGACACTGTGCAGGAGCTTGTTTTTTCTCAACATTTATGCTTCCATGCAGCGAACACCTGTATGAAGGTGTGCAGAGATTATGTTTCATTGTTCCTGGAAGGAAAAAAAATCTGTCTATAAAAAAACCTGGAGCAAGCAGTTACAGCACATTTCATACACAGGGCAAACTCAGCGCGCTCTACATTAGAATCAAAAGATCTAGCACACACACTCACACACGTTACTGAATGACTACAGTAAGATACAGTAGAGATGTTATAATGTTGCCACAGTAACGTGTAACATGTCATTTGCAGTTAAATATAAAAACACGCTGTGAAGCAGAACTTTGAACAGGCTGTAAAGTGGATTGATTTTACATTGGTAGAAACAGGTCAGACAAGAGCGTGTGTGTGTGTGTGTTTGTGTGTGTGTTTGTGTGTGTAATGGTCTGGTTGGTTGGTGTGTTAGCTGCCTGCCTTGGGGGTGTTGTCCTAAGCTGTGCCATTCATCCCTGCTTGGCCGGCAGCAGGCCTGGCCTCGCTCTGTTGTCTGTCTGTGACTGTAAACACACAGCTAATTAGCGCTCCCTGCAGACTGGAGCACAGCATCTGGTCAGCCTGACACACATGCGTGGACATGCACCAACATAGATGCATGCATGCGTGTGTGTGTGTGTGTGTGCGTGCGTGGGTGGGTAACTGCAGCATTTACATGCAAATGGCAGATCCATGCACATGTAGCCACAAACAAATCTCTCGTGTATCTCCTCTATTATCAGACAGCGCCTGCTGCTCACATCTCTGGTTTTCTGGCATCCATCTTTCACCTTATCATAATGGAGACGCAGCCTGGGCCCTGGGGCCCTGATGGCTTGTCTCTGTCTGCCTGGCCTTTGATGCCAATCTGAGGGCCAGAGGAAGTCTTTTTTTGTCCCCTTGTCAGACCAGACAGGCTGAATATGAATGCATTCCTTACAGCTATAGAGAGTTGTTGCAGAGGGGGGTGGGGGTTAAACACATTCACAGCTGGGGACTTTCCAGTTTACATTCCCTGACTGGTCAGTCCTGAGTAGCAACAACAGAGAAGGCAATGGTCAACTACCTTGGTCTCAACGGAAACGGATTTATTCCCTCCCTAGACGCGGCTACGTAGGCCGCTCGAGCTGCTTCAGTTTTGTCATGTTTGCTCGGCTTAATAATTGATCGATGTTGAGAAGTGGCAGGAGCTCTGACTCAGCACTTACGCAAGTGGCCACTGAACAATGGTCCAGTCTGTAGTGCCTCTAAAGGCTCAATACAAGAGAGGGCTGTCCGGGTTCCTTGAGTCAACCAAGGGAGTTGCTATCACACTCTTTTCTTCCTCTTTGGCGGAAATGAGCTCCGGCTCCAGCCCCTGCTACATAATCAACGCTCTATAATGTGTTTGTTTTCTTATAGGGATCTGTCTGAGTGACGCACTGTTGCTGAAATCATATGGTTTACCTCTGGGAAGACCGGGAGCAAATACAGTAACTGTGTCCAGATACAGGGACACTAACAAACTGTCAATGTGGATCTGAAATGGATTTAAATTCCTCAATTTAAATTTAGAAACGAGGATTCAATCTCTCCGTTTTAGGGACATTAAGTGTCTTTTACTTTCTTCCACTCTTGGTTCTTCATTTCCTTCCGATGCAGATTAACATTGCCAGACAGCTATCTTCACAAGTCGAGTATTTTTAGTCCATAAACATCTGTCTTGTAACTCTGTTAGCCTGTCCCGATGCTACTGTCAGTTCTCGTACATGTGACTATCACCGGATGGCAGAGCAGTGAGAACGACACGCGCCTGTGATATTTCAAGTCATGCTTTCGCGTTGTGTATGATTTATTCCGAGGAAGTAATGGAAGTTACACGAGGTCAGAAAGTTGTCATGAAGTGGTTTCATCTGTGGGTCAGAGGTCACACTGTGATGCTTCTTTGGCATAATATGAATCGCATGCTACCATCAAGAGTATTTGCTCTCCACATGGCCTGAAAGAATGACACAGTACTGGATAAATCCACACAGTTAGTGTTCGCTTGGCATCAAAGTTGTGCTGTGGGTCAGTTAACAGCTGCCAGCATCTGCTGCCCTCCTGGCAGCCAAACGCAGGTCACGGGGACTGAGCTTTTCTGGCGTCACAACAGAGTTGTAGCAGCCACAGTGCTTCACGCTGTGAATCCTTCCTTTAAAACTGATATGCTAGTTTAATATTCATTTTATTTTATTGTTGATTTTACTTTGACTGGGCTTGTGAGCAAACAGTGGCGTCGTAGTGTACTCCAGATGGATCTATGAACTTTTCATTCATGAGAGGAAGAATGTTTTAAATCTTCTTTCCAAAGTAACATAATCTCTTGCGGCTCACTTACAGGAAAACGGAGGCAGTATATGATAAAAGACTCACTGATTTATGTGCTTTAACGTGACACCACCCGACTTGTGTACAGTTGGTTTAATAGCGTTTTAGTAACAAGACGTGGCACGCCGTCTGATCCGCAGTGTAAAGGATCGGGATCTGCGCCGATCAGGAGCACACACCAATCTCCCTCTCTTGGGTCTCACCCCTTCTCTCATCACCTCAAACATCACCTCTGTCTCGGTTGTCAGTTTGCACGCGGCAACTATGGCAACCATCACACTGCAGCTCAGAGATCCGAGGCTGTTGTTGAGTGCGGACGGCAGAAAACTGCAAGGAATCATATCTGTTCTGCTCCAAACTTGAGCATGTTTTGTGCTCAAATCCACATTAAACGTGCATCTTAAATGTGTTGCTGTCAGCCCGTTGGTGGTTTGGGAAATAGTTAAATGCTAGAAATGGATATCGAAGAGGAAGGGCAAAAAGAAATGCAGAAATCTGATTTGCCAGGAGCTAAAAATGAAGCTAATGAAGTTCCAGTGAATTGTTGATCATGTTGCGTGTCATCCTTCTTGCCTTCCTGTTGTTCCATGTGTCATTTCTTTTAGTAGTTCACTCATATTTTATCTTCTAGCTGTGTGAAAAATGTTGTTCCTTCTGTGTTTTGTATGATGCGTTCAGGGAGTTTCCCACTAAGGCATTAAGTGAGGTGTTAGCGTTAGATCTTTAGCTCTCTCGTTTGTCATCTCCTTTCCTCCTTCAGCATCACCTTCTGTCCTTTCATGTTTCATCCTGTTGGTTTTGAGTTGATATCGGGACTCTTCTCTCTTTGCTACCACTCAGCCAGTGACACCTGCTATCCTCAAATACACAGGGAGGATTTTTTCAGTCGTAGCAGGTTTGCAGAGAAAGCCAAAAAAAAGGTCTTTGGGCTAATACTTCATCCTGTTTTTGCCCTCTCTTATCTTTTTACTGCTCTTCTGTATTCAGCAAGAAGCAGTGTAGAGTTACCGCAGGGATTTCCTGGTATTGGGTATTACAAGTGAAAAACGTCCTGTGGATAAGGTTTCTCACATTCTTCTCTCCTTTTTTAGAGCTCGGTCTCTCATAGCGCCAAAGAGCTACCTGAATTTTAACTGCAATAATTCCTGAGGCTGAACCTTCTCCTCTTCTCCTCTTCAGCATTCAGCGGGCAGCTCTGGCCATCTTAGAGCACTACTACTGTGACTTCCCGGTCCATAACCCGGCGCTGCTTTCTGCCTCCAAGTCCCGCGCAGCCAAGCACCTGGCCGGCCTCAAGGTCTACAACGTGGATGGTGAGTTCCCAGCAGCCCCAGCCGAGGGTGAGTGGGATGGCCTTTAAACTCTGTGTTGTCTTTGTTGGTGCTCTGGTTTCTGTGTGTGTGTTCTGGTGTGTTCAAGGTCTGCTTTTTCATCCCAGTGCTGGTCTTCTAGGGCAAAATACATGCAGTGGTAATCACAGAAGAGGTTGTTTAACGTCTATTCAATTATTTTCACGACTAGGCCATTAGTCGCATTCTCTATGAAACTGGATTTTTTGACCCAGAGTCCGAGGTGATGTATTCAAACTAAGTCTCACAGGGCTTTACAATCTATAACTGTCAACACGTTCCCATTTTGAACTTATTAAATTATGATTTAGGCTGTTTATTTTGTTCTCTCATGTTGGTATTCCATAAATCATCAAGTTTTTAGATTCTTCCGCTGATTTCAGTCACGTTTTTTCAAAATATTTGTTTTGTTTGACCAACAGAACGAAGAAAAAAAGAAAGAAACCCAGAAAATATTTATATTTAAGAAGCTGGAACCAAAATGTGGCTTCAAATGTCTTAATTTATTAAAATAACTGTTTATTTTTGTTGATTAATTAACTGATTTTTCTCCGACTAGATTATTGAAAGTGCTTATTTTGTCAGTAACTACAAATTGCAGGTGGCAGTCATTCAAATGATTTCACAACATGACGTGAAAACACCTCATGGCTGAATCAATGTGAGAAGCTGGAATGAGAGAAACAACTTTTTATACAAATCTTTATTTTTAAATTCATTTTTTTAAACAGCCAGCAACTTTTCTGAGTTGCCTCATGAGACACATTAACCATCTAAAACACATTTCAAGTCTCTGCAAGTTACGGTTTTTCTAGAGTTTTCATACTGTACTGGAATGTGCTGAGAGAAATGGCTGCCTGCAAGGAAGGAAATTGATCTACGGACGTGTGATTAGACAGCCGTATAGAGTACAGGTGATTTGTAGTTATAAATTCAAAAATACAGGTGTGGTTATTTGAGACCTGCCTCGGTACCCCCCTCTGGTGCCTTCTGAGCAGGTCGGAATGAGATTTGAGCAACTTCCCAGCAGAAATGACTTTCTCCTCCCATGTGTCTCTCTGCACTGATGCTAACCCTCTAAGACGCCTTAAGAGCTAAACTGAAAGCCTACCTTTTCGACAGTAAGTAAAAGCGGCGCGGCTCCTGAATGAAGCACGTTCGCGCTGCTGTCGTGCACCGTGTAAACGCCCTGTCTGTATGTCTTTGTCGCTAAACCAAAGCCTCCTTTCTGCACAGAAGTAAAGTCACTGGATGAGCAGTCTGACTGCCTCACACGCTCACTCATCACTCTTGGCATGCCACAGGTTGATGAAAAACTTCAGCCCTCCTTACAACAGCTGGTAGAATGTAACACAAACCCTCTATTAAATTATTGCTCTCCCTTAAGTGTACTCAAGCTTCACTTATCTGCACTAACTTGACTCGGTCCTTGTTTTTTTTTCTGTCTCCATTTGTCTCCCTCCTTTCCTCTGCTTCTTCTCAAATGTTAGTGGGAGACCGTGGCGGAGATGGCTGATAAATCAATAGCTATTACGCTGCCGGTCTTGTCATTTCTCTCTCGTGCCTCATCCTCCTTCATTTTCATCCTGCAGCAGCTGCTCGGGGACCTCTCCGTCTCTCTCTGTCTCTCCTGTCTGCCGCTTTTTCTTTTTTTTTTTTTTACTTCCCAGCCTTTCATTTCTTCCTGCCGCACCACCGCTGTAATAAATAAGTCGAACTCAGGGACAGACAATAATCTTTCCTTGATTAAAGAGTGGTGAAGCCCTGAGCACAAAGCGGCCATAACACTCATTTACACTGCATCCAAATTGGTTCAGGTGATTTTATGATGCCTGACACGCCGTTTGTTCTCCACATTGGTGTCTTAGCTCGAGATATTGGGAATTAGGAATGAATCCCTGCAGATAAAAGGTGCTTTCTGCAACGAAATCCTCGAAGATATGGAGGATTTCGAATGCCTACATAAAAACACATCGAAAGCAATAAACATTGTGTGTATCTTTACACAATTCACAAGGTTTGATAAAGTTAACTGACAGTTTGAATGAATTATTTGTGACATGAATGATTAAAATCACATCACAACTTAGATGTTTCTATATTAGACTGACTCACTTCTGGAGCCAGCCTCAAGTGGACGTTTGAGGAACCGCAAACTTTGGCAATTCTGCACTGGCTTCACTTCACAGCCGTGGAGTAGATTCAGATAGATTCAGTAGATTTTTAGATTTAATCGCTCCAGTTTTGTTTATTATTTTATGCATTGATGCACATTATAATAATCTGCTGTTATCCTCCCAGCCGTGCCCATGAACATGGCTGTTCATAGTTGAGTAACGGCTGACGCTACGTCCTCTCCTGTTTCTTTTTCCACTGTCAGAGTGTGGCTTTCAAACAGCACCAGCAGCTAATATTAACAGACCACAGTGCAGAAAACCATCGAGCTGCGGTTGTGAGCGCTGGTCTGTGGTCAGCACATCAGGGAACTGCCTGGCACTGAACTGACGCAGAGCAGAGCGCGTCTCTTGTGTTAATGTTCAATCGTATATACACGCAGCATATCATGCTTCAGGATTACTCCTCCCGGTTTCTGTTGTGACATAAACATTCAAGCACGGGTACTTTTACTGCTGCTCTGCCCACCTCTGATTGTATTCCACTTTATTTCTTTGATTTATTTTTGTTAAGGCGTTTTAAATGGTGCAAATTCAAAGTTTGCCAACTCCCGACATCCAACATATGGCTTTCAGGATAACATTCACATCCATAAATCCCATCTAAGTGCAGCGATACTAAGAGCAGGGTGTGTTGAGAACTCCCTCCTCTCCGTCCATGAATTATTCCGTTCATGCTCGATCCCTGCCCCGCATTAATAATTCACCATCTCTGCCTTCTTTTAACCTGCATTAACATCAGGCGTGGGTTCATCAGCAGCCCTCCTAGCCTAATTCCAAAAATGTAAACTTTTGAAGTTGGACTGAGACACTTTAATTGGACGCCCCGGTCCTCCTGAAGGCACCGAGTGGCAGAGTAAAGGGAATGTTTGAATATCAATAGCCGTACGAGGGAGCCGTGTGTTTTAGATTTTACAATGATCACAGTGCTCGGAACAATTAAAAATTACGACTTTGTGTGGCTAACCACATCAGCTCCTGGGGTTTTAATATTGCGAGTCATAAAAGGAAATGGACCGCGGTTTATGTGCATTAAGAATCTACCCCTCCACTTTAAAAGCATGTTGCACTTTATGTCATCACCAAAGATTTCTTTGTTCCTTTACCTTTGTTTCTAAGTCTGTGACCGGCCCTTTACCTGTGAGACACACACACACACACACAGTAACCATTCCTGTCTTTATCTTCGTCATGACAGGTCCGGGGAACAACGCCGCAGGAGGACTGGCCCACTCTCAATCCAGAGCCATGATCGCTGCAGCAGCCCGCCGCAGGGACACCAGCCACAACGAGCTGTACTACGAGGAGGCTGAGCACGAGAGGCGCGTCCGCAAGCGCAAAGCGAGGTAAATAAAGGGCTTATTATTTACCCGTAACTTAACTAAACACACTCTCATTTCAACAAACAATAAAGACAGATGGTCGCCTCGATTCCAGCCTGGAGTCACTCATACCAGCCCAGAGCAAATGAACAGTCTACCTAAAGCTGCAATAATGAAAATGATGTAATACGAAAAGATCACATGAACACTTGTATGTGAAAGGCGTCGCACAGTGAAGACCCCACTAGGAATTCTCACCGTTTTAGCATCTTTCAGCTCATTGTTTTGGCTTTAGATAGCATCATGGCATCATTTACAGATACAGAAGGCAGCTTTAAAAAACCCAGTGCACACAGCCTCCTCAACAACATCTAACAGACACAGTTAGAGACTAGGTGATGAACATCTGCAGCTTTCAGAGCAGCCAAAGAGCCCTAAAGTGTTGGTGGAGACCAAAACAGAGCTAAAAGATAGTTAATATTGGACTAGGAGACACAGTTCCAGCTGAATGAAGCTGGTGTCCCTCTGTGTCTGCTAGATGTGTAAATACACAGCTGATGGTTAGTCATTGTATGGCAGTGTTTGCATCTTAATCCTGCTGCCAAAAAAATCAGTTATTAGGTGCCTCTAGTCCATGCAGGTTGCCATGGCAATCAGGGGACTGGGTGGATGGGAGAGACAGCAGCCGAATAAATGAAATCCAGCAGGATTGTGCATGTCAAACATCTGGTAATCTTTTGGCTGGGCTATAATGAAGCTATTGTAATTCTTGGTGGGGACTCGTATAGCCCCACCCTGTGAACTAAGAGTAATGTCTCCATCAGCAGACACAAACTCGAGGTTTATTCTGTGTTTCCTCGCAGACTGGTGGTGGCAGTAGAGGAGGCGTTCACACACATCAAGCGCATGCAGGAGGAGGAGCAGAAGAAGGCTCCAGGCGACGTGATGGACCCGCGAGAGGCAGCACAGGCCATCTTCCCGTCCATGGCTCGCGCCCTGCAGAAGTACCTGAGGACCACCAAGCAGCAGCACTGTCACAGCATGGAGAGCATCCAGCAGCATCTGGCCTTCTGCATCACCAACAACATGACGCCCAAGGTCAGACCTCGGACTCGAACGCACATTTTATGTGGATTTATTCAGGGGTTTCATATTTTTTTATATCTTCCTCGTGTCCAGGCGTTCCTGGAGAGCTACCTGACCCCCGGTCCCACCCTGCAGTACAGCCGGGACCACTGGCTGGCCCGCCAGTGGACGCTGATCAGCGAGGCATCGGTCACCAGTGGCTTGAAAGACGGCTCCGTCTTCGTGCTGAAGTGCGTGGACTTCAGCCTGGTGGTGACAGCGAAGAAGATCCCGTACATCCAGATGTCAGAGGAATACATCGACCCCAAATCACACAAGTTTGTCCTGCGGCTACAGTCTGAAACCTCCGTGTAGGACTCCAAACTTCTTTTTTTTTTTAAATTCCCCGCCCTGTTTCGTTGCTCTCAAATGTTTTCATTTTGGGTTTGCAGTTTTTATTTTTACCTTTTTTGGAATTTTATATATTATATATGAATCTATATATTACACACGTGTTTGAATATATTGATCTTTTTATGTTTGATTTGGATGAAAACAAAAGAAAAGAACGGAGGCGGGATCGCACTGAAGGCGGTTCGACTCGGACGCCTCGGACACGGTTGTGTATGTGTGTGTGTACGTGTGTATGCACGTGTGTCTTTTTGTGTCAACACAATCACTCGTTCTTTTTCTGTTTGAGATGCTGTAGCCAAACAAGACGGGAACATTCTGACACCCCTGCAGGGACATTGTTGTCCACGGGACAGACGGACAGACAAACCACTAAGGACTGCGATGGTGTGACTTGGATTTTCATATTTGAAGCCTGATGGTGGACGTCAACGGAGAATTAAATGGATTTCTTTGTCTCAAACCAAATTAGATGCATTTGACAAAAACACGAAACTTCAATCAGACTTTGCATTAAATGCACATTTATGTTTGTTTATAAATGAAAAGAATATGCCTAAAAAGGACAGAACGTGATCTCAACCTGCTTCATCACTGCTTCAGGACATCTGTGACACTTTTCTTGACCGTCGAGATGTCAAACTCCAGCCCGCCTCGCGTCCACCTGAAGGCGTACAGTAGCACCCCGAGTGCTACTTCCCGCGCCCAAAGAGGGCCGCCTGAGCTCCGCGTGCAACGAGGCAAAATCTGAATTCTTTCCACTCCAGTTGGGAACGACACACACATGCCATGTTAAACACAGAATGAGCCGGATCAAAAGAGACGCTCAGAGGTGGATTCATGCCCAAAAACATTTGCCCCGCCTCATCGGTTCGGTAACCTTCTCAGGGCTTTTATGTCCGCTGCATCTGCCTGACATGATGGAAAGGGAAGGCGGCGAGGAGGAGAGATAAAAAATACTACTGATTACATAAAAGCAAATTCCCCTTCTGTGGGTTACATAGCAGAGAATCAAAATACCGTAAATTCTCATTTCAAACTGGTGTTTAAATCGGCATGAACGGAGCCGTGTTACTCTAAACATTCTGCTGCTCTGGCACAAAAATAAAGTTTTCAGTCTCTAATTAATTCCAGTCGTTTCTTCTCTGGCACACTCCCAGTCGATATTAAGCTGCCACCAAGAAAACACAACGCTTCCTGACGTTCATATTAAAAGGAGGTCATTTTTCCCTTTCATATGACAGACAACAGTGTAGAGAGGGAGAGGGCTGCGACATGCAGCACAGTTGGGAACCAAAAATGTTGCTGTCATGCGGTAAAGAGACTTAACCCTTAGGCTGCCAGGACGCCCCGAGCTGCAAGACTTTTGATGTGAAAACACTGGAGGGAGTGTTGAGTTTCATTCATGGTGGCTTAGCATCGCTCGGGTAAAAAGGCAAAGTAGAACACCTCATGAAAAGGCCACTGTTTGATAATTTACGGTATTTAAAGTTTGATTTCATCTTACAGGGCTCACTGTGTTTTTTTTGTATCACTATAATAGATGACGGTGTGAGAGTATATGAGTAGTGAGAGCAGCAGCAGGGCGGAACCTCCTTCCCAACTGGACCGTCTGGTTTTCCTTTACTCCCTTGTCTCGCCTCTGTTGTCTGACAAAAATGCTCCCGGTGAATCCCTCGAGGTCAGCCACTTCACTCGGGAGGCTCAGAGGGGATTTCTTTCTAATTCTCACGATCTCGTAAAAACCAAAATAGAGTTAAACTAAGCTAAGCGAGCCTGTCGGCGCTCACGTTTGATGGCTCTGTCCACGGCGTAGACGATCTGGTAAATTAAACAAAGTGGTAAAAGAGAATCACACAGCTCGAGAAAGAAGTGTGTCATAGTAATACACTCTGTGGCTCTGAGCAGGCCTGTCCCCTACTGCCCCCTGGCTGGTGAACCTAATATTAACAGTTTGTCTGCCTGAGGGCAGCAGCAACATGTTTATTGTCCATTTTTAGGAATTCTGTCAAACTGTTAAACCCCTGGAAAGAAAAGAAAAACACTTTTGCTAATCTCTTTTTTTAAACACCTGCCACTGGTCTTGTTTTGTACCTGCTGACAGATGAACTTTGTATGATCCCAATGTGACTGTGCCTCCTGTTTTTACACTGTATCTATTTATGTAAACAAGCATGTGTGTATGTGTGTGTGTGTGTTTGTACGTTTGTATGTATGCCATTCCAGTAACCCACCCTCACCCCTCTCCTCTCCATCACCACCACCATCATCGGTCACGCTGTTGCCGGGTTACAGTCCTCTGTCACGGTTTGTTTTTTTGTTGGACAGCTTCATGATGAAGGCGTGACAGCGCGGTGTAAGACATGTTTCAGACTCACAGCATTAGTATTTGTAAGAAAAAAATAAACATTTTTATGAACATTTGTAAAACTGCTGTATGCGAGTGTATCGCCAGTAAATGGACTTTTTCTGACTGCAGATCTGCCGTGTGGGTTTAAATAGACTCCAGATGTCACATTTATATTTGGGTATTCGGTGAGGACACACTAAACAGTTTATTATGAATGTGGAGGGAGTAATGCTGCAGAGATTTCAACCTCTGACCTTTGGACACCCTCCACGTTCATCCTTTTATATCGTCCATGTGAAAACTAATGCACTGAGTGTGTTTGTGAGTTACTGCTCCTCTGTTCCTACATGTCCCAGAATGCCTCTCAGTTCTCAGGTTTCACTTTTAGTTTTTATAATCAAACTTATTCATGAAAGTTACGTCTGCATGCTCAAAAAACAAAGACCTTGTTAGCTGCATTGCATCCTGGTCTGTTGAGGCTTTTGTTTGAGGCTTCTATGATGGATTTCTGATTCTGTGCAAACCAGCAAATTTAGAAATAAGCCCAAATCTACATGTTTGATGATGAACCCCTGAATCTGCACCTGGGTTGTAAAATGTTACTGTTACTTTGGGGTCCAAATCAAGTTTGGTAATCTAAAAAATGCAGATAATCCACTAAAATAACTCCAGGAAAAATGACCCGAGACGAGATGATGATTAACTGAGTTGTGTCCACAGCCTTGGCTGTTCTTGGCTTCCGTACTTAAGAGGTTAAATATGAATTTATATATATATATATTTGCACCTTAAAATATTTCATACTACAGAAATCGAGAACTGCAGTTTTATCCCATTACACTTCTATCTTGTGATTTCAGGATAACAGTCGAGACAACAGGATAATTATGTTGTCGTCTCTGGAAAACAATATTTTCTTGGCATGGTGCATTAAATATAACAGGGAGAGGATTTTTGTTTTTCTCAAGGTAACCATCCTGCTATGAAGAAGTTTGGTTCCTGCAACCTGCCTCCAACGTGACCAGGTCCAGATATGAGTTGAAGCCTTTTACATGGATTAGTCCTTTAATTGTCTTTTACTACCTCTCTTATTATTCCAAACTTAGGCCAGGTTCAGGCCTAACACTCTCCTCTCTGTCGCTGCCCATTAAACATGTGAGTGACCCCGCTGTGTGACACTCTGCAGCCAGATTTCAGCTTTCTTTTCTTTCTCTTTTGGCCTTATTCTGGTGGCTTTTTGTTGTCGTGAGGCTCAGTGGTAATTGGCTTGCCATCAGCCTGTCAGAGCGACGCAGCCGGGGCCTCGTGGGTAAATGAATGTCAGTGTCAGTGTCCGGCGCTGAAAACAAACAACCTCATCCCACGGCGAGCTCGGGGTGCGAGGCCGCCTGTCGGAACTCATCTGTCCTCGGCTTAATCCCTCCCTCCCGCGGCCGCCTGCTCTGTGCGGGACCGGGCCGAGCAGGAGAGAGGCGGACGGAGAGGAAAATGAGCATTTGCATCTAAATGGAATGTTTTTCCTCCTTTCATTCCTGCTTCTCTATTTGGTTGGTAATGACTTCGAGGCATGAAAGGAAATCCTTCTATCTTCAGCTCTAAACAGAAACCTTAATTCATCTCACTCCTGTCTTCTCTTTGTTCTTTGCTGTTTTATATTGACCCTCACACCCACTGTGTCATCCCTCCCCTCTTGAGAGTAAGGAGGTGTGTGTCCTGCCCTCCTTTTAGTCAACGTTCATGTAAAACACCATCACACTTGACATTCACAGGATTATGTAACCTAAAGGCCCTACAGAGCATCACAACACTTCCACCACGACACTGTCTGCTTCCTTTTCCTCCCGCGTCATGCTCTTGCCTCAGGTCATGTCTAAACGCACACATCTCATCTCTCAGTTAGACGCATAGATTATGTGTAAATCCCAAACCACGGTACAAACATCCTGTTTACACACTGCAGCTCATAGACCTCCGGGGGAATAATGATTCTTGCATGGCCCCGTATTATTAATTCATATCCAGTGGTAGGGCTTCAACAGGAGTGTGTCCTCGCCTCGTGCAGTTTGTTTGGCCCCGGTGGGCATTGTTTTAGCCCGTCTCACCCCAGACCTCCCCGAGCCTCCCCGTCCAGGTCCCTTCTCCCATTAGGGGGCATAACGATGTTGAATTATTCACTGATGTTTGAATAATTCAAGGTGAAAACGCTCATTGACTGAAGGGGGGGAGGAAAACGTGCCAATCTGCTGTCCTGTCAGTCTGGACCTTTTAATGAGGAAGAGAAGTCAAGTGTGTGTACTAGAGGTGATTCAAATTAAAAAGAGGTGCACGCGTTCATTGTGTACTTTTATTAACACTGTTTTACATCATCAAAAAGGTGCTTTTAATACTTTTACGTTCTTCTAATTCAATCATAGCCTAGTCTAATTCATTTCAATTTGTCCTGAATTAACCACAAACATTCAAGCACTATTCTACTGAGAACAACATTGATACACGCAAACTAAGATTAATCTTAATTATCTAATATTTTCTGTGAAGTGATAAAGAAGTGATAGTGACAAACTCGCAAAGACTTATCACCAAACCTTTATATTTACGCAACATTTTGGCGTCTTTCAGCTCTTTGTTTTGGTCTCACAGCCCGCCAGCTCTCATCAGCATAATTCCTATTCCTAGCGAAAAATTCCCAATCCCCACTGTATGTTACCTGCTAGCACCAAACAGCAAACAAGTTAGCAACTAGCTGGTGAATATAATGGGAGCATTTAGTGACTGAAGAGCCAGATATTTCTCTCAGGGGTCGGTGGAGACCAAAACAGAGCTAAAAGGGGAGTGAAAGTTGGACATTTGGCCTGAGCCGATGTTGCTGTTAGGGCGCTGTCGGTGTTTACGTTTAGTTGCGATGTTCCCAATTGGCCTAAATCTATAAATGGAGCTTTAACTGACATGTACGCGACACAGAAAGTTCTGATATCTTGATCTTCAGCGAACACAGGAGAATTACTGCTTCCAGCAATGTGCTAACTTCATTACAAACTGGGCCATAAATTTCCCATTACGACCTTCAACTATTTCAACCACAGTCTACAGAGTCTAGAGTATGTTTTTTTTTTTGTTGGGGAGACCATGAATTTACTTTTTATTTCACTTTTAAATCATTTTCAAATTGTTCAATATTTTGAGGCCAGCCCATAATTTGTCCATTTAATCGTCACTGTCGTCTTCCTCATCTGGGTCATGACTTTCAGAGCTGTCCTCTGTCATGTAGCTGTCGGGGCTTTCCTGGTCGTCAGCAGACTCGTCATCATCCTCAGTGTTCACCCTCCCCGACAGGACGTCCTCTATCCAGTCCTCCAGCTCCTCGGCGGTGGGCAAGTCCTCGTCGTTGGACATGTCCAGCCACACGCTATCCGCCTGGATCGCAGAGCATCAAGGGAGTCAAGGTAAAGGCAGATAAACACTTCCCTTCGGTGCAGTCCAAGATTGTCAACCTTACTTACATCTGTGACGTTCACCACGCCAATCTGAGGTCTAAACAGGTCCAACTTGAAGGTTTTCTCCCAGTAAGTTGTCAGCTGGAGGGGCGAGACAGACCTGGTTAGACTATCAATGACATTTGAAAAAAATATGGTTATATTGGTAGTGATGAGGCAGAACCAATGGGAAGTCATCAGGGTCGATCCAGACGATGCTGAGCTCAGGGTTGTTGGTGTTGTCTCTGGCCACGTCTTTCAGGATCTCCAGGAACTCATAGCCGTCTGGGGACGACAGAACAGAGGAACCTGAGCTCACCTTCAGGCGCTTGAGACAAAAACAAACCGTGAAACCAAAAAGGGAAAAGGTGCTGACCTGGATCTTCTTCCTCTGCAAACGCAACAATATGTATTCCATCCATGTCGTCCTCCTAGAAATACATTTACAGCACGCGAATGGTTTACAACCCAGCCTCAGTGAAATAAATCAGGACTAATCCATTTTAGTGTCATAGGTTTGATTCCCATACCCATGTTTCAAACATATTCTCTGCCCGCAGCTTCCTCAAAGTAGCTCTGTGAAGAGCACATGTTCATAAAATGTTTAACCGGGTCTTAACAGCATTAAAATAACCCTCAAAAGACATAAATGATAATACAAATCTAATCAACCTTCTGTGCTGGTTGACAAACTCCACGATGTCCATCTCTGTCAGAGGTCTGCCGGGCAGGATGGCCGGCTCCTCCATGAACGGCTCATAAAAGTTCACCTCGTTCATCTTGAGGGAGAGATGCTTGGCTACCTAAAACATACAACATGGCAGGATTTCATCATCATGTCATGGGCTTTTATTTAATGAGAGGGTGAAATTTGTGTTCAAACCTGTACTTGGAAATAACCAAAATAATTCTGTCCCATCATTTAATTGTGTTAGTATTGATTAAAACAGGCATCGTTAATGTTTATGGCTGCTAAAGAGACAGAGCAGGGAACCCCCCTGCTACAAATATCTTTAAAATCATGTTGCATATTAAACTTATTACCAGCTTACATGTATTAGATGAGAAGATCAATACCACTCCTGTTTCTGTACACTAAATGTGGCACTACCATTAGCTAAAGCTCACTAATTAACATTTAATGGTGGGATAAGTCACTGCTTCTGGCACCACAACCACTCAGGACAGAGCCAGGCTAACTGCCCCCCCCCCGATTTCAGTCTTTATGCTAAGCTAAGCTAAGCTAAGTGGTTAGAATACTATCCTATCTAACTTGAGCATATTTCCCCAAAATATCAAACTAAAAAAAGCAATGTGTATGTGAGGTTTCACATCAATACGTGATGATTTGGACACCGTAGGATTTTATTTTGTACATTAATACTCACAGATTTATCAAACGTAGCAAAGAACTTGATGTAAGGTTGAAAACGTTCTGAAGCCTCCTGAAAAGCTTTGTAGTCTGAGAAGGAAAAAAGGTAGCCAGAGAGAGAAAGATTGATGAGGAAGTCAGGAGAGAGAATAGAGAACAAAGATGAAGACGGTAAAACATGAGTGTGTGGAAAGTCATCTTTCACATTCTGCTCACATTCATAGCCAAATGTACAATATGTGATCAGGAAGGCAAGCAGCGACACCCGCTCGCTTCATTCAATTTCCCATCATGATTGTACTGTCTTCACCCAAGTGACAAAGTCTCCCTTAATACAGTTTTATACGCTTGTAACGTGCTCCTGGCTCGGCTCCCAACAAGGTCACAACCAAGGACCAAACCTATCTGTGGACAGAAATAGGCTCCATAATGAAACTTCATGCCACTGTCATATCGGACCAGATAACATCTTCCCTGTCTCACTTTTTTTCTTCCTTTTTTTTCTGAGAGGAACTATAATTGCAGTTTGACCTATTAGACGGAGAACTAGAAGCTATTTAAAGGCTCTCATGAGACTGAGTGAGAGTGCCACAGTCTGGAATCAGGTTTCCCTTTAGCAGCCAGTTAGGCTACATGGTAATGTCCATTAGCCTCTAGATCCCATTAGTGTCCGGGGAGCGTAGTGAGGAAACTTTAGGGGCCCAGATGTATTTTAAACCCGTCACACTCTCCCTGTCCTTGTAAAAGCGAACACAAATCTATTAACGAACTAACATGAATCCTCTCCTTTGAAGTAGCCAATCAGACGGATGTCCTCCTCCATCCTCTCAAAGGCTCGCAGCTCCATGGCATTATTGATCATTTCCACAGGGTCCTCCAGCACCTAGGGGGCGGTGTAACACCAGCAATAAAAACGTAAAACAGTCGTTAAACAGTTTTGGGAAATCGGCATATCCACTTCCTTAATGAGAGTTAGATAATTCAGTCGATACCACTCACCTAAATGTTTGTTAAATGTGATGCTGCAGCTAGCAGCTAGCTTAGCTTAGCATAAGTATTGGAAGCTGGGGAAAACCTCAAGCCTGGATCTAACCAAATGTAGCCGACTAACATCTCTAAAGCCCAATAATTAACATATTTCAACCTGTGTGGATTTGTTTTTTAGCCAGGCTAGCTGGGACCAGCCTCCCTCCCATTTCACAACTCTATTTTCCAAAATGTCAAACTATTCCTTTAAAACTATCCCATTTACTATAAAATACTTTTACAATTGTTCTAATGAGGCTGCAGTTAAAGACTGTCCACTCACATCCAACAGAAACTCCACCAGTGTGTCTGATGAGAGCTCCCCATCAAACTCGATGACACGGTCGTCCTTGAAGACGTACAAGCTGCCCACCTCCTCCAGACCTAATTAAACAGCAGGAGTCAAATATATGACTGCAACAAAGCTGATCTGAGATATCACATTTAGAAAAGTAGCAAAGACACCGATTGAGATCATTTGACGTTCAGCATGCTGTGAAATGATGATGAGTCATACCCAGTTTTCTGGCTACTTTGGCATCTTTCTGGGAGTCCACCATCCCAAAACCGATGTCTTTGTTCTCCAGGACCTGAGCTGTGAGCTGGACAAATGTCAAGTCAGCACTGATAAAGACAGAAGATCTTAACTTAACTTAACTTAACTTAACTTAACTTAACTTAACTTAACTTAGGTCAACAAAGGAAGCCATGATAAGGTCTGCATTGGTTACCTGGAATAGGACCAAATTTCATATAATATTAGTTGTTTCTGGGGTGAACACAAACATGGACAATCTTTAGTAATTATGCTACACATTTTCTGTCCACTGTTCAATTGATAGCATATTTAAATCTTCTTGAATCTATACTTACTGGAACCTGTGTTTAATTTAAAAAATCTGAACTTGTTGGGTTTGACCTCCTTTAGTCCATTAAGAGTATTTAACAGTAACAGTATTCAGTCATACATATGGGAAGCACAGAGTAGGAAATCATGGAGTTCAGCGTTTCTAAAATGGGATCAACACTCTCTCTACTCTGCACTCTGCGTTTAGTTTGGCACTTGTACGCCGTGTATTCGAACTGGCATCCACAGCTGCTGCTGTCTTCGTCAATACATCTTTTCATTACCGAGGTGTGTGCCCCCTGTGGAGTTTTCTTGTTAGAGGGAAGCTGTGAGTCAGGACAGCTTGCCTTTCAACTTTCAAGAAACGCTTCTCGAGGACGGAAAAACAGATTTAGAAACGCCACTGAAGAGACGAGACTTCTGAGACTGTTGTGTGTGTGTCTGCTCTCAGACTGTGCGTGACATGACAGGAATGCAAAAGCGATAACTGAACAAATTTAAGGTGTGAAGAACACGGCTTCCCTTTTCCCATACTTTTAGCTCATAAATAAAGAGTTGCAGGAGAGCATCCACTTATTTCTAGTTCACAAAGAGTTTCGGGAGCGAGCTATAATTAACAGAATGACCTAGAAACAATCCCTGGATACATGTGAGCCACGGAGGAGGGCGTGTAATGGGATTTAAACCCACTGCCGCCAGTTAAGAGAGCGTGCAGGTAAAACACTGACTTCCATCCATCAAAGCGTGACAGCTGTGAATCCAGCTTCACGTCACTTCATGGTTAAGCAGACAGGAAGAATGAAGCATCCGGTGTCTGCTTTTCAAACCACTGACTACACAATCACTTGTTATGACAGGTTAGAGTCAAATCAGCACAGTTGTTAGGCTGCGAGTTTGACCCGCGGGGGATTTGAGCGGTTTCTTATTGAGACATTTTTTATGTTATCAGTGACATTGGATATGTCAGGATTCTTTGATCAGACGTAACGTCTTCTTGGCAGGTGACTCAGGTGTTGTGTACCTGAAAACAGTAGCAGTGTCGCTGGGAAATGATGGATTAGTCATGAAGACTTCTTTCCTTGCTCCTTTTCTAGTCTGTGCCAGTTCATCAGGTTCTAAATTCAACTTATTTTATTGAAAATCTGACCTCAGTAATGCACCAGGGATGACGCTCTGATGGAATTCCAGCGATTAAATGAGGCGTGAGGAGCGGTGAGTGAGAAGTGACTGCATGAGGTACTCGGTGGCACGGTGGTGCAATCGTTAGCTGCTGGTTGCCTCACAGAAGGTTCTGGGTTCAAACCCCAGCTGGGGTCTCAGGCTACTTTGTGACTTCTCCACTGTGAATTTTATATGATTGTAAATTAGATATATTTAGGTTTTGGATGAAACAAGCAGTTTGAAGATTGACTGGAGATCAACAGCTGTCATATTTTTTATTTATTTATTTTTATTATTATTATTTTTTTTTAATATTATATAAAAATTTGATCATACAAAACGCGGCCCTGTCATTCCCTCTATCTCTTCTCTTCTCTTCTTCTCTTCAGCTGCATCTATAAAATAAAGCTTGAAAAAGCCCCAAAAAATATCTTTAAAAAAATAATTAGTTGCAACTACTGTAGTGACTTTGTTAGTTATTAATTAATCGTTTACCTTGGCTTCAAAGATGACTGTCTTAAAACAAAAATGAATGTTTTTCAGATTGTGATAAATCCCTTAAACTCGTGTGTTTGTTCTCTTATCATTTACAACTCTGGACTTAAAAAACATTCATAAATGACTTACTAACATTTATTAATCAGTATTTATTGATGGATTGCTAACATTTAACGCATAACGACAAGGGATTTTCACAATTTGGGAAATGTTTTATAAACAAATTTTTAGAAAACGTAACCTTTATGTGTGTAGAAAGATGTTTCAGGGGGCATTAAATGGAATAACACTCCACTTGCTTTTCACCTTTGTAGTTAACTTGAAGAAGAGCCATAAAAAAGAAAACACACCAGCACTAATCTCTGTGTCTTTACAGCCTCTCTTGGGATTTGTCTGTCTCTTCGCTGACTCCTCCAGCTCTCCTCTCTCCACCCCTGTGGACCCTCATCCTTACCTCGAGCACCAGCTCCGTCATCTGGAACCTCTTCTGCAGGCCCTTGTTGGCAGGCAGAGGTTCATGGTAGAACAGGCACAGCAGGTCGTATCTCTTCAGAGCCTTCTTGTAGTTGCGCTCGCTGATGTCCAGCACCCTGTCCTTCCCGTCAAAATTAGGGAACTCGAGACCTTCCTCGGCAGTGCAAAGGAAAACCAGGCGAAGGCACAGGCCGGATAGTAGAGAAAGCCACATTTGCTGCATTGCTGTTTAATTTCAGTGTTTTTAAGCCAGAATGAAGTTTGCAGAGAAAATCAAAGAACCGAGAAGTACGGCAGATATCATACAAAGGAGAAATCCATCCAGCAAATGTGAAATATTCTCACAAATATTTCATCACTATTTTCTCCTCTCTCTCTCTGCTTCTCTCGGTGGCTCTCCTCCTTGATATCTCTCCCTCTCCACCTGTCTCCTGTCTCCTCCTCCCTCCGTCACTCAGTCTTACTGCCCCAAATCTCCCAGGAGGGTCTCCTTCTTTCTCTCCCCTTCCCTCTTTGAGTGAGAAACTCGTGAATCCATTTACGGGACAAATCATCCATGTGTGATAGCCATTCATGCCCTTGAAATAAATTCAGAAATTAGAGCAGGGAAGCTGTGGGGATTCAAGCTGCCATTTAAACAGCGGTGACATGATCCATGTGAGGGAAACGATTACAGGGCTTTAGCTATATGCAGTGTAACAGCGAACCTCATGCTATGACATGAATTGATTAGTTTAGTCTGGTGGAACATGAGTGTGAATATAAGGAGATATATTTTGTGCGGAGTGTCCCTTTAATGCCACTTTTGCGCCACTCTTTTAGCCGTTACGGTAGCGTGGAAGGGGGGGGGGGGGGGGGGGGGGGGTAAATGAATTTCGCAGTGCGCGTTACCGTAATAACGAATCGTCTCCAGCCAGAAGTAGCAGATCGCCGATCATCAGAGCTCCTCAGACAAAGCTGGAGGATAGAGATGGAGCGCTTTTGGCTGTGGAGGTTTTTAACGCTGCTGCAAGTTTGTGATTTATGTTCGGTTTCCGCTTCAGGTAATATTATTTTAAACACACACGACCGGTGAAACCGTTTTTTAGCCGTTAGCAGCAGTTAGACTTTCGTTTCGCGGGTCTTCCTCGAGGTGAATTTTGGGTGTTGGAGTCATTCATCACTTCACGAGCTAGCTCACTAGCACACGAGCTAACTCAGTTAGGCTGAGTTTAAGGCTTGAATGAGTCTCGGTATTAAGTTAGCACTTCAGCTTAGTGTTGTATTATAAAATGTGATTTAAATTATTTAATTAAATGTTTATATTCGTGCAGGCTGGGTGTGGTTTTGACAACAAGTCTGCTAAATGTTTGTTAGCACTCAAATGTTCTGGCTGGATCCCCTGACAGGATTATATATGTATATATGCTGTAATATATAATGAGATGACTAAATCCTGTAAATATATAAATATATAGTGTGTCTTTTGCTGTAATTGTAACTTAAAGTAATGAAACGTGAATAACAGAGTCCCTTTTTGAGCCACTAGTCTTGTTTGGGACAGCCTCATTGGGGGTACTGATCCACTCTGTTACAATACACTTTGTCCATCAGGGTCCTGACCCATTGCTTAAAGATAAGACTAATCCATTATGAAAGTCTGCACTGACACTGTGTGTTTTTATTTGCAGGGAAACCGTGGAAGAAGATTAGAGACGCGATTTCTGACGCTGTTCACGACTACACGCCGTGCAACCCCGTCAACTGCAGCTGCCATCTAAGGTGTGCGTTTGCTTTTCCTCGCACACAGCAGCCGAAATGTTTTATAGATATCTGACAGACATTTTCTTCCTTTCTGTCTCAGCGTGCTGCAGCAGGACCTGCAGCCCTTTAGAGGGAAAATCTCTGAGGATGACATGGCTGCGACCGTTCAAAGAGGGGTGGGCACCCACTACCAGATCATTGGCCACAAGCTGTACAGAGAGCACAACTGTATGTTTCCTGCCAGGTAAGAAGAAGAAGTATCGTTTGATCAGCTCAAGATTTCAATTGAATGCATGTGCATAGTGTACAGCTGCTTGTTTCCCGTTTGCAGGTGCAGCGGAGTGGAGCATTTCATTCTGGAGGTGATCGACAGGTTACCTGACTTGGAGATGGTGGTTAATGTCCGGGATTATCCTCAAGTCCCCAGCTGGGTGCAGCCAACGCTGCCGGTCTTCTCTTTCAGTAAGGTCAGACTTGGACACACTTGAAAACAGACACAATTGTTTATTGAATACAATAAGTGTTTTTGTCCTGTTTATTGGATTTGAGCAGACAGCAGACTACCAGGACATCATGTACCCCGCGTGGACGTTTTGGGAGGGCGGACCTGCCGTGTGGCCGATATACCCCACTGGACTGGGAAGATGGGATCTGATGAGGGATGACCTGAAAAAGTAAAGTCATATTCGATCATATATTTCAATCATAGCCACATTCAGCCTCACTGAATTGTAGAATTTAAGTGGGTCTCATCCAGATCATGTGTTGTTGTAGGTCTGCAGCACAGTGGCCATGGAAGAAGAAGGAGTCCAGAGGATTCTTCAGAGGCTCCAGGTCATTACCGTGAACTTGCGTGTGTTATTATGTGATCGGTCAATATCTGTTAGTGAAATCAGTTTTGTCAAACTGAGCGTCACTTGCAAACTTTTTTAAATCTAGCACAGTCTCTCTCTCTGTCTGAAACTCCCGGCTGCGGTTCCTAATCTTCTTCCTTGTTTTCTTCAACAGAACCAGCTCAGAGCGCGACCCTCTGATCCTTCTGTCCAGAGAAGCTCCAGAGCTCGTGGATGCAGAGTACACAAAAAACCAGGCCTGGAAGTCTGAGAAGGTCCGTCTTACTGAGACCACACCGGGTTCAAATACATAAATCCTATTAATTTTGTTTGTTTTGTTGATGTTTGGAGCGTCAAAAACAGAGAAAAACAATGTGTAAGTCAATCTGTGTTTATAACGTACAGCCCATGTCTTCCTTCTTGTTTTAGGACACACTAGGGAGACCCCCAGCCAAAGAAATCCCACTGGTGGATCACTGCAAATACAAGTAAGCTGGACTCGAGGTCAGACTGGTCGACACGTCATCATTTCTGAGCGGTTTTAACACTCCCCCCCTACACGTGTCTACATCCTTACAGATATTTATTCAACTTCCGCGGTGTGGCGGCCAGCTTCCGCCTCAAACATCTCTTCCTCTGTGGTTCGCTGGTGTTTCATGTGGGGGATGAGTGGCAGGAGTTTTTCTACCCTCAGCTCAAGCCATGGGTGCACTACATCCCGGTGAAGCAGGATCTCTCTGATCTCAGGTACCACAACCACTGTCTCATATTTACTCCTCAGTTGTGAGGAGTCCTGCATGTTTCTTGTTTGACTGATGAGATTTACTAAGACTACAGATGTAAATGAGCTCAGTCAGAGTGAAGCGCCTCTAAAAATATCATCTGATGGTTTCCACGTGTGTTGTGCACGTGTGGAAAACTCCCAAACTCAAAATTTGGACGCTTCTGGAGCTGCAGATGTGTTTTCATCCCCCCAAAACAAGGACAAATTAGTTAAAGTTAGGAGTTATTAGTTAAAGGAGGAGAACAGAGAGGTGAAGTCGTGTTCTGCTCTCTAGTCTTGAGTGGTATCATTCATCTTTTCCTTCCCTCTGTGGGCTGCAACTTCTTTTGTTAGTCATTCAGTTTCACTTCCTCTGTCACTGCGGTGAGTCAGCAGCGATGAGCAGCAGGCGTAGCAGCTATTTTTATGAATTTGTACTCCCTCGTCTCATGTTTTGTGGCTCCAAATCGGAACGCCTTAAAATACCAAAAAAACCCAAACACGCAATTTTCATTTCAAATTTCATTATCTCCCGTATGTACACCAAATGTGTGTCTTCACATGTCTCCTCAGGGAGCTACTGCAGTTTGTCAAAGAGAATGATGCCATCGCACTGGAGATCGCCACAAGGTAACGTATCATGTTTTTGGACTGAATTTGAATGTGTTTCTGCCGTCAAGTCTGACTTTCTGCTTCTGCCTCCCCCAAAAAGGGGTAAGGAATTCATCCTCAACCACCTGCGGATGCAAGACGTTTCCTGCTACTGGGAGAGACTCCTCACTGAGTTCAGCCGTCTGCTCACCTACAAACCCAAAAGGAAGAGCGACTACAGCCAGATCGTGCACAAACCCAGCAAGACGGAGCTATAAGAGGGAGCCTCTGTGGGGACCAGGGCAGCTGTAGTGAAGGGAAACACTAGATAATGAATGTAAATCACTGAACCACAGCATTTGATTTCCTCACAAGCAACGTTAGACTGCGTGTCCTCACGGAAGAGTTACAGGGCGTGCATTTTAGTATTACACAGTCGTAGATGTAGCTTTAGTGTCGACTGTGGATGCTGCCATACCTTCACGTGCCACTAGGGGGCTCTTACACCAATTCTGAGTCATTGATCATTGATTTTTTTTTTACGGTTCATGTCTGTCCTCACCAGCAAAATAACGTCCAGATGTGTTTTTAATCTCTGCCTGTACACGGGGGGTGTGTGGTTGCAATGCTGTCTGCTGCTGCTTTGATTTTAAATTCCCAATGAGTCGTACTAAATTACTGAGGTGCCCCTTTTCACATGAGTCACATCTGGACCAGACTTCAGACCTCCTGCTGCTGAAAAACGTTGCATGGATTTGATTTTCTGTGTCATCCTCGAGTGGAAGAAGTTCAGCACCTCGCTCGCCAAAGTCCAAAGAGAATGGAGCACGTTAAACTCATTTTAAGTACTCGAATCGGCACAGCAAAGCGTGATGTCGACTTTATCCGGCCCGTTTATACGTTGGAAGATATTCCACCCAGCAACTCCAATTTAATTGATCCAAGTCGCCCCTCACCGCTGACCTGATCAGCTTTGCTTGCACTGCCCTCTACTGGACAGCTGAGCAAACTCCAGCAGCGCAGTACCAAGCTTCATCACAACAACACATCAATGTAGTGTTTGATCTGTCTGTCCGTGTCAGTATTTGGATTGATTCTGCCAAAAGTTAAATGCACAAAAGAAGTACTCAGTCTGCATTTCATTCCACACTAAGTGCCAACAGTAAGCAATAATCACTTTAGAGTAATTGGTTCTATTTTAATTGTTTTGACCTTTTGATGATGATGTATATGATGCAGGAGAATGTTGAATATGTTGTAGTATTCACATCGGGCTGTCGTGTTTTTACAGTGCTGTTAAAAACTGAAGGTGAACGTTGTCCATTAGTCTGTCCATCAGACCAAAAAGCTGGGATCACGTGCCTGGTCAGAGTGTGACAATTTGTGCTTTTGTCACAACTTGTGCAGCATTTTTGTTTGTTTTATGGCAATAAACGGTTCGACTATGCACATCTGTACGACTGATTGATTACAGTAAACATTTGTTGCATAGAAAAGAATAATATGCACTATCAGAGAGAGAGAACTTTATTGATACAGTCCCTCGCGGACCCCTTAGGCGTCAGGGATGAAGACCCCTGGTTTATATTAAAGGTGAGGTGGGAGATGTTGGGAAAACGGTTCCAGCAGCACACCCTCGAAAGCACGGCTTCAAAGTAATGGAAGGGTCTCTATTCGTTTACAAATGGGTGAAGCTCATCGACATGATTGGACGGTGTTTTCCCATGATTTTGCCCTCTAGACTGGGCTAAAACATTTATTTATTTATTCATTTATTGACAAACCTCCTGTTTTACTGGCTGCAATGGGGTCGTGAAGAGGTTTTCAAGCAATATGGTAAAAAAAAAATCTCCTATCCCACCTTTAAGTCGTGCAGTGTGGCGCACTTGCCTTGTCAGTCCTCCGCAGACAGGAGGCGCTGTTGTCGCTGCGC
This sequence comes from Nibea coibor, assembly GCA_023373845.1. Classification (NCBI taxonomy): domain Eukaryota; kingdom Metazoa; phylum Chordata; class Actinopteri; family Sciaenidae; genus Nibea; species Nibea coibor. Next base: position 5,500,704 of record CM041732.1, on the reverse strand, counting down.
TCGACCGGAAGTGAGAGGTTGGGACGCCGGTGGGTTAGCAGAAAGTCATGTTGGAGACAGCGGAAGGGCAATAACATAAAAACAGAGATGCAGACACCAGTTGTGAGTGATATTCACTGAAGAGGAGCGAGGCACGCCGTTGAACAAGCGGGTCAAAGTTGAGGAACTTCGCGCCACTCGCCGGTGAGCTTTGTTATGAGGGAAGCTAGCGGCGTGCTAAGCGGCTCTCCCTGTATCAAGCTAATGAATGAACGCTTAGCGCGACTACAGGTGGCGTTATTTTCAATATTTAGCAAGTTTATGATCGGTAGAAACGCGTCTTTCAATGTGACATTGTTTTTTTATTGCAAACACTAAGCCCAAACGCTGCCATGCTACCTGTCCTCTGCTAGTTAGCCTGCTAATTTAGCTTGTTTGTGATGTTATGGGCAGCAGTGTTGGTGCCTGAACAAAAATATAAAACAACCGAGCGTCAAAACAGGATTAAATCACATTACTGGTTAATAGATTGTTCAACAGGTGAGGGCACATGTTTAAATAGCAGAGGACAGATTATCAGTCTTGTTTTCGTTGCATAGCATCTCTTAAGGTAAAAGACCTTTTGTGTTTATCTCTGACCCTGGACCAGCCAGCTCACCCTGCTCAGAGGCCCGGAGGGCACCGAGTGCACTGAAAGCTCAATTTTGAAGTCCTTTCCTGAAAAAGTCTGCTTGTGCGCCCAGTGTGTTTTGATAGGACTTCACTGTTTAACAGCTGCTGAGTTAGACCGTCTGTACATCCCTGCCAGGACTTCATTTGCCTTCAGGCTATTTATTTTGAGGATGGAGCTTAAGTTGAAGCAGCGAGTGCAACATCCCAACCCACGGCCATGTGTTTGTGCCTCTCTGCAGCAGCCTAATGCCAGCTGAAGCGTGATGCATCCAGAGCGGCCCAGAACGAGCCTTGCCCTGCAGAGACATCAGGCAGATTCAGCCCCTCGGGGAACGCCAAGCACCGGTCTACTGCAGGGCCTCATCCAGAGCGCCAGGCCTTCCTCCTTCTGCTTCCTGCTCCCCAGGGTCCACGCAGCTGATGTGGCTGCTGCCCAGCCCGCACAGATGCCCTCTTCTTCATCCTCCTCCACCAGTCCCGCTCCTGCATCCATCCCCTCTCCCAGCACCTTGCCAAGCACCATAGGCAGGCCAGAATTCCCAGACACAGGATGGGACCGCATCAAAGACCTCTTTGACAAAGAGTTAGTTTTTCTGTTCCTCCGTGTCTGTTGATGGTTGGCTGACATTAGGTGAAAGAGCTAAATTAAAACAGTCTAAAATAAAACAACTGATCACTTTGTCTCTTGTCTCCCTGTAGTCCGACACAGAGTTACCCAGAGGAGCTGACCAACGTGATAAAGAGCGGTTTCGTCGCTGCACTAGCGGGCTTGTTGTACGGAGGCCTGCCAGCAGCTCGGCACGCCAGGCAGAGCTATATCCAAGCCAGCAAGGCAGAAATCTATACCAGCAGAGTGGACGCGGTGGTAAGTGGGTGAATGCAGAAAGTGAATGCGTCCTTAACTACTTCTGTTGAATAACGGACTCTAATGTTTTTGTTTAATTCAGCGCTCGGCCCATAATGCAGCTATCCGGGGTTTTGTGAGGTACGGATGGAGATGGAGCTGGAGAGTTGCTGCTTTTGTCACCCTGTTTAAGTACGTAAACACACTGAGTATACCAGCTCAGACTAATGTAAAGCATGTTCAGGCACCATGGCAACAACTTGATGCTAAATGTGGTTTTAGTAATTTTAGCTCCAGTCTGTTGTACAGATGAGCACAATATCAAATTATGTATTTAATTAATAGATTATTTTTTAACGATCATCCTCAATAAATCTGTTGCTTCTGGTCTGACTGTCTCTCCCTCTCTAGCTCTGTCAGCACCGGGCTGTCTGTGTACCGAGACAAGTATGCCATCAGCCACTATGCTGCAGCTGGAGGTGAGTCGCACGGACCTTAGCACGGCTCACCGTTGGCATGGCCAAATGATCCCTCTGATATGTATCTCGATGAAAACAGTCACATTTTCCTGACCAGATTACTGATTTATGGTGCTAAACATGAACTACGACCCCCCTCTTTCAACTCCTGTTATCCTTTGACCACAGCTGTCTAAATAAAAACATAAAAATACCCATAAAATGATTATCAAAGAATATTTATCCAGAAATTCACAGTGCAGAAAATGTGTCAGAAATGATGTTTGCTTTTTGGTACTGACAGCAATAATAATGGAACTTTTATAATCCTCGTTAACCCAATGACAGATCGCTCCGACACATGCCAGCACATTGGGTTATGACTGATGATGATAAAACTCTCGTGTGTGTGTGTGAGCAGCTGTGACTGGAGGCCTCTTTAGACTGAACCTGGGCCTGGGCGGGCTGGTAGCTGGGACAATCATCGGAGCAGTGCTGGGGTAAGGTTGGCTTCCCCTCCCACAAGTGTCTGCTCACATCCACTGATCACTGTAACAGTCCAACACATCAGCTTTCCACAGCGGCTAATGCGGTTAGCTCCATGAAGCGCCTCGGTCCTCGTCGCAGATTTGAGTTAACTCGTCAGAAGCTTTTAAACAGACATATTTGCATATCTGCTCGTGTATGTGTCCGTGTCCATGCCTCTGTGCTTGAGAGCAGCGAGCACTCTGGCAGCCAGCTGCGCCCCTCCCAGCAACCCTCTGTCGCCCAGCTGAACCCCCACCCCCACCTCCAGCTCAGTCCGCAGTGCCAGAGGGACTCATGTGCGCTGCAGAGGGCCATGTTTTGGGTACTAGAGCAAGGAGGCAGGCCAAGGCAGCAGCTGCCCCTCTCCATTTATACCATCTCAGTTATTCCAGCCTCTCATCTCCATCTAGCATGGTCTGATCTGGACTTATGCTTCACTCCTCTCTCCCCTCAGCCCTCTCTCCTCTCTCTGCCCCACTTTCCGCTCGCTCCTCTGGCCGCTTGCAGCTGAGCTCACAGAGCCAAGGGCAGATTTGAATCTGATCGTATAATGGAGATTGAGTGCGAGGTGTTTGATGGTGTAACAGACTGGAGGGGCTGGTTTGGATTTTCTCTGCGATCGTCAGCTCCATGTTGGCTCGGCCCGGTCTGTTCTCCTGTTGGCTCCGTACTAGTATTGCTGCCTCTCTCCCTCTCACTGTCTGCCTGAGGGACCGGCCACCTGGAGCATTTGATGTGTGCAAACAGCCCCAGCCCCGGCTATGCCAGGTGCAGTCGGGGCAGAAGGGGGCGAAATGAAAGGAGGCAACTAATCGGAAAGCACATCACGCTCCAGATCGCAGCCCAGAATCGGGCCCTCGTCCGGGCACGTGGCGGAGGTGTGGCTGGAAGGTTTGGGTGTTGCTGGAGGGAGTGACTTTGTAAAAGACAGATGAGAGAAAATTGTACATGAGTTTCTGACTCATGGAAATGACGGTTAGTAGCTGCTGCTACAAATACATTATGCAATCATGAGGTCCCAGTAATTTAGAAACATTCCCAGTTTTCCCTGGAAAGATTTCATGTTACCTTTTTATTCTGATACTTGTTTTTGCGCCTGTGCACAGACAATAACTGCATAAAGTCCTCTGACCCTCTGAATATGTTTTCTAATGTTTCTTCTAACTTGTGGGCAGGATTCCCACCGGTGCTTTGATCATCAGCATCCAGTCGCTGGCAGGAGAAGCAGCCGGAGAGAGGAGGAGGAGAGAACGCAGAGAACTCTACGAGCTCAAACTTGCTGAATGGTGAGATATAAAATTAGAAGATTTTAATTTTTTTTTTTTTATCTGTAGGATATTTCACCAAGTAAAACCCAAATTTCCATTAAAATTGTTGCCGTCTTGTTCACTGGTCACTCTTCTTTCTTTAAAAGGACGGCCCGTTTGCAGCTGACAGACGAGCTGATTGGAGATCTGAAGGTCTCTCAGGTGAAGGACAGCAGTCAGGACATGCAGAGGATCCAGGAGCTGCTCAGTTTACCACAGAATAAAGATGTGACTCAGGACTCTAGCAGCCAATGACGGCAGCTGCCTGTTCTCTGTTGAAGGTGGGACTTGACACAACCGTGAAGATAAATCTTTGTTGGGACTTCACACACACCTTCTCTTGGAATGAATGGACACCGCTTCACTTCAGAAGGAAAACACACACTGTTGCACTTGAATCTTTTGGTGTTGCAGCTTGAGGTTTCGACACTCGGGGTGAAATGTTTGACTTTGTTTCAAGGTTCAGTTTGGGATGATAGTCAATGATTGTCTTCGAGTATTTCTGTCCAACCGTGTGTGAGTGAGACAGGGTTATACTTAAATTAACGCTGTGCAGTATTGAGTAATGAGTGTAACTTAATAAAACATTAACTCAAAGAAATACTGTCTCCTATACTGAGAACAAAATCATCGTAAATAAATTTGCTGATGGCTCCATGTGAATAAAAGGCTCGTAGCTGGTCACCTGATCTCTTCTCTCTTCAGTGTTATTAATGTTCGCTTATTATCTTCAGTACACCTAATTCTAACAAATGTCGTGTCTATTGCAAAATGGCTTCTTTCTCTTTCTGTGTGTGTGCAGTGTGCAGTGTGCTTTTGACCGTGCCTCTTGGGCTTTTCAACAACTAGGTCAAACATAGCCTCGGTCCCTGGTGTAAACAAGATGTGACACAGCAACAGCTGCGGCCCAGGATGCAGCAGTGACTGCTGACATGCAGACGGACAGCCAATAGAAACGGACCGAGCACGGCACCGATGATGACTTCAGGTAAAAACAGGTTCACGACTATATTAGAAAGTCAAATGTGATTGTTTTACCTCAAGTATGTAAAAAAAAAAAAAAAACTACTGCAGGTCGACCTGGGAGGTGAGGTTTAGATCTAGATTTATCCTGTTGATGTGTTTTCTTAAATGGACACAACAGATTCTGTATTTAAATATGAATGTGTAAATATTGCCAGAGTACAGTAGTCTTCCTCTCTGTAAGAGAAACCGGAGACTTTATTGATCTCCAGTGGTGAATTTAGTTGTTGCAGCAACACAGTGACAGAAATAAGTATAAAATAAAGAACATTAGGAAGTATTACAGTAACATATGAAGACGGGAAAGGATGATTTATAAATGGGCTCTCGGTTCCCTCTGCTGGCTGAAAACTGCACATGGACCTTACAGAGGAAGAAACTGTTTAGTATCTAGTAGCATTAAGTTTTCTGATCTGAATTTATTCTTTTTAATAACGTCGTTATACTGAATGGACTAAAACATAGAACGGACCGTTCGGAAACTATTCGGAATGAGTATTCGGAAGGAATTTTAAACAGATAAAGTCGTTTTTAAGGCTGCATGTTGGTAGCGGATCTACTTTCTGACCCGGAGTGAGGCCTTTACAAACAAACAAACATTACTTAACACACATCCGTGCCTTTTAGTGTCATTCTGCACTGTCTGTGTGCGTGCGAAGCTAACCCCACTCGTGCGTACCCTCGAGACCGTCAGCTGTTGAACGTCGTCCAGATCTCAGAGTTTGAGGCGTGGCGAACTTGGTTGCCTTCAGGTGCTGCTCGTACATACGGCTTTCGTGTAATAGGTAGTGTTTTGGAGAGCAGTACTAACGCTGTCGAGCCGCTAACTTCCCCGATGTGATTGCGCTGCTGTCTGTCTGAAATCAAATGTTCAACACGGCCGATGTTTAACAATGAATTTGGGCAAAAGAACATCAGACAAAATAAAACTGAACTAGTTATAAAAACAAAATAAAAGAACCTTTCACAAGGCAGCATAATGCAACGTAAAGATATTTAAAATTAAATGTTTAATAATAAAAAAAAGTAAAAGTTAGAAAGTTACAAATTCCCACTTTCACGTCAAGTGCTGGATTTTACGGTGTGTCCTGCAGCACCTGAAGGCGGCACCACACCAACTGCAGTCTCAACTTTTCGGTGTGAGTTTTGGTGAAGTGAACGCGTCCTGAAGGACGCCGTGCAGGATCACCTTCAAGTTCCGTCTCAGGTGAGACCTGAACGGATTACCATGACGACCTACACGCCGTCCAACAAGGACAATCCTCTGGCCACGGCCAGCTGCGTGTCAAAGTTCCTCCTGTGGTGAGTGACTGTTTGTCCAGGAGGAAACTAATGCACTGTACATTTTGTTTTCTCACTGCAAACACCTGCACGCCAGTAACTGTTATAAAAATGAGATTTACACTGTGTTTCTGATGTCTTAAAAAGTTCTGTTCTGTTCTTTTCTAATCTGATTTTATTGCTAAAGCTGGCAGGGTAAGGTCAAGCTCGGGTCAGTGTATAAATTGAAGAGGTCCATGAGAGAACAAGGATCAGGGAGAGGCTACATTTAAATGGAGGAATGCTGACCACTGATTCAGGAAGCTAAGAAGACATTGTGATAGTGAGACAGTTTCTTGGGGCATTTATGCAGAACCTGTGCCCGACCCCCACATACCAACACCCGCACCCGGGGAGTCACTGTATTTGGTTGAATTGTGCTCTTTGTTTATGTTAGGACACACAGCAAGGGGGGCTGGTCCTCATTAATTACCTGCATGACAAAGTGAGGTCAGAAGCACAGAACATGGTCCACACGTGCAAAAGATAAAAACAGGAAGCATTGTTGGGCTTAAAGCATAAAGGCAGCTTGATGTTCGGTTTGTCTGACGTCTAACTGCAGTCATGTCTGTGTGTTTCAGCTGGTTAACCCCGCTGCTCAACACCGGCAGGAAGCGGAGGCTGGAGGAAAGTGACATGTACAGCGTTCTCCCGGGGAATCGGTCTGAACCACTGGGAGAGGAGCTGCAGAGGTGCGTTCAGGTTTTATTCAGCTGCGGGCCAAACTTATATCAAATTGTATATATTATGATTTGACTGAATCTTCCAGTGCAGGGTCAGCAAAGTGTTGCTTGTTTCTTCCTGCAGATGTTGGGACAATGAAGTTAGAAAAGCTGCAAACGAAGAGAAGAGTCCAAGTCTCACCAGAGCTCTTATTAGTTACTACGGGAAGTCCTACGGTGCGGCTGGGTTGTTTGCATTTTTTCTGGTATGTCCTGGATATTTACATTTTGTCTGATCCTGATGATCACGAACCGGAAGCCAGAGGTTAGAAGAGCTGCGTTTTCTGTCTCTCTCTATCGTACAGGAGGTGATCAGAGTGATCCAGCCACTTCTTCTGTACAAGATAATCCAGTACTTTGAGAATTATGATCCAGACAACCAGGGAAGTCTGCACATGTTGTACGTTTACGCTGCCGCAATGTCCCTCTCGGCCTTTGGAGTGACTTTCTTCCAAAATCTCTACTACTACCATGTCCAAGGAGCAGGCATGAGGATAAGAGTGGCCGTTTGTCACATGATATACAGGAAGGTGAGTGAAAATACAGATTGTCTTAGATTGTTGTCACTCTTAGAAATGTGCCAGTAGTACTGAGCAGGCCGGTGAAACTTCTTTCCTCAGGCTCTCGGTCTCAGCAGTGAATCCATGGGCCAAACGACCACGGGACAAATTGTGAACCTTCTTTCAAATGATGTCAACCGTTTCGATGAGGTGCGTTTGTTCTCCAAGACAAATAACCTTTGACTCCTAGATGATCACGAGGCTCGGAGGCTGACCCGAAGTTATTTTTTTAGGTCACTTTCAATCTGCACTACCTGTGGATCGCACCTCTTGAAACGGTGGCGGTCATCGCTTTGCTTTGGTACGAGATCGGCCCCTCATGTCTGGCAGGCGTGGCGGGCCTCGGCCTCATGCTGCCTTTGCAGACCTGGTTTGGAAAGCTCTTTGGCGTGTTCAGGTACGGAACAAGATGAACAAGATTTAATGTGTCTGTGCCTGCTTTCTTTCTGTTTTTACAATCTGTTCCTGTTTAATTTCTTGCAGGAGCAAAACGGCAGCCCTGACTGACGATCGAATCCGCATCATGAACGAGGTGGTGTCTGGCATCCGGATCATCAAGATGTACGCGTGGGAGAAACCGTTCACAGCTCTGATTACTGAAGTCAGACGGTGAGGGTCGAGCCAGTCTTTAATCTATGCTCAGAAACAGCTTCCCTTGTTGTTTTGTTTGGCAGCTTGAGGCGTTTCTTTGTTAAAAATTATCTTTTATGATGTCTGTCTTGTAGTTAATGCTTCATCTCCTGATGGTGTTGTGATAGTCCCAAGATGTTTCTTAAAGGAATGCTCTTCTCAAATTGAAACATCATTCTTGAGTGATGTGGAACACTGATGTGCAGTTGGACAGTGAAGTGGATGAGGCCGCAGGGTTTGCTTTGCCTTCTGTAGTCACAGTTTTTTTTTTTTTAACAGACTCCCTTCAGGCGAGAGATTAGAGTTTTAGAGTTTAGTGATAGACGTGGAGCAAAGTATGACTTACTCACTGTGCTGCTGCAGAAGGTAAAAGGTCATCTTTATCTAGAACACAAATCAAGCATGCTCATTCACTTTGGTTAACCGCGTGCTGCCTGTTGAGTCTTGTCGCTAGTGGTATGATGCACAGGCTAAAAACAGGATGGTCATATTTGACACAGCAAGTCTCTCACACACACACACACACACACAGAAAAGATTCCTCTTCCTGTCACTGATTACATGAATTAAGCTTCAGTTGGCATGCATGGAGGGTTAACTGGCTGATCATTAACGGTCATATTCCAAGAACCGCATTTGGTCAAAATGTTGCAGTGAAGAATTTTTTTTTAAAGGTCCAGCGTTGATGTCTATAGCAGTGAGGTTGCAACCAACTGAATACTGCTCGCCTCACCCTCCCCTCCCAGAGTTTAGTTTGTCCGCTCTGGGCTGCTGTAGGTTCAACATGGCGGACTCTGTGGAAGAGGACAGTTTCACCGCCAGCACCATCATTTTCGTTTTCTGTTCCCAGGAAAGAAATCAGTCAGATACTGAAGAGCTCCTACCTGCGAGGCATCAACATGGCCACCTTCTTCGCCAGCAGCAAGGTCATCGTCTTCATCACCTTCACCGTCTACGTCCTCCTGGGCAACGCCATCACCGCCAGCAGCGTGTTTGTCACGGTCTCCCTGTACGGCACGATCAAGCTCACGTTCACCCTGTTCTTCCCGCTGGCCATCGAGAAGCTGTCAGAGACTGCGGTCAGCATTCGCAGGATTCAGGTAATTCTGTTTCCTGCGAGGAATTCTAGCAGCTGGTGACGACTTTATTTGTACATAAAAAATCTGTTTGTGTCCTTTGCAGAAATTCCTCCTGCTGGAAGAGGTCAACAGAAGAAACTTTGGACTTCCTCAGGAGGAAAACTCCGTTGAGATTGAGAAACTGACGTGCTCCTGGGATAAAGTAACACTTCACAGTGGTCGTTTTACAGGGCACTAATAAGCTTAGTTCTGTATAGTACACAGTGTTTGGTCTTGTTTCTTCAAAGCAGGGTTTTTTTGTCTCCTGCCAGAGTTTGGACGCTCCATCTTTGCAGGACGTCTCGGTCACAGTGAGGTCAAACCAGCTTCTTACTGTAATCGGGCCAGTCGGGGCTGGAAAGGTCAGTACAGCTGTATTGGCTTGCTGAGCTTCAGCTCACGTGTGAATGACTCATATCAACAGTTAATCTGAGTAAAGCGAAAGGAAAGAAATGGCTTTATTCACTGGCTGGCTCACCACGTTCCCCAACAGTCCTCCCTGCTGAGCGCCATACTGGGAGAGCTGCCTCATGACGAGGTGATGCTGAAGGTCAAAGGTCAGCTGTCCTATGCCGCGCAGCAGCCCTGGGTGTTTCCTGGAACCATCCGCAGTAACATCCTGTTTGGACGAGAGCTGAACAAGCAGAAGTACGAACAAGTCGTCAGAGCCTGCGCCTTGAAGAAGGTGACGCAGGATGGCTGTCTTCCAGAGCAGCAGTACTCCGCTAGTTAACGGAGCCAACGTTTTGTATTTCATATTTACTGTTAGTATTGTGTCGTGTGTTTGGATGCACAATGATAAACCCCCATCGTCTTCTCATACAGGACTTTGAGCTGCTCCCAGACGGAGACCAGACTCTGATCGGGGACCAAGGGGCCACACTGAGCGGGGGACAGAAAGCTCGTGTCAACCTAGCGAGGTAAGAGCGAGATGAGGTATTTAAGATAAGATATTTGCTCTCACATACTTTGATGACGTCACTGGCCCGTTTGTGTGTCAGGGCTGTGTATCAGGATGCAGACATCTACCTCCTGGACGATCCTTTGAGTGCTGTGGACGCCGAGGTCGGGAGACACCTCTTTGAGCAGTGAGTGACCGCTTCTGTCAGGACATTCACGACTGCCGTGTTCAGTTAAATAAGTATACAAGATGTATATTTTTTCACCCAGTCATGATTCAGGAGATTTTTAATCTCTTCCCTGGTTAAATAAAGTTTAAAAAATCCAAAAGGTCTCAAATCCAGTACAGTAAAGGGTTAACTAACGTAGGCGGCACTAACCCGGAGTTAGGTGGAAGTGCAGATTCCTGAGTTGTTTACAAATGAGCGCCGATCTGATTGGATTAAACGCCCGAGCCGGAGATATCGTTTGCCTGCAGTAATAGCGGCTGCTGCTCTGTTACCTGCTGCACCGTGCTAAAGCTACAGATGAATGATTAGTTTACAACAGTGCAGGGCATCCTATGAAACCCCTACCTCATACTAACCATTAGCCTGTTTCAGCAGGAGGTGTACACAAAAGAAATGCATGCATTATGCAGGATATCAGGAGTCGAACAGGAGCTTTGTACATCCTGCCAGTTAAAGTCGTTTAATTAATTCTGCATACTGTTTGAGTGTACTTTGTTTTCACACTGGTTCTGGTATCTGGTGATGTTGTTTCATGTTTCAGGTGCATCTGTGGCCTGCTGAAGAACAAGTGTCGTATCCTGGTCACCCACCAGCTGCAGCACCTGTGGGCAGCCGACCAGATTCTGGTCCTCCAGAAGGTTAGTTTGTACTGGTGGTAAGCTAAATCCAGTCTGCTCTACTTTCTATTATTCACTGCACCTCATCACTGTTTTTTTTTTCTTGTTTCTGTCTCTCAGGGTCGTGTCAGAGCTCAGGGTACCTACAATGAGCTGCAGCACTCGGGCCTCGACATCGTGTCCCTGCTGGGAAGCGACAAGGAGCACAGTCGATTGTCTCCATCAGCTGACGGGGACGAAGTGTCGTTACACGGCCAGACCGACCGCTCACACACCTCACAGCCTCCTACCAGCAGCCTCCTGCCACCAGAGAGCGACAAGGCAGACCAGCTTCCTGTAGGCACACTTTCAAAATAAAATCCCGATTAGTTATTCACTTTTTAGATTGCTTTCCAGAGTCCTCAGACTTTTTGGCGGTTTGCAGGTTGAAACAGATCGAGCCAATGAGGAGACTCGAGCTGAAGGAGACGTTGGCAGCCATGTTTATCTCAAGTACTTCACGGCAGGCTGTAACATCCTGGTGTTACTGCTGATAGTGCTGCTGAGTGTCATAGCTGAGGTAATTCTTCATATTCTTATTCTTGAATGTGGACTTCTTTTCTGTGTTTTTTACTGTGATTATTTATATATTGAACTTTGTTTCCATTCATAGGTTGCATATATTCTACAGGACTGGTGGCTGGTGTACTGGTGAGTGTGTTTTCCATTGCCTGATGGGAAATGGAGTGAACACACTTGTTTGTTTTTAGCATTAGTTGATCTGTCGCTGTTTATCTCATCAACCTTCAGGGCCAGAGAGGAGTCTCTTAACAGCACAGTCACTGCTGTAGATGTCAAACATGGCATGAATACAACTCGCTCAGATCAAGAGTCCAGTCTCACATTTTACCTCAGCATTTACTCAGGTAACTCAAAGCTAACTTAAAGCATCGTTGTTGACTGACAGGAGTGTAAAGCTTTGTCTTCTGTTGTAAGGTTTGACAGTAGCTGCCGTCATATTTGGCTACGCCAGGAGCTTTGCAGTCTTTTACGGGTTGGTGAGATCAGCTCAGAATCTGCACAACAGCATGTTTAGCGCCATCATCCGGACGCCCGTTCGCTTCTTTGACGTCAACCCCGTAGGTGAGTCCCGCTTCCACTTCCAGCCGCTCATCGAAGTCTTTTCTTCGGACTGACTTTGTTTTTCACACTTCGTAGGAAGAATCCTCAACAGGTTTTCCAAAGATATTGGCCAGATGGACTCCATGTTACCAATCACCTTTGTGGACTTCTATCAAGTAAGAAATGAGCACTGTTCCACGCTGTTGTGACAGAGATCCTGACCGACATTGTAAAAGTTACAGACCTACCCGGCTCTCACTGTGGGAGGCGGAGCCTGTTTTCCAGGACAGAGTTCACCGTAGTGTCTGCATCTATGAATTCATCAGTTATTTACCTCATGAAGTTAACCAAGACTTGACCTCAAACACCGTTTTAGGAAGTTCACTGAGTCCAAGTGTTGAAATCTTGTCACGTAATCATCAGTACACAGCGGCACCTACTATGCTTTTACTGCCAGAGACAGACTGCTTTCCCGGGGATAGAGTCACAGAGACTTTGTGCATCATGTCGACTGCTGATTGTATTTGTTCATTTTAACCTAATCTTTTTGCAGTTCTCTTATTTTTTCTTCACTTCCTCACAGTGCGGCACTTTGTCTGTGTTTGTAGCTACTTTTTCAGAATGCTGCTGTGGTTGCGGTGGCAGCCTCGGTCATCCCTCTCATCCTCATCCCCTTCGTCCCTCTGCTTTTTATCTTCCTGTTCTTGAGGCGCGTCTACCTCCGAACATCGCGAGATATCAAGCGCCTTGAGTCTACGAGTACGATCCCTGCACGTGCATGATGGGTTTTTTTAGTCCAGAGATAAAGATTTAAGCCTTTTTAAATACCGATTTTCCTCCTCGTTTGTCATCTGTCTTGCAGGTCGGAGTCCAATGTTCTCCCATCTGTCTTCATCTCTTCAAGGCCTGCATACGATCCGTGCCCTCAGAGCAGAGGAGAGGTTAAAGAAAACGTTTGACGAATATCAGGACCTGCATACAGGTTCGCCTCTCCTGTTAACGTTGCCCGAAGTGTTATTATTCCTCGGAGTCAATCTTTACTAAGATAAATGCTCCTCTTCTCTTCTCAGAGATGTGGTTTTTATTCCTGATGACCTCCCGCTGGTTTGCATTTAACCTTGACTGCATTTGCTGTGTATTCATCACCCTTGCAACATTTGGCTGCGTCCTAATCAGAGACGGTGAGTAACATTGCAGTCTTACTAAAAATATCTCTCTATGCAGATGACACATTGGTGTATGTCATTGTATCATGTTTTAGCATCCAGTTCCTCTATGAATCAAAACATTTTCTAGAATGTCTAGAAGAAAATGTAACTATTTGCCGCTTTTTGTTGAAAAATCCAAATCATTATCATGTGTCTTTGTGTTTCTCAGGGCTCAGAGCTGGACAGGTGGGTCTGGTCCTGTCCTACGCTGTGACACTCATAGGTAATTTCCAGTGGATGATGAGGCAGAGTGCTGAGGTGGAGAACATGGTAATAACTGACTTCTAAAGCAATCATATATTATAAATAGTTTTTCATTAGTATCAAACCTCAGTATGTAACGTGTGTTCTGCATCTCTTCTGTCTCCAGATGACATCAGTGGAGAGAGTGGTGGAGTACACAGAGCTAAAGAGCGAAGCACCCTGGGAAACCCAGAAGCGTCCTCCTCCTGATTGGCCCAGCAAAGGCCTGGTGACCTTCGACCAGATGAACTTCTCTTACAGCGACACACCGCCCGTCCTCAAAGACATCAGTGCCACCTTCCAACCCAATGAGAAGGTGAAAGATCTTGGTCTGCATACATCCAGAGTCTGCTGGATTATGTCATAGTCTTCATGGCTTTTTTATGTATCAGGTTGGGATTGTCGGTAGGACCGGTGCTGGGAAAAGTTCTCTGGTCTCGGCTCTGTTCCGCCTCGCAGAGCCTCAGGGGAAGATCTACATCGACGGTGTTTTGACCTCTGAGATCGGCCTCCACGACCTGAGGCAGAAGATGTCCATCATCCCTCAGGTAAACATAGCTGACCTCCTCAGCTTCTGATTGTGCTCTGTTAGAGTCTAACCATGTTCTGTGGGTTCCCCAGGACCCGGTTCTGTTTACCAACACAGTGAGGAAGAACCTGGACCCTTTTAACCAGCACACTGATGAAGACCTGTGGAAGGCTCTGGAGGAGGCTAGTATCCAATCAGCACTCACATTGTTGTCCACACACGCACAATCTGACCCCACCTCTGTCTTCCCTGCAGGTGCAGCTGAAGTCCGCGGTGGAGGAGCTGCCTGGTAAATTGGAGACGGTTCTGGCCGAGTCGGGCTCCAACTTCAGCGTGGGTCAAAGACAGCTGGTGTGTCTGGCCAGAGCCATCCTGAGGAAGAACCGCATCCTCATCATCGACGAGGCCACGGCTAACGTGGACCCCAGGTACTGCTGACACAAACCCTCTATCCTGAAGATAGAGTAGGAGGTCATCGGCATATAAACTCATTTTGTGTTCTATATTGGCAGCGTGGATTCACAAATCACTGCAATCTGTCCAGTGTCCTAACTATTTGAGAATCACGGTTGTACACATGCATCTCGCAGCTGATTGTTATTTTTGTTGTTGCCGTCTCTGTGCAGGACAGACGAACTGATCCAGAAAACCATACGGGACAAGTTCAGAGAGTGCACTGTGCTGACCATCGCTCATCGACTCAACACAATCATAGACAGCGACAGGACACTGGTGAGTCCTCTCTTCTACAAACCACTGAACTCAGCACTCCATCAAAATAGAATTAGCTCGAGGTAGGACGTTTTCTAAGAATCATTTTATCTCACTTTAAGGTGCTGGACTGTGGTACCATCCAGGAATTAGACCGTCCCTTCACCCTGCTGCAAAACAAAGAGGGCGCTCTCTACAAGATGGTGCAGCAGATGGGTCCGGTCGAGGCAGCGGCCCTGCTGGAGGCAGCTACACAGACGCATCTGAACACGTGAAAAACAAGTAACTACATGACATCTAAATAGACATGTTTTGAAGGAAACACATCAGTGTTGAGAGCCTGAGGAGCTTCTGTGTAGACTGATGCAAGAAGACGCCACAGTACACTCACAAAGTTGAAGCTAGCACTGCTGTTTTAATATAATCCAAAGTGTCACAGTGTATATTTGATTTTCTACTTCTTTCACATAAAGATGATTTCATTTTTAAGTGTTCTGGTCTTGAATGATTATTTCTTCCCGTTGAGCCCATCAGGACAAATGTCGCTTAAAAAGGTGACCCAAAGAACGTCAGCAGTCAGATTTGGACATTTTTATGCAGAATTTGACAAAAATGTACAAAGTGTTAACAAGATAGTCATGACACATTTTAAACAATATTTCAACAGTAAAACAGACAGACTGAATGTCAGTGTGAGCGCTGCCTGGTCTCCCCCTGTAAACTGTCACAGTGACTAGAAACAGTATAAAATGAAGTTTGTACAGCTTAAAGGGATAGTTCGGAATTTTTGACATGAAGCTGTATGGCATCCCCGTCAGTAGTGTCGCACATCCACACCGACTTACCCCCGACAGTGTCCCGTGGGCCGAGTCCTGTCCAGGTTTGGTCAGTATCGAAAGTAGTCCGGCAGGTTTGCTGGGACACTTAAATAAAAAGTTTTTCTTCTCAAAACAGCATGTGTTCAAAAGAGCGATTTATTTGCATCACAAAACCAATGTCCACGAAAAAGTCCCACCTCGTAATCACTTGGCCCTACTTTCTCTCTTTGTATCCCTGCGCTGCTGCAAGTGGCCGCTACTGTTTAGTTTTGTTCGCGGACGTGCCGCGTCGGAATGGGGCACTTTTTCAAGCGCCCCATTCCGACCCAGCTCCTTCCGCCCCACCAGGCTCTCTCCGCAGCGCAGGGATACAAAAAGAGAGAAAGTAGGGCCAATTGATTACGAGGTGGGACTTTTTCGAGGACATCGGTTTTGTGATGCAAATAAATCACTCTTTTGAACACATGCTGTTTTGAGAAGAAAATTTTTTTTTTCACGTGTCCCAGCAAACCTGTCGGACTACTTTCGTTGCTGACCAAACCTGGACAGAACTCGGCCCACGGGACACTGTTGGGGGTAAGTCGGTGTGGATGTGCGACACTACTGACGGGGATGACCTACAGATTCGTGTCAAAAATCCTGAACTATCCCTTTAATGACACTGCAGCATAAATCTCGTCTAAATGAATCTGAAAGCTGTTTAGATTTGGTAATCGCTAGTTGTGTGCAACAATGCTACCTGTATATAAAAAGGCAACTTTGGATAGTTAGACAGCATCATTGATTAAATGAACAAGTCAAAGTGCTGCAGTTCTGAAATAAGGCACGTAGTTTGTTTTAAGGATGATGCGGTCGCTTCAAAGTAATTTCTCCAAGGCATCAGTGTACTGAGCAGCAGTCTGTTAATATAAATATGAAGCTTAGAAAATAAATAGTGATCCATGTCAATTTTTACAGCACTCCCGTCAAAGCTGTCTCATCAGCTTGAAGGAGACTACAGCATAATGTGCGTATAGTTGGTCCTGCTGAGGCCGGTGCCTTGCCGATCTCGTCCTCCGTTTCCTCAGAAGCTCGACCTGTTGAGGCTTTTCTATCCAGGCTGGTGAGCTTTCACCACAGGCTGGAGGAGCGCAGTACGAGCCCAGGCACTTTGTCTTCAGAGCTCACAGAGCCGTCTCAAAGATAATCAGGCTGCCGTCCGCTGTCTCTGCGTGCCCGTTTAGAACGCTGTGGTGACTTCTGCTGTCGTAAGCCTGAACACAGAGCGTTTGCAACGTGAGAGTTACTTAAAGAAAAGCTTTGGAACACATTAACGTGTGTTAGAGGGTCAAACTCACCCGTTTAGCTGCTTCTAATAGAGCTGCTGCCTCCTGTTTGCCAGTCTGCTGCACCATTTTATAAAAGATACCATTTGGGTCTTGCAGCAGGGTGTAAGGCTCGCTATAGGCATGAATGCTCCCTGCATCGAGAACCTGCAGACAAAACCAATTTCATATTTTTAAATGTGATCAATAATAAATGTTCACATTAGTTGAAGCTGATTTAACTTTAAAGATGATGGTGAACGTGTTACACAGACAGGTGTCTCTGCCACTCAAACCAAAGCAGTTCCAACTGCAGCCTCCAAGAAGCTCTTTAAATTTGAATCAGCTTTATTTATTTAAAAAGGACTCACCAGTATCCTGTCGCTGTCTATGATTGTGTTGAGACGATGAGCGATGGTCAGCACAGTGCACTCTCTGAACTTGTCTCGTATGGTTTTCTGGATTAGTTCATCTGTCCTGCACAGACACAGCACGCACACTCATCATTTTACAGAACATAAAGTGCGTGATAAGAAAACTTGCCGTGATGCTTTTGCTGCTGAGGTGAGGTGAGCTGTGTCAGTACCTGGGGTCCACGTTGGCCGTGGCCTCGTCGATGATGAGGATGCGGTTCTTCCTCAGGATGGCTCTGGCCAGACACACCAGCTGTCTTTGACCCACGCTGAAGTTGGAGCCCGACTCGGCCAGAAACGTTTCCAGTTTACTGGGCAGCTCCTCCACCACGGACTTCAGCTGCACCTGCAGGGAACATGAAGATCCTCTACATCATTAAAGCAGCTCTGATTGTGGTACGAGTGCACCGTGTCTAATAATCCTAGTTATTAAATTTTAAACCGTTTCAGTCGTGTGTGTGTGTGTGTGTGTGTGTTGCTGACCTCTTTCAGAGCGTTCCACAGTTCTTCATCTGTGTGTTGCTTAAAAGGGTCCAGGTTCTTCCTCATGGTGTCTGTAAACAGCACTGGGTCCTGGAAAACATGAAGAGGGGGGGACCAGAGGTCACTCTACACATCAGTCATTGGATATTAAAAGTCAAAGTGACATGTTTCTGATGAAAAACATAAATTATTATTCTATAACTGGAACACAGCTGCTACAATGTTAACCAAACGTAATGAAAAAAGTTAAAAGAAACAATATTACATTTCCTAAATTAGCGATTCAGTTTAGTGAACAGACATCCTTTCTAGCATCAAAACCATCCTTAAAAAAAGGACAAATCCCACATGACACTGGTGCCACAGAGCTCAGAGGAACAGAACAAAGACCCATGTGTGTGGAAAGAATCAAAATAAATCTATTTTTACATGTTCATTCGGGCCAGTCTAAGAACTCATACGCGCTTTCTTCCTCTGAGCTAAAATCTCCTCGAGCTGGTCGTGCAGTAGGTGAAGGTCAGCTATGTTTACCTGAGGGATGATGGACATCTTCTGCCTCAGGTCATGGAGGCCGATCTCAGAGGTCAAAACACCGTCGATGTAGATCTTCCCCTGAGGCTCTGCGAGGCGGAACAGAGCCGAGACCAGAGAACTTTTCCCAGCGCCGGTCCGACCCACGATCCCAACCTGACACACAGAAGAGGAGAACATCGGGTTATACGTCACGTGAAACCAGCAGCATTTGTTGCTCCGAAGACAAAAAGATGTCCCACCTTCTCTCTGGGTCGGAACATCGCTTTCAGGTTGTGCAGCACCAGCGGTCCGTCGCTGCTGTAGGAGAAACTGACCCGGTCAAAGGTCACCAGGCCTTTGCTGGGCCAATCAGGAGGAGGTCGCTTCTGGGTTTCCCAGGGTGCTTCACTCTCTAGTTCAGTGTACTCCACCACTCTCTCCACTGATGTCATCTGGAGACAGAAGAGATGCAGATAGTGAAGATTAAACGATGGGCAGACAATTCTCTCTACTCCGCATTTCCTTCTCTTAATCCATCATCAGTAAATTTCAACAACAAACAAATTTAACACTTAACCTTCCTTTCTTACCATGTTCTCCACCTCTGCACTCTGCCTCACACCCCACTGGAACATACCCATCAGTGTGACAGAGTAGCTGAGAGCCAAACCAA
This sequence comes from Nibea coibor, assembly GCA_023373845.1. Taxonomy (NCBI): domain Eukaryota; kingdom Metazoa; phylum Chordata; class Actinopteri; family Sciaenidae; genus Nibea; species Nibea coibor. Next base: position 5,481,800 of record CM041732.1, on the reverse strand, counting down.
CAGAGCCAGCGTCCAGCTCTAACAGAAAAAGAGAAAAGATGCTTCATGTTTTATTGCATAGCACACACGTTCACGTTGAATCGAAGGTTGAACATCTTCCTCACGGTTTCTGAGCAGCAGGCAGCCAAAGGTGGTGATGGTAACAAAGATGGAGCAGATGCCATCAAGGCGCAGAGCGAACCAACGGGAGGTGGTCAGGAACAGGAACCAGGCCGCTGTTCAACACAGGGAATTATGTTATTCACTGGACTGACACCGCTCACACAAACTTTATGTCAATGAACCAAAGGAGGAGAGTGTTGAGGCTGACCTGAGTGCAGGTCCTGATGCTCATCGAAGGTTTTCTGGAACCTCTCCTCTGCTCCAAAGGCTCGGATCGTCCACAGACCCTGAAGAGATGAGGACAGGTGGGAGAAGACTGGACTCCGAGCTGCGGATGACAAAGAGGAGAGGTTGGTGGCACAAGAGTACATTATTATGGTTTGCATTAGCTTACGTGGCGCTGTGACACTCACTGGTGGCCTCGAGGCGTTTGATTTCCCTGGCGGTCCGCAGGAAGTAGCGGCGCAGGTAGAGGAAGACGAGAAGCAGGGGCAGCACCGGGATGAGGATCCAGGGGATTACCGACACTGACACACTGATCACACTGAGGATCTGCAGGAAAACCTGCTCAGAGAACAAAAACACAAAGTTCTCATCGGTTCAGATGGTTGTTTACTGACTGTTCACTGATGTCACGTTAAATGTTAGCAGCTTAATGTCTTAGTCAATGCTGCTGAATAGGTCTCCTCACCTGTATGAAGTCTACAAGAGTCCATGGCATGTTGGAATCCAGCTGTCCAATGTCCTTTGAAAATCTGTTCAACACTCTTCCTGAGGAGAGAAGATAGTGATGTAGTTTGATGATAATAAATAATAAACATAAGCCTTTGCTAATTGTATAATTAGCACTGTTTACACTGTTGCTTACCAATGGGGTTGATGTCAAAGAAGCGCACAGGTGTTCGGAGTATTGCGGTGAACATACAGTTGTGCATAGACTGTGAACACCTCACCAGCACGTTGAACAGGGCCAAATTCCTGGTAAAGCCAAAAATGATGGTGGCCACAGTCAGACCTGTAAAAAACAGAGCCCGTCTTTACGCCACTGAAACAGCACAAAGTACGCACGGGGCGGGAAACACGCCGAGCATGTTTGCAGGTTACCTCCATAAACCCCCAGGTAGAAGTCTGTGTTCAGCTCTTTGGTGACGTTTGAACCGTTTTGGATGATGGTGCTGTTGGCGGTCAACTTCTCTTGCTCGTCAGCCCTGATCAGTCAGAAAGACACGCAAACATAAGTCATACTAAAGCAGGCACAAAGTGGAATACTGAGAATTCATGTGCAGCATATTTACTTCTTTTCAGTGGTTTTGCTTTGAATACGTACCAGTAAGCCAACCACCAATCCTGCATGATGTATGCCACCTAGAAGATAAAACATGAGCAGTGTGTTAGTGTGTTTCAGGGAATGCCTGCTTCTCTGTGCTGCAGACTTTTCACATTTCTCACTGAGCTAACTGATTCATCAGTATTGTTGGGCTTCTTGCCTACCTGAGCCAGAATGTTGACCAATAGGACCATGAGAAGAACCGCTATGTTGGCTCCAGCTCGCAGGTATTTCACATACAGGCTCACTCCAATGGTTCCCTGAGCGCGACTCTCTTCTGCTACTGTCTGCACTTGCTCGCCCTGTGTGGACAAAGGATTAACTCAGTGCACACACACTTTATCATTCAATTGTGGTTCATTGTCTGAGTGTAGACAATTAAAAAGGGAGAACATTTTATCATGTGACCATATTTAGGAAGATTTATGACATATCATTCAAACTAACAGAAGCAATTCAACAAAACAGTCAAATCAAAGCATTCTTCAAGCCCCACTCTGTCTTTGTTTACGTAGCTTAAACCTGCTGCAGCTCATTTTTTGTCCACTTGAGGGTAGCAGAACCAAACTAACACACTTTTGTCTATTACACATATCTCCATTGCACATACGCACAGCTTTAATGAATCAAACATCCTGGAGATAGGAATCTTCCAAAGTTATATACGAACCAGTAACTGGTCTCCATCTTTGACCGACTGCACAGAGGTCTCAGAGAGCACAGAGTTCTGCGACAGAGTTCTTCCCCTGGGCGAGATGTCTGCAGGCTGCTGCTCCTCCTCCTCCTCCTTCTTCAGCAGGGAGGTGAAGTCCACTCCAGACTGCTGCAGCTCTGTGTACGTCCCCTTTTTTACCATGTGACCCTGTAACGTGCATACGTGGTTAACACATCTGCGGTCGTGTTGACATACCGCTGCCAACACCCAAACACGATCTCATCGCGTGTACACACACTTTGACAGGTTTATGATTAATACATTTCACTGCAGAACAGTCTGCAGCGACCTGGACAGACTGATGTTCATTATGTTGTTACAAAGAACAACACTATAAGTTTGTCCTGGGGGTGATCGGGAATGATGTCTTGTGTGCAAGGGTGACCTTTGACCTGAGGGTAGAGCTCACAGACTGTCCAATCAAAATGACTTGATCCTCCTGTTAGACCTTTCTTGTAACATTTCTTGTATTTGTAATTAATTAAAAAAAATAAATAAAAATGAACAGTTCGTTCTGACCAAGTAATCTGATTGGACGAGCTGTTCCATGAGTGACAAGACAGACAAACAAGCACTGGGACTTGAACTACACGCATCACTTCACTTTACAGGTGTTCTATCGACATTGATGTCACATTAACGTCACCATCTATCTCGGATTATAGAAACTGTGAGGATGAATGGACACACACAAGGTTCAGCCGTTTACTGCATGCTGCTGTAAACTGAATACGGTTACCTGATCAGCCACAGTGTTAGCAGTTTAAAGCTCCCTGTGCTGTCTGCAGGAAATATGACATTTGAACAATCCTTAGGAACGAGGCAAACTCTTAAAAATAAGACCTGGTTGGTCGCTGAATGAAACACTGACTTTACCAAAGTAACTGTCCAGTTTCGTGCTCGGCGCTGATAAATATTAAACATGTTTGATTTTAGCAGAACATCAGGACGAGAAGCAGAGCACAGCGACTGTCAGACTGCTTGCACACATGATACAAAGCAGCTGGTCTGTGGAAACACGCAGACCACAGAGTAGCTCGCAAACAAGTGTTCGTGATTATGTGTTGCTTAGCAACAGCGCAGTTGTGGAAGACTTTGAGTGGGTGGAGCCAAATGCATGTTCAAATAAACAAACCAATCATAATAATCTTTTGTCAGTTATTGAGCTTGTTGATGTTGATTGATTTTATTTGAACGTACAGAGGGCCTGTTCCTGTAAAACCACTCGCATGTCTACTGAAGAGCAGACCTGTTCGTAGGACTCTGCTGTAAAACAAACGTGTACATGGAGCGTAGGGTGGGTGCAGAGCACCTACCTCCTTCAGCACCACAATCTGGTTGGCTGCCTTCAGGTACTGCAGCTGGTGGGTGACCAGGATGCGAGGCTTGTTCTTCAGCAGGCCGCAGATACACCTGACACGACACACAGTGAAGATCACGTCAGGTGTGAGCACAAACATACAGGACACTGTGTGTCGGACTGACAGAGTAGTGTGTTGGAACTCGAGTTTTTCTTCACGTGTACCTCTCCTGAGCACAGTTGTTACTGGGACGTACTGGTCTGTGGGAGGAAGAGTAACAGGAAAAGCGTGGCCAGTTTCAATTGTCCGCCTGACACTAGCAGCACCGCACCTCTTCCTGGCTTGTTCTTAGTTCTTGGCCTTTCAAACACTGTTAGCCTTTTCTCGATCTTCTTGGCTATGTTATGAAACAATGCTGATACGTTTCCGTGCCTCTTGTTACGGGAACAGCCTCCTGCTGTGTGTTTCTGCTGAAGGCTGTGAGCCTGCTTTGAAGCGCTCTCCGGGGACTCTGTTGACCAGAACACTTCAGTATTTTCCTGTTCGGCTGTAGCTTAACAGCGTGTGAGATCTTAACCTGCGGCTCTAACACGTGAATATGATTGTGGGTAGGTAAATGTTGCACTTGACAAAGGGGTGAGAAGTGGAGCTCACAGCTCAAAGATCACTCACTGCTCAAAGAGGTGTCTCCCGACCTCGGCGTCCACAGCACTTAAAGGATCATCCAGGAGGTAGATGTCTGCATCCTGATACACAGCCCTGACAAAACACACACGTGTTGTTAGACAACATGTTGCTACTACATCACGATTTAAGCTTTAAAGTCATTTGTTTTCTATTTATTCTCACAGTTTGTGTTGCTCTTACCTCGCCAGGTTGACACGAGCTTTCTGTCCCCCGCTGAGTGTGGCCCCTCTGTCCCCGATCAGAGTCAGGTCTCCGTTTGGGAGCAGCTCCAAGTCCTGCACGGACAGACAAAATGCATCGTCACATGGAAGTCCAACGTCAAAACAGAGCAGCAATCACACTGAGAGCGTTTATTTGTTAATAAAGACGCCCTAGTGTGAAGCCTTCACAAACTTGATGCTTCGTTTTAAACATTTGGACAGCAGAGGTGTTATACAATCTGAGGCTCCCGACCCTTTGATGCACGTATGTGGTCGTCACATGTCTGAACATGTACAGAGAAAGAACGCACAGCTCTGTCTTTAGAAAGGTTTTTTTTTAAAGTACAAGAGTGAATTAGGAGTGTTTTCTCCCCTGACCTCTCAAACAATGTGTTATCTAAGACTTCTGTCAACAAGGAAGTTTGAGCAGCAAGTCCATGTTTATCTTTCGAGTGCATCATAGGCGTAGTCGGCCTTATACAAGTTTATCATCCAACATGAGGAAATCACATCAGAGAAGCGAAACAGGAAGAGCTACTGTAGGCCTCAAAAGGCTCCACAACAACTCAGTTTAAGCCTAGAGCTGCAACAGCCTTTCTATGTGTGACAAGAAGAAGTCTACCTCACCTCTGCTAAAAGTTTGACACTAACACAAAGGTTCTTCCTTTCAATCATCACATGTGACACCGATGTCTGAGTGAATCAGCACATTTCTGCTCATAAAAAGAGATGAAGCTGGTTTATGGACTGTTAAAGTCACACATTAAATCAGACAGGCCCAATCGAAGATGATTATTGTGTTGTGTGTGTGTGTGTGTTTTTTATTTGGATCATTCAGAGTTAGTCTGCAAACAATAAGTGAACAAAGTAACAACACTAACATGTAACTCATTCACTAGATACAGCTTCAGTAACCTCTCACTGAGTGACACTGACAGCTGAGGGCAATCACTGTTCCACCAGTGCTGGAAGTCAGACGTGCACCGACGGGCATCTCGTACTTTAAGATGTGCCAGAAACAACAAATGAAAATAATTCAAGCTTGGTCGAAGCTCTCCTAAACGTCTTGCATGCAAATTAGAAATTGACACATAGTGTGTCAAAATAACATCACAGAGATGTGAAATGTTTTTTTGGCAGCTACTGCAAACTCTAAACTGTTTGAATCACTTAATATATACAGCAAGAAAGATTATTCTCAAATTCTGGATACCCGCATTCGACAAGTGGTACAGGGTGGTACTGAGAACATTCAGTTTATCCTCCTCTGGACTGAACTGCGCTCTACCTAACACGGAAAAGGATACAGCAATTTAATTCTACAGCCTTAGGGCATGCATTTTTACAGACCACAGACAAAATAACTTAGAGTTATAACTTATAAGAGTTTAACTCTCGAGCTCTGTGGGTTTGATTTGATTACATTTAACTCACAGTAGCAACATTAGGAAACATTAGGAAACTCCACGACTGTCCTCACATTTTGATTAACCTTGCGCGTGCTCGGCTGTGACAGCTCTTTTTTTCCCCATCTTCAAACATGTGAAACACACACTGCTGACTGACTGCTTGACAAAAGAATGACTCTGCGCCAACGTCTCACTTATCAAAGGCACTGATATGAAACACTAGGAGTAATTCTGATAACTTATATACAATCTGTACTTCATGGGCTGCAACATGTAATCAGTGAGTGATAATAAGTCTCTCACCCTCTTTAGAGCGCAGGCTCTGATGACTTGTTCATACTTCTGGTTGTTCAGCTCTTTCCCAAACAGGATGTTACTGCGGATGGTTCCAGGAAACACCCAGGGCTGCTGTGCGGCATAGGTCAGCTGACCTTTGACCTTCAGCACACCCTTTTCGGCAGACAGCTCTCCCAGGATGGCGCTCAACAGTGACGACTGCAGGCACAAGGAAAGGTAACACATGGGTGATGTGATGTCTCGTCGAGCTGCTTTCTGACTCCAAAGTGTTGACATGAGTGTGTAACTGACCTTTCCAGCCCCGACTGGTCCAATCACAGCCAGCAGCTGATTTGAGTTCAGAGTGAAGGAGATGTTCTGCAGGGACGGAGCAGCCAGATTCTGCAGGAGGGACAAAACGTATTTGATTTGAATAGAAGAACCCAGAAATGATGCGACGACTGCTCACTGATTTACAGAATACAAATGCACAGTGCACACAAAGCAGTCCAGCACTAATTTAACCTGTTTAACGACTTAGGAGCTCGAGCAAATATAGCCTGCACCACAGCATTCCTTCCAAGAAGTGCTATATTATCTGGACATACTGTTTCGATACTACAGAGATCATAACTTCAAAACAAAGGCGACTACGTAGCTTAATGCAGTGAAAGGCCTCAGGGCATTGTATGTCAGCGAGTGCAACCTATCTGACCTCGTCCCAGTAGCAGGTCAGGTCCTGGATTTCCACAGAGGGTTCCATCTTCTTCTCCTCCTGTGGCAGTGCAGGGGCGTTTTTTGTGATCTCATCCAGCATCAGGAACTCCTTGACCATTTAAAAACAAACAAAGTCAGTTAGAAATCTTGAGGGTTAGACAAAAACCAGCTGGTGCAATTATTTAACATGCATGTCATTAAAGTAGATCTTTTCAAGAGTCCTTTGCTGCTGCTGTTGTTGTGAAATCATTCCAGAATAATTCATAACTGCCACAGCAATGTTCAAACTGGAGGCCAGGCAAGACCTTAAAGACCGACGGAGATTAATATATAAATGTAAGTTCCATCTAAGCCACCTCTAAATCTAAAAGCGGTGTACCTGGATCCTGCGGATGCTGACACGGCACTCAAACAGCTTCTCGATGGCACTGGGGAAGAAGAGGGTGACGGTGAGGCGCACCGAGGTGTACAGCGACACCGTCACAAACACGCGGCTGGCTGAGATGGTGTTTCCCAGCAGGACGTAGAGGGTGAAGGTGATGAACACGATGATCTTGCTGGCGCAGAAGAAGGAGGCCATGTTGAGGCCGCGTAGGTAGGAGCTCTTCATGATCTTGGAGATCTCCTTTCTGAGAGAACACACGGGAAGATCACGTGGGCTGAGTTCTAGCTTCACTTTTAGGGGGCATGCATGAAATGTACTCAAATAAAGAAAGGCTGAATCTTACAAACAAATCCAAAAATGCCTTTATTATTAGAGGCACATGAATCTACTCAGACGTGGCTTCAATCTTGGTAACAAACAGTTAGGGATGAGACCTCTGGCAGAGAAGGACTTTAATATATTTTAAGTGGATTTTTTCAGACCTTCCAAGCACAGAACGGCTAAAGTGTGCCCACAACCGAATGCCCCCAGATGATACGGGCATTTAAATCAGGTGGGAATAAATTCAAATGGACATCAAAACGACAAAGCAACATGCTGTAGGGTTGCGATGGAAACACTATGGTAAAGCCAACTCAGCTGGGCATGTTGAGAAGCTGGATGTGGTCTCAAGTTCATTTCAGTTAAGTACACAAACTCAAACTTTGGTAACTTGCCATTTCTCAGTGGAAAACAACATGACCCAGATCTCATCTAGGAGCCTGTCCCTCTTTAAAAGCTTCTCTGATCTATAAATATCCTCACTGTAAATAGAAACAGGTCTTGTTTTTACCTTCTGACGTCAGAGACCAGAGCAGCGAAGGGTTTCTCCCAGGCGTACATCTTAATGATCCTAATTCCAGACACCACCTCGTTCATTGTGCGGATCCTGTTGTCAGTCAGAGCGGCCGTCTTACTCCTGGAAGGAAAAAACATTTGAGTTGGCTGACGTACTTCATGCAAAAACAAAAACAATAACACATGTCAGGTCGTGACTGCGGCCTACTGCCGTTAACTGAGTTAACTGCTAACTTAGCTGCTGAACCAGAACTGAAGGCAGCCAAGCAGGCAACAGGCAGACAGCCTTGAAGACCAAAGGAAACCAGTTTGATGACAGTATTAAGGTGATGGACAGCTGCTGTGAGCAGGACGCTGACCACAAGGGGTGGGGGGATAATTGGTATCATTGGAACACCTCAAACTAGCCGGGACAGTCGAGTTTGAATGAAATGTGTTTCACGATGAGTTAACGAGACAATTAAAAAAGTCATAAACTCAGACACATTTATAACTTTATTACTTGACCCTTGCTCAGTACTGCCTGTGCATTCAGCATGACCAAACATGTTTGGTCATGTCTTCATGAACACGCATTAAAGTCACTTTCCACCACGTGTGGCCATCATGTTTAGGAACAGGTCAGATGGAGACTGAGACTAAATCCACACTAAGACGACTTTCTGCAGTTCTCAGCAGTCTGCCCACCGTGAAACACCTGAACAACAGAAAAACTGCTCATCATCAAGCAACAATAGTCATGTGAGAGTTAAAGCCCGAGGTTACTGAGACCTTTGACTGAAAAATCTGCCTGTTATCACTGTAAACTGCTTGTGTGCTGTTCCAGAGCATAGCAACGGTAACTAAGGGAGACCGCTTCACTCAATATCTAATTTTGTGTGTGTGTGTGTTACCTGAACTTCGAAAACAGCCTTCCAAACATGGTTTGCACGGGCATGAGGAACATGAGGACCACCATGCCCGCCAGGCACGACGGGCCGATCTCCAACCACAGTAGTCCCACGACCGCCGCTGCCTGGAGGGGCCCGACCCACAGGAAGTGCAGGAAGATAGTCACCTGTTGAAGAGCAGTGAATGATTCGTAACATGATCAGAGAAGCATGCACAAGCAAGACAAAACTATTTGCCAAACATGTCTCGGTAATGGCTAAGATCTGAGGTTGTTCTGAACAAGTATGTGTCTCCAAACATTCAGTGCAGACAGTTCCTACATAACGGACAGTCACTCCACAGGAACTTACAAAAGACTTTAATCCAAACCAGCATGATAGCATGACATGGTCTAATTAACAGCGCCACTGCCAAGAAACAAAATGCCCTGAATAAACCAGTTCTCACAGCAGGCTCTGACCCAGTGATTAAAACGAAACCTGCTCCAGTCAAATGAACTGGGTCTGGTGCCAGAAAAGGCTCAGAGTATAATCAAGCCCGAACCTCATGCGAAGAGAGAGTGAGCACAGTCAGGAGAGCGCTGACGTGAGATACTGTATCCACACACATATTAAACCAACATATACCCATCAAAACAATGTAGCGTGCAGCTATAATCACACCGTGGACTCAGGTAGTGACTTGCAAAATTACATCATATGTGAATTTGGAGGCCTTCAGCAACAGACAGCTGCTCCCACCATGTAAGAAGGAGCTCTAACACAGGTCCTTCATTCCAACAGCTGTCAGACTCTTTACCACCAGCATGACTTTTTTTACGAGTCGTTTATTATCCACCTTGTGTATACGAGCTGCTGTGACATGGGAATTTCCAGTGTGGGATCATTAAGTCTATTTTATTTGAGCTACTTCAGTTTACTTCATTTCCTGTTAACAAATAAAATGGCTGAGTCATCCACGCGGGTCAGACATCTAGAATTAGATCCAGCTCGAGATGTTGCAGAAGTTATGACATAATTTAAGACAACACAGTGACTACTACAACTCCACAAATAACTAATGATCATTTTCATTACAGATTAGTCTGTTAATCATTTGCTCAATTAATCAATTAGTTGCTTGGCCCGTATCATGTCTGAAACATGTTGATTAGCATTAGCCCAACGAGGCGTCCTCAAATGTCGTTAAATCCACAATAGAGATATTCAGTTTACGGTCTGTTGATTGTGAATTCTATAAGCGTGTTTACACCTGCTTTTCAGAAAAACCATAGCTGGAAAAACCAGCCTGGACACATCACGTGCGCTAAGTGACTCTACAAGCAAGCACCTCTGTTGACTCGTCTGAACCTTCTGTTTGTGCAAGCCTGGTCTAAATGCAGCACGAGCTTGCAAACACAAATGACTGCTAAACAGAAAGCTGAACCTCAACTTATTTTTAACTCACGAAAGTCTTCAGTTTGTTTTGCTCTGCTGCCTTTCACTAAACGTATCATAACTGTATTTCATTTTACCAAGGATAATGTGCTGGAACGATATTAAAAGGTAGTGAGACTAGTTTTTGAAGAAGTGGTCACATGGTGGGCTGAGATTCTACGATGTTCTGCCTTGACATTGCAGCAAATATGAAAAGCCCCTCTGATTCTTCTTGTTCTCTAAAAGCCTCACGTACATCATCAAACTTGTTGACGTCGTTGGAAAGGAGGTTGACAATCTGGCCTGTGGTGGTCTTTCCCATGGCTGAATTGCTGAGACACAGAGCCTAGAAAGAGACAGGAACCATCATCAATGCAGCAGAAAACAGAGGTATACAATGCTAACAGAACACCATGCTAATCTGCATTAGTGTGTAATACAGCTCTTAAAAGACGACATGACAGAACTCAGCATGTCGTGCAACAGGACAACAATTCAGCAGTGACTTTCAGCGGCCTTGGTATTTAAGTCAAGTACTGACCTTTTTGTAGATCATGTGACACATGGCCACTCTGATCTTCATCCCCGCTCTCTGGACGTGGTAGAAGTAGAGGTGATGGAGCAGTGCCAGGCCGATGGTGCATAAAGATAAGCCAGCTGCATATCCCAGAGTCTCATACAGCGCTTTGTAGTCGTCTGGGTCGTAATTCTCAAAATATTGAATCATCTTCCCCAAGATAACTGGCTGGATGACTTTAATCACCTCCTGATATGCAGGGAGGGAGACGAGGAAGGGTGAGGCTCTCGGCAAATTAATTACAGTGTGACCGTGCATGACCATTGACAGTGCAATGGTCTGGCTTAGTATTGGTTCCACTCACCTCGACCAGGGTGAAGAATCCGAGCACTGCGTATGGTTTCCAGTAGCATTTAATGATGGCTTTGGAGAGGCTGGGTGTCTGCAGCTCTGTGTTAGCCATCTGGACCTCGCAATCCCAGTGCCTGTCAGATAAAAGGTCATGTTATTTAATGCATTTCTTGTTTGTGTAATAAGAAGTCGAGCCATGCATCCAGATGAGTCAGGACTCGTCTGGGAGGCGGCAGTTACATAATTGCATCATTAAAAAGAGGCTTCTCTTTAACGTCATAGCATTGCTTGTAAAGTGACAGGCAGGATGGTTTTAGTCAGGCAACCTGTGCTAAAAGGCAAGTTTGGACCCGCTGTGGCAAATTGGGTTACTAGTGCTAGCTGCAGAGGTAGTAATGATCGATCACTGTAAACGGGATGACGAAGCAGAGGCATTTCATGATCTAAAAATCATGTCCCTTTTTGGGCATATATAAAAATCTAAAAAGCAGTATGGTGTCCATGACAACAGGAGAAACAGCTCTGAAATCACATCTGAAGTGATGGTAAACACTGCCTGTGACACATACAGTTAATACTAGACTTACTTTGGGCTGCATGTTTCTATAAATGGAGCTCCAAAATTGAGCTTTGTTGATTATATAACCATTTAAGGTTCAAGTCCATTCAGAGGAGACGGCTGGGTTTCTTCTATCGTCTTCCTGTTGTTAGCAAATTCCATAATAAGACTAAAACTGATGTGTCGTCTCAGTGCTTTCAGCTTCCCTAGTCTCAGTTCCCACTGAAGTATGACATACACACTGTCACTTAGAGAGAGAAAGCAGCTGGTCAGAGCAGCAGGAAATAGTCCATTTGTTTGAGACAACAATGCTCATGGCAGCACTTATTAAAAGATACATTGAGTTGGATTTGGTCTTTTCAGAAAAATACAGAATATCATAGCATATTAATCTATTTCTGTCCAGAGATGAAAGACAGAACTCAACTGTGTATCTGCTCATGAAATAAATGACACTACAAAGTGCTACAGAAGAATTCAGACTTTGTGCATTTGTAAAACTTCTGACCGATACACTGTATTTCACTGTGGTGTCACAATGGACAGATTGTTTCTACAGCACAAGAAAAATGTTTTTCAGCAGCAGGTCAAACAGTTTGACACTAGACACACGCACAAAGCTACAAATAATGACATGTGACTAACGAAGCCTGAACAGGAGGACTTCATGATCATTCACGAGAGAGATTCATGATCGTTTGACTGATAAATTCAGATTTCACTGTCAGTTTATCGCTGAAGTCCCTGTTTTTTTAGGGCTGAGTCCCGTGAAGTCTACATTTCTACACTGAAGAAAAACCCGACATCTGGAGGAAACAACACCCCGTGCAGCTTGTGTGGCCTTGGACTTTACGCGGGTTTCTGTCTGGAAGAGTTTGTGTTTGGAAGCAAGACGTCACCTCCACTGTTTGAGTGCACGTTGTAAACAAACGGCTTGTGTTTTGAACTGTGCACAGACGCCTGCCGATAATATTAAATCAGGCAAGGGTCATTAGTTCAAGAGTGCAGTGGCTGATTGCAACCCTGTGACCCTGTGATCCTCTCCTTCCTAGTGTCAAGAGGAAACTTCAGAGTTTAATGTGTCAGATTCTGTGGAAGTGGACCTACAGGCTCGTTCTGAGGACATGACGATTCATCTGAAAATAAAACCACCTACATCTTACACACTGGAGCTTTAAGATAAATAACGTACCTCCAAATACTAGTTAAATACATTTTATAAAAAAGGTGTTGGCCCAAATTTTTTATTTGCATTTAAAAAGCAGGGCAAGTGCTAGATTTACGGACAACTGCATATTCACAATGGGTTAATTAGGAGGGCAATGAATGGTTTATTGGGGCTGTGTGGCCTCAGGTGCCAGAGAGACAATAATAGAATCCAGCAGGTCCTGTTTCAGCATGAGCAAAATTGTGTTTAAAAGCTTAACAGATGCCACAACAATGTAAAGAGGAACAGTACTCGCTAACAGAAATCTAACAGCACTAACTCAAAACATTTAATAGAAGCTTCTGTGGGCCTCAGAGATAGCAAACAAGTTCTACTGCTTACAAGTATTCAAGTTACTCGGAAAAACTTCCCATCTGAACTGGTCAGACAGCTTTGTGGCATCAAAAAGGCAATCACAACAAAAAAATCTTATCTTGAACTCGGACCAACGCGGCAAAGAAATCACAGCTCCAGAAAACATCAGAAACTCTGACGGTGTGTGCATCACACACACACACACAGCTTTCTTTGCATATGTGGCAGTCGATGTGAGGTCAGTTTGGTTTGGGGCATGACTATCGAAAGGAGCTCATCAGGTGATGTCCTCTGAGAATAAAAACACTTTCAAGCCTCCACCGACATCTACACAAGATACTCTGACATATTAATAAACACTCTTCATGTGACACATTCATTCTGCATGTATATCCTCTTCATGTTCCAGGATATTAAAACCATATAACCTGATGTAACTGGAGTCCAGTCAGTGTTTGTATACTTCTCTGTACCTGTGCAGGTCCAGGCCCAGACTCTCCGACCCGTCCTCTGGTAACACTTTGTACATGTCATCTTCATCCAGCCTCTGTTTTTTGTATCCGGTGCTGAACAAAGGATTGAGCCACCTGAGGGGGGGAAAGTGGAAACGAGATGAGCACGTTAGTAGTGTCGTGGTTTTCAGACACGGTGTTGGCGTCCGGCTTCCTGTGGTGCTGTGTGTTAAACCAACAACAAGCTCCAACTTTTCCGTTAGCGACGATTCAACAGGAAACCTTCAACAGTTCACGGTTTAAACAACTTTTTCAAACCGTGAAAACACTGTACTAGCATCAGTTTCCCGCCGCTTATCGATAAATTTGTCACAGCCAAACTAGCATTTCGACTCCGGCGTCGGCGCGTGCTCCCCCATATTTAAATGACCCGCTAACGGCTGCTAACGTCCAACCGCCCGCTCCGTCTCACCGACTCACCAGAAGAATATCTTCGACAAAATGCCCGCAGTCGCTGCCGGGTTGGTCCTGTCAGTTTTACCGACTTGCTCCATGGTAGTCCGCGCTCACACGGTACCCCTTCCCTTAAACTTTCTCCCCCCCTCCCGATGTGCGCTAAGCGGCGTGACTTCGCGGCGCACGCATATCAACGCGGAGGTCTTCTCCCCCCGGAGGTGTTGTTACGTGTGACCGGATCGTGAAGCGCGCCGCCGCGTCGCGCTGGAAGACATCAAAGAAGCGCCGTGCCCCCGCTGACTCCTGATTGGCCGAGAGGATTAACCCTCTCCGTCATTGGCTCTGTCCTGCGCACCGCGCTCACGCGATTAGTTGAGGATATTCCCACGTTTCCCACGTGAATTTGAGTCATATTCATCCGCTTTTTGGTGTATTTGGAAGAAAGAGAAGCTGGAGTTACCAGGATGGAGCAACATGTGTAGAAAATTACCACACTATGTCTGGATATCACAATGTGTCTCAACTGAACTGCACATTATAAGCAGATGTTAATGTTTTATACCTGCTTTATACCTGTACTATAAGCCGCTGAGTCACCATTGCCACTAAAAGGTATGCATCAGTGGTTTACAAGCTGGGGCGTGGGGGCCAACAGAGGCCACAAAGTGGTTGGCAGGAGGTCTTCAGAAAAAGGTGGAATTAAAGTGGAACATTAAATGAAACTGTTTTTTTTTATTTATTATGATTTATAGAGCTCCTAGTTTGATCATTGGTTAACTGTAAAGGTTTTTTCTAATCTTAAAACCTAAAAAAAAAAAAGTTTAAGATTTGAGGGGCTGCCTCTGCATTTGACATGAAAAGGGGAGTTACGTAACTGTCAGAGTTAAAATATCACAGTTTACCCAAAGTTCTGCATTTAAAATGGGTCAGAGGTGTCAAAGTAAACTTGTCACTATTACTCAGCAAAAACACCCAGTTCCCTCTATCTGTCTGAGTCTTAAATATGTCCAGGCACATCGTCTCACTGCCGGACATAATGGCTTGATAAGGACAGTGTGGAGCGTGTCACATTTCGATAAGAGATAATAAAAGTAGTGTGTCATTTCTAATGTGTGATATGATGTAAGCAGATTGGCAGAGGTGCTTTTCTAATCATATGAAGGATGCGGTTAAGACAAAACGCACATACAAATTCCCATTAAGCTAATCTTTCTGGCTTTCTTTGGTCTCTTGTACAAACACACAGAGGCGTAATGCACACACACACACACACACACACAGGATATCCTATAAATAAAAAGCAGGCAGATGACAGATGCCCTCTGACACAGGGCAGGTGTTTCCTGCACTGAAATAAAAGCGCTGGGAGATACTGCAACACCTCCACCCCCTGCCTTCCCCTTTCAATGTTCAATGAAACTAATCCAGTCACGTGCAACCAAGGTAAACTATTATCCTGACACTGACATTCTAATGATAACAGACTGGAGAGCCCCTGGACCTCACACTATGCATGTTATCCTCTTGTTGATGTTTAGCTAGTGTCGACTGGGGAAAGGGCAGGAGGAGGAAAAACAGCAGGAGATTACGGCAAAGCAGCTGAACTTGGCCCGATAACATTCATCTGCTGAGGATCAACACTCCTTTTCTCATGCCGCACCAGCCGTGTGATAGGTTTTTCCCCACGTGTTGCCAGGTTCTTTTCTCCCTTCAGCGAACACGGAGAATGGGGAACTCTTCGCGGTGGTGCGGTGTTGCTTCACAGCGAGAAGGTTCCTAGTTCGAATCCCCCTTTCTGTGTGGAGTTTGTATGTTCTCCCCAAAGAGAAAACAGCAAGAAGAAACACATAAAGCGTTAAAATGTCCAGCTGCTGCCACTCCCGTAACATCTTTCCTCACTTCAAAACAGCTCATCTCTAACACATTAAAAGCCATTAGTGCATTGGCTGCTATGGCAAACCAGGATTTGAACTACAAACCATGTGTTTGGACTGTGGGAGGAAACCAGAGTAGCCAGAAAGGAGCCACAGGGATGCAAACCCCTGGTCTTTCCTGGTTTTTCCTGGTCCGAACCCCCGTTTCTGTGTTGGGTTTGCGTGTAGAAATGTATTTAATATTTTTAGAACAACTAGGGCAACATGCTAGTGCAGCAAGAAGGTTCTTGGTTTGAACCATGTCTGACAACACAACACTCATGCTAGATGCTACAAAGCGGATAGGATCTTTCAATGCAGCCTGCAACCATATACTACCAACAACAAAGATAGCTTCTTTTTAAACTCTGATCACTTTTGAGTTTGAGATCAACATCATGATGTGCACTCAAAGTTATTGAGCGAGAAAGCAATCTGTCCTGTCCTGGAAGGATCATCAGCTGATCATGTTCATCATCTTTGTGTGGTGTCATCAGCAGGTTAACACAGATAACAACCTGTTCCAGCTGCTTCCCTTTCATTAGCAGGTTTGCAGGATTAAGGTCCCCTCTGAGACTGCTCGGCAACAGGGACCATGGAAACGCACCATCAAGCCTCCAACTGTCTAGAGATTTAGGTAGCAATGCTTTCGGCACTTTCACGCTCTTGTTGATGACAGTAAAACACCTGGGCTCGGTTTTCCTGGAATGCTTGGAACACTCTACCTGTGACATTTATTGACCCCATAAACTGTTGAAGTTCAGGGTCAGTGGGTGCAGCCGAAAATGTTTTGGGTAATTACTTGCCCCGGAAACAACCCCTCCAAGAGAGATTAGACGTAATCCTTGGTTGAAAGAGCTCTGTAATAAAAGAAGGTGACCCAAAAAAGTGTTTCTCAGTACAAGATTAGGGAATTTGATGAATAAGTAGGTGGCCTTGTTCCACTCAGAAGGATGTATTTGTTTTCACGTTTGCCTTTTACTTGTAAATGACCGACTATGTTGACTTTCACCATTGCATTTTTCCTCTGACTCACCTTCCTGCCCCTCCTTGCCCTTTCTGTCCACCACGATTCCCACTTCTCCCTTCGTACTTTGGATTTGCTTTACTGTAATGGTTGCTCCACAGCGCTTACTGGACTGAGGCGGGACAAACAGGAAACCACTCAGTCTGCGACTACTTTGTTTTTGTTCCAAATGTTGTCATATCAAATACAATACCTCATCCCATGTGGGTTTTTTCTTTCACTTTGACTGTCTGGTTTGTTTCTGGTCTTACAGTTAAGGATAATTACAGTGTTAAATTCAATGGTTTATCACAAAGTGTGCTGTTACGACCACCAAAAGTTGAAGCTGATTTTAGATGCTTGATGTATTGTATTGCTGTTTTATTGCTGTAAACCAGTAATACAGTCATCCAATTCTATTCTATTTATATGGCATAACAGAAGTTATCTCATGGTCTAGATCTTTATGATATAATTTACCGAGACCCAACAATTCCCACCATGAGCAACCACTTTGAAACCATTCTACCTAATAATTCACTTGTGAATACATTCTGTCGTCAATATTTCTGTGATCTCACTTGGTGTAAGGCTGATCTTTAATTGGTTTTGTCACAGTAATCAATACACTGGCAGCTACAAAAGCCATACATGAGATCTGATGTAATATTTGCCGATACAGGTCCTACTAGACTAAGTAAGGCAACCAAACCGACAGACAGCAATTGCCATCCCTAGAGACTAAACACAGGAGACATCTGGAACACGACGTGTGGTGTTAATGAACTCATCTGACAGGGCTGTGAAGGTACAAAAAAGGTTGGGAAGCACTGCTTAGTTTATCTAGAAGCAGCACCTCCAAAAGTCACAAGCGAAATGGGCAACATGGCAACAGAGAGCATTGCCTTTCTGCCACTAGATGGAGCTCTAACACTGTTAAACCAGTATAGAAGTATATTCTAACCAGTTGCATTTGTCTTTATGTAGTGCTGCAATCAGGACTTAGTGGATTGCTGTGGATTGTGAAAATGTGAGAATCCAAACCTTTCCAAAGCCACTGAAATGAAAGAAGCACACACAATTCATCCAGTCAGGCCAACATACAAACCTCTCCTATCTCTCTTCCTCATCTTGTGTTCCTTCTCTGTCACAGACTTTTCAGATCCTTTCAATTAAAGACTTCCTCCTCCCGCAGATCCCCTTGCAGACCCCATGCACACCGTGTGGAGTGATGACCAGTGTGTGCACCCCACCCGCCACCACCCACCACCACACAAACACAACATACAACAACTGATTGTGTGTCAGTGAACGATATGCACTTAAAAGTATTGGTTCTCGGGCGTAGATGCTTGGCTGAACAGGTGAAGGAGAAGCAAAATTCTGCTGACGCACCTGTCCTGGCCCGACCCTCCCACCTCCTTCCTGTCACTCCTGAGGGAAAGATCTCTGTCCTGTCCCAGTCCCGGACCTCCAAAGTCACAGGCGAAATGGGCAACATGGCAACAGAGATCGTTGCCTTTCTCCTAACGATCTCAGGGTGGATTCTGGTGTCGTCCACCCTGCCTACAGACTACTGGAAGGTGTCCTCTGTGGACGGGACGGTCATCACCACGGCTACCTTCTGGTCCAACCTATGGAAAACATGTGTGACTGATTCCACCGGTGTGTCCAACTGCAAGGACTTCCCTTCGATGCTGGCACTGGATGGTGAGTTCTGAGGTGACCGTTTCTCTTTCTGAGGTCAGAGACAAAATATATGTTTGCATATGTTTCTGAGGAACTGTGTGTCTGTGACTTATCATCCGACCGAAGCACTGATGCCCAAAACAGCTGCGTTTTTTTTGGATGAATGACCACCATTGTAAACAAATGCATTTGGAACTTGATATTTCCTTTTCTGACTTTGGCCTCGAGCCATGACCAACCACAACATTTAAAGTTAAAGGCCACCAGAGTGCATGAGCAGTGAATGAGCTGAGCCGGACTGATACGACCTCCTTGTGTAACCGAATGAAGCAATCTGAGAAAGTCATACAGTCATACAGAGGTCACTTGTCACTCGCTATTACTTTCCAGTAACAATAAGGAAAGGCATTGTTTGTAGGTGATTTAATTCTAATGTCTCGAGGATGCAGTTTCAAAAGAGACCACTTCTTATTCTGTTGTTACTTCTTTATTATTTCACAGAGGTGTGGGTCTCTACAGCACAAATTTAAAGCCCTTTAAACTCTACCCTTTAGTTTAAAGCAGCAGTTCCCAAGATAAACCTGAGTCCTCAAATGATAAATAGTGATTAATACAAATCTAAATCTTTTTTTCTTTGTGAATTACAACATTTTTCACTTCAGCTGGCTTCTAAAATCCCTAAAATAAGAGAAATAACTCATTTTTTTAACCTTGCAAAAACTGATTTGGCCACGTGGGGTCAGCAGAAACAAACTGGACAAAGCGTCTATATATTATCATAATTTAAGTTGATCCGGTGGACTTGTTTAGACATCCAGCAGGCACAAATTTGGAGTTGTGCTTGTGTTCACCTGGTGGATGTACGCCCCTCTCCTTTTAGCTCTGGTTTGGCCTCCACCAACTCTCCAGCCAGCAGTTAACTTTGTCTGACACCAGAAGGAACTGAAATCACTCAGTAGTTCTCTCTGAGTGACAGCTTTCACATACAAGTCATCATATTATCCATTATTATTATAAAAATATTGTAAGTAGCCACTTTCACCTCATCTAATCTAATAAAGAGACAAGATATAATGGTAATTAATCAAACCCTCTTCTCCGTCTTCGTCGTGAAGCCTACATCCAGGTGTGTCGGGGTCTGATGATCGCCTCTGTATGTCTTGGTTTCTTTGGTGCCATCTTTGCCTTGGTTGGAATGAAGTGCACGAAGATAGGAGGTTCGGAGACCACCAAGGCTCGTCTGACTGTCCTCTCAGGCTTCCACTTCATTCTCAGTGGTAAAGACCAATCTTTCTCACAATGTAGGATCTTAGTTGCAACTTTGGAATAAACTGATGTTCAACTGCATTACATTATCGGCTCCTTCTGCTTTGTTTTGGGCAGAGTTTGAATCTTATCATCTTATTTCTCTCTGCAGGCCTCTGCTGCATGACTGCGTGCTCCATATATGCTCACAGGATCACAACTGAATTCTTTGACCCCCTCTTTGTTGCCCAGAAGTAAGTATTCAGGATTAAAAGAAAGATTATTTTGACAGCAGATCAAAACCACGCTCAGATGAAAGGACTTCCAGTCTTTTTCCTCCCTTCTTTTTCCGCTTCAACCCTCCAGGTTCGAGCTGGGAGCGGCGCTCTTCATTGGCTGGGCTGGATCTGTGCTGTGTGTCCTTGGGGGACTTGTCTTCTGTCTCTCTTTGTCTGAAGGCTTCAGCATGAGGCGAGTAGCTTGATTTTTCTGACGTGCTGGATGCTAACAATGTGATCCCGCGTCTGTCATCAGCAACAAGGGCTTCGAGGAAATCTGATTTGGACGGACTCTAAACTGCACTGAGTCGCTAACTCAATCAGGCAATTTAAATAATTACTTTAACTGCAATGGAAAGACGGTTACAGTCGAAAACATCCAGTAATCTCTGTCAACATCATAATTGCTGAACCTACAAGGCAAATTGTATGATCGTCATTTTGATTAGTTGCGTGGCTGAGGATGGCTGAATGTTTCCTTTGTTGCAGTCGAGTAGTAAGGATCTTTTTTGAAGTGAAAGTCACCTTGACTGAGGGCAACTATAGGGAAGTGTCGCGTCAGGGGAAGAACGCCAACCTTCTCTATCGGTGACATCCTTGGCCTTCATTTTGGGAACGGTCAGTCGTGCTTAGCAGATCCTTGGATTATGAAGATATAAAGAAATATTTAGAAAGATTTGGTCCCAGGCCAGTAAAGATGCACACGGTTTCCAGTGATTTGTCATATGAAACGTGGACCAGTAGCAGTGTTCTTCAAGTGACACATTGACTGTACTCATGCGATGAACTTTTTAAGACTCTTTTCTTTCCATTTTGCAGGGCTGAATACTCGTACAGCGGAGCTGCGTCGTTCGTGACAGCTCGCAACAAGCACAGCAAGACAGCCAACAGCCTCCACAAGGAACCGGGAGCGCCGTCGAGACAGTTCGGAAGAAACGCCTACGTGTAAAAAACCGGACTCTATCTTGTTGTCACGAGAACTTCTGCGCCTGAACTCTATGGAAAGAAATGGCAGTCTAGTCTAATTCAGTTTAGTTTACATATTTTATTTATTGTAAGTGGTCAGACTCCTCTTTAAACATGGCTGCTTTTTGGGACATTTCTGTCAATGGTCCGAATGTTAAAGATAAAGGTTGTTTTTGTTTTAGGGCAGGAAATTTGATTTGGCACAACTCTCCGGTCACCTTCAACAAGCTCGCCTTTCATGCCTGACTCACATAGACTGGACACATATTAAATCTATGTTATGACTCTAGAGTCAAAGGCCAACTGGACCTCAATTTAAAGGATGCAATAGTTTTTCTTTTAATTAAAACTAGAGGATCTCACACAGCTAGCAAATTAACCTTTTGTGAGCTTACTCACAGAGCTTATGTTACATGAATTAGATGTTTTTTTTATCTGATGTTTAGAAAAATGATTTTTTCCACAAAAGGCAACATTTACAATTTCCACACTATAAGCATTTAAATAAAGGATATTGTCACTTGAAAGTTGCATCTGTTCATATTTCTCAAAGCAGAAAGATGGATCGTATGATGGCCTTTCTCATTTTCCTGACCTCCAAGGGTCACTAAGTCACATCTGACCCCAGAGACGTCCATGCAGAGCTGGAGGCCCGGCCGGAGGTTCTCCCTCCTATCAGCCATCCATCTCCACCTGAGAATTATTATCAATAGTCACCCCAGGCTATGTTACGCAAAACCTCTTGGCCCAGAGGTTGGATACTTGAACCAGCTGGCAGAGAGCAGTCGCCCTGTGCTTTCCGGCGCCTCGCATCCGTAAACAAGTGTCAGGTGTCCTGGGATTTTTTGCACAATGCTCTCTGATATAATGGTGGTATTGTATTGTCTAATGTCTGAATTACATATAGGGATGTCAAAACCATGAATTTAATCCATTAAACTCTTTCTAGATTAAACGTTTGCAATGCTTTTCTCTTGACAGACAGTGTTTATATGTAGCCTTCAAACATCATTTCTTTAAACTGCTTCAGACCCATCTAATCATTTAGAAACTGCCCTCACCCACCTATCCTACCAACCTTACCCTCCTAACAGCTATCCCAGAGGGGAATCTAAGGTCAGATGATAACTCAGGTAGTCAGTTGTGTTTATATTTCAGACGATTCTCTAATCTTTGCTTATAAAAACACTGAATAGTTTAACATTCCCCGAGAGTCTGCGGCCATGCTTAGTTCAGTGTGATAGCATGTTAACATTAGCCATGTAGCACTAGAAATTTCAATCTAGTAATGGAGGAAAGAGATCTCCAGAGTTATCACAATACATCTTCAAGGAGACTTGAACGTCTCTACAAAATTTTATGGCCATCCATCCATATTTTCATTCAAAACCTTGAAAATATCTCAACGTGCTGAGTGCTAGAGGATTTGTCAGGGTCAGCCATTTTACTATGCATCATCTGGGAACCATGAATGTCTGTACAACATTATATACTAATCACTCAAGTAGATTTTGAGATGGAAAGGTGAAGAGTTCGATCTGCTGATGGTGCTAAAGGTAAAAGTCAACCAAAAACCCAGCGGGTTCATCCTCTAGATACCATGAATGTCTGTACTTTGCCAAAGTACAGACGTGTGATGTGAACTGTGCTACACATAATAAAACATGATGAGGTCTTGGAATAAGTCCTTACCTTGACCGGAGCTGGGCCATATCCTCCACCCTTTACTGCAATCACACCACCAGAGAGCAGTATTAGTGCACGTTGAGATCTGAGGAAGCTGTTCACAGTTAACATTGTGTCATTTCGTATTTACAAAGTTTGAACTTTTAAACCGCACATGAGCAAAAACCTTCACTCATTTGTTATTTGTGGTTTTCTTGGCTGTAGCTTCTTTAAAAACTCGTCTACTCAGCTCACACAAGCATTCCTTTGTTCATTTTTTTAGCGTCACGCTAATTAAAGCTAATTAAATCGACCCTCACTAAACAAATTAAGGCTACCCGGCAGCTCCACCATTTCCAATATCTCCCTACCACTACCAATAACTTTTTCATAAGCCGAGAGGACTTGGAAACAAAGAGGAGCTCTTTCATCCCCGCCGAACATTCATCACTCGCCCTAACTCTCATTACCTCAGATTTAACTCTAATTAGAACAGCACAAAGACGTTCTACTGTAATTATGAGACCCACAGCACAGTGAGGTCTTAGTAAATGACTAATAACCAGCAGCTTAAAGCCTGAGGCCAGATCCAGAGTGATGCTCAGGTCATAGTATTAAATATTTGAAGGAACATGAAAGGTCATTAATGCAGAAACATACATGGTTTTATTTAATGTTGTAATATCTATGGTCAAATGTGACATGTCCAAATGATTTATCATTTAATTAACATCCTTTAAATTGTTATCAATTTAAAGGGGCACCCCGCCAATTTTATACAGGAAGTTATCTTTTGTTATATGTCCCACATATTTATGACGACTAATCTTGGACTTGAGTCAATTCAAATGTGATAGCTGAACTGCAAAACTGCAAAATAATTTAGCAACATTGTTTTCAAAAAGTTAAATCATTAAAGAAACTTTTTACGCATATGAGGAAAAGTCCGATGAGGGCGTGAAGTAGTAATCTGAGATGAATGCTTAGGTGAGCACTCTCAGTCCAGTCCAACTGTGGCCCATGGGAACCTGAGTGAATGTTGACTCTCACCCACATGTGCAACAATACCTGGAAAACAACAGCACAGCCTCTGATTTGTACCTGTGATTCACTCGTCTTCTTGTTTTTCTGCGGAGAGCAGCTGAGTAGGACATCTGTGTGAATCTGGATGTTCGGCTGAGGATGTGTTCGTCTTTCGCATGAAGGGGACTGAAGACGACACAAAAGAGAAAAGCTTCAAAAGCGTATTGTGATATCTAAATATAAGCGAGACGAGGGATCAACTCACGCACCTGAGATGAAGACTCGTGTGGTCCAGATCTGGGGTTTCCTGATGACAGTTCTGGGCTGGATCTTCGTGGCCTGCACCATGGCCATGGAGGGCTGGAAAATCACCTCGATCGGGGGCATGGGGGGCTCCTCCATCATCAAAGTAGCCTGGTACTGGGCCAGCCTGTGGAGATCCTGTTTTACAGACTCAACTGCTGTCAGCAACTGTTACGACTTCCCTGTGCTCTGGTCTGTGGAGGGTAGGTAGCACATTTGATCTAAGTGTCTTAACTATTCAGTTATGAGCTCCTCATTATTGTCTTGCTGTGACTCCAGGCTCCATCCAGATAGTGCGAGGCCTGCTGATGTCCGCTCTTTCCCTGGGCATGCTGGGGTTTGTTCTCAGTCTGCTGGGTATGGAGTGCACCTTCATTGGGGGAAAAGACAGGTCAAAGTACAAGAAGATCTACGCAGGCGGATGGTGCCACATAGTCAGCGGTAATGTGCAGTTTTAAAGGAAGTCGGTCATGTTTGTGTGTTGCCTACATGCAGTAAATGCTGCCAACAGATTTAATAATTATATTAAATTGAATAATAGAAAATATTAATAATAATAATCCCCTCCTTGATTATTTCATATGCATTAAACCACAGCTTGTTTTAATCTTCAGGTGTGCTGTCCACATGTGGTTATGCTGTCTATGCACAGTACGTCTCGGTCGAATACTTCAACCCTGACTTTGATGGACTGAAGTGAGTTAACAGGCTTGAATGTAACTGCTTAACCTGAAGAAAGACTTGAATTAATCATAAATCTTTAAATATTGCACGGTCTCACAGTCTCTCTGCTTTAAAACCACCAGGTATGACCTTGGTACGCCGCTGTTCCTCGGCTGGGTCGGCTCAGCCTTTCATTCGGCCGGTGGTTTCTTCCATCTGTGGTCGGTGTGCACGCCCCTCTGTGGACCACAGGAGGTGTGAGTACACACACATGTTGCTATTGTAACATAAAGAAATAACTCCGCTCTCCACTTCCTCAATAAATACCAACATCCCGTGTGCTCAAGTGGAGTGACTCATTATCCCAAACGCATGAGGCTCTGTTAGTACTGAGCGGTGTGCAGATGTTCTTTGTGGGTACACTCCCTCCACCCAGAAGCCACTGGTGTAAACAGAGATCTGGTGTTTTGCATGAGGAAAGAAAGAACTGCATGCTGTGGATCAATGTCAACACTAGACGGCGCTCACAGTTCAGTTTTTGAGACATCCTGCACAAACCCAACCTGGTAATGAGACGTTAGTTACATACAGTAACACAGCAGAGAAGTTATTGATCTTGTCACCATGGGAATTGGTTAATTCCCCCCAAAAACAAGTTTCTAGCTCTGTTATACCCACAAAATGTGGAAGATCTTAAAACATTTATGGGAAGAACAACTGTTCACATGTAACAATTTCTGCTAATGTGTCTTTCTCTTCAGAGTAATCAATGTCCAGCAACTACAAGATCCCGAGCAAACCAAGTCTACCACAGCTCTGTCCACAGTGTCCGAGATCACCTCCAAGACCAGACTGTCTTCAATTTCCGAGCTGTCGTCAAAGTCTGGTCGCTCAGACGTGTCTGGCATCTCCTCGAGATCAGAGCGCACGTACAAATCTGGTCGCACGTCCAAGTCAGGACGGTCATCCAAGACTGGGCGAACCGCCAGATCTGTGGAGTCTGAGGGGTCAAGATCAGCTTCGAGGTCAGGGTTGGGGTCTGGGTCAGAGTCCGGACGCTCTTCGAGGTCCAGCATATCAACTTTGTCTGGGACGAGGAGCAGCGGCAGCAGCCGGACAGTGTCGTCGTTGTCGGGCGGTTCGAGGAGTGAGAGTAGACCGTTCGTCAAAAACTCGTACATTTGAGCGAATGTGAGTCATTATGTGACGGACAAGTGTTAATAAATGTGACGGACAGATGATCTGACACTTTTATATTCAATTTATCAATCTGTGCTCAAAGCTAATTCAGTCGTATGTATTTTGTATCAATAAAATGTGATCTGTGTACAGTTCTTGCTGTTCTGGAATGTGTCAACATTAGCACTTTCACTAGACACAATGTATAGTGATTCAATATAAAATATAACTGAGGCACGCATCCAATTTTGTAAGCCTCTTAGACAACAAATAAAACTCCACCGGACACTTACTGACAATCAGGTTGACAGTAAACAGTGTCTGCTTTGCTGTTAATCAAACCTTCCCACAAATACACGAGCATCTGCTGTGAGAGGAAACTGAAACTGCAGCTTTAATGTGAAGAAAAACTCGTCTGACTTTTAGACTTACTGTGGACTATTTCCTTTACAAGGTAGGAAAGACATTAAAGACTTTCACATCTTGGTCACCGGCTCTGCTTTTCCAGCTGATTCTCACTCATTCGTTGCTAACTGTACCAAAGCAGACAGGAGTGTTTTCATTAGTGAAGGCTCTTCTATTTACCAGACTGAAGGGATGTGGAGGAGAGTGGCTCAGATCATGGGCCTGCTGCTCTGTATACTGGGCTGGGTCTTTGTGGGCTGCACCCTCGCTATGGACCACTGGAGGTAAGCAAATGAAAGAGAGCATCTGACGCAACAGAAAGAGTTGAGTTGAAAAGTCCACTTTTGGGTTTGGGCTTAAAAGGGTTACAAGAAGTAGTTCAACTGCAGTCTTGGGGAGATTTAGACGAGAAGAACGACACCATACTCATCTATGTTCGGTAGATATGAAGCTACAGCCATGTGACTGGTTAGCGTAGCTTAGCATAAACACTGGAAACAGGGAGAAAAAGCTACCCTGCTCTTCAAATAAATCCTCATTTTTAAGCAGTTTTATGTATTTTCTCTCATGAGAGTGGCTCAGCTGGGAGGTCAAGGGGGCTCCTCTGCCGTGGTGATAGCTTGGTACTGGTCCGACCTGTGGAAAGACTGCTATGAAGACTCGACTGCTGTGGTGAACTGCGTAGACTTCAGGGTGATGTGGACGGTCAAACGTGGGTACAGTTCTCACACGATGCAAAACAGAAGTCAGCCAGATTGTTTCAACCATGAATAAATGACCCAGGCGTGTGCTTGTCTGCTCTCAGCATACATCCATGCAGTCAGGGGGCTGCTGGTGATCGGCCTGTGCCTCGGCCTGATTGGCACGGTGCTCACATTTTTCGGGCTCGAGTGCACAAACATCGGTGGAGATCAGAGGAGTAACGACAGGATGTTAGGAACAGCGTCTGCTTTGCATCTGGTCGGCTGTGAGTGTGTTGTCTGTCCTTTAGCTGTTGTGAAAGCAGCTTCAGCATCATCTACCTACTGGTTCTTCTTGTTTTTTTTCCCCATGTGTCATCGGCGGTCCCTCATGCAGGCGTGTCGGACCTGGCTGCTTACTGTTTGTACATAAACAGAGTGGTTGCAGCTTTTTTACACAGCAAAGCAGATCCATTAAAACTGAGGTAATGCATGGCCTCAGAATAACCCTCATTAGTACGTAAACACAAGACGGTAACTGATTTGAAGTGTTCTCTCCTCAGCTATGAAATTGGACCACCCCTGTACCTCGGCCTGGTGGGGAGTTTCCTCATTTTACTCGGCTCCACACTTCACTGCGCAACCGCATGCAGAGTTAACCACCCAAAAAGGTCTGTTAGCATATTTAACTAGGTAATTTCACCCTGCTATATGCAGATTTGAAACTAAAGCAGGCGTGAAAGCAGCGTGATAAAACACTCACTAATGCACGCTGTCGCTGCTGTTTCTGACTGGATACGATGCTCTCTCCGCAGCAGGCGTCCCGTGGTTCCCTTCATCTGTGAAAGAGGAGATGAGAAAGAAGTTTTAAGAGGGCGTGAACTCGTTTGTGCACCGCCAAACGTGTCGAACGACTCCGGAAACATCTCCACCTACAAGATGGCTTCTGTTGTGACCGTGTGACACTGCAGATTTAGTTTATTTGTCCAGATCAGGGTGACAGGAATAATGACGCTGAAGAAGTTTAAATTCATCTAGCAAAACAAAACTTCAATAAATAAATGCATTCATTTCTATGATTAAGTTATATTTTCTTTTTTATCTTCACATATGGTGGTTTAAAAATTCATTATCATTATTAATCATAATTTATTCCGCCTAAAAAGCCAGATTTAAGGATATTGTGCATAAATAGCAACTGTGTAATTGTCTGTAATTGTAAAATGCAAACTCCAAACTCCTCTGTCATTATGTGGTATGGTATGCTTGTTTCCATGTTGTTCTGGAGGCACAGGAGCTCAAAAAATATTGTTTTATCAGCCTGTTTCATGACTTATGATTTAATTACACCACACTGGGGACATTCACTGGTTATAGCGGCTCACAATATACAAGGGGGAGAAGTACTTTAGTTCTAATGAGGTATGAAAATAACAAAAGGTGCTTGAAGACAGAAAAAGAACAAGCTTGACGTAATCCTCCACCAGTCCGGTTGCTGGGAACATGTCGGATGCTTACTGGGCAAAACCGTGTCAAAGATAAGATCAGGTGGAAGTCAAACATCCAAACACAGTGCTGGTGTGACGCGGAGGGAGAGCTCAGTCCACTTTCCCACACTGACGAGCCGTTCCAACTTTGACTTTGTTCTGTAGATTTAACCCGTCCTGATAGTTTTGTCTTGAGGGGACGGCGCTCACCATGAAGTACAGGACGGTGGTGATGTACATGGAGATCGGCTGCTTCGTGTCCTGCCTGTGCGGTTGGATCCTGGTGTGTTCCACTCTCCCCACAGAGTACTGGACTTTCTCTGAGGTGGGCAGCATCGTGCTGACCACCTCCAACTACTACTCCAACCTGTGGAGGGACTGCATCTCAGACACCACGGGGGTGTCCGACTGCAAGGATTACCCCTCCATGCTGGCCCTGCCTGGTAGGACACTCTGAAAACTCAAAAGAAAGTCAAATACCAGCTTATAGTCCCTCAATTCATTTAGATCCAGTTAAAAGAGAGAAAATTCAGTAATTCATTCATAGAAACTCCTTTAGGTGAAGTGCTTTAAATGCTCTTCTTACTGATTTTTGTTTCCTGCGTGTGTTCCTCTCAGCGTTCCTACACGCCTGCCGAGCGCTCGCCGTCTGTGCCGTCATCACCGGCTTCTTCGGGGGCGTCCTCACGCTCATAGGGATGAAGTGCACTAAAATAGGTGGATCGGAGATCGCCAATGCGAGGGTGACCTTTGCAGGCGGGATAACCTACCTGGTGTCAGGTAAAGCATTTGTTATGTGTGCCGTCTCTGGGTGAATGCCACGTTTACTTAAGGTGTGTGTCCTGTTAGGGTTCTGTGGTATGATCACGTACTCATGGTGGGCCAGCAAAGTCATCACAGAATTCTTGGATCCAAATTTCAGAGCACAGAAGTGAGTACTTTTGAAGCAGTAATATTATTTTTTACAAGTTCCACCTAAGTGCAGACAGACAAACCTCAATGCTGAATGCTCGCTGCTCAGATTTGAACTTGGAGCTGCAGTGTTCGTTGGTTGGGGGGGCTCCATCCTTCTCATCTCTGGAGGGACGGTGCTGACGTTCTTCTCTGGAAAAGAAGGCCTACCATCAAGGTGAATGGAAAACCTACACTTCACTTAAACAGTTGACTTTATTGTCTAGATTTCTATCAACAGAGAATAACTTCCCAACTATGTCGGCAGTTCTCCAGGACCGCGCAGGCCTGCCACTTATGCCACCGCACGGACCAGACGGACTTACATGCTGCCGGGCACATCGTCCCGAGTGACTCTGGGACCGCCGCTGTTTTATGAAGGCAGGAAGAGCCGAGCAGCGAGGACGGCAACAAGGACGACAGCGAGGACCGGTCGGACCTTCAGCAGGGACACTTTTGTCTGAGCCGAGAAAATGACTTTAAAGGAGACACTTTGGGAAACAGGCCAACTGCTTTCTTGTAGGGAATGACTCATGTCTGTGTTAAATATGAAGCTGGAGCCAGCGGGGTCCTTTCACTGAGGATGCTTCTTAGTACTTTTAAACATTTCATATTAAAAGGTGTTTTTTTTTGTCTGTGATCAGGGAGCATTCACTGTCTATTGATTCTTTGATTCCTTGCTGTGTCGCTGCACGCTTTGTTCTGTTCAGAAAGGTTCAGCTGAACAGAGAAGGAAACATCGCGGCGTCACAGAAGTTGTTTACAAATCTGTTGAATATTAAAATACGGTTCGCGACTCTTGTCAAGTTCTTTATCTCGTCTTGCCTTCGTCACAGAGGTGCCATACAAACTAAACATAACCATCTTTTCAGATCTGTTCTGTGGCACAAACATTTGGGAATAAAGAGGCTGCACATCTATTTTTCAACATAAAGGCTCATTCTGTACTATTCAACTTTGTTTTTTAAAGATACTGCGTATTCAAATCCGACAGTTAATCACAACACATCCAGATTTTAATTAAACGTCCAACTGTTCCCAACACTTCCTGTTCTTTGAGACAAACACAATCCAGTGACCCTCTAAATCTGTTCACCACACTCTCAATCCCTTTAAAACATAAATTACATTTACAAAACATAGTCTGTTAAACTACCTGTGTGGTTGAACCAAGTTTATTTATATGAAAGCTTTTCAACGTGACTCTTGACTTTTTGAAGAAATTTCAATGCTTTACTTTATAGAAATGATGTAACAGGTAACAGATGTAACAGGTAGAGACGACCATGTACTCTCTGCACCTGATCTACTTCAGAGTCACCAGAAGATGGCGCCAACATCAGACAATCAAACAAATGTTGTTTTACATGTTTAGTATCTATGATGATCTATAAGACACATGACCATCATCGAGCTCATAAACTAGATGAACAACAGCTGAAAATACGTGAAATAAAGCAGGCTGGAGAGGAGTTATGTACCTGTAGACATAAACACATTAAAAATAGATTCACGTTTCCATGGCAGCCCGTCAAATCACTATCAGCGAGGCCAAAGCTGGCAGGACAGGAAGTGTCACAGCTGTCACTCCTCATAAAAACTTCAGTTTCATGGCCGAGTTAGTCAGTGAGGATGAAGCCGTGACACGCAGCGTGACTCATGACAGACACTAATAATTAATGAGCCACATTTAGAGGTGATGAAGAATATTCAAACTGTTTTGTGATGAACAGAATAAAAATCCTTTTGATACCGAACTCCTCATCAGCGTCAAACTTCGATATTTCTAGATTATTTATGTATTAATATGTTTCATGACTGGTTCAGCTAATATTAAACTTCTTTGGCCAGTTTCATCTATAACAATGAAATAATTTAACAGCTGCAGTTACAGAACATGTGATCAAAATATTCCTCTGATATGCAGAAAACTGTGTGAAGTGTGAAAACATCACGAGACAAACTTCGACTGGAGCGGTTCACATTTCCGTAATCCACAAAGAATTCTTTTATTGCGAGTATAAATATTTATCTTTACAAAAACACATCTCATGAAGGAATTATAAAATTTGATGTACAAACTTTTACACGTGCTACATACAGTATCTCATTCAGACTGGATTATATTTCACTGGATATGCAAACAGAATCTAAAACACTGAAGAGGTCTAAGGCAAGCAAAGAATTGGCACAAAGCGCGAGGTGAGACAGCTGAGCTCTCATCGTGTCTGACATGTTTATTAGATTCGGAGTGAAGTATTGCTCTCTGTGTTAAAATATGGCTATAAGGCGTAGAGGAGGTGTCAGAGGAGTCGCCTGAGGTCTCTGTGTCTGTGCTTGGCGTAGAGCTACGTCACCTGATCAGCTGTAGTGTTTATTGCTAATGTCCTCGGAGTCGCTGATGTCACTGAGGGAGCACAGGCTGCTCTTCAGGGTGCTTCCTGTTCCAGCTTCGGTCAGACCTGCCGGGCAACGACACAGCTGGGTTTGTTTTACAGGTAGGACAAGTCTAAAAACACACCTGAGACCGCCACCATCCTGAAATAACTGACCTGATTTGGGACCCTTCCCTGTGGAGGTTCCCCAGACGCTGGTGCTGGAGTCCAGGCTCTTCCTCATTGGTGCAGAGCCCTGAGCTTGTTTGGACATTTCCGGTCGGTCCTCTAAGGAGGAGACCATCCACTCACTGCTCTCCTCCAGATCTGTGTACTGTCACCACACAGAGACATTACTCAAGGCCAACACTGATTTTTAAAATCATACAATGAGCTCACAACACTGAACACCTGAGCTCCATCACAGAGCGAGTCTCACCGTGAGCTCCTGAACCTCGTCCTTCCTCTCCGGTAAGATGCTGACGCCCCCTGCTGGTTTCTTTGCCGCTCTCCCTGCAAACTGTTTCTCCATTTTTCTGGCCAGGTCGTTGATTTTGTTCTCTAGAAAGACACAAACACATTCATAAATAAATAAATAAATAACAGCTGAGCTTTCGCCAAATTCAGACACTGCAGCTGCACTAAGAAGATCAGGAATGTGGTCGGCCAGATTTAAATATCAGGCAGATAAAAGAACTTCTCAGAGGTTTTATTTCCTTCCAGGATCCTGGAGAACTCGGCCAAACATAACAGAAAACTGAAAACCTGGACTGGCTGATACGGATGAACAGTTTACTGATCAGGACAACTACTATTGTTGTCTATTATCTACAGAATCTAGGCCATGACTGACTGTATGTCGTGACCTGGCAGTACCTTTCCCGAAGTTTCTCTTTTCCACGTTGCCGTTCTGGTCTTTGTGGCTCTGCAGTTGTTTCGGGTCGATCTCCTGCAGCTCGCTGACGTCCGACCAATCGTCCTCTTCTTCGCTCTCCATCTTTGTGACCGTCGTCTTGGTCACGCCGCCCACTGACCCCCTGGTCTGCTGGGAGTTGAAGGAGAATGACTGCTTGGTTGGAGCCTGCCTGGCCTGGACCGGACTGGCTTTGCCCGCTTTGATTTGGACCGGGGCGGCCTGGTTGGATCTGGATGGTGGTGATTTGCCTCTCTGGTGTTTTTGCGGCTGCTCCTCCTCCATGTCGCTGTCCTCCTCTTCAGATTCTTCATCTGAACTGAACGGGGGGGTCCTGAGAATCACAGACACTTTTTTTTATATCTCACCATCCAGCACAAATAAACAATACGTAAAAATATATTACTATTATTTACTTGGGTGTGAAATTCCTCAGAGCACTCTTGCTGCTGGGTGTGGATGTCTTGGGTTGGGGGGTGGTCTTGGTCCTCGGTGCTGGCTGCGGAGTCTTAGGCTGTCTGACTGCAGACGTCACCTGGGTCGCTCTGGAGGGCAGGCTGCTGGATCGAGGGCGGATCTGCAACACTGCGCAGAAAACAGAGGACAGCGGCTCACTGACGGCGTGTCACGGCTTCGGTCAGATTACGTGGTGGCAAACAAGTTCTCACAGATTAAACTGACAGCCTCATGTGCTAAAAGGCTTTCTGCTGACTCACCTTGAGCAGATTGTCTGGATCTGGCCTGTGATTCAGGAGCGGGGTCGCTGCCTCTCCTCTCACCGCCCAGCTTCTGCTCCATGGTGCTGGCTATCTCCTCCCGCTGGCGCCAGTAGTCAGGCTTCCCCCTGGCGAAGCTCTCCCGGTTTGAGTGCACCTTGGCTAGGAGGGAGGTGAACTCTTTGTTCTTCAGGCCGCTCTGATCCTGAGGAGAGGAAGAGCGAGGTTTACGGAAATTTGTTTGAGTAAGAGAACATTTAAGATTGTTTTCTGAGAACTTACCGGCTTGACTCCGAGGTTCTCCAGCTTCAGTATGACAGCTTGATCGATATCTGGCCGCATGTCTTTCTTGATGCTGTTGTTCCTTCTCAGGACGCTGGGCGTCACCCTCGTCTTCCTCTCTGGTGCGGGCTCAGGCTTCTTCTCCACTGCCGGCCTCCTCTCAGAGAAGCTGCTCGAGTCTGCGAAAGAAATCTCACTTAATCAGCCGTTTATGGACAAACTGGGGCTCCGACGACAGGCGGCAGAGTCGTGACAGAGCATGCAATTGCCAAATTTCACAGCAAGCTCCATGCCAACGGTTCAGTCGGATAGATGGATGGATGGACTGTGGTGGGGCGGACAGAAGAGGAGAACGTCTAGAGGTTTATTTGCCACAAACAAGATGATGGAGGGACGTCACAGAATATCACAGACGACGTGTTTGTTTCTAAGATCATGCCTTTCACGTCAGTGTGGACTAAGAAGACTCAGTCTTGACACACTTAAAGAAAAGGCTGCCCACGACAGACTGATGCATCCATGCAGACAGCATGCTGTCGAGCGAGCGGCTCCGTTGGGGCTATTTTACCTCTCTCCTCTTCTGACAGCTCCTGTATAGGATCCAGCTTAAGAGCACACACGGGCTCCTCTAATTGGACAGCACATGAGGTGAAAGGTCAGCGGAGGTCAGATAAATTGTGTGTTAAAAGGTGTAGAAGAAGGAGTTGGTGGTGAGAGCACTGTTTTAGTTTGCTCTCTGGAACAGCATTATCCAAACCCCTCATGCACAGAAGCACGTGCTCAGCCTCTCTGGGGCGGCTCACTTCTACGAACTCACCGAGTACAACTCTCTTTGCTTTGGGCTCTGGGGCCGGTGCGCTGACGAGGACTGAAAAACAGAGGATACGATGAGTGTGTTAGGATCGTAGATGTCGTTTCCTTCAGTGAAACACTTTTCTGCTGAAAACATGTTGAATATCTGATGAATACCTGGCACTTCCACGACTTTGGTGGGTGGATTTGAAGAAATATTCCTGATCTGTACATGGAAAAAAAAAGATGATGTTAAACCTCATGATTTCCTGGTTAAATGAACCCCCATTGTGTCGTGTATGCACTCTGTAATCGACTCTCCCTGTAGTGGTTTCATTGGTAGTGGCAGGGTCCGCCATTTCTGGGTTAAATGGGCTAAATTCAGATGACCAGTGCACGCATGAGGGATTCACATGAAACGATCCAGATCCCTGTTTGTAATTTCACCTCGTCTGTATCAGCCTCTCCGGCAGCTGTATCGGAGCTGTATTAAGTTGCTGCCAAGGCTAACGCAACATTTCCGACTGCGTCACATTAAAGCCTGGATAAACATGCCTGTCACTGCGGCTATGAGAGCTGGAGACAATTATTTGTTACTCTGGAAACCTATCAGATTCCTGCTGTTAGTGGCTGTATTGGTGTGAGGGCTTTCCACCTGTGTGTGACTGTGTACATACAGTATACAGTATCATTATGTCTCAATACAATACAATCTGAGCCCAGGCAGCAAATACAGGATATCCTGAACAAGGGCTGACCCTCCGCCTCACTTCCTCTCACCATGATCGCGCTGGTCTGTGCTGGCTGTGTGTGTGTGTGTGTGTGTGTGTGTGTGAATCAGTGTTAACCTGCTCCCTCTGAGCCTTGATGGTTTGCTCCTTCTCCTGCAGCCTCCTTCCCATCTCCTGCTGCAGCCTCTGGCTGCGCTCCTGCTGGTCGGACACGGACGACTGCATTCTGCTCAGCTCGTTCAGCAACTTGCAGGCGACAGGAAGCGGATGAGTTATCCAGCTGGATGATTTATAACAAAAAGCTTTCTGAATATTGTTGCAACCTGATTCCTACCTGATTCTTTTCAGACTCGTGCTGAGCCTTTATCTCCTGCAGCCTGGCCTCCCACTTTTTATCCTAGAAGAGAAGATTTCTGGACTTAAAATAACTTCATTCACTTGTAGGTCTTCAAACAGCATCTCTCCACTGCACTGACCTGTTTCTTCATTTGGTGTTCCAGCTTTTGGATGGCTTGGATCTGCATCTCTTTGTAGTTGTCTACGTCTCTCTCTGGCTGCGAGTGAACAGGGCTGACTGATTTTTCATGCTTGGCTGTTTGATTCTGGTTTGCTTCCTATGATTGAAAATAAGTCAAATAATTTAAAAAGGTGTTAAATAAACACAAATAACGAGCTACTGAAGAGTAGTATCCTTGTCGTACGTTGAGAGCTTGAATGTTCCGGGTGTAAAGAAATTCCATCTCCCTGCGTATGCCGTCCCTGCTGTCTTCTATCTTTCTGTCCATGCGTGCCATCTCCTCCGCTTTGAAACGGTCCATTTCTCTCAGCAGGTCTTTGTGGATGGACTGCTGCTCTTTTTCCTGTAATCCCAACAGAAATGAAAAGAGCTCAGTCAAAAGTACAAACTTAATTAACATCAAATCCTGAAGCTTTAGTCTGCGGAACCAGACAGCGTTTGACATTTCTGCTGATAAATTTCCTCCTTCTCCTACCTGAGCTGCTTTGGCTTGGAGGTCCTGCTGCTGCTGAGCAATCTGCGCCTTCAGACTGTTGATCTCCAGTTTGAGACTTTCAATCTGTGATTTCTTCTCATTGTCTGAACGCAACTCTGGAGGGAAGGAAACCAAGAAAAATGATATGACAAAAAAATGTGAGGGCATAGAAAAATACAAAGACTCTGCTCTTAAATAGTTTAATTCCTCTTCCTAATAAGTAATTAATCTATCTGACTCCTTCCTTTAGTCGATGTGTGATTATCTAAACTGCTCAGAAAGCGTCACGACTGGTTGACTTACGGTTATCGTACTCGTCAGGGTGGCGGCGCTGCATGTGATTCTGCAGAAAGGAGGAATTGATGAAGGACTTGTCACACTGCGGACACTGAAAGAAACAAACACAGGCATTAACATGTCACCTATAGAAAGAAAACCTCAGGTAATAAAGATGGAAGGATGATCTTACATAACCTGAACTATAAAAATACTTCATGTATTTATATAACGGTGAGGAGCAGTGACTGAGTTCAGGCATGTGTTTCCAAACAGATAGTGAGAGTGATGCTGAATCGTTCCACGCGGCAGGCGTCACCACACTCCAGCTCACTGACACTTAACAACCAGACAAACACACACACACACAGATCACATGCTACATTTAACTCCGCCGCTCATTGTGCCAGTGACTTCATTCAATGTTAAACCTGCTGCTACTGATACGCACTCGCACCATATGGTAGCAGAGTGAGCACAATGAGCAGGCCTGTTAGAGATACGATTATATTAATGTTTGGAATAACTCTGAACATTTCAGTGAAATTCAATCAGTCTCCAGAGTGTTTATCTGGCAGCGACGTGAGTGTTACCAAATGCCAAAGGTCCTCGAAGGACACAAACACATGGCCACTCTATCAATTATTGAGCCACCTCTGTTAGCCGAGCTTCAAGTGCACACCTAGCAACCACGCGCTGTCATGACACACTATATCTGTTGCCTTGGAAACTGGGTGGCCGGGTCAGCGGCAGCCTTACACTTGAAGAGCAGAGGGCGATTTTTGATTTGTGCTATAAATAACCGTCCTAAAGGGGGCTGTATTTACAGGGAAATGAGTCCAACAGACAAACAGGACACACACCATACACACACGTTTAAGAGACTGAAAGGACAATACACTCTACGTGGACGTGTGTGTGTGAGCGTGGGAGTCCGTCGTCTTGATGACTGCTCTTGTCACCCTTTTGAAAACGGATTAAAAGAACTAATTGCCACCAAACGACACCATCTGTCCTGCAGCTCTAAATCCTATTCTTCCCGTCTGAAGCTGATTATAACCACACCAAAACAACACACACACAAACACACGCGTGGCAGAGCAACGTTTACAGAACCAAAATTTTGTCGCCTTCTGATAAAAGCTTTCCCCTTTTCCTCCATGTGAACTGCACAAAGCCGGAGCTGTGAATAGATCCTGGGAACAATGACAGAGTGGGGGCCCTGCGGAGGAGGAGCGAAGGGGGGGTGGGGGTGATGGAGCTGGCTGCATGCATGCTCGCCACACATATGTGAAATGCAAATGGTAACCGATACCCCCCGGGGAGCGTGCGTTTAGCCTGTCAGCAGTACCTTCTGGCTGCTGATGATTCGCGGCGTGAGCAGCGACTGCTGGGTGCGAATAACCTTCTTCCTCTGCTTGAGCTCGGCCGTCAGCGCCTTCTCCTTCTCCTCCTGCTTCTTCTGCTGAGCCTGCAGCTGCTCGCGCTCGGCGCCGGCCGCCGCCAGCCTCTCCTCGGCCGCTCGCAGGTTGAGGGTGAGGAACTCCTGGCAGTGGAGGAGCCACTCCACCGTGAGCTGGGCCAGCTGCAGGAGCTTGACCAGAGCCGGGTCCACGGGGCTCTGGCACCGCTGACACCGCTCCCCGTCCAGGCTGCAGAAGGTCACCGTGCTGATGTGCTCCTGGAGAGCGTCCACGTCCAGCTGACTCACCACCATGTCTATGTCCACCGCGTTGATCCGCCGCCAGTCCACGCTCTCCCTGCGCGGGCGGAACTTGAACGGGAGGACGACGGAGCCTCCGCTGGATGGAGTCATGCCTGGTGCTGGTGCAGGTACAGAGTGGCCGTTTGCGGAGTGCTGGCTGAGCGGTGAATTCAGGAGGGACGGGATCCCGGCTGATGAGTGGGTCCCCTGGGTGTCACTAGAGTAGGGGTAGTAGACTCCGTCGTGAAATGGCTGAAACAAAGACCAAAGAGAGATTTCAAACCCTCGTTTAAGAGCATCACACACAGCACACAATCACGGGAAGAGAGCCAGCAGAGCACGGATTCCACCACTGCAGAGCCGGGTCTCCATCTACCTGAGTCCGCACGCACTCGCCGCGCTTCCCCCTCTTACCATCTTCGACTGATTTCGCCGTTTGCCGGGAGAGAAAGGGATGGAAGAGCGCCGTCGCTGCTCGCTGCTCTCCGGTTCCGCCCCCCTTTTTTTTGCAGGCAGCTCGACGCGACAACACCGAGGCTGGGCGTCCGCCGCGTTACCATGGAGACGGAGACGGAGCGTCCCTGGGGAGAGACGTGTTATGAAAACAGAGGCGGCAATCAGCAAACGTGTACGGCGACATGTGTCCCCGAGGGGAAAGACAGCAGCACGTCTTAAAGATTTAAAAACAATTCCCGCCCTCCACTTTTCAACCAAACTCACCTTTAAATTAAACGGCGTGCTTTTAAAACGGTTGCTAACACTTGCTAACACCGTTAACTAATCTCCTGGAGTCACGTTTCAGTCTGAAACAATCATTTCATGTTCGGGCAGGTTTCTTTTTTTTTTCCGTTTGTTTGACCTCAACCTAAACAAAAGCACACATGCTCCAACTTGTCCGAGCAACCGTTGGACCACAAGTAACCAAACAGTCCGGAGCTAACGCTGGCTCACGTTATTTCAAACCTCTCCTCGCTAACGGACATTTTTCGTTTTTTTCCGAGACAAACTTTAAAACAAACGCCGTCCATCACCGACACTTCTGGCTTTAATATGTGTAATAACATGATATATAATATAAAAACGACTTACCGGGCGGTTTGAGTCGCTATTTTCATGAAGCTTTGTTAAAAGTTTTTCAGTCGACGGCACCCCCTCAGCGGATTTGAGGGTGACGTAGCTGCCGCTGGTCTCCACATTCCTAAATCCCTCCACGAAAAAAGAACCGCCATTAAGCGCGCCACTGTCACTACCAGCACTTCCGGTGATGACCTTCAAAATAAAACAGCGATGCGTAAATTACCGACTAACAACAACAATAATAATAATAATAATAATAATAATAGTATTTAATTATAATAATAACAATAGCAATAACAGCAACAACAACAACAACAATAATAATAATAGTATTTAATTATAATAATAACAATAGCAATAACAGCAACAACAACAACAACAATAATAATAATAATAATATTTAATTATAATAATAACAATAGCAATAACAGCAACAACAACAACAACAACAACAATAATAATAATAATAATAATAATAATAATAATAATAATAATAATAATAATAAGAAAGTATAAACAGTATAAATTACATTTAAAATCTATCTTTTAGGGTTTAACATCTTAGGACATTTACACACATACATACATGACTTAAAGCCATATAGATAAAATCTGTAAGACTCCACAATAAAATAAAATAAACTAAAATAAAATAAAATAATAGTATCCAACATTTGACGTTTACACACTGTGGTTTTTGCATTTACTTCTCCATCTATTTGTCCCCAGATACCTTCTAGATATGTTCATACTTTGCATTAACACGTGATATTTATGCCATATAATCGAAATATTTTAATTTCATTTTTTTAAACATCTTTTTCCATGAACTGTTTAATGCTGACATAACCAAATTCCATTCATGTACAGTTTAATCTTATTTTGCATAAAATCAATACACCGTGAAAACACACATTTATCAGCCATATAGGAGAACTTAAATGTGTTATTATAAAAGTTATCATACTTTGTGGTTTAAAGGCAAAGCTCTCCACTTCCGGTGAAATCGCGTTGGTTGACGCAGCCCGCAGGGAGAGAGGAGGGGGGGAAGGGAGCAGCAGAGCCGAGCTTTGAAACGGGGGAGTCTGCAAACAGAGATGAGACACGGAGTCAGGGCTGTGGGCTGCCCCCTCTTCAGCTGACGAAACCGGATAAAACAGAGTGAAAACGCTGGAAGAGAGAGAACAGGACGAAACATTGAAATAACCACGAGCGTGGCTCAGAGGATGCGAGTGAAGATTTCCAAAAGTTTCTGTGCTCGTCTTGTTGCGGGGCTCCCTCTTGTGGTTGAAATGCATTTTCACTGGGGGCCCATTAACCTGCTGCAAAGTGGAGGGGAAAGTACTCAGATTACTACTTAACAAAGCAAATATAAAAAGTAAAACTACTGATATTTTATTATATGAGTCCCCATAAGTCCCCATGTTCAATTAATATTCTTTATAATGTCAATGGTGAAGACAAAAGATGATTAATGGGGGCTACAAATGGAAACACTCAAGTATATTAAAAAAAACAATCAATATATTTTGTTCATGTGGTCTTGAAATCAAGTTTTTTTTTATTAAAGGATACATTTGATGTGATTTTGATTTTGATGATGAGAGCTCTGCAGCAGTACATTTCCACGCCTGCTGCAGCCACACCAACATGTGCATCATTTCACCAACGGAGGTCAGTAGAGATCTGATCTCAGCTCTGCGGGCGCTGCCGGAGGAGCGATGGGCGACTCCTTCCCTCCTGTCCTCCCTCTCTGTCAGAGGAGATGCTGCCTACCGCTGCTGTGATGGAGAGCAGCTGCAGGAGGCGACACAGTCCCTGCTTTAATGGGGAGCAACGCTCAGCAGGGCGGATCCACACACACACACACACACACACAGTCCTGTCTTCAAATTGGTCTTTGGATGTTTCTTTTAAGCATCACATTAAAGAGTGATTCACATTCAGGACAATGCACAGGCTGGCGCAGCACTTTAACAAAGTGTGAAGCCGGGGTGAGAGTGTTTCCTCTTTTTTTTTTTTTTTTTTTAATTTTCCTTTTCACATCACACATGCTGTCAAGAAACAACCTGCACGGGCACATCCCAGCCTGTTGAACTCTCCATCAGAGTCCCACTGCTGGAAGAGGCCGACTGTGTGCCATTTCCTCGGCCAGTCCCCTGATAGCTTCAGTCGAGTCCTGATAAATAGAGATTTTAATTCCTCCGGACAGGGCCTGTGACTGTCAGTGTAGCCCGAGGCGGGCAGGGGAGACTCTCCTCACAAGCTGTGTCAGAGTAAAGACAGGCAGCTCTCACCAGCGGCATCACAATGAGGCGCTGAAGTTCAGCTGTAGGACGAGATGCTGATGTGCTTGTTTTTGGAGCCCACCCCCCTCCACCTCCCCCTCCAAAAAAAACCCCTCACTTTTCCTGTGCACCTACACTCCCTGGAGTTATGATGTTTACATGAAAATAAAATCCACGCTGTTTGATCAGAGTTTAGCCGAGCGGCAGACAGACAGAAGTTGCGGCGTTGCATTAGTCATGCAGTAAAAAAGGAGCAGGGCTGTGTGGAGGAAGAGGAGCGGACCTCTTGAGATGAGTAAGCACAGCCCTACACTCAATTTACTGCTTGATTTATGAGTTCATTTCCTGCGCGAAGTTCTCAGCGGGGGTGAGGTGGTATATCTTTCCAACTATAGGTAGCGGTGGCTCCACTTCCCAATCCCCCATGAGACCCACTCTCACCACTCTGGGTCTTAGTGGGACTATAAATAATGGCCGCTGTAACAAGTACATATTGAACACAGAGAGGAGAGGATGCCGAAACATCTTTATTCATGAAGGAGGTTCTTATCTTCCCCTGCAGAGGACGAGATGAATTCAGACCACTCAGCATACCGAAATGCTGTGTACAGTTACGTGTACTGTATTCCTGCTCGTGGATAAGCATCTTGAAATAGTTTGAAGGCGATCAAAAGGTGAAGGGATGACTTTGATGCAGCTGTTTTATTCCCTGTGTGTGTGTGCACAGGCGGTTTGTATGAGATGCACTCAAACACTTTTATCTTTCAAAACAGTGGGAGCAGCAGGAGGGGTTGCCACAGCGACTGACACACCAGGAACAGCAACTTCCTCCGACACACCTGAGATTCAAAATGCCTCCGTGGAAGAAATGAAACAATGTCTGCAGTTATGTTCGAATTTACTGTGTCATAACTAAGCAGCCAGGCTTCATTTACATCTTTGTAAATGAACTACAAACATGGAGCCACCTCACAAACCTGTGGGTGACGTCATGGATACGCTGTCCATTATTTATACTGCCTATGGTCGACACATGAGATGGTTAATGGAGTAAAAAGGGAAATAAAAACAAAGTTATTTATATATTCTATAACTTTTATCTAATCTGAATCTTTGTTCACTATTCGCACATATTATATATAAAAAGAAAAATCATAAAAACACAATCAGACCAACGTACAGCTCTAGAAATCTGACAAAAATATTTCATATTTCTTCTGCCCATAGCTTAGCTGCAAAGCTTTGCTTCCCATCAAGGCTGCATGTATTGCCTCCTGACACAAAAAGCTGCTCCTCATGGTTATTTCCAGAGACGAGCGTCAGCAATGGTTCAAACTCCTTCAAGTCCTTCGAGCCATTTGTCTGAACACTTGTATTTCCTAAATAGCACAGCAGAACCTCACATGTCAAGCAGAAGTTAGTCAGTGTCACAGTGTAGCGGGATTAGACAAGCGGCGAGATTTCATGCCTAAGAAAATGGCACACTTTAAGGGGCCTGTCTTCTGACACTGTCAAGGCCAAAATCCAGGTTTGCTTCAGTGTTGTGCAGGCCAGTCCACAAGGACCCAGTCCAGAGACAACTTAGCCACAAGGCTGAATGGGCACACACACACACATCCATGGATTTAAGAGGAGGATAAGCTACTACTAGCAGATGTCCACAGCTTGAAAGACTCTGAGACTACAGGGTGGATGAATTTTGACTTGCATAACATTTCTACTACAGCACATCTATCTCGTTTGATTTGTTTCAGGCATTTTTAGATGTTCCACCCAGAAAAAGGGCTGTCAGGCCTGTGTTAATGCTCACAGATGTGGGTGCGTGGCAGTGCCAGCCCGCTCCCCCCTTCGCACGGCCAGAATCCAGACAAATGAAAGTGTCAGCTCTGCGAGAGCTATCGCCGCTGCCCGACCAACTTAAAGCTGAGCGGCAATCTAGCCTACAACCGCTCACCGGTTTTCATCTCAGACGCTTTGTTGTCTATTTTCAACGAAGGCAGCCGCAGGGGTCACAAGTGGTGAATCAGCCTTGTGGGAAGGAGAGATGAAAGAGCGCCGTGGTGGGGAGGGGAGGGGGGGAAAAAACGAGAGAGAGAAGCATCCCACCGATTCCTTTCATTGTCCCCTATGAATGTTGCTCCGGTCAGAAGAGGTACCAGCACTAAAGAATTATATATAGCAGACAAATGACGAGGTTTGCGCCGATTCTTTCTTGTCCTCCCACTGAGCGAGGAGGCCTGCGGTCTACAGGGCAAATCGGCCACAGCAGCAGCAGCAGCGTTGGATCCTTTGGAGAAAACAGGTGATGGAGATCGAATATATGAAGAGAGTAATGCATGATGAATGCGCTCATGGGCATAAAACTTAACTTTATTGTAAGACAGTATAAAATCCTGCTTGCGTCTGCAGCATTAACGAACCCTACACATTTCCTCGAGGAGCGTCTGATGAATTACTGTTTGTGAACGTGTGAAAGGCGCCGACCATTCACGTGGCAGCCACTTGAAACCGCTCGAAATGAACCGGTGCCTTCGACAACAACAACAACAAAAAAAGTGTTTTTTTTTATGTTCGGGACAGCCACACATGAAGGGAGGGCGAAAGCCTGGGCGCATCACTTTGAAGGAATAGTTTGACATTTTGGGAAATACATTGCCAAGATTGATATCGCTCTTATACATGACCCGATTCTGTCTGTGAAGAACCCTGATTCCAGAAAAAGCTGCTAAATAAACAGTGTAATGATTTGCAAATCCTTTTTGACCTATATTCAGTACAGTACAAAGACGAGACCTTTCATATTTCACACGGATAAACGTAACTAAAAAATATGCTGGGGAAAACACCTGAACATTCCCCATGTCAACGGGTGCTAACTATCAAAGAGGCCACGCTCTTAATTATGCATGTCAAGTCTTAATATAATGTGAACAGGTGAGTTGTATATAAATTCACCCTCAGTACAGTTGTCATGAACGGGGAAATTAGCTACAGAGAGCAAAACTGTTTTTTGTACCAGGCTGTAAACATGTTTTTTAACATTTTAACATGGGGACTTATGGAGACTGACTCACTTCTGGAGCCAGCCTCA
This sequence comes from Nibea coibor, assembly GCA_023373845.1. Lineage (NCBI taxonomy): Eukaryota > Metazoa > Chordata > Actinopteri > Sciaenidae > Nibea > Nibea coibor. The sequence continues at coordinate 5,436,990 of CM041732.1, read as the reverse complement.
AGTGGACGTCTGATGAACTGCAGTTTTTTTGCACCAGGTTGCTGCTTGAGCTGAACATAAAGACGTAGAAGCATGTACAGATTCAACATGACATGGACAGAGCCAGGCCAGCTGTTTCCACTTGTTTCCTTATGCTAAGCTAAGCTAACTCATATCCTGGTTCTCTCATCACATTGGGGTCAATCTTCATCATCTTCATCTCTCATTTTGATAACAGTACGCTTGTCTGTGCTGTTCTGTGTCTCTTCTTTCTAAATTGCTGATTTCCTTTCGCACGTTCTCACCTTTGTTTGCCTATATGCGAAAGATGATAAACAGCACTTGGGGGAAACAAGTCATTAACAGGAAACCAACATGGTGGAATCTTATTTCTGTCTCGCACTTGCTCTCGCTCGCAGCTTCAGGCAGCTAAAATAGCACCTTGTTATGACATTAGCATTTAAAACGGAGTCAGAATTTCTACACTGCTGCTCACTTGATTTCTTACCTGGAGGATCTAATTATAATCTCCTCTTAGTATTAAGTTACGGGACAATTAGTGCATTGTTTGTGCTCTTGCTGCCTTGAAATATACCTGCACTACAGGGAGGAGTGATTTAATTTGAGTTAAATTGACTATAATGTTGATTCCAACCTTCCGAGCAGCTTTATGAATGCGGCAGCAGCCAAATTTAGTTCGGACCACGGGTGGAAGTCTCTCGCCGTCCTTTGGGTAGCCCTATTAGACACTAAATGTTACTTCTGACAGTTTGAACAAATGAGCGAGAGAGCAGGAAAAGAGGAGAGAAGATAACTGTCGGTCTCTTTGAGCTATGGCAGCCATCCAGTACGGGCCTTCTTTGTATTCAGAAAGCACCTCGTTTTTGTGTCAGCGCGGGACAAGAGAAGCACTTAACGTGACATTTAGAGATGCTCAGAGATTCTCTCTGGAGGCCAGAGGGAGGGAGAAAAGAACCAATGATGTTATCGCAGACATGTGTTTTAAATGCCAGGAGGGGGTGCGTTGCCAGAGAGCTTTGGCCGCAAAGATAAGAGAATAACCCGGCCTCTGGTCTTGCACCTCTTGCACTGGTTCTGTGGGCTCACGTTAAGCTTTGTCTGAAATGGTTTCATCTCTTTTCTATCAGATATGATCTTTTAAGGCTTACAGAACAATCTTCTTAGATTGTATATTACGCTGGCTGTTATCCTTAGAAGAGATCCACGCATTGCACGGTGCATTTTAAATAGTCAGACACAGGATAGGGCACGCTGAGCTTTATGAGTGGGCGACAAGCTTTCTGGGATTCTGAATCTTTACCAGATGGTCGTAATACACGTCTTAACTGTGGATCACAGGCATGTTTAAAGACTCTGTCCCCTCTGAATAAAATCGAAAAGCTCCTTGCCATTAATACCTGACTAAATATCTCTTATTGATGTAGGTCTATCCTGAAGGGACCTCCACAACAAGACAGCATGAATATTTAACAGGTAAAGAAAGGTCAGTCCTCTGGTATGGACGCTGAGATTGAACTAATCAATCATCATTTCTGCGGGAAATGCGGCTCAGTTGAAGCGAACCTGTGCACGCTGCCACATTTTTCCTCGCCATCAAAATCATTTTTAACAAATTAATCCTTGCAAATCCCCAAAATGAGCGCTTTGCAATTCAAATGCGCCGCCGCTCATCCATCTTACAAATGTATCTTTCTTCACACAGTCGATGTAAGCAGTTGTACCCGTGCACAAAGTGCCGTATAGAGTTTGATGCAAGGTCTAGCGACTCTGCCATACCCTCCAATAAATCAGGCGAGGGAGTTAGATGTATGAAGATAGAGCTGCATAGTGATGAAGCTGCTGCACGGGAGTGCAGAGTTTAGGCAACAAGGTGAGCTATTCATCACGAGATCCTACCCGGACATCCGGAGAACTTGCGCGGGCTCATTTTTCGTCGCTGATATGGTGACTTGTTCCTGTAGGCTGCAGGTTTTGCGCTTCATCACGGCCTCTGACACCTCGTCGAACGGCTCCCTTGGAAAATGGCCCCTAATGTAGGAGGAGAGCACAACAGAAGCATCACGATATTAATGCTGTCACCGCTGACAGCTGGATAACGTGGGAATTGGTTTTACTGGTGAGAGCTGGCGCCAGATTCGGTTTGATCTGCGGTAACACCACATCTTGTCTTGGGAACAAATTCCTCCTCTCTCATCAGATTGTCCTTCATCTTGAACGACGACGCCAAACACTCCCTCGCTCACCATTTTTCTCACCCTGCCGCGTGCTTACAGTCTGCGTGTGTTTACTCAAGGAGGAATAATCCATTTGTACATGTCTTGCCATCTCAGGGCCCCTTGAATATTTAAAGCTTTGATGTTTGGTTGTCTAATGCAGTTACCTAAGCAGCTTGCCATAACCGGCCTCCCAGAGATTCTCCCTGCACGCTTCCTCTCCTATTTTCTGCAGTGCGTCTGGATTGCGAAAATAAAGTATCCTTTTGAAGCCTCTCCTTGCTGCCTCTTGGGAAGGTGTTTTCTGCAGATAATGACTTATTTCAATTCACACCTCACCTGAAGAGTGAGACTTTTTAAAAAATTCGTACTCACTAAAGGCTTGAGTACCTGCGAATGTTGTGACACGAGTTTAATCATGACCCGTTGGCGTGAGCGTACATGGCAGATTTGGCCGGACATTAATTATTCCATCTCTGTGGCTAACACAACAAAGACGACCGGCTGCCAGGTAGCTGGCATCGATGCAATTTGGAGAAAAATTAAAGCACAAACGGGGCCGAGGAGCGGGAGAGCTTCCAGCGTACGTGTGCCTGGAATGCGCGATGACCGGATTCATGCGGCATGCAGTCTTAAGCAACGCTGCTGTAAATTGGCTGTAAAATAGTGAACTGTTGACTGCCAGAGTTATTGGGCACGTGGCCCAGACAGTCCCTGACGCAGCTCAAAAGGCATGGTTAACCTGGCACAGACACACACCAGCTGGATGGACCATTAACTGCCATAATCAGTCCAAACCTCGCTGGAATTAACGGACATGCTTGTGTCTGCACAATTTTCTGATATAGAAGTCAAACTTTAGGGAAAGCTGGCATTTTTATGCTAATACGATCTGTTTGTGCTGCAACACAACATTACCTTTTAATTGCAGCCTTCCTTCGGATGTCAAGTTGTAAGTTGATAAAAAGTAGGTATTTACCAGCCAGTCAGGATCAAGCAAAAGGCACTATTGAGTTGCATTATGGGAAATGTAGGCACCTCTATTCCTGACCTATCCTCCCATGACCCTGCGTCCTCGTATGGGGACATGAGAGTTTGGCTTACTTTACTGTGCTCAACATAGACCTATCACCCTCATGCAGGGACACTTGCTGTGCCGTCTAATGGTCAGGGAAGTTTTTTTTTTTTTTGTGAAAACTACTAATTGTTCAAAGACAATGCTTAGTTTTTATGAGAAATTAAATGCACAGCAAACAAAAGCTCAGGTCTCAGGAGGCTATACTAAGGACAGAATGAGGATATTCTGTCCTCTGCCTCTTCCATTGTGAGCATATTTTTTAAAAATCTGTGTCTTGTGACTCTTTTGACCAAACCATGCAATAAAAAAATCACGTGAGTGCCCCTTTAAGTCATGTGTGGACCCCAGTAATGCGTTTTAATGTGATCCTAATAAACGAAACTTTGTAACGGCATGCTCTTCTCACAGTGAGTTTATGAAATCCAGGCGATGAATTTCAGAATTAGAAACAGTGGCTCTAAAAAGAGCCGGTGGAAACAAACACGTACACTTTCTTTTTTTAAAAAATAAAGATGGTATCATCCTGCAGTCACAGGTTGGGCTTTTTAAGATGAAGTGTTTTTGACACAATTAAGTTCAAAGAGAAAAACAGCATTCGCAGACACCCTCAGAACACACTGACCCAATTAAACTTTCTGATCCAGAATTACACGAGTGCTTCGGTAGATCTGCGAGTTGTTGAGAGGTAGAGTGCGAGTTAACAAAGGCAGGGAGATAAAAACTATAAAAGCCTTGATGAGTGTCAGAAATTGCATATATGATGAAGTTTCTTTTCTTTGCCGAGTTCACGCGCATCAATAATCACATTTCACTTCAGGGTTTCACTTTGAACACTTTAGATCGCTCTGCATGAGAAACCTGCTCGAAATGTTTTCTCAGGAATGAAGTGCCGGATATTTGTGGATAATTCCCTGGTGAGAAATAAGAGGTTTTAAGCTCAGCGCGGAGTTTTATGTATTTTATTTAAGAAGATAAGTCAAGTCCCACATGAGTCGCACAACAGATAGACAGCAGTTTAATGTTTTTCCATCACAGGAATGTTAACTGAAAGATATTTATGTCAAGGTTTGTGCGATTCCTGCCCTTTCTCTTGTTATTCCTTCATCCTATATCTGCTTATTTTCCTGTTTGTTCCTTCGTTCGAACACGGTACATTTAATCTGTCCTTGGGACTGTCAGCATTAAAGCCTCTTTCTGAGTCAGCGGTGTAACGTGAAGTGAGTAAGTAGTGAATGCATAGCGAGCGAGCAATTACTTAATCTCCCTCGTTAAGAAAGCAGAGCAAGAAGAAGTGAAGTGTTTTAACGTTGTGCATTAATTTAAAAACGTGTCATGGCCAGCGATTCAGACACCTGAGTTTGAAGACTAAGCCTATTTAAAATAAGCCAATATCACTTATTTAACTCTCACTGGATGTGATTAAGGGTCTGATATCGCTTTTACAGTTCATCATTGTCTGACTTTGAAAGAGATTTTAACTCTGTGTGGCACTTTGCTGCCCGGTGCAGAGAGCCCGGTGCAGGCAGATGGCAGACATGCAAAGAGAGCTGACTGTGTTTTGTTGGGGAAATGTTTTAAAAAATGTCCAGTGTGTCAGATTTAGATTTACATACATGTTGCAATTGTGTAACCAGGGTAACTCAAGAAGAAGGACCCAGGATGAGGTCTACCAAAAAGACCAAGGCTGAACACTGGACACACTGGACAATAGGACTCGTGTGTGGATGAATCTGCAGCCTCTGACTGGAGAGGTGCTGCACCAGAGAGCAACTCCGACACGCACAACCGCCGTCCCACTGCGTTCATTAAATTACCTCCAAATGTCTGCTATGACATAACCTCACACACCTCTACACGCATCAGATGCTCGGCTAGAGCTCGCCATTCTGCCTGTTTATGGCGGAGACATTACTGCAGCTCATTAATCCTGAGCCTCCTTTACTGCTTCAAAAAAGAAAAATTGATTCTTCGTTTGTTGAACTCTTTGCTTTAGTGCTATTGGCTGACTGAGAACGAGACCCGTGATGTGATTGGCTTGGAATGGATCGCAATCACCACGGCCTCTGATCTATATTCACCTTCACCCAGCCCTCCTGGGTTCTGTGCCGCGGCTCACGTGAACCAGACTAGCAGGTGGAGACGCCCACGCGATCCATGTGCTCGAGATCTACCGCCTGGCGTTGCACTCCCAGCGATTAAACAAGACCCACAGATTTCATTTCAGGCATCACTAGCCTCTAACAAACCACAAGCACAGAAATCTGTGACCCGTACATGTGCAGCCCCTTCCAGTTTTAATACAGCCATTGTCACGCCAGGACGTATAACTGAATCAGCAAGTAAACACATGCATTTGTAGTGGTTAGTGGAGTAATCAGCAATGAAGTGTTTATATTGCAAGATTCTGCACAATGTGAACTCTCAGCATATTTGAGCCATGTTCTCTCAACACACAGTAATTACTGGGTGAGCTTTCCTCCAATCCACAACACATTAAACCAGGTCCAGATCAAAAAAACACTATTCAGACCTGTCAGACTTGTTAGACCACAAACCACATTGGCCCAGCCCGTTGGAGCATAATAAAACTTTAGAATATACAAACATATACACAGTTAGGAGCCCCCATCGCACTCAGACTGCCCCAATGGTCCTATTACATCGCCTAATGATGCATAATCGCTCCGATATTGCCAAAAGTTTTATTTCCATCAGCAGCTTTAGAAATATTGTATTTTATAAGCAACTTGAAACTCATTCTCCTTCTTCCCTCCGAGTTGCTGCCCCAAGTGAAGGAGTTCAAGTATCATGGGCGAGTGAGCGTGAGATGCGCCAGCGGGTTGATGCAGCGTCACCAGTAATTTGGACATTGTACCGGACCGTTGTGGGGAAGGAGAGAGGGAGCAAAGCTCTTCACCTTGAACGTTGTTCATGACCTTTGTGTAGTGACCAAAACAACAAGAATGCAGATACAAATGGCCGAATTGAGTTTCCTTCAGCCTTAGAAGGTGAGGACATCCTCACTGCTCCCTCGTGTTGAAAGCAGCCAGCTGAGGCGGTTCGGGCATCTGATTAGGATACCTCCTGGGCGTCATCCTTTGGAGGCGCTCCAGGCATGTCCAACTGGCAGGAGAAGAGAATTGTTGGAAGGACTTTGTCGCCCATCTGGGAACACCTCAGGATACCCCAGGAGGAGCTGGATTATGTTGCTGGGGAGAGGAACACTTGCAGGACACCCTGCTGAATCTGTTGCCACCGCAAAACTGAACCCAGATCTCCTCAGCAACATGACAAGATGATGATGACGGACCTGCAGCTATCTCGGAATCTCAACCCATTGGCTATCGCCTATTGACGTTTTAGTCAATCTCTAATGATTCTGGGCTACCGGTGTAGCCAAAAAACAGATAAAGAATATAGATAACGGACTTCTTTTGCTCTCAACATGGACTCTTGCACCCAAAGCCCACTCAAATGTGATTGGTCAATAGCATTCGGACTACAGATGGAAACCAGAACACCTCTGGTGCCAAAATCTTGGTCTCTTGCCTACAGATTCTGCATTCATATGGAGATATCTGATTATAGGGATGATTAGAAAGCTAACTTTTTAAAATTTTTTAAATTTCAATAATGAGCCATTTTTTTTGCTCCACTTTTCCCTCACCACCTCGCCCCGACTGCAAATAATAAAAAATATATGCATCTAAAGAAGCTGCATAGGGTTGTAATCAGTTCAAGTTTGATAATCTGAAGGGAAAGTGTCGACAGCTACAGCTTTACAACCAGTTACTCCAATATTTTCTCAAGCTATTTAATTAGGCATGAATGTTAGGAGCAGAAACCAGAGACAATTCAACCAAAAAAAAAAGAAAACCAACATGTGGTTTGGCAGCGAAATTGTGCCGCTGTGTCAAAATGAATCAGTGAAGCCAGAAAAAGGTGACCTTAATATTGGGGTACATGCCACAATAAAGCCTGACGAGTGAAATTACAGTAATTTTCACTGTGACATTCATTCAGTGGCTCGAATCAACTTATGTGTGGAAGTGACATGCAGGCCCTGTTTCGAGGAGACGATAAACATCCATCAGCGGTGATGGTAAAGACAGGAAGGCTGATTAGGCCACGGCAGGACACGTCACTATCAACCGTGTCCCCAAAGCTTCAATTACCTGCTAGAAAATGCAGATTGTATCACAGGCCTCTTCTCCAATGTCCTCGCAGTGCAGCAGAGAGCAGACCAATCTGGGCTATTCTCTGTCGAGCTGCCAAGGTGCACAGCGTGGGCCAACAGCTTCCTTTTCATGCAGGACCAAGTGGGGAGAATGTCCCTTTTGATTAAGCGTTTTGGATGAGGCTGTGGTGGGAGCCCAGCACAGGTTGGCGTGGTGCCGTCACCGCGCTGCAGGTCTGCGGGCCTGCTGTTGGACCCCCGCGGTGAAGAGTTCACACATCTTCAGTCACTCGCGCCACATGCAGCTGAGGCAAATGGCCAGACTTGTCAGTTCACTAAAACCAAACATGCTCTATGGTATCTAATAATAGGATTTACAATCAAAACATTCGGCAGATGATCTCGCAGATAAAGAAAGTAAATCTGTCCCAACAGCGCAGAGCCAATGATGCTAAGATGCTTCTTAATGTGCTCAACTATCAGATGAAGGTCAATAAAAGGTGCACAGCGGGAACAACTTACACTTGCTTGGCGATGTCAATGTCAGTCTTAATCTGTCCGGTACTGATTCTTGACCAAAGCCCTGTAAAACATGAGCCATCAGCCTCAGTTTACTCTGTGTTACTGCAGGAATTCAGACCGTAAGTAGGAGCAGCGGAAACAGAAAAAGACTTTCACATTTCATTTATGAGATATCAAGGATTTCTGACAGCTACAATATTTCTAAGTTTTAACAAACTTTTGGAAAAATGGTTGGGATTTTATTCACATCTGTATAATTCAGCCAATTAAAACAGGAGCTATACGCTGATATACACGGAATACTTAAAGCAGTAACGCAGCTAATTTAGGCTATGTAAATAGCATGCCGCTAAGGCTAGCAGTCGGCATGACCAACAGTCCCAAATTTTGGCTACATTTCACCAAAGTAGCATTAGCGATACAAGTGTTGTTAGTAGCTAAACTTGAAATACAAATAACTTTCTTCAGGTCTAATGCTTAAATAGTATATTTCATATTTTAAAACATTATCCAGATAGTTTAGCTTTTGTTTGCTCCTATAATATGGCTGGCATCCTGACCTTCTCCTATTGTTTCAGTGCCAAACTGCAATTCAAGTGCTAAATTATTAAAGGAAGGTCAAGAAAAGTCCTCTCGGTGAAGCGAAAAAGTGCTTTTAAAACTACTTTATTCAGAGAACTCAAAGGTGATGTAATGTGTGTGATAAAAGGCCAAAAAAGGGCCAACACAACACAATTATGATACATTCTGACTCTCCCCTTACGGTACTTCCAGCACCTGTAAGAGGTAATGAAGGAACTGGGACCATCAAGCAGACTCTGGGCTTGTAATCAGCAACAGGTTGCCAGTCACCACAACAAACAAAGCCAGGGGTGGGCAGCAAACCATCAGAGACAGAAGGCAGTCAGAACGCGAGGACAGGAAATGAGACCAGAAACAGCAGCAATGGGTGACAAACAACAGCAGGAAACGCGGCCATCGTGCACGCGGCGACTAATGAGGGGACGAGCGGTCAGGTGGCTGATCAGCTGATCAAAGCAGCAGCAGATACAGTGGACAGGTGAGGCGTGACGGAGAGTGTGATGGGAGGGTTAGCGCTGGAAAAAAAGCAGGAGACGAAGGAGCAGCTGTTGCCATAACAGCACAGCCATCTGTACGTTTTCCAAGGTGACGGCTTACGGAGCACATCTACATGCACGACGCTTTATTTTACATATGCACAGCCTCCATCTGCACATGCAATCATGATGATGAAGCAGATTAGGCTGCAGGTTTTGTGTTTATCACATTACTTATTAAAATATCTCATTCACTTTGTTTGTGTCTCGTTCTATAAACTAGAGAACCAGCAGCGAGAGGAATTTTTCTTGATGCTATGAGCCTGTTAAGTTTTGGATAATTTTTCATACCCTACTAAATGAATCAGCAAAAGCAGCCGTGATACCCCGCACTTTTTTTCCCCTCCCCACCCTTCAAATTTTCTCAATTTTTCTTGTGCAGCAGTTTTACATTCCATTTGCTTCCCGTAATAGAGTCTCAGGCTGCTCATTTGCGAGAAACGCCCAGAAACCCTCAGCTCACCAGAGGTCCCACTGCAAGAGGCCCAAAGTGAACTTTTCTCGGTGCCTCTCAACATCATTTCAAAATCAATACTAATTCCAATAAATACAAAATGCATACACACATACAGGTGCATCGGACCGGGCCACGCTGAAAATGAAAAAGACAAAAACAGATAAAAAGAAATCCCCAAACCAATCCAATCATAATTTCCAGAAAGCTTCAGTTCCATTATTGGGAGCCCTGTACATTGCAGCAGCCAGCTGAATCAGCACTTCCAGGGGTTATTTCTCATAAGGCTTGTGTAGTGAGCGTCAGGGACCTCGTAAATATCCCAGCTGCACAGCCAGAACAACACAAGTCTCGCTTCACTGCACAAAACATTAATGCAGATTCTTTCCCATCAGGGATTCTGCTCAGATTTTAATCAGCGTGCCATTTGTAGAAAAGGCTTCTTTTGCAGGACGAGCACTGTATCATATCATATCACATCCGAGAGAGGCCTTACAGGTAAAGAGCATGCTGACACAGGGTGTTATCATCACCCAGGCGAAGGACCCAACGTCCAGCGGTTCACTTCAGCGTGACCTTTCCGAAAATGAGATATTTCTTGCCCTGACACTTTCCATAACATATTCCTTGTTGCTCCCTCGGGACGAGGGAGGGTGACTCCTCACGGACACAAAGAGAGGTGAGCCTCTAGCTACACTCCCGGACAGATTAAGTCAGCGCCCGAACAGGAGGGCAAAGTGCATTGAGCGCAGAAAGAGGATTGAATAGAATACATAGCAAAGTGCATCCTGGTTAAATCCCCCTGATGGGAGGAAAAATAACAAAAGCTCGTGATCGGTGCAGCTTAAAGAAAATCCATTACTGAGGCCTGAAATGCCTTCAGTCCTCCGGTAAACTGTCAAATCAGCTGCACTGCGTCACGTGCTCACGTCAGTAAAGGAAAACCTATGTGGGAAGATGACGAAATGGCAGGCAAAACACACACACACACATATGTACACACACACATACACACACACGTGCGCGCGCTCTCGTGAGTCAGTGCACGCCCACGTGGATTTCTCTCACACTGGATGCCAATTATTGACTTGACATGTTGGAATCTGTCCATGGTGCTGAAATGGCGCGCCTGAGGATGTGTATGGAAAGTTATGACAGAGGCTCACCCAGTGGACACTGATTATAATAATACACAGAGCCACCACGATGACATGACAGCGTGGCACAAACACAGAAGGCGTCCACCACTTTAAAGTATAATAACCACGTCAATCCCGCCACTCAGATCGCTGCTGTTTGCGTCAATATATTCTATATGTTTCCTGTGTCATTAGTGATTTTCCGCCGGCAGTTGTTCCAGGCCACTCAAAGTGTGTGTATGTGATTAGAGATGCGGTTGCGTCACCGGCTCGGCAGCCGGGACAGATGACTGGCGCAGATGTAGCGCCAAGTCAGCGAGAACAAGACCGGAAACTCGATTTTTCTGACCTTCAAAATAAAAGGCGACGCGGAATGGAGGAACCAAAATCATCTAAGGAGAGCTGATTTCATGATTTGCCATAGCTGATGTCTGTCTGTTCGATGTTGCACTTTGGCCTGATGGACTATTACAAACAGCAAGACTCAAAGGCTCAAAGTTAAATGAGCAACTTTTTGTTGCCTCTGTCTCCAAAACTGGAATAATGCTGTGAGTTAACATACTTATTTCAAGAGATTGCTGGCTCTTAATATGTGAAGTCTATCTGCTTCAAGAGACTCTTAAACTAAATGTGACATTTGATGTCAAGAAGATTAAGAAATGTTTGATTTTACTGCCTTTTTATTCAATTTTATACCTTTTACTTATTGTTTTGTTGTTAATTATGTCTTTTATTTATAAAATTAGACTAATATAACATAATATTTATTTTTAACTGATATGAATTCAGGTGCAGAGCTCTAAATATAAAACTAGTCCAATAACGAGTCTACCCAATTTAAATTTGTTTGCGCGACAATTATTTTGAAAGTCTCGACCGGAAGTCGTTGCGTCGACCCGGTCCAGCTTGCCGCTCGTGCTCCTGGCTCAGATACCGATCAGCAGTTGGCTTTGGCAGGACAGCCGAGCCCGAACGCACCTCGCGCGGGGATGTGCCGTCTCGCGCTGACGTCTGGAAAGGTGTCACCGCGCGCGGCTCGTGCCCTCAGATTGACACATTTAATAAAAAGGTATATTAAAGAAGAGTCCGCCCGCGTGTCCGAGGAGAGGAGCGAGTGTTCAGTGTGACAGGTTCAAGTTTGAGAAGTGGACCTGACCTCCGAGCTGCCCCTCCGGACTGCTTCTCACCTGCGCGCGGGGACGTGAACTCCACGTTCTGGACGAACACGAGCCGATCGCACCTGAAGTGAAAGTGCAGGATGACACGAGGGGAGGAGGACAACATCACGTTACCGTTTGTGCCGGCGGCGTGATTTCCAGTGTTCCACCATGGAGGAGAAGTTCAACCGACTCATCTTCATTCCCATCGCGGCGGTGCTCTTCTTGATGATCGGCTACCAGTATGTGTGCCCGGCGGACAGCAACACCTGCTACTTCCGAAGTGACGACAAGGGGCTTTTCCAGCGGTACTCATCCGGGTTTGAGTTAGTTTACGCGGAGCAGGAGACGGACGAGGACCTTCCCTCCAAAATAACATCCAAATTTAACTTCACGGAGCGGGACCTGGACCGGCACGTCGACTTCAACATCCGAGGAGATGATGTGATGGTGTTCCTCCACATCCAGAAGACCGGCGGGACCACGTTTGGGCGGCACCTGGTCAAGAATATCCAGCTGGAGCAGCCGTGCGACTGTTTGCCCGGCCAGAGGAAATGCACCTGCCACCGGCCCGGTAAAGCCGAGTCGTGGCTCTTCTCCCGGTTCTCCACGGGCTGGAGTTGCGGTTTGCACGCGGACTGGACCGAGCTCACGAGCTGCGTGCCCGTGGTGATGAACAAGAGGGACAAAAAGAGCGCCCCGAAGAGCAAGAGGTGAGGTGTGACCTGCAGGACAGGTGGAAGGATGTTCACTTACTCAACTCATTAATTAATTAATTAACCATTTATGGATGCATGCTTCATCCGGCCACCTTAAATTCATTCATTCAGTATTAGGTCATCCACTCACACTCACTCTCTCCTCACCCCTTCATGAATGAGTGGCTGAACAAGGAGGTCCAGATGGAAACCCATTACCCAGCATTAACTGATCAGTCACAGCAGACACACTGAGTGTAATTGACATGACTGATTAGTTAATTGACAAATGGATCGTGCATGATTTGTTGAGCTAAAATGAATCTACATAACTGATGTCGTCATCTGTCAGCAGGCTGGTGTGAGCTGCGAAGCCTTTACTGGGTCAAAGGTGACCCGATTTCGTACCCATCAAGGTTGTGGCACCATTTTTTCCCTTCTTTTTCCCCACACATGCGTGTTCTTATTGACATGTAATGCACAGATGGTAATGCAGAATATAGAACTGTTTGTGTTACACACAACATGGAATGTCAACACCAGCAGCCAGAAGACAGGCCGGCTTCGCTGTCTGAAGGTCTGTTTCAATTTCCTGTAATTACAGAACCAATAGAGCTGAGCTTAAGGGACTAAATCACTTAAGAAGGGCACGGTCCTCTGAGGTGTTGAAGCCAATTTACCTTGCAGTTGGTTCAGAGAGCAAATCTCCATATGTTACCAAGAACGTTAAAGGGGGTCGACGAGGACGGCCAGCGCCTTTAAGAACCTTCCGATCCATTACCTGTCCTCAGTGGCAGCCATCAGACTTAATTTAACGCTTTTAAATTGTTTTGAAGAGGCTCCTCCGAGCCGCATCGGCACTACCAGCGAATCAACAACACCCCGATCAACGCTTGTCAACTCAATGTAATAGTGGGTGAAAATTCAGCGCTCATTACCATTGGCACTTTGCTATGATTGCAGACGTGAGGGTTTTTTTTTTGTAAAGATGCAGCAATTTTCCCACGATTAAAGGTCCAGTGTGTCAGATTTAGGTGGCTGTGTTGGATAGAAATGGAATATAATTTGTATAATCACCTGAACATTAGAATCAAATGGTTTTGTTACCACTGAATGAACCTTTATATCCACAGAGAGAGAGCAGGTCCCCTTATTCCTCCATGTTGAACCGCCATCTTTCTACGGTAGCCCAGAACAGACAAACCAAACACTGGCTCTAGAAAAACTGCAGTTCTTCAAAGGTCCACTTGAGGCTGGATCCAGAATGAGTCAGTCTCCATAAGTCCCCATGTTAAGATGCAGAAAAACACGTTTACAGCCTGGTACAAAAAACAGTTTTGGTCTCTGTAGCTAATTTCCCCGTTCATGACAACTGTACTGAGGGTGAATTTATATACAACTCACCTGTTCACATTATATTAAGGCTTAAAGTTATGCAGGATTAACAACATGGCTGCTTTGATTGACAGGCGGGCGCCTTTATAGATGGTGAATGCTCTAGGTAGGAACTTTTCCAGCCAGAAGGGGATGAGGCGAGGTGCATTCAGTCGGTCGCAATCTGCAACTAAATCCCACGCGCTGGACCTTTAAGTGTCTGTCGTTTGGTTAATTATTTTGACGAGAGGAGTGTTGACTTCCTCTCACGCAGCTAATGAGTGGATGAACTCTTATGGGTGTTGACTTACAGAGAGATCTCTCTGTGGTTTGTCGCAGCACCAGACGATACCCGATACGTTACTGCACAGAGCGGCGTTCTGAGAGTGCTCGCGGATCATGTGATACTTCATTGATCCCCTGCTGTGAAGTAATCGGCCTGTGTGGGCCCCCCCCCACACACACACCCCCACACCCCTCCACGGGGAGGTCAGAGGTCATCGCGGCTCCTGAGCAGCTTTTAGGGATTCAGCGTCTTGCTCAAGGACAAACGTGTCTGCATTGACGAGGACGTTGCAATGTGCAGATCTTTTACAGCTTTTACAAATGAAGCCTTGTCTTGTTGTCACATATGAGCAGATGCGGGATATTTATTTATTTTTTTTATTTATTTGACAGGAAGGTATCACATTTAAGCCAAATGCACCATGAGTCATAACTCAGTCTATACACTCTAATTTGTCGGATGAGCAATGAGTCATAACTCATACGACGGCCACAAATCTGTCACATGAAGTTCTCATTTCCCCAGGATAATGCCTGGTTGATTTTCTGTCCTCACACTTAAGAAGAAATATTAATCACGGGAAGCCTTATGGGAAATAGACGAACACATTAGTTGAAGGCTCTCTGTCATTTTAGATTAAAAACGGCAGAATAAAGACGACACGGAACTTATTCTGCGCTCAACACGGACCTGAAAGGCTCTTGTCCTGTCATTTTACCCGTCATGGAGGCGATGGGGGTGTAGCGCCTCCATGACGGGCCACAGCAGAGGGGATGATAGTGAGTTTGCGCATGTGTGTATCAGTGTGTCGGCTTAAAATTATTGATTTTATTTGAATTTTAGCCCTGATCCATCAAATCTTAAAAGAGGTTAAAGAGCTCTTTTCCACTTTACTGTATACATAATCCCTGCTGTATTATCCTGAACTTTCAGACCTAATCACTGAGCGTACTTCATAAAACATTTTGTCCTAATCCGCTCACAAAACAGAAAACAATCCAACTCAGTAACAGCACGCTGGTATTGAAGGATGACTCCTGTCTTATACAAGTCACATACAGCAGTAGGACTGCAGAGAGTCAGGGATCAAACATCATGGGAATGGATGACGCCCACACTTATCTCAAAGCTGCATCCAGGAGGGTGATGTAGTTTTCTCCAGAGTCCCATCTCAGCCTCTCAGACTCTGCTTTATTATAACATATGGTATTCCTACAAATCCATCCCGAAGATACTGCTCTACGTTAATACATTTCAGAGGGAAATACATGCATTATTTTGTTTGAGATTAAGCCAGTGTGACTGGCTTAGTGTTTCAGAGGTCTATAACCAAGTTTGCATGTAAGTGTAGAACATATTTGTTCACATTTCCAGAAGATCAGAGTCATAAAATGCAAATGAATGCATGCCAAAGAGTGTAAACCCACCATGACGTCACATATCGGTTTGTGGACAACCATTTTGAAGCTTGGCATCGTTTTTTTGGAGCGTGAAGTGACCATATTTGTATGAAGGTGTGGTATTGTGATTTGGGCTGGCGGCCCAATGGCGGCCTGCCAGGTCACAGACTTTCTCATATTGCAGATAAAAAGTACATTAAAAAGATGTTTGTAAAAACATCTGAGGTGAGAAACCGGCAAAGCAGAAACACAATCTTGATTCATATCGGAATCACCGCTGCCTTGACAGTTTGATCTGAGTTTCGTGAGCCCGGCCAGACTGACTGAGAATGACTTGTCAGTCAGAAAGTAGCCATCCTATAAAGCACACCATGCTTTATCGTCTATTTTACTCTAAATGGGACCATAATTTAAAAAAATGAACATCATGCTGTGTGGAAGAAGACTTGAAACTAGCAATTGAGGCCATAAACTCACGAGGAAACAGTTAACTGTGGTAATAAATCAATAGGGGAAGTAGGGTAATTTCACCATAAGTCTCCATATAACTGGACTTCTTTTTACAGCCAATGCTGTCGCCCCCTGCTGACCATTAAAAACAATACTCACGAGTATTAACCCTTTGTCCACTAATTAAATAAAGTCACTGGTGGCACTAATTCTCCAGTTGGGTGCCATTAAACTATTTGCAGAAGAATCAACAACGATGGCTCAAATAAAAGAGCTGGTAGCAAAATAATGTGGAGAACATGGCCCATATATGACATTTACATTTGTTTGGGTATTAATCTGAAGAAGGTTATAGTCTATGTAATTCAGTAACTAAACGGATGATTTAAATTTGTTTTATTTGACAGTTTGAGGTCGAAAGAGCCAAAAAAAATGAATGATTTTTGTCTTTTCTCCTGAACTACCAAACTGGATAACTCCGCAGTGTGAGATATAATAATACTGTCAGGCACAGTGGCCATTTTTCTGCTGAACCAGTTATTACCAAGTGACAATGCTTTTACATCCACCTTCGTGTCACTCCGCTGCTGCCTCATTTCCCTACTTTCTGTCCCCTGATGAAATGCATTCTGCTCTCAGGGGGTTCGTGAAATGAGGCGAAGTGTGACTAAAAATTCTTCAATGTACACCGACTGTACGGCGAGACGCCGCCGCCTTTTCGCAGCCGTCGTGCCTAAACTTCTCCTTCACGACCAGATAACCCGGATTCACCCCAATGGCGCACTTCATGAGAGATTTCATCACTAATTATGTCCTTGGTTAGCAGACAAGTTGGCATAGCAACTAGTTCCAGTTTGCTTGAAGTTCAGGTAGAAACGCTTCATGGGTATTAGTGGCACATCTTAGTCAAATCAGAGCGATTAGTTAATTTTAGCTCTCGTTTGGAGGGCACTTGAGCAAACTGTGGTCATGAATTAGAGCACATTTATATGGAGATTGTGCAATTCACCTCCTGTTGTTCTTTCCTTTGTTTGCGCCTCTCTTCCTCTGACTTAACACAGGCATTAACCTGCATCTATTCATGCGCTTTTCCATACGCCTGGCAATTTCCCCTCACAGTAACTAACTTCAATGGCCGAATCCAGTAGTTTTTTGATAGGCGCACCACTGGTCAGAGGCTCCTGCAGGGCATTGCTCGCAGCATGGGGCTACAGCATTCACATCGCAGCGGGCTACGAAATTGCTGTAAGGCCAGACGTCAGACCTGCTTCAATTGCCGAGCTGCCCTGTTCGTCCTCGGCAGCCGGCCTCACGCTGAGCAGTCAGAGTGTGTAACCTTATTACTGACCTCATTATTTCAGATTAGAGCAAAGAATGCAGGCTGGCCAAAAAACCAAGATCAGCCTTAGTCTAATTAGCTCAGTTCATTCTGGACGCAGTTAAGGTGGTTTTAGACATTCATTTGGCAACGGTGCCCTGTTATGATGATCATGCCACTAAAGGTGTTAAAATATGCTAAAATATGCAGGAAGTTGACGGGGTTTAGTGGTCAAATGCAGATTTGTTGATTCCCCTTCGCTGAGCCATGACAGAAATACTGCATATACTATATGGTGAAAAACATCTGGCTGCAAGTTTTTGACATTAATCTCCTTTTGCGGTTGGAGTGAGTCGGTTTAAATCCACAGCTAAAGAGAGACATATGCAGAGATTTCAAAGGGGGGTGTATATTATTCAGTCTGAGGGTATTTCTCGCATGCTTTCGGCGTAACACTGGCAACGTCAGTCTCCGAGTTATTTCAAACATTGTTGTAAAAACCTAATGCGACGAGGATGCAGGTTGTCAAAAAGAATGTGACCTTCTGTGAGCCAGAAATCATTCAAAGTGCTCCCAGAGGATATGTGATGTACTAAAGTGAGCCTGCAAGTCTTTATAACCGTGTTCCACCTGTGATACTGTTACAGCACTGCCACTTATCGCCAAAGTTTCATTTTAGGGGAGCTAAAGCAACAAAAAGAGGCAAAAGCACTGAATTGTGTTCATTTCTTCTTTGCTGGTGTTTAATACACAGGTTGCATTTCACTGAACCTCTGATTCGTCACTTCTTGTGGGTGGAAAAGTATATGTACAGTACCTGACACCAGAGTTTTATTTTTGGCAAAGGGTGAATGTACATCTCCTAAGAGCCTATGCTGCAGCCCGATGTTGTGATGTAAGGCTGTTAAAGCATAAAGTGTTTTATCAGTGTTTCCTCTAATTACACGACGCTGGTTTACCGCCATGCGGGAGGCCAAGCAGTGACATCAAATGCTGCTAATGAGGTGTAGACGTTAGGTGTGCTCACTCCGAGGTACGTGTTACAGCGCGTCTCTTCACACTCATGACACCACATCTTCACCGGTCTGTCCATGACGTCTGGCTGGATTAGAAATGTCAACGTTCGCATGACTTGCCATATGGTAATTTATGCCACAGTCTGCTCTGCCAATACCATGGGAAGTGTGACCTTGATCACATGCCTGATAGCAGATTGATGATAATATTAGCAATTAGGCCCAACAGAGAGCTGAAAGACCTCTGAACTCCCTGTGGAGGCAAGCAGCCTACAGGGGGGAATATGCCGGTTATGAATTATTGATGTTGATACCAAAGTGACCCTCAAATGTGCGCCTTATCTTTATTAGCTTTATCGCTAGATGTGCAGTATTAGTCTGCAATGATCTGAAGATAAAGCAAATGTACAGCCTTTGATAACTTGATGTAAGCTAATGTTTAACACAAGCTCCAACCCCTGTGGCTTTGAAGTGAAGCCATTCCATAAGTCCCCATGTTAAAAACTTCACAGCAGAAATAAACATATTTACAGCCTGGTACGAAAAACAGTTTTGGTCTCTATAGCTAATTTTCCCGTTCATGACAACTGTACCGAGGGAGAATTTATATACAACTCACCTGTTCACATGATATTAAGACTTAAAGTTATGCAGAATTACATAAGTTATAGTTTGAGGTCTACAGCATACAATATCCAGGTTTTAGACAGTCTATTGTTAAATATAACGACATCCAGTAGCCGTTAGCTTACAACACAGACTGGAAGTAGAAGAAATAATCCTGCCAAAGTTTAAACATTAAAACTTTGTTTAATCCGTACACAAATAGAAAAGTAAAAAAAAAAAAAAACAGCAACTTGTGGCTTCAGTTCATTTTCTTGGCCTTCCTGAAGTCTAAGCTAAGCTATCGCCTGCTAGCTTGAGCTAGCTATACAAGAGTGGTATCGATCTCACTAAAAAATGCTAAACTGAACTTTCTTTGTGCTGTTTTTACTCTCATGGTATTTAAGTCTTTTTGAACCGACGTTCCTTTCATCACCATATTCTCTACAGTTGTAAACTGCAGTCAAACATCCTGTCATCAACTCGTCAAATCAAAGACGACTCCACATTTTTAAACTACACCGTGAACAAATGACACCAGATGCAAATAACTATGCACGTCTTTTGCGGCGCGCGAGTGTGAATATGATAATGAACTGATAATTTCTAATACCTTGCTCTGCCAGCAGTGCTGGGTTTTATGTGTCCTGTTTACTGCTGGTGTTGACACACTTATGCAGTGGAATGGAGTCTTGTGGGAAAATTCCCAAATATCCTGCTAGTAATTACCACAGGTCTGTTGTGAATACACGCTGTAGTTGGCAGCATACAAACCGACACTTCCAAAATATATATGAATGAAGACAATTAGTTAAAATGGCACAGTAGCCAGCAGTGAAGTGGACATAAAATGTCTCATAATTTGACATAGCATGGCGTAATTATGGGAAACTGTTTGATACTATCTTATAATTTGTGATAGTTCGGTTCAGTTAAGAGCAGTCAAATATCTGATAAACAGGAGAAAAACTGCACTTCTGTGAAAGAAAAGAAGACTTTCTTTCATCATGAACAGGTTTGATCGTAGTGTGTGTCGACTGACGTCGTTTTTATGAAAGCGGAGTGGTAACGTGGAGCTACACAAAGCTCTGAAGTGAATTTTTGAAAGCATGCGTTGGTCAAAATGAGCAGAACAAGGAGAAAATGCTTGAGGGATTCTCGTTTTAATCCCATAATTAGAGCTTGATTTAAAAAAAAAAAAAGAGCGGTTGTTCGGTGGTGTGTGGGATCGAGTTAAAGAACTTATTCATACACGAGGTGTGTTGTTCATGTTAAATGAAATCCCTCGGTGCGCTGCGTTCATGACCGCGAGCGGCGTCTTGTATTCTTGTAAGAAATGTGAGATACGCAGAGGATCTTGATAATCTCTACACTCCTTAGGGGGGATTAGGGGCAGTCAAAGACAGGTTTTATTATAGTGGGGAGCAGTGTATGTGGAGGGGGTGGATTAATCCAGAAGTCCAGATTTATTCAGAAACCTGTCGACCGGACTGAAGATTGCTTTTTACCAAAGAGTGTGTGTCGGTTTTGTTAAAAGAGAAAAAAATCATCACAGCGAGGGAAGTCTGTGCTGGACGGATCGTTATGTACTGTCCATCAAACTGCCTGCGGATGACGGATAAGAAACTCTATGGAAACTGCATCAGATTCAACAGTCTAGCATACTGTACTTTCAATTCTAATGTAATTTTCCTGTGTAATAATCATCACAGGAGCCGTGAGTCACGCACAACTTACAAATAAAGGCTCAACGTCGAAGCGCTGCGAGAACACGCCCAGCGCAGGGTTGGAAGCGGCCTTCACATCATGCTAAAAAGTGTATTGCTTTTCAGAAATTCCTCAGGAGTTTGTGTGGGTAGACGTGACCTTTGCAGAGTGCAGTCTCCCATTTATCCTTTCCATATCTACATGGACCTAGAGGACCGGCTGACACCTCACAAAGCCGCAAAGATTAAGATGTCAACCAAAGGTTAAGGCTAAGACGCTAAAGCTGCACACGCCAGGTTGTTGTGTGCGCGGATGGCCTCGACATTATGTTTGGGTGGATTAAAAAAAAAAAACAACAAAGAGAACTCTAGGAACACTGGAGATATGTAGCTACCTGAAACGCAGCCACATTTTAATAAAAACAGATGGATGATTCTGTCCCCTGAACAAGATTTCCTATGCAAAGATGATTGAACCCTGAAATACGCTGCATAATTTAGTTTGTGTAAGCACACGCCGACTACAGCTCCTCACATAGTCTATCACCTACTTTCCAGCAAAAAAAAAAAAAAAAAAAAACCCACATCCTCACACCCTCGCCTGCCTGGACACCTCGTCTTTCTGGAAGTGTTCTCAGCTCCCTCGTCTCCACACCAGCATCCCTGGGGCTTTTCCTTTATCGCCCAAAATAGCATCTCATATCTGCGACCAATGAAGATCACAGTGCAGCACCGGTCTCCTTGCTCGTCATTCCTCTCCTCACACTCGCCATCTCAATCTCTACTCCTCCATGATTTATCAAATCATCTTACATGGCGATGCCACCCCCCCCCCCCCTCAGCGTCAACTGGGTTATGTTTTTTTTTGGAGGGGGGAGAATGCGCCATTGGCAGATCATTCCCCGCTGAAGGAGAGCGTCGTAGTTGTGTGTACGTGCGCTCGCTTTGTTGGATAGCGATCCCGCTGTGCACAGATGGGCACGGGGATCATTTTGCCCGTAATTGGCAGACAAAGATTAAATTAGAACAGGAGAGAGAATCAGATGAGCGAAAATGGATCCCGCTTGACCTCTTGATCTGCAGGCTGATGTGGTGAGACTCGCCCGGTCTCCGTGCAGCCGAGCAGCTTCACTCCGTTATCTCGGTAACATCCCCTTTAACATGCAGACACGTTGCTGCTGAATCTGTCCCCTCGGACATTCCCCTTCATTCGTCTAATTGCCCGTCTCATTTACTTCTTTTGGAATCTGTACCCCTCTGCTGTGTTTTATAGCTCTTGTTACTCCTGCTCAGACAGTCAAGTTGGCTGAGCTGAGAATCGAAGCGGGCTAATATTTTATCTGCTCTGCCAAATTCGGTGTTACCCACAAAGTCCTTCCCGGCCTAAGGCTGAATGTTCTCCCAGCTGAGAGGCTCATTCAACACTTCCCCTTTTACTGCAAACACGGCTGTTTTCAGGCGAGAGATCTGGTTTCATTTTTGGGCTTATGTCTGGCATTATTTTTCTATTACATTAAAAATTAATTAGTGAGAATATATTAATCAAGAGTCAAAAACTTGAATCTGCTTCATCGGGATGATGTGTAATCAGATTTAATGGTTAACTGTGTGGTTTAGCGGCATCTTGTGGTGAGATTGCAGCGTGCAGCTAACTGAATACTCCTCACCTCAGTCTCAGCTTCCAAGTGTGTAGGAGCGACTGTCCATGGAAAACTTGAGCTAGTCATTACATTTGGTTTGTCTGTTCAGGGCCTACTGTAGAAACATGACGGACATTGTGGAAGATGATCCGCAATTAACCGGATAATTGTTATCAGATTTTCATTTAAAATTTTGATAAAGTCGAAATAGTGCTCAGAATATGGCATCTTTTTCCAACTAAGCTCATAAAAGTTGAGCGGTATTCACTTGGTTACTTGGTTCTTCACATTATTATTTCCTTATACTGTTGATGCACCAGACACGGAGCAACATTTGCTTTCATTTTGGGTCATGTTTGTGTCCACCGGAGACATTTAAGTCCAATACTGACTCTTCTTTTAGCTCTGTTTTGGTCTCCACCAACTCCTGTGTGACATTTTTAGCTCTTCAGTTGCTTAAAGCTCCACCAGTTAGCTGCTAACTGTTGGACGCATAGTCTACAGTAGATTGAGGACCAGAACTTTAAAGCTGCAGGGCGTAAAAATCAAAACAGGCTGCTGAAAGACACTAAAACATTCTACAAAACAGATTCACTCAACAGACATAAGTCATTTGAGCCATTGTTTATGTAAGAATATTGTAGATAGCAGCTTTAAACATTTATTTTTCGTTCTGGTCAGATAGTAATTCCCACTTGGAAGCGATTGTTATCCCCTGTGAGCACAGAAACACCTTGAAAATGGATTTCCTCTAACTGTGTGCTTTATCAACACCCTGACTTCAGTGTGAAATCGATGTACAGTCCTCTGTTTTCAAATTCACTTTCTCTCCCAACTTGGCTAAAAGAAACGTTTGAAAGCGATACTTCATTGATGATTGGAACGGCATCGTGTTGGTGAGACCATTCTTGAGAAGAGCCTTGACCAAAAGCAACATGATATATTTTCAATTTTAAAAGGTTGAAATGAATAAAAATTGTTGTCCATCTCGATACATTTTGTATGGACTACCTCTTCAGCGGCATAAATACTTTCCATCAAGGCTTTTATGACTGTGTCCTTGATGGTAGTGAGTGAATTAACAAGGCAGATATCGATCTTTTGCTGTGAGTTTCCTCTGTAGCTTTTTGATGGTGATTTAGAGAGAGAGAGAGGGAGAGACAATCAGGGAGAGAGACGGAGAGAGAGAGGGAGATCAATAGTGTTTGCAGGTTTGCTGTGTGGAGAAAGGCGACGGGCAGCGTGTAGGGCATGAACGAGGCGTCAGATTGATCGGCGGCAAAATGGAACAAGCTGATTTAAGTTTAACTTTGGGAACAGCCATGCATGATCACACACCCAATGATTGTGCTATTACATGACAGAGCAGAGTCAGAGCGTCTTGTGTATTCACTCCAATCCTTCTGTGAACATTACGTTTCGGCTCAATCAATCAGGTATCCGAGAAAGCCGAAAGTGTTCCCACTTTGTCCCGTTCAGGCCTGAAAGACTTGAAAGCCATTTAGCACATTAGCCAAAGAGCTTGGGCAACGGCATGGAATAAAACAGGGCGAATGACGGACTGAGAGGGATGGATAGTGAAGAGAAGTTGTTTTAGCTCAGGGAAACATTCGGTATTTCACAAGGACACCGGAGAGTTTAGATACACAAGAACAGCTCTCCTTCGGCAAGAGGTGGTAGTTAGCAACTAGCTAATGAATATTGTAGCGCATTTAGCAGCTAAGCTAAAAGCCCAACAGAAGAGTTGGTGGTGGAGACCAAAAAATGTTTAAAGGACAGTGAATATTGGAATTACATTCATGAGACAACCAGAAACACAATTATATTTTTTTAAAAAAAGGCTAACGGTGCTTCATGTTTTGCTAACGCATCACGCAACATCAACTTTAAAAGGTCATAATCTATCGGTGTTGCAGTTCCTGGTTGTCTTCTGCCCCCAAGTGGACAAAAAATCTATTATTACCAGAAGCTAGGAACAATTTCAAGTGAAATTTTTCTATTGAATGCACTTTTTTCCTCCCGATGGTGATGCCACGAGTGTTTTCAACTGTGATAAAATTGCGAGAAAATGCGAGATCAAAGTGACGCCGTCTGGTTCCTGCATGAGAAAAAAAAAACCTCTCACCATTCTCCCAAGAAGTAATTATTCTTGACCTTCATAATCTGACCCTGGTTCTGTCCCTGACATGAGTAAGAGGAGAGCTTTGACATTTGCTGCTCTTTGTCAATAGGTCACGATGAAAGCACAGACGCAGAGAGGCGGGGTTGCATGGACACTTATTGATCGGGCTGTCTCGCGGTTAGCTGTACAGATAGATGATAGGCACAGGAGGAGGAAAAGAAAAGACTGAGCTGTTTTCCAGGAAGTACAACAAAGGGCCCCGCTTTGCGAGGCGCTCGTGTGTGTCCATCCATCTCGCGCTGTCCGTTCAACCCGGCGAAGATGGCAGGGTAATTCACTTATCTTCCACTGTGGATGGCCATTATCTGTGGGTGGTGTGTCTGTCTGCGGGTGTGTTCTGCCATGATATCATCATGGCACTCACTTAAGTATATATCACAGCTGATTGATATCTGCCGTCTGGCAATAATTGCTAAATTGTGGACCTTTTAAGGCTGTTTGGCTGCGCGCTCTTTGCTCGGTAACACAACTTCTCTCTCAATTAATCAAATTTCTCAGTTTAGCGGTGAACTCGAAACAATTACAGCTGTGCAGAAGCTCTCAAGGTAAAAGCTCTATAGTTTCTACATGGTTGCTGCTTTTTACATGCAATACACAGCAGATTTGGAAGAATAACTGGCTGTAATTGATGCTGATCAATGCTTTTTACTAGAATTCATCAAAAACTGACTCTTAAATTCTTCAGTCAGTGAGCAGGATGAGACCAATCATCGTATTTTTTCTTTGCTTTTTTAAGAAATGACTGCAGTCCGAGTGAAGCTTTTCACCACAGCCTTTTCTGTTATTTGAGTCTGTTCTTTGTAAAAAATGTTATCAGTAAAGTAAGCTAAATCTTCAGCTATAAAAAGGGGAAAATTCACAGACTCACAGAAACAGGACTCAAATGTACAACTTGGAAACAGCAAGGAGGAAGCAGTATTGACTGGAAACAGAGTTTAGTAAGAGGCAGGTAAAGGGGTCATTAACAAAGCGGGGAGGTACAGGACGACCTAAAGGCTGGCTGAGATAGCACAATAGGTGATTTAGAAGCGAACAATGACTAAAGGGCAGGTATATACAGTATACTGCAGAGCCGATGAGGGAATATAGAGCAGGTGTGGGTTGTTCATGTGTAAAGAAGGCAACACACAACAATGGGAAGGGAGAGAATTACATGTTCGGAAATGAAATGAGCTTTTAGGGACTGTTTGGAAAGTTTTGCCCATTTTTGCTCAAGGGTGTTAATACTGTAATTCAGCCTTCCCTTGTGACATCTATCAAATAAATAAGAGATCAAAAACATCGAAATGCCATGGGTCATGAACGTGCATTATACAAAGAACAACAATATACAGCTGTTGGTTCAAACAGGAGCTGGAATATTTGTCAAGTTTACCATAAACTTGATAAAGTTTAAAGTGTAAAAATCTCAGCAACTTGGTCAGGCCTATCTGCCGACTCTTTGGCGAACTGTCCCCTGGAAAACAGCCTCCGTCAATGGCAGTGAGAGCTGGGTAGGTCCTCTCTGTAATTATCTGATGAAATTTTGAGCAACCCACAATGTTCTAACAGACAACAGTGTTGTCTTTGGCAACATGTGAGAAAAGAGCTTAATAAGTTGGCGGGAATCCAGTCAGTCCTCCCTGTCGACTCTTTGGCGAACATCATAAAAAAACAGCATCTGTCCTCAGCGGTGGGAGCCAATTAAGTCACGCTGTTTGCAGATGATGTGATTATATGACGTGATGTGAACAAAGCACGCAAGTTCACATTGTCTTCATCTCTTTCCAGTATGTATGTTGGGTAAGGGTCTTCCTAACACCAAAACTTTAGAGCTTCCATAAGATTGTAAACCCGGGGATGGCATTTTTAGATTCACAGGGGAAAAAACTAGATACCGAAATATAGAATGGGTGTCCTTTTATGGTTCCGATATTGAGGGAAAGTGTTGCAGATTTTCTGTCATCTTCATATTATATACTTTCTTATACCAATTACTATTCAGTCATTGATTTATTCATTCCTGCGTCAGTGGACGGGAGGGTGAAGATCAGTGTTTGTTCGTGTTGTTGAGTTCATGGTTGTACTAGAAAACAAAAAAACTGAATAACCCTTTCCCCACCCCAGTAATTTTTGTACAGTCCCTTGACAGCAGAGCAAACAAAAGGTGGAAAAAACATTTATAATTACAGTTTTTCACTGTTGCAGCAAAACAGGCCTTAATATAACCGTGGAAGGCATCTAGGTTTATTGATTTAAAAAACAAAAAAACAAACAGTAACTCAAAGTATTTTGCCAGGTGAAGTGTGCCAGTGTGTGTCTTGGCACTCCTTGCCTAATCACACAGACTCACACACACACACACACAGGAGCTGAGTGTGTATATACTGTCCACAAAGGAACCCACAAACCGTAAGGGCTCTGATTTTTTGGGAGTCCATCCAGCTCATCACAGCAGTCTGTGCTCTTTTTGGCCAAATTCGGTCCACAGAGACCCACGAGGAGAGGAAATCAAATGGAAAACACTGCAGCACACTAGCAGCACCAACAAGTTATAGGACTGTAAGGAATGTATCATGTATTGAAGATTGACCACTCTTAATAAGATTTAAAAAGAGAATTATTCGCATTGCAGTGCAGCGTCCTTGAATCTGAATTCTTTATTTAGCTGTTGAATGGAAGCTCCCAGATGGTAAACTGTAGCCCTGAGGAATGAAAGAAATAAAATGTTCAGCTTTTTATCTAGGCTTTCTATTTAGTTTCTCTCTCTGACACTGTAAGGTCACGGTGATCTTTGTGCACAAGATGAACATTTTCAATTTCCCTTTTATCTGTGTTGTCTTCCTTTAGAGAAAGTTTTTTTTTTTGAAAATGGCTGAAATTCTCCCGGCGCTGACTCCTTCAGTCACCTCACTGTTATGCTGGTCATCTCTGAACTCGATAGATCAGAGCGGAAAGCTGTGTTTGTCAGTTGAAAGATTTTCGTGCAGCTGGGTTACAGCAATTTTTGAAGCGCCATTCACGGCAGATCAGAGCGATCCAGAGACATGAAAGGTGCTGCAGACAGAGAGGAAAATGACAAAAAGCGAACTCGTCAGAGGTAGGAAAGAGCAAATTGGTGTGACGAAAACAAAAATCATTTTACTTCTGCAGGATATTAAATGCTATACTTGCTTGGTTTGCATTGCTTCCTCTGTCATTATTCTCTAACACCCTCAAATGTACTTGATGTTTTTCATTTAAACCCTAATCAAACCTTCAGTGCTCTCGATATACTTCCAGCGCTGTGATATTTCTTCCTGCTCATATTTCTTTTTTATCTGCAGCAGGATATGAGAAATTTGATGTATAGTTTCATCCTCCTTCGCTGTGTTTAAAATGTGGCTCATGGTGTTTTGCCAGACAGTTTCTTCAACCTTTGTATCATTCACGACACACAGGTGCACGGGCTATTTGAATGAAATAAAAATAATTATGTCTATACAAATCTAAAAAAAAGTAATAAAGTGTGGAATGAAAACCATTTCCATAAACAGAGTTATCTGTTGGCCTGACATCATCATGATACAAAGACCAAACCAAAGTGAATCACAAAAGATGATAGCTAGCGACTGTGTGATATCACAGGTTGAAGGGAAATTTAAAGAACACTCAAATATTTTTGGGAAATAAGCTCACTCACTTTATTGTCGAGAGTGAGACGAGAAGATTGATACGTCTCATGCCTGGGGTTAATCGTGAAGCTACATACAGATGTTAGCTTAGCTTAGCATTAAAAAACAAAAAATAAAGTGTAAATGGCTAACTCATTGAAGTCACAGAAAGGCAATCTGGACACAGTCAAAGGATGTTCTTGAGCTAACATGATGCCTCATTTTACGTGTCTCTTTTTGTCTCTGCAGGAATTTCTACTACATCACCATGCTACGCGACCCTGTGTCACGCTACCTCAGTGAGTGGAAGCACGTGCAGCGTGGAGCCACTTGGAAAACCGCCCTCCACATGTGCGACGGCCGCCCACCCACACAGGACGAGCTCCCTGCCTGCTACACCGGCGAAGACTGGACCGGCGTGCCCCTGGCGGACTTCATGAGCTGCCCTTCTAACCTCGCCAACAACCGGCAGGTCCGCATGCTGGCCGACCTCAGCCTGGTGGGCTGCTACAACATGTCCTCCGTTAGCGAGCTGGAGCGAGGCCGCGTGCTGCTCGCTAGCGCCAAGGCCAACCTGCGCAACATGGCCTTCTATGGCCTGACGGAGTTCCAGCGCAAGACGCAGTACCTGTTCGAGCGGACGTTCGGCCTGCGCTTCATCCGGGCCTTCACGCAGATCAACAGCACGCGCGCCGCCAGCGTCGGAATCAGCGAGAAGGTGCGGTGGCGCATCGAGGGGCTGAACGCCCTCGACATGGAGCTGTACGAGTACGCCAAGGAGTTGTTCCTGCGGCGCTACCAGTACAACCGGCAGAAGCAGCACCAGGAGGAGCGACTGAGGAGGTGGCAGGAGAGGCAGCAGAGGCAGCTGCTGCACAGGACATATCTGGCTCAGCTGTGGAGACTAGGAGGCGGAGGAGGAGGGGACGAGGAGAAAGAGGAGGAGGTGAAGGTGCTAGAGGAGGTAGCCACTACAGAGGACTACAGCAGCCAGGTGGTGCGGTGGTGAGGAGACTACAGGGACTAAAAAACAAAGCTCTGACTGATCGCTGTTTGATTCATCGTGCTTTACTCTCCTCCCTCCCTCGCTCCCTCTGTCTCCCTCTGTCTCTCTGCTGTGAATCTGCCAAAACCTCTCGCCCTCATCGCCTCATAGCGCTTCGTCGGACTGCCGAAAGGTGTCTTAATATTTATGATGGATGTAATTGTCATGGCAGCATACAACATTTTGTATTTGTTCTTTTCTTATTGGCTATTTTTGGCACTGCAATTGTGAATTGTATTTATTTATTTATTTACTCATTAGCAAGTGCTTTGAATGTTCTCAAAGCGGTGGAACTGTTTCTTAAAATTCGCTAATAATTAGTAAAACTGAAGAAAATAATAACGTTAACGCTTCACGAGGAAGGCCAGTTTTTGTCTATTTTAAAAATGGTGAATGAATCGAAGGATCCTCCTTGTGTCATGTTTGTGATCTAGCGCCGTGTTGAGCAGTGAAATCTTGTAGTTACTCTGTGGTGTTTGGCTTCATAAGAATATCAAAGCACAAACCTGGCAATAGTCTGCAGTGTGTGTTTCTTTCTTTTTTCCGACTGATTAAGCTGTAATATACAGAAACAATCAAGGAAATTTTCTCGCAGGAAATGTGTTCAATAAAAAAAAAAGAAGAAAGAAATGCAGCATCCAGTGATGTAAATTTGTCCCTGATGGACTCTCTCTGGTACGCATGTGTACATGAACGTGTTCTTGCCTTGCTCCCTTTTTCACAGCATGTTCTCACCATAAAAATCTGAAATCTTCATGCGGTGTGCCAACTTCTTCCACATCCACACACGTACAGACACACTGACGCACAATTTTTTTTTTCCCTTGAGGAGAGAGAGGCTGCAAGGCCTGAAAGACAGGCTGTCAGAGCCCGTTTCAGCGCTCTTACATCACAAAAGAGAGAACATTGGTATTTCCACCATTAGCTCATTGATCACAAGCTCTTCGCTTCCAAATTGATCATTCAAAGTTCAATTGACCGTGACGCTGGCGCAGCAGAAAATAGAAAAAAAAACCCACAGCAGCTCGCTGAATGTTTTTTTTCCCCCTCCGTAATCTGACAAACATACAAAACTCAGCTCGACTGACGTTCCCATTTGCACTCCCGAGTAAGAAAAACAATCTATTCCGACGCATTTCTGCACACAACAGGCCGCCGAGACGCGAGGAATGATTGCTTTATATTAATATCCTGTGACTGTAATAAGAACTTCCCGAACACGCAGACGTTTTTTGTTCATGAGAAGGAAAATGAGGATGAGAGGGGGAGATCAGTCAGGAGGCAGAAAAGGAAATGGCTATGTCCACGGACGAAAATAGCCTTTCCATCCCCAGCTGCAGTCTCTATTCTACTTGCACAGCGTGGAGCAGAGGAAGATTAGAATTATATAAGCCTGTGATAATGATGCTGGATTTGACTTCTGTGTTCAAAAACACTTAATATTCCATCTTGTGGTAAGATTCTGAGTCTCTGTTTGACACAAGTTGCTAATTGTTTTGAGCTGTGATTTCGACCATAAAGCATGGCAGGGTTATTGCAGAACAATGACATATGGTGTCCTGGATGAAGCTTTGATAGACAAATAATGTAACAGCTTCCGTTATCTACGGAGGATGTCTCTCTGTTGACAGGGAGAATTTGTTCCGGGACATTAGATGAAGATAAACGTGCGTTTGGTGTTTCTTTACTCGCAGATTTCATCTTAGTTTTTTTGCACTTTCGTGTCACGCGGTAATAGCGCCGCGTTCAGAGAGCTCAGATTCCGAGCCTTCGGTTCTTTTTGCTCTCCCTGGCATTTCAAAATGAGGAATGTGCTGCCTGTCTTGTTAGCTCGTGGGGAAGGTGAATGCATCTGCACAGAGAGAACTCAGCTGAGTGCTTCAGATACAAGCCTCGGAGTCTTTCACAGATCAGTAGCTGCAGGAGGTGTTGTTGGGCTGTAAAATCATTTTATCACTGTTGGGGAGACAAACGCAGCAAAGCAAGATGATGGAAATGCAAAACACAAAGTGTTAAATGATGAATTATAAACTCAGAAAACGTAACCTATCTCATGAAACATGAAAATTGCAAGTAAATTATATGTTCACATAGTTCGTTTGGGTAAAGGTGTATTGTTCACTTCTTTATCATAAATATAACTCAATAAAATACAGCTAATAACTACAGTTTTATTTCTGAACCAGTGACAAATATAAACCACAAGCACTTCTTACAGCTATAACCTTCAGTCATGTATATTTACATTTCAGGTGTTGGCACAGTTTCTGCAAGACACACCAAAAGCACATATAGTCTCTGGTTGACACACACAGCTGTCAGGCAGTCTTCTTACAGTGTGTTCACAGCGTGAGTCAAATAGTACCAAAGGAAGAGTGTGACAGTTGTCTGTCAGGCAGTGGGGATGTCACCACTTGTTTTGCTGACGATGGCCAGGTGGAGCACGGACCTGGCCTTCTTCTTCAGCCAGTTTTCACAGTAAAAAATGCTGAGGAAGGCGCTCCTGAACTTATCGCCTGAAAAAGTGTACAGCGCCAGGTTAGAAAATGTGTTGAGTCCAGCCAGAGGTCTGGAGATGATATATGCTGCGTGCACGGTGCGTTCTAGCATACACTGTGATTCCTCCATCTTTCGAGTTTCTATCCGCAAAACACGCAAGATGTGATATGGCATGAAACACACCACGAACACCACCAGGATCAGCACGGTCACATGCTGCGCTCGTGTCCGACTCGGACTGGTTGTGTTCGGCCCCTTCGCCAGTTGTTTCACGATGCCTATGTAACACATGAATACCACAACTAGAGGAAGTAGAAATCCGAGTACAGTGAGCATCCAACCATACCACCACACGCCATCGGTGGATATGGCGCTGGCAAAGTCCAAGCAGTAGGTCTTGTTGCCGTGCGTCTCCAAAGATATCATTGTCAACATGGGTGTGATTTCAGCTGCGGCGATGACCCAAACGGTCGAGCAAGCAATTATACCCCAAATCTTCTGCTGCACCCGTGCCGCCATCAAAGGTTTGATCACAACGACATATCGGAAAACTGCGAGACACATGAGGAAAAGGATGCTCCCGTACAGGTTAAAATGAAAGCCAAAGCGCACAAAGCGGCACATGAAGTCGCCGAGCGTCCACGAATCGCCGTTGCTGTAGTAGTAGACCAGGAAGGGCAAGCTGAGGACGTAGAGGAGGTCGGTCAACGCAAGGTTGACCATGATGATGCTGCTGCTCTTCCAGGGACGCAGCTTCGTCGTGTAGATGCCAATGGAAATGATGTTGCCCACCAGGCCCACGACGAAGATGATGGCGTAGGAGACCGGCAGGTAATAGCGTTTCACCACTCGGTCCACATTGGTGCAGTTGTGAAGTTCTCCGTAGTAGAGGATGCTAGCCATGGCTGAGCCCTGTTGAGTATGAAAAGCAATTTTACAAACCACTCTTGAAAAATCTGAGAAACATCCTTGAGCTACAACCCTGGTTCTTGATCAAGGACCAAATCTGTTCAGAACTGGGATCAGAAGCTGGACCTGCCCAGGTTCAAGCACAAACCAACAGAAAATGCTACATTACTCAGCTGATTTACGACTTCCCTGATGGAAAGATTGCAAGAACTGACTCAACCCAGAGAGGCAAGTAGCCAGCCAGACACTCCTACATCCAATGCATAACAGTGTGTGTAACACACACTCAATATCCATGAAAAGTACCTTGTTATTTGCTGTGGGGAAGCAAATAGCATTCTGCTTCCTGGTTCATGGGAACCTGTGTTTTGTGGACACTCGGGGGAAATATAAGAAGGTGTGAACATGGCTGTTGTTGATGACAAACAGTTGCCAATTTACAGAAGCATTCAGAAATATACAGAAAACACTAATACAGAATTAAATTGGAGTCTGGCAAATGTCCACCGTCACCCTCCTTTAAGCTCTGTTTTGGTCTCCACCATCTCCCGACAAAAAATATTTGCCTTTTCGCCCCGTCTACGCTCTGCTGTTTTCACCAGCTAGTTGCTAATTTGTCGGTGTATTTTTAGTGTCAGTTTTCACTGGAAATAATTGCCTGCTCCGACCCCTATGAGAGCAGTTAGAATGACCCAAAGCATTAAAGCTGCGGGCGCTAAAACCAAAACAACAAGCTGCAAAGTGTTCTCGACTGAGCTGAAGGTAACTGCAGAGTCAGGTGATATTACTCTGTGGTTTCATCACTACAGTAAGAGTGACAACTTTCACCTAACGAAGTCATTTGATTCATTCTTGAATGTAAAATTATTGACGAGTGCAGCTTTAATGTTTTCAAATATGAACAATCGGGGAATTTCTTCATTTTCCTGCATGTGCGTAATGGATGTTTGGAGCTGGATGAGTCCATTCCTGTGAATTATTTCAATTTCCATTTCAAGTGCATACAGCATCCATGTTGTTAGCAGAGGAAAAAATAGGCTACGAGCAAATCATCATTCCCCTTTTCCCTCAGCTGTCATATCAATGTCATTGGCAATTACTGCTCGAGGAAGGATGGAGAGAGTGCAGATAGAAAGCCGTACGCGAGCAGACTAGGAAAGAAACAAACAATCAAGCAAACTCAGTGGGAAAGAAGCAAACTAAATTTTCTTCTCTCCTTGTCAACAGTCTGGTTTTTTGAAAGCCTCTGAGGATATGACAGCGCCTATGGCATCCCGGCTTTATGGCAGCTTCCTGTAATGCTGTCGGTGCAATCTGCTCTCATTATGGATGTGAGGAGATATGTACGAGGTGTCATTTACACATCGCATGTACACTCAGATTTGATCGGCAGGAAGTTGCACTCATTAAAATGATTGTATTTTAAGTTTGGTGTAAAAATACAAACTCTGTAAATGCAGATAAAAAGACAGTGATAAAGGTAAACAGATGTTTCTACTCACTTTTAGCTACAGTGTCCTCATCAGTGCTCACTCCAAACATTCAGCGTCTCATGTCTGTTTTCCCCCATCCATCCCTCTGTCACGCCTCCTCCTCTTCTTCCCTCTTCTCTTCCAGTCTTCCACACCCAGGGGAAACTCCAGCATACTTTTGTTTGAAAGCCCACCGTTGTGTGCTTCACCTTCGTGCCATGTGCACCGACTTCCTGGTGTCATGCTTGAGCTGATAAAGCTCAAGGGTCACTCTAAACACATAGATCAGGTTTCAGGTGAATATGCAGAGAAAGGAGGTAAGACGGTAAGTCGCGCAACACATTTCATGACTGATTAAACTTTCCTGTGTATCCTTTTGTTCAGAAAAATGAAGTTTCTGTTGAGGTCTTTGTTAGTTGTTTCAAACAAGCGTGCGATTACCTCAGTGTGACACCGCAGAGCTAAATTTGGCACACACACACACTGGTTTCTCATTAAAGTAGTAGGGGAGTTTTAGCAAGAATGCGGGAAACGAACGCTTAAATAACACTGTCATCTGTGAAAGTGTTGTTACTTTTCAGACCTATGATGTAACTT
Source organism: Nibea coibor (assembly GCA_023373845.1). Lineage (NCBI taxonomy): Eukaryota > Metazoa > Chordata > Actinopteri > Sciaenidae > Nibea > Nibea coibor. Next base: position 5,402,305 of record CM041732.1, on the reverse strand, counting down.
CACACCATCAAACAAGTATCCAGACTCAGATTTATAGTTCTGAACAGCTGCCACATGAGCTCTGCGAGCAACTTGACTCGATTCCAAATTCTCTTCTAATTATCGTCACTGAAACCCGCGTGCATGTTGTCCAGGGTACCTGTGAGTTCTGCCAACACGCTTTAGTGGCTCCCAGTGGCAGAATTTAATTGTTCTATAATCACTCAGCAACGGCGTTCGTGTTTCTGTTGTTCAAATGCAAAATGAAAGTTAAAGTTGCATTAATCGATGACTAATCGGGTGCCACGGGGCCATGTTAGCATGTTAGCAAGCAGCTGCTTATTAACGCATGCTGGAAATAACTGAGAAACATTAGCATTCAATTGTCACCCTGCTTTTAGCTCGGTTTTGGTCTCCACCAACTGTTATATCTCTCATAAAGGGAAATATCTTTAGCTGCTAATAGCTCTGCCAAGTTCACAAGCTAGTCGCTAACTGCCACTGTCAAATAAACTCAGTATTAACTCATTTCTTATAACTTTTATTTAAGTTAACAATGCGCAAATGCTAGCTAGCTAACTAGCTAGTCGGATTATTGCTCAAGCTTTAGAGGCTAGCAGCTAGCTTGGTAATTCATGCAATGGTCACCATTTTGGCTACGTAGCAGAAAGTCCACTAGTATAGTACTGAAGCTGATTAAAATACAATGTAACATGTTTTAAATTTACATTTTGTTGTGAATTAGGCAAAGAAGAAGCAGCACTAATCTGACTAAATTAGCACACTATGCTAGAAAGTACAAAGTGTGCTACATAGTACTAAAGAAAGTGTCCATAGCTGAAAAATCCCTTTTCACAGCAGATGTTCAACTTTGGTTTCCTTCAACATTTTTACGCACAACTTCCTCTGTTCCAACAACGTTCACTCGCCACTTGAATTCCTACGAGGGTTTCCGCTCTGCCTGACATTTTGGCTCTTTTTTCGGTGCTTGAAGTTTAACCGACTGATCAACTTTTCGATTGATATTTCGGCCTCACTGTAGTGCTTTAAATCGCTTCATTCCACTCACATTGACACTTCCAAAGCCCTTCCAAAAACTGCCATTTCATCTTCTCTCTATACTATATATATATATATATATATATATATATATATATATATATATATATATATATATATATTTTTTTTTTTTTTCTTTTAGTGTAGTTTTCTACACATTTTTCTAGGGCGAGTTCCAGCACAGTTAGATTTCCAGTCGCACAGGCAGTAAAATTGCTCTTACTTAACCCTAATCATTCATTTTTACCGTTAATGAGTGTAATGGCACGTCTTTCGTCTCCTTTACACCTGCAGAGCACAGGCGCAAACCATTCAAATTATCTATTTAAATATGGTGTAAAATCTTTCAGCTCCTATTTTATCATTTTCTTCTTCAATGTGGAAGTGTAAAGTATGAGAACTGTGATTCAGTGTGAGTGGGAACTGCATCAGTTTACCAGTTTTGCTTTTAGCCCATGTGTTGACACACACACACACGAACACGTGACGTGTGTTTGAAGATCACTACGCTGTGTTTACATGTTAACAGTTCACTGGCCATTAGCTCCGTTCCGCTTCCTTGTTTACCTGAAACTGCACAAATACACATTTTTCCTCAGCCGCTCTCGACGTGTCGAGCCGATCACTTTTCTGCTGATCACACAGAATAAAATAAAAAAGAGAAACGGAAGTTTACAAATGTTTATTTTACAAAAGAAGAGCTAGAAATGATGTAAACAGAGCTTTAAAGATCTAAACCGTGGTTAGCCTTCTAAACTGTGGGGATGGTGCAGTCTTTGAAGAGGCGGCAGAGCAGAGTGTTTGTAGTACAGATAAAAATCGTCTGAGTTCAGAGAAAAATTAATGTCAAAGATCAACTCGACACACAGAAATCCCGAGTGCAGAGGATGAGACGCCTCAGAGGCAGCTCGCTGGGGGAGGAGAGGGGAGTCCGGAGGTGGAGTTGGGTGGATGGGGGGAGTACTCTCTACAGTTTGGGCATCCTGGCAGCGTTGAGGCGCATGGACACACAGGAAGAGCCGGCAGCGTAACGCATCTCCCTCAGCATGCCGCTCCACTGCTTCTTATCCTCCTCGTACCTAACGGGGAGAGGACGGATGTCAGACACAGCGGTAACCAATGACAACGCGGACAGCTTGGTCCCATAATTTGAGACAACTTACTGCCAGACATCGGTGACCTCTGTGGGAGCCACCTCCTTGTTCTCCATCTCAACCATGGTGAAGCCGCCCACGGCGTACAGGGAGCCGCCGTTGCTCAACAGGTTGACAGAGCTTCTCTCCTGGGGAAACTCTGTGAAGGGCTCCCACCTGAGGAGAAACAACATTAGGATAAGGTCACATGTAAGGCGAAGTGTTCGTTATGTGTCAAACCTCAGGTGTAGTGCAGCATATGGAGGCCCAAGGAGTTCAATACAAATATATATAAGTTATGTAAAATGTATATGTGAAATAAACTAAGCCATACTTGTTTGTTGTGAAGTCATAAGCTTCACACGCAGCAATGAGGCCTTCCTCGTTGACTCCACCAGCCACCACGATCTTGCCGTTGTGGACTGCGGCTCCGAACATGGATCGGGGAGTCTTCATGGCGGCCATCTCCCTCCACTCCGACTGCTTGTGGTTGTACGAAAACATCTTGTTGAGGGCTTTGCTGTGGAGACGCGGGGAGGAAGACGATGGCGGCGTTTAGCATGTCAACAGGATTGTCATGAAAAGCTCATTTTTCGATTAAAAACGACTGTACGCTTTAAAACAAGCTGCTTTGTTTGTTTTCCCTCAGACATGTTGAGACTAGACGGCAACTTCTGATGAGAATGTCACCTCGCGTCTTCATCACTTCTGCTTAGTTTACTAATGGAGCGACAGCGTGTGCGGTCAGCATGAAGCCTTCATCAGACCAGTAGTGAGTTCTCTTTTTAAAGGACACGGCGTCCAATTGACAATCAGCAGGAAAAAAGTTCCACCTGTGAGGAGAAGAGACGCTCCACATGGCCAAACAAAAAGAAAAAAAACACAGAAGGAGACTGAAAATAACGTGAATAAAACAGGAAAAATAAAATACTATTAAACAAATAGCTGCTAGAACTAAGAAACAAACTAGAAAAGTCAGTTATCTTTTAAATATATATATTTTTAGATTAGATTTTATTCACACCAGATCGGTGTTCAGATTGGGCCTGCTTAAAGGTCAATATGTCGAATGAGACAGTTTCAAAGCAACAACACCACCTCATCTGGAAGAATACCGGATGCAGCTGGTTGAAAATGAAATTCATGATATTGTCTGTCTTGAATGCATTTACAAGATGATTCACCGCGCATCAGGCGAAACAGAGTCGAGGATGAGGACTGGCCGTGGATTTATTGTCACACGTTTATGTGGTTTCACGTGGAGGCAATTTGGTCGTGAGATGAGGAATATTATATGAGATACATAAACACCAGAATGTCCATTTCTAAGAAATATGAATGGTTGATATGTTGTTTCTATTTCACACTATACGAGGATCTGTCGTCTATAATTTACCTCTGTTCATATCTGTGTTATTTCTTCTTTAAGATGGCAAAATATTCCAGAATAAGGATTATTTGTCCTTTTCCTTAAAGCTTTTTGGAGCTTCTCTTTGTCTCGCAGGTTGAATTAATTTCCCGCTAATTGTCAGTTGCACGGTGTGTGTCTTCCCACGAACTCTGCCGAAAGCCTTTCACACCTCCTTTCTTTGAGATCAGTGCACAATCACGCCTGTTCCCTCTTGATTAGCTGCAATCACTGACTGATCGGCGTATTATTAGATACAGTATGAAATAAATCCAGAAGCTTTGCAGGCTGTGGACACAGTTTAGATTACAGTGTGTGTGTTCTGTTCACCGGTTTGCTCTTCGGCAGAGAAAATAAGCAGACACATTACTATCAGTGTCTCATTCAGGAGATGTACAGATCAGTATTTTCCATTATTGTAACATATTAGACAGTCCAGCACTGTAGCAGTGTAATTGTTGTCTATGACGTACTGTGCTGCCCTGTCGTCTGCCAGAATGATAGACCACAAGCAGCTGCAGCTCCTAGCGTGAGGTCACACACACACACACACACTCATTTACTCACTTGTCATCTGTCTTTCCTCCAATGCAGTAGACCATTCCTTTGTAGGAGACGACAGCATGGCCGTGGATCTTCAGAGGAAGCTTTTTGGTCTCACTCCACCTCATCTTGCTTGAAGGATTAACATTGAAGTGATAGTTTAAATTATGAAAATTAATTATAGTTACTGTGTTCCAGTGGATTTGTTGCTGATCTTCGAGTTTAATTGTTCCATGTGTGATTTCCCATGTGGCAAAATCAATCTGGGTTTGTGTTAAACGTAAATAAGTTAAACATACCGTCACTAAATCCCTGAAAAAATAGCTCTGTAATTATTGAAGGAACAACCAGAGCCGTTCAGGAAGGTCAGATCGCATTAATTATACCTAAACAGCACATGCTACTTTTGTCAATATTTAAAAGAAGCAGTTTTGTTAATTTCCTGAAGTTAATTATCGCCTAAAAACTACACAAAAGGTGAGAAACGGGGCGAGAAACAAACAAGAAAAAAGTGTGAGTTTTGTGAAAGTGAATAATTTCACTGACTCGACGTCGTAGCACATCACAGAATCCAGCGACTCGTTGGTCTGGAGGTCTTTTCCAGCCACGGCGAACAGCAGGTTCTCGCTCTCTCCGATGTTGAAGAGGCATCTAGGAGAAGGCATGGGCGGCAGGGCGACCCAGTCCGATGTGAGCGGATCCAACTGTGGAGAAAAAAGTACATTAGGACACTCGCCCTCTTTGTACCCATTAGCTCATGAACAGAATGAATCATCATACCGTATGGTATCCACATATCGATTATGCTGTAAAATATAGGTATTTAAAGCCTGTATCATTTCCTTCAGTGTCTGTGTCGTTTAGGCCGAATGGGCAACCTGGGAAACATAATCCATCGATTGATTGTGGAGGGATTTAGGAAAAACTGTATCTCAGTCGTTCTTGTGGTTACAGAGCCTCTTGAAAAATTGCTTTAAATCTCTGTTCCATTTTCTCTGCTTTATTTGTGGTTTGAGGTTTTCTTGTACTTGAAATGAAGTACAAAAGGAGGTGTAGCTGAGCTAAAACATAGCCTGAGAGGGCCAGTTTGTGAGCTAATGCTAAGACCAGTTTGTGAGCTAATGCTAAGACCAGTTTGTGAGCTAATGCTAAAACCAGTTTGTGAGCTAACGCTAAGACCAGTGTGCGAGCTAACGCTAAGACCAGTTTGTAAGCTAATGCTAAGGCTACAGACCTTTAAGACACTACATACACTGTTTTGTGAAGAATACTCAGGTATGTTGGGAAATACGCTTATTTGTTTTCTTGCTGAGGCTTACATGAAAAGACTGATACCACTCTCATGTCTGTCAAATAAATATAAAAGCAAGTGAGCAGGCCATTAGCTTAGATTAGCATAAAGACTGGAGGCAGGAGGATGCAGCTAGCGTGGCTATGTTGACCGTTAAATGAAATTCCACCTACCAGCACAACTAAAGCTCACAAATTAAAATATATCTTGTCACATTAAATAAAATGTATAATTATATGCATATTAAAGTTTATATAAAGTGCTATATCCAGGGGAATGGCAAGGCGAGCTGTTTCCCCCTGCTACCAGTCCTTGTGCTAAGCTAAGCTAGCCGTCTCCTGGCTAACACTAAGATGTGACACTGGTATCTTCTCAGCTAACATTCAGCAAGGAAGTGAATGCAGGTATGTCAATGACTTTCTTTAAACAATTCATTTTCAGTCTCAAATGAAAGAAAAACTTGGTTACCAAGTAGACGTAACATTGCAGGGGTACGTCTTTGTTTTCCTCGTCCACAAACAGTCCTCCGATGAGGTACAGCTGGTTCTTCTGTGACACCAGGCTGACGTGGTTGCGTGGGACCTGCTCCGACATGGCTGCCAGGAAGCACTCATTTTCGTTGACATCGTACGCCACGGCCGCCGTGTCATTGATCATCAGGATGAACTCACGTACGTGCATGCCGTGTCTGCGGTTGTCATTCAGAAAGCCGGGGAATGGGCTGTCCTCCTCACCTTCCCCCTCCTCTCCCTCCTTCTTCTTGGGTGTCTCTGGAAGTTTTCCCTTGAAGGCGTCCCTGATGACCTGGATGGTCTTCTGGAGCTCTGGGTCGGCCTTGATGATCTCATCGGTCTCCACTCTGTCTTTGAAGTACTTCTCTGGCAGCAGGCGGAAGCGGATGCAGTTGAAAGCATCCTTCAGGACCTTGGTACGCTCCTTGTCATGACGGACCCAGGCCATGACCGCCTCGAACACCAGCTCCTCCCTCTCCACATTCAGCGAGTCTCCACCGATGACGGCGAACAGTTCATGGGCTGCGAGCTTGAGGAACTCTTCGTCCTTGTAGAGGAGCTCAAAACGGTCGGCGATGTAGTTGCGTGCAGCCACAGCGAGCCTGGGGCAGTTGAGGACCAGGCCCATCCTGAAAATGGCCATGCAGTTGCTCAGAGACAGCTTTTTCTGAAGGTAGTTGACGCAGACCGTGAAGACAGAAGGGATCTGGAAACGGTTCGCCACAGCAATAATATCCTGTACATTGTCATCGGTGAGGTCAATCTCAGCCGAGTAAAGGTACTGGACGATCATGTCCAGGATGGAAGGGTTGACATCGTCCAGGACAACCTCCTTGGTGTTCTCCACTTCCTTCCCATCCTCTGTGAAGAAGATCTCCCTGAAGTAAGGGCTGCAGGCGGCCATGATCAGCCGGTGGCAGGGGAAGCTGCGGTCACCCACCTTCAGGGTGCAGTCCACAAACTTGTTCTCATTCAGAAGCTCCTTCAGCCCGTCCTGGAGCAGGGTGCTTTGAAACAGGCGCAGCTCCTCCTTGATGGCGTTGGGGTCCATGGTGTGTCAGGAGGGGGAAACAACAGGCGAACAAAGGGGGTCTGTGAGGAAGAGGAAGGAGTCGGTGGCCACAGGTCCTTTTGGCAGTCGGTCCTGGCTAGAAAAGGCAGGGTAGGGGAAAAGTTCCCAGTGTGAAGACCCTGCAATTTAATCCCACCCCACCCTAAATATAGCTCCATCTGCCCCCTGCCTGCCTGAGCTCCGGTGGAATCTGACTGGGCCAAATCACAGTGCAAGCACAGGCCTCAGCTCGAGCAGCTGCTGTCACAGACTGAAAGAAGCAACTGGCTGGTTGGGATATGCCACCATGATTCAGCTCCCAAAGTGTCATGTGGCGGGACTGACAGTGGAGACAATGCTGTCAAAGCCCTCGAATAGCTCGCCTCAAGTTGTACGTGTGACGGGGAGGATATTTAGAGACGTCGCTGTCACACTCAAAAATATATTCTCTTGACTTTTGACCGATGGTGCTCTTGTTTCTACCTGATATCATCCATTGATGGAATTTAATACTATATTCAGATACAGCAACCAAAGAAGACAATTAGTATAGATAATTAGAATGATAGATAATATAATTGTAGCCATAATAGAAAGTGTATTTGGTTTTATTCTTATAATAATTCCATAGTTCGTGTCTTAACACACTTCTTTACCACCAGTCCCTCACATCACTTCGCAGTCTCCTCACAGCATGTCACGATGTGAGTTTTTTGAAGGACACGAAAGCATCCTGCTAAAAATGGAGCAGACAGGTTTGGGTGCAGCAGCTGTGCGCACAAACAGGTGAGAGCCACACACACACACACACACACACACACACGCAAACACGCACACACACACACACACACACACAAGCTGTTCTGTCCACCAATCAGCATGCCTCTCCCTTTATTTCCCCCCTCCCCCCCATGGGGGTGTATTATTGTCCAGCTGCTTTGGTTGTGTGTCGGTCTTTGCGACTGTGTCGGAGTGTGTTTCCTCTGCAGTTAAAACACACACACACACACACAGCTACACACAAATGACACTGACATTTTCAAATATATACTCACTTAGGTGTCAATTTGCTCACGAAATGTTAAAACTGGCAATTAAAGAAGGCCATTACCAGCGTGTCCCGATCAACGCAATCTAAGTCTTATTTCTGTGGTCTGATAGTGTGAGAAGTGTGTAGAGTTAGGTAACATTTCTCCCGTGGGCAGCACTAAAGATAGATCAGACTACGCCACTTGTCGAGGAGTGCCTAACTTGTAATTTAAGGAGAAGGGGAGAGGAGATTCTGCGTAAGAAAGCTCTGTCACTTTCCATAAAGCCACAGCTAGATGAATAAAGCAAAGTCCTAAAAACATGTTTGGCACATGTGGGTTCATTTTTGGTGAGTATTTAGGGACTGTGTCAAAATGGGACTGTCCCCAGAGTTATTCCTATGAACCCTCACTCCCAGCACAAATAATAATAACATTACTATAACTCGAGCGCAGAGCTCTGCAGAGGCTAATAGTCCAGCCCTGTATGATCTCTCTCTCTCTATATATATATCTCTATGACAACTGACCTATCTCACAATGTCAACCAAAGTGGAAAAATAACTTGTGTATCCGCCCCGTGCTACGCCCATCCACCAAGTTTCATGATGTTTCTCTTTAATCCTGCTAACGAACAAGCGGCATTGAAAACATAAGCTCATTAGCAAAGATGGCCGCTCTTTTTAACCTTTAATTAATTCAAGAGGCACAAAAGAAAGATTTTATGATGATGCACCCCAATTTGCAAGTTTAAAATCCTGATAGATTCAACTATTTTTAGATTTTGGTTTAATTTTTGCTTTCATACTTCCAGAAATATTAAATATTTTCTGGCATTTTTGCTCCATTTAATTAAATGGACGGGATGTTTTCATACTTTTCTTAAAGACGCATTCATACTTTCAGCTAGAAACTCCCTTCACCTCTCTTTTAGGTATCATTCGCTCATCGCCAGCCTCTCTCCCCGCTCAGTCTTGCGTTCACATAGAAACTCCATTCAAACGTTCACACGTAAATTCAACTTGTTCCTAGCTTTCACACTTTACACACAGTCACATTTCGAAGTTTGTGAAAAGTTCTTCTCAGATTTTTGTATTAGCGTGTGTGAGATGAGCCGAAATAGACCGCAGGGTAAATCTGTTTCAAAATCTTCCCTCTCACACGCAATTTTCACCCCAACAACATCGTTTACACATAAAGATGGAGACACTTTCTCACACTTATGACCACACACACACTCTGACATACGGCTGACACATTCCCATGGCAACCTTTAATTGTAGTTGGGAACACACCGTTGATTGAGATGAACTAATTACTGCAGTAACACACAACTTTTAATACTCTTTCAAGCCATGAGGCGGTTGTCTGTTAATCCTCATCAGGGTCGCTGAGGTGGATCGGATCCCAACCATTCGGTCTCATCGCACCTCTAGCCTCTTTTTAAACTCTGCTTTCAGCTGCCGCGTTGTGTATTGTTAAGACAGCCGTGCAGTTTAGCTTCCAGCCATTAGCCAAGCTGTGCAGTTTAGCTCCGAGCTTACATCATGTTTGGAATTCTTCATCCCTCACCCAGTTTTCCAACTGTTCACTGAACTTTTATTAACCCTTCAGACCTTTAAAAAAAGTTATTTTATATCACTAATTTCCACTTTTCAGACTCCTGCAGCTGTTTCGGCGTAAAGCCGGGCATGCGGTTTATCATCAGGTTTTTAAATATTTCACGCATCATTTATAAGATCCGACTTTTAGAGCCGGCGACTTCAACACTGAGCATTCGCGCGGCAGTTTCGCCCGATATGACCTTCCCTCTTTGTGTTTTACAGCCCCTATTTCATGGAATAATAATTATAAATTTCACAAAGAGACTACCTTCAGCTTCAATAAAAATTAAAAAACTCTCTGTCAGTACAGTCCGTTACCATGAATACTTTGGCACATACTGTATTAGTTTAGATCAGATTTATTAAACATGTTTGACATCAGACCGTGTATTAACAGAACATTATGGGTTCAGTCGGTGCAGCTGTGTGGTGTGTTCACTGACATGAGCTTGTGTTACCCAGTAGAGGGCACTGTGCGTGTGTGTGTGTGTGTCTGTCCATCAGTGTCATGTTGTACAGACAGTTAGCATTCAAAAAAAAGAGACAATGTAAACACAAAACATCACATTTTCATTCAGAACAAAACATTCAAATGCATCAAATTATTCCAAGAAGCTACAGAGCGTCAGTCATTTAATATAAAAAACAAAACTATTATAATATTTTATGATATAAGTGATAAGAGGCTTCATTCTGCTGCGTGTCGTTGGCTCTCTCTCCTGTGCTAATACACCCTGCGGTGATTGTTTGAGCAGAGGAACGAGTAGCTACGCTGTGTCTTTGTGGCGTTTTGATCGATTGCTGCGCTTTATGTTTCTGACGTTGACAAGGCACCGGAGTTATTACTGGCCATGTTGAGCAAACAGTCCATTTTTTTTTTCCCGTTCACAATCTCTCACACACCGTGTACGGAGGCGGACAGAGAGAAGGTCCCCTTGGTGTGGGGATCATCAGTGGAAGTGGACACACGCGGTGAAGGTGATCGTCTGTATTCCTGAGTAGATGGGAGTGTCTGCGCTGACAACAACGGAGGTATCTATCAGAGCTCGGCTCTCTTTCACTGTAAATACGGGGGGATAACTTTACAATAAGTGCTTACAGGAGGGGGGGCACAAAGAGGAACTGAAATGTAAGAGGACATCAGTGTACATGTATACGCCTGAGAATTATGCAGAACTTTACATAACCCTATGAAGAATAGTTGGTGCTTAGCTGCCCCTCCTTGAAGTATCTACAGCAGATGTATGGCAGATGCCTTCGCTCAGCCTCCTGAAAAGAGAAAACACATGAGAAAAGTCAAAAACATTTGGAACCAATGAAATTCTTATGGCCTCATTTCGGCAGAGGAAATTGCATGCATCCAAAAAAGAAAGAAAGAAAGAAAAAGCGACAGATTTGCTGCCTGACAGGCAAGGTGTGAATGACATCAATGGCGTTCATATGGCCGGGATGACTCATGAGAGTGTACCTGTTGATCAGCCGATCACACACGTCCTCTTGCACTCCTCCTCCGTGTCGAAGCGGTTCTTGTTGCCGTTGCAGCCGCCGTACCAGAACTGGGCGCAGGCGTTGGCCTGCTTGTCGTAGTACCAGCGGATGTTATAGTCCCGACACGTGCCCTGGTCCAAGACCAAGGCGCAGCGAGGGTCCAACGGTACCGTCTCTGCGGGGGAAAGAGGTCACGTGACTGGAAAAATAAGGGTTGGATCACGAGAAATGCCTCTCTGTTCCTTTGATCCACCTAATCCCACCACAAGGAAGCCTCTCCTGAGGTAACATCTGTTTCTTCACACAACGCACCACATACTATAAACTCATCCACACTGCATCAAAAATAATTGGCCTCGCTGCTCCTCACCTATGACCTCATTACTAAGCCTGTCAATCACAAAGCACTTATCAAAAGTCCTGGAGCCAGGCCATTAGTCCTCCACTGTGGGCATTATACTCGAGAAAGGCCACGTTCAAGTAGGGAACCCTCCGCCACATGAGACCTGGGCTGGAGCTTCACTGGAGATTCATCTATCAAGGCCGAGCGGCAACCAACGCAGAAGTGCCCAAATCTGCAGTTCCTCAAACGTCCACTTGAGGCTGGCTACAGAACAAGTCAGTCTCCATAAGACCCCATGTTAGAGCCTGGTACAAAAAAAGTTTTGGTCTCTATAGCTAATTTCCCTGTTCATGACAACTGTACCGAGGGTGAATTTATATACAGCTCACCTGTTCAGATTATAATAAGACTTAAAGTTAACGCTAGCTTAATAAACACAGATTTATTTCAAGCCTAAAAAGTTAACCACTCTAATCCAAGGCTAACTAGGGGCCACGTTTCCATGGTAACAGCCGGTGACAGCTGCTGACTAGTGGCACCAAATGACAAATAAGAGGCAAAATGCAGCTCGTAATTTGTGGTTTGTTAACGATGCTGTGGAGCGAGTAATGAGTAACCTGTTGGAAATCCACAGCGGAGAGGACATCGACAGGCATCTTGGTTTGCCCGAGGAAACAACATTGTTACGCTCTCTGTGGATTTCCTCATGGCTGTCTGCTGCTGGAGCCGGCCGAGCTGAGCCGTTTGACACAGTTTGAAACAAAGTCTCAGTTTGCCCACAGTTCTGATTTCAAATGAGTTCATCTAATCAAGCCTTTGACTGTTCGCTTGACACTGTGTGTGTGTTCCCGTTCCCGTACGCTGCGCCCCGCTCAGGTGATTCGGAGGAACAATCGCTCTCCTCGCTCACAAAATCATAATTAAGGAAATTGGTTTCACATTTTCCAGTCGAGCGACCTCACCGCTGTCAGCCGGGGGAAGAGTTTAGTGAGAATGTTGGAGCAATGTACGATGTTTGTTCTATCAATTACTGTCCAGCTGCACTTTTCATTAGCACAATTACATTTTCATGAACATTCTGTGATACAGCAACTTCCTCCTTATATTATGTCAAATATAGGCGCTGACATTTAAGGCGACGTGATTTGAACTTTGAGAAATGAATGAAACGATCTGAGCTGCACACACCTTCACTGTCTGCACCGTGACACTGGCTTCTGTCTAATAGATGATTTCTACCTGCAGCAGAATGTTTTCCTGCTCGTCTCATCCCTAAATACGCATGTACATTTCAAATATAGAAATGTGCTTGCTGGTAGTTCCACGTGAGAATAGCGACTGAAGATATTCAGTGTCACTGGATTGGACTGGAAGAATGATGTAAAGTAAATCCTTGTCCCTCACTGGCTCTTAGTTAAGTCCTGAGGTGGAATAAATACTGTTTGCTCCACGCCGGTGTGATTTTAAACCTTAAACTACGGCTACGCTAATGACATCGCTTAATTGTGCATAATATGCCACAATGAGTGCTGAAAAACAAAGTGCAGTCCAGCATGGTAACACCAGAGCTGCCTCAGAAACAACTGATGTTTTAAAAATCTACAAATGTAGCAATTTTTTTTTTATAAATTACAGTCATTTGAAAAAGTGCCAAATATGTGTCGCTCGGAGGAGCGGTGCGTTTAAAGACTCGTGGACAGCCTCATAAAGACTGTAATAAAATGCAAACACTGTCACTTTATTCTAATGAAAGCCGGAGGTGTGACTCGTTTGATTTCTGCTGCCCGAGGAGCGCCGACGTCGTTTACAGCGAACAGCTTCACTTGTTGTTCATTTTCTTTTTGTTGATGGTGTTTCTTGTAATTACTATCAGACTGTTTGCTGTGGATGACTGCTCTGCTTTGAGAATGGATCTGTAACGGCGTCGTGTCTCTGCCTGCGCTGGCTATTAAAGAAAAACAGCGAATATAAAGTGTAAGAGGAGAGGAAGAGTGTTTGTACCTTTGGGCAGCGCTGGCCTCGGAGCGGGCACGTGATGTACAGAGACACCTGAGGATGATATGGTTACATTTGTCGAGGAAGACGATGATGATGAGGATGAGGATGAGGAGCCTCGGGTCCTGGAGGAGTCCTCTCTGGCAGGAGGGACGGGTTTGACGTCCGTGGTGTGGATGGTGAACGTGTCCCCGTGCTGAGTCCCCCAGTTTGTCTCTGTGGCCGCGTGCTGCCCTCCTCCTCCACCCTGACGGGGACAGAACCAGCAGACCGGGTCAAACACCGTCACCTTTTATAACACACACATGAATCTGAGCTCATATGTTCCATACGTGTGCTGTGCTGGACCCTTTGCTGCCCTGCTGGGTGGTTTCTACCCGGCCTCTGTTGCTGTGGGTGCTCGTGCTGGTATCAGTCCTGCCTCCGTTCGGTATGTGCTGCTCAGGCAGAGGCTGGTACCCATAACCACCGATGGCGTAGTTCCCATTGTTGCCATTCCTGTGGCCGTTGTTGCCGTTGTAGCCGTTGTTTCCATAGCCGTTGTAGCCGTTGGTTACCTTGTTGTATATCAGGGCTCCGTTCTCGTCCTCGCAGAACTGGCTGACCAACTTGGACTCCAGAGCTGAGACAGGAAGACACAGAGGGAAGTCAGAGAAACAGGATGTGACTGAACGCCCACTGTGGTTCTGGCCATGCTAGCTTCAGGCTTTAGTCTGTCCGTCAGCTTGAGGATGAAATATTCAGCAACTGTCGGATGGATTGTCATTAAATATGCACATTCATGCCCCCCTCAGGATGAACTGTAATAAGTTTGATGATCCCATAGTTAATGACATTCCCATCAGCTTCCACTGTACTTAGTGTAAAGTTAGCACAAAGAAGTACACTAGCTTGAAGCCTGGGTTATATTTCATATCAAGGATTTGTGGCATTAAAGGACCGCAGATGAGTTTTTGCATCTTTTAGTTAAATATATTCTAATTGTCCAAAGCGTAGCATAACTGGAAATAGCCTTTCCAGAAACAATAAAATAACAAATAGTCCCTCTGTACGCTAAATTGGAGCCTGAGCTAACAGGTAACACGAGCTAAAATTAGCGTAGCTTAGCACAAAGACTGGAAATGGGTGGAAACAGCTAGCCCGGATCTGTCTGAAGTTAAAAGAAAGTTGTCTGACAGCTGAAGATTATTGTTGGTTATATTTCATTTGTTAAATCTGTATAAAAATAAATGTAAAACTTATTTTGACTGTTCACTGATGATGACCTTTTAGCAAGTTTTCCAACTGAACTGAGTTGAATTACTCATTCATTTGAGAAACATATACATACAAAGGTTATAATCCTGTACAGCCACATTTACATACTAATACATCCTGACAGATTCTGGACTTTAAAGGCAAGGAGCACTTGTACTGATTGATATTTATAATAAATAAATCCAGTATTAATTTAGAACATAAACACATAAAATACTGAGCAGGTCATTTCACAGTTGAGCTCTAACCTGGCAGCGTGTTGAAGTCGTCTATGAGGAACATGTGCTCGGCGTCCGGGTCCGAGGCGATCAGATTGAGCTCTCTCATGAACTCAGCCTGCGTTGGGTCGGAGGTGTTGACAATCCCCAGAGCGAACATCTCGATGTTGGCGGCGTGCGCCTCTCGTACGGCTATGTCCAGCTTCACCGGCTCTCTCTTGTCCGTCTGCCCATCAGTGATCACGATGGCCACCTTGCTGACCCCGGCTCGTGAGCTGTAGAAGGCCTCCTGGGTCGCTTTGCGAATGGCCGTGCCGGTGTAAGTGCCCTCTCCCATGTACGGGATGTTCCTGATGGCCTGCTTGATGTCCTGTTTGGTGACGTAGCGGGCCAGGTTGAACACCAGCTTCACCTCCAGGCTGTACAGCACCAGGCCGATCCTGGTGGCGTTGCGGCCCACTGTGACTCGGTCCACCAGGGCGTTCACAAAGTCTTTGATGATCTCATAGTTCTCCGGGCCAACACTCTCAGAGCTGTCAATGACAAACACCAGCTCCATGGGCCTCTCCTTACACTTGATCCCACATCCTGGAATCACATCACATCAATATATGAGATCATGGCCTGAATGTCAGCTTGACGAGGTTCACTCTTTGGAATCTGATCTAACGATTCACAGATAAGACGAGGCGGCGGCTCAGATTTAGAAACCAAATCTTCTCCTCTAACATTTGTGCTGCTAAGTCAATACTGAGAGATGAAATAAATATTGCAAAGATCACAAGATACTTTACCACAGATCTCTTTGATCATCCGAATGATGTCCTCTCTCTGAAATAAATACACCAACACAGTGAGGGCGCATAAATAAACATGAGCAGACTGATGAAGAAGTCAGTATTCGGATCTTTTACTGAAGTAACAGGAAGCAGCAGGGCCACATATGAAAATACTCCACTACAAGAGGAGGTCCTGCTTTCTTAAGGTAAGTTATAACACAGTATAAATATATAAATGTTCGTGGACAAAGAGAGAAGACTCACGGTGAGGCCGGCTTCACCTTTGACGCCCGGTCGTCCCTGAGATAAGAATAGAAAATTCAAACAAGAGTGGCTGCGTTTAGCAGACAGAGATTCTCTGTCGAGTACATATATAATAAAAGCATCATTATGTCACTCACAGGTTGTCCTGACAGTCCAGGGTCTCCCATATCCCCTTTGATTCCCTTCAGCCCCCTCTCCCCTGCTCCGCCACGGTCGCCCTGTCGCACATCGCACAGCAAGACGTCAGCGATTAGAGTACGTTCACATGAATGCACGCCGAAAAGTCCCAGACACAACACGGTGACTCACTTTAGCTCCAGGAAAGCCTTCTCCAGGTAGGCCCCTCGGTCCTGGCACGCCCTGAGATCCCTGCTCACCCTGAATCAAACGCATTCATTAATTAAACCTCTCAGACGGAGTTTAACGAAATATGAAGGACATCAAATCATAACCTACCTTTGCTCCTTGAACTCCTTGACCTTGTGGCCCCGTTGGCCCTGGAGGGCCCGGCCGCCCGGTGTTACCCTGCAGTACACACGATACAGTAAGCACCACGTTGTTTGGGCTTTTTATATCATTTAATTTCATTAAATTTCTCCTAATATACATCACCAATGCACCACTGGCCTTCCCTTACACACTATCCGTGATCTGGAAGCCAAGCCTCCAGACCACGAGTTAAGAATGGACTTTACAGAGCAGCTGGAGACACCTTGTGTCAGGGGTTGGTTGGATGGAGTCTGGATTTTTGGATGGGGTCTTTAAAGGACCCGTGTGTAGGATTTTGGCAGCTAGTGGTCTAGTTGTGAATTGCAACCCCCTCACCTCACCCTCTCCTTAGTGTGAAGGAGAAACTGGGCTGCTGTGGAAACTGTAAATAGAGCTCCATAAATCTGACACACACTGGAACTTTAAATATTTATTTTAAGTTATAATTTAATTTATTGAAATGTTTTTGTACCAAAGAGCTTACACACACATACGTTTTCACAGCCAGATAAACCAAAACGTGTTCAGGCATTTTGCTTGTCACACCATCAGGTCAAACCTAATCCACAAAGTGTTGATGCGCTGACATCAGCTCACAATGTGAGCATACGGTCACGTGTTACATATAACACACATGTAGGTGTCTTACACGTGATATCATGCATAGGGTAAGTGGCCAGCTATGCATTCTTCATATAAAATGTGAAATATACCATGTAACAGTCATTTATGATTTCCCCTGTTTCATAATCCTGACTCATGAATTCATGACACCGCCGTTCTCTCAACATGGATAAGGGCTGAAGTCTGCCAACATGATCTGCTCTCTCATTTGCTCCCATTTGACGGCTGCACTGGAGTCCTCAATTAAATATTGCCTAGCGCTGCGTGGCTGTGACAGCGCTGGGACCTGTGGAAACACTGGTCTGAAGCCTGCGGGGGAATCTGGACGTGATATTTGAGGACGTGTGGGTGCTGGGTGTTGCTTCAGTTCAGGCCTGTTAGGCCAAGCGCTTTCTCATCAGACACATATGTCTGCGGAGATTCACACTCTGCACCAATGTGTCAGAGTGCTGTGGGAAAAAATCATGATAAATACCCCGAACAAATGAAGTGGCAGCCTTTGGATAGAAGGCCCCTGTGGTGGGCATGTTAGCACACAAGATGAAGCGCCCCCTTTTTTTTTCTCCAGTCTGGATCTGACTGCGGCAAAGACTTAATTCGCCAGAGAGTATGACTCAATCACGACCATCTGGTTGTATGTCAAATAAAATTACAGAAGGCTTCCTGCATAAATAAATACACTGCAATGTTGTCCTTGACTTGTGTTTGCAGAAACGGGACAGACTGACTTAGTCGTTTTAGTTTGTAAAAATCGGAGAAAAGTTGAAAGTTGTGAGTTACCGGAGGTCCTTGGAGGCCTTCGCCTGGAGGTCCTGGTAAACCAGGCAACCCTCGGAAACCAATATCCCCCTGCAAGGGAGCAAACACAGTGAAGATATATGAACACTTACAACACGGCAATTTACAATCCATCAAATAAATGACCTTCTGTGCTGAGTAAAATCTTGTTTCCTGTAATTAGTTTCCTCAAACAAATGACCAAATCTTTGCTGGGGAGATACTTCCACTTTCAACTTTCAATAGCTCCATGTCATATTAGGTGATAAATCACGCTGTAATGCATCGTCTGCTTTGAAAACACCCAGTCTGCTTGGAGCTGAATTGAGTCTTTGTTACGTTAAATGAATTATTAAACGATCCTGTCGCTCGGTAATTAATGCTCATCAGAAAAGGGAGTGAGCAGTGGTCACTTCCTTCAGACGGAACAAACAATAAATGTGTAATTCAAGCAGAGGTCGATGTTGGAAATGAGTGTAAATATAGAGAATGACTTCACGGTGAATCGTGCTGACTGTTCTGAGTCGACCGCAAACTTTGAATGTTCAGCGAACCAGAATTTACTACACTGTAAGAAAAAAACATGCATTTGAAACGTGTAGCAATAATATGGTGAAGTCATTAGCAATGCTTGCCTGACTTCATGATCTGCACACTAAGCGCTGCTGTTGTGCTACTACGAGCTGACAACATTGTCAGACATGTGATAATTATCATATTTGTACCATCATTTCGCCCTCTGTACGATCGGTAATTCCAAAAGTGTCACAATGTACGGTAATTTGACTGGTTAGTGACTCTTACATACAAGTCACCAGATCATCCGAGCGTGTGAAGAATGCAGGTGGATGTATCCAACACTATGCTGTGCCTCCACTGGTAAAGGAGTGCTTCATCATGGTGGATGTAACGGGCCGTCGATGGCGACACATTAAGTGTGCCGTGTTCGGGTTGAGTTGTTTTGAGCCACTTATTTGTTTAATTAGCTTAGCTTATGGCCTTCACTGATTTCATGTCGTGCTGTCTGCAATTTCACGGCGCGCTCTACGACTCTTTTTCTCATTGACAAGCATTAGCTTTGGTCTGACAGCTCAAGTTCTCACCTTTGGTCCTTGGATGCCTAATCCCTCGAGGCCAGGTTCTCCTGGAAGTCCAGGCAGACCAGGAGGGCCCTGAACAACACAGGACATGGAGGTTGGTGAAGTTAAAGGAACAATTTGAAAGGAAACTGATGGAGACACCAGGAAGTTACTAGGCCCCTAGTGATTGCTGGTTCCAGTCTTTAAGTTTCTGATCTAACTCTTGGCGAAAAGCTACATATACATATCAAACAATTCCTTTAGGTGACTACATTTCCTCTGTACCTCCTTCTATGGCTCCCTCTCTATGGTCTTGATTAAGGAGAACATGCTCATGAGATGTATGTGGACCAGCTACTGTAACCTTTGGAGATAAATGTCTCATTGATGGATATATATCTGGAACTGATGTGTGGAATAAGGAAGACAAAATACAGATGGATAGATGACTTCATGTGGATGGATGGTATGAAGGTACAGATTTACGAGTGCACAGGTGGACACAGTTACTCACCGTGGGGCCGGGATAGCCGTCTCCTTTGGGACCAAATGGACCTGCAGGGCCTCGATCTCCACGGTCACCCTGCAGCCAACAAATAGGCACAAGTCAATAACTCATTCATGCAAAGGATACAAAGTGATTTACAGAGAGACGTTCAAAGGAAGCCGGAGTGGAATGTGGATGCAAATGGCCACGTGTGAGCTTTCTGCTGCTCCGAGTGCTTCTGCGTTGTGCAATACATCAAAACAGGGAAAGTTGGGACGACAAAACACACTGTAACATTTTATGAACAGGGATTTTGTGTTTCCTAACAGATTTTTTTGATGTCTTCACTGTCGGTGCTCATCGCGGTGAAAGATCTGCCTCTAATCACGTTCATTAGACCGTACAAATAAATAAAGTTCAGCTGTGACAACATGCCTCCACTTGGCTTCGAGTGTGTGTCGGCGGGCAGACCTCCAACACATGAATTAGTTAGTTAAACATGTTGATTTTTAGATTCAAGGATCATACTGTGTGTTACCTTTGGACCAGGAAGACCGTAGCCAGTCTCTCCGATTGGACCAGGAGGACCATTTGGGCCAACATCACCCTAGAACACAAGATGTTGGCGCTAATTAGCTTAGTTCTAACACAGGAATGGCATATTACAGCTCCTGACACACTGTGGTGCTGGGGGTAGTTACCTTGGGCCCTGAGACGAAGCGGCCTGGCGGTCCAGGTAACCCCATCCTGCCTTGTGACCCTGGTTCTCCCTGATGACGATGAATGCGAGTTAAAATCATTAACCCCTTATGCACTTCCATAAGGTCACAGATAATGAATTATTGAATAGCTAACGATAGCTTAATTGCTCCTCACCTTTGGTCCTGAGGGTCCGGCAATGCCAGGTGGACCAGTCAAGCCCCGTATTCCTCTCTGGCCTTGGTCGCCCTTAAAGACCACGTTGGGAATGCAGTTACTAATGTGATAGCTGGCACTTTATTTATTATATCCAGGTCAGCACTTGCTAAGGTTTTAGCAAGACTTGCAAAAAAAGTGAGCAGGAAATGTCACTTTTTTTTTTACCTTTTCACCCTGAGTGCCAATTCCAGGTGTCCCCTCTGGTCCCCTGATGCCTACAACTCCTGGCTCACCCTGAAGACACAAGCAGACACGATTTATTACCTTTACAGGCTTCATATTGGCAAAAAGACACATGTAGATAGAGCAGGTGGTCAGTTAAACTACCTTCTGTCCAGGGGCTCCGTCTTCCCCTGGCAAGCCCGGCACGCCAGATATTCCTATTGATCCTGGCTCACCCTGAGGACAGATTCATGGACCTGTGTCACTTCACGGTCCGGAAGATTTAAGTACTGTAATACTCAAAGCAATGTGAGTTGTGCCTCACCTTAACTCCAGGGTCTCCAGCTCCTCTCTCTCCTGGGGCACCAACCTCGCCCGGCAAACCTTGGTCCCCCTTTGTGAGACGAGATAACTTAATTTTAGCAACACTTTTGCTAATATTTAAAAATATACTTATATATATTACTGCTAATTTTTAAAACCAAATACTAAACCTCAATTGCTGACCGTGTTGATTTGGCATTGTCGTGAAACTTAACAAACCTTGGGTCCAGGCATGCCCTCTCCTTGGGGGCCCCTGCTCCCCGGTGGCCCCCTTGGTCCTTCCATGCCCTGCAAGGACAAACAGATGCAGTAATGAGAAGAGGCCATTTATTAAGAATGAACACTAATTAAAACCTGGATGGCTAAGGGACTGCATGAAAACAATTGGATGGCGGTCAAGTCTGAAAGACACACAATACCCTTGGATCTTAGTTATTAGTCGTTGATCATATTCATAGTACGGCTACAGTGAAGTGAAGTTATGAAGTTTGTCGAGATCTTTTTCCCCGACACATTCTTCCTTGGCTGGCTCCTACATTTCCCACCGCACTCCAATCATTTTTGTACCCTCCCTAAAAGAATTTGCATTCAGGAATAATATGCAAAACTGTAATTTTATTGCAGTTGATGTCACAGTGGGAGTCATTTTATCTCATCTCGAGTACTTGCCTTCTCGCCCTGTATGCCAACTCCTGGGAGGCCGAGAGGCCCTGGAAGACCTGGAGGCCCAAAATCCCCCTACAGGTACAGATGACAATGGAGGTTAATGATAATAACAGCATGTAAATGTTAATAGTGACACATATTTGTGATTTATTGCAGGTGGAAAGTACCCAACTTTAAAGGATTCTCTGCCAAGACTGCATTTCCTTTTGGCTCAGTAATGGATATATACAGTTAATTACATTGCATGTGTACATTGATGCAGTAAAATCTTTGCACACATAACTTGATGACATTTGCGCTTTGATTTATTGTCCGTTCATCTGTTACGAGCAACATTAACATCATGAACGCACGATGTTAATGCACAGAAAACCCTGCAGGCACCGGTTTGTCATTACTACACGAAAACATTGCAATTATCCGCGATGAACTTCACCACAAGGCTCCAGTAAAGCTGTCAGCGCCGTGTGTCGAGAACACCCATGTAAAAATCTTAATGTTTAAAGACGCGTGGTTTCTGAGGGGTTTCTATATGTCAGCGTCATATTCCGGTGACACAGGATGAGTTATGTAACTTTAAAACACGTCAAATGAACTCAAAGCCTTCTAGTCATGTCATATCAGCGTCTATGAGCTCAAAGATGCCACACGGCTCCAAAGACCTGATACTACCTTCATGTAATTATAAGACTGAGTCAGTGCAGAGCCAGCTTTCCCACATTCATCAGCCCAAAACTTTGCTGCACTCCTCCTACACTGTCCGAGCTTTAACCTCGATTCATCACCTTTAGACTGTGACCTCCTATATAACACCGTCGAATGCATTCAGCGCTGCCTCTGCCAACTCTTGGCCTTCTTCGCTACAGGACTCTGGCTTTATCTTCATGCTCTCTATGAAGGCATTTCAGCCAGGCGTCTTATTTACAGCCTCTCTGCACTCTTACCTTGTCTCCTTTGATTCCAGCGCCCGGCTGTCCTCTGGGCCCCCGTGGCCCATCCAAGCCTCGCTCTCCCTGTGAAGACACACACAGAGCGGTTATTACATTTTGCTTCTCGAAATAGCAGAAAACAATGACAACAGAAAAACATACGTAGGATTAGGGGAAGGCTAGAAACTGTTGTCCTTTCTCAGTGTCAGACAAATGGAAAATCTTTTCACGACTCTTTTCACGATCCACATGAATCACGCAGGGTAAATTGTTTCACAGCAGACTATGGGAGCCAAATGTGGATTTGTGATTGAGGAAAAACATTCTGATTTAATCCATGTTTGTGTTGACGTCTACATGTCAAGCTTGGGGTTAAGTTGATGGACAGCGCTGTTTACAGAGACGGAGACATTTTCACTGTGAGATTTTGGCACCGAGTACGAGTAAATTGTTGTTACCGCAGAAACCAACACAATGCCCTTCAAAGTCTCAGACTTTAAAGACCCCCCCTGCCCTAAAATGTTTTCCTGTTGGTTACCACGCCTTGAATGTTTGACATATGTGATATAAAGTGAGGGAAAGTATCTACATTAGTCCAGAATGCTTGCCTCATATATACAAATACATGCCAGATGCACAACCACAACGTGGACGTTTTGATGTGTAGCGTAACTTTACTACCATAAAATAACAGATCTTAAATCATTTTGACGCTACTCTGATGTGTAAGCAGGTCAACCCGTACAGCTGTTCCACCATTCACACTCACATTCACACCTATGGGCAATTTAAAGTCACTCACTGACATATAAACATCCAAGTCTTTGCAGGTTTTCCATTGTACCAGTTTATTATCCAGACTGCCCCAACTATGAGCTCAGAGCATCTTGGAAATGTTAGTATTTGCAAAACAGCCGTTTTGGACCAGCGGGAGTTTTTTTAGGCCCGGAGTATCTGGGAATGCTGACAGAGAGTGAGCCAGTGTCATGCCAGAACCGGAGCTGGGCAAGCAGTAAATGTAACCAGGCTCAGCAGCCTCTACGAACATAATAACAAAAGAAGAGGATGTTCACGGAAAGAGGCGGTTAGAGCTAGTTTTTGATCATAAGTAATCTAATCAGAACAAATACACGAGTACAGCTGTCCATACTGGTGCTAGAGGAAAACATCCGTGTGAATCTTCTCTCAAATGCAATAAATGTTGGTGTTCAAACTTTATGATTTCATTCCTTTGTGAATAAAAGGCAGCATCATTCCTTTGAATCTCATGTCTCTTTATCTAAAGCCACAAACTGTCTTGTCTGGTTAAGAAACTCTCTTCAGATCAGACGACACACTCGGTGTACTGTTCAGATGACATGATGTCTCTCGGCATATTGAGATGATACGAAGCCAGTTCAGTAAAAAGTTTATATGACAGTCGCAGCATGCTTCCATAAATTACACTCAGACTGTGAAACATGCAGCTTGGCTTCTTTTAAAGCAAGGCTATGTAATCATATAAGCATGTATAGTAAAAACAATATAGGATAAGGGTACATGTAAAACATCATATCATCGACATAAAACTTTTATCTTATGTCTTACTGTAGCCCCCATAATCTACTGGTCATCCATACACTTATCATTATAAGGGTCACTGACATTGGGCGAGAAGCAGGGTTAATCTGCTAATAATAATAATAATAATAATAATAATAATAATAATAACAATAATAATAATAACAATAATTAATAAGTCTGTAGCAGCAAAACCCCTGAATGTATCAAATTATAATTCTGTCGACTTTATTCTACTTCTTCTTTCAATATTGACGTTGTGTCACTTTAAATGTGTGGTTTGTACTCTGTTAGTTGCTCACTGTGTACTCACGCAACCCACACCAGTAGTGGTGGTGGGTCGGGCCCAAAGCCCGAGGCGTCTTCGTATTTGCATATTGATAGTCTCTGCACAGAGTGAGCAACAGTAGGTGTGTGTTTTTAACCCTGTCAAAGTAGTTTGGGCTGTTGGACAAACACATGTCTTTAACTGTGTTTAGAGGTGATCTAAAAGTCTTCAAAATAGAAGTACGCTGAGGGATTAGAGCAGTAATCCAAGCTGACAGTGAGTAGAGAAGAGAGAGCAGCATTCTGCTGCGTGTGAGTCTTTCTTTCTCTGTCCAAGATCATCCAAGGACAACAGAAATACATACGCATATTTGTGCTGCATTTGCATATCGCCTTTAAAAAAATATAAGTTTGCTAACATAACATTGTGATCCCTCACTTTGGCACACGAGGCGACGTGCTAATGATGTGGAAAAAGGGTAATATTGCTGCTGAGCTCCTGTGAATCTGGAGCTTGTCGGGACACGTCATGTGAAGAACGCTCCTCAAGAGCAGGAACGCCATCTGCGAATCCACGGTCACATCTCCTGTCGAGGGGAAGAAGAAGAAGAAGAAGAAGAAGAAGAAAAAAAAAAGAGCACCCCTGAGGCCAATCTCTAACGCTGAGAGATACACCTCCTCCTCTTCGGGGGTGGAGTGTCGACAAATGATAAATCAGATGGAGGTCCGGGGAAGTGGAAAAAGTCTGATTTCCACCTGAATTATAGTTCCTGTGCCGTTTGATGTAAAGCCACTCTGTTAGTGTTGTAGCACAGCCAAAGATGATTACATTTGCTATTACCTAAAGACCATTCACCAACTTAATCACACTTAATTTAACTGTCTGGATTCATCAAAACAACAAAAGTCGGCTCTGATTTTACACCCGCAATTAGAATGGAAGCGTGCATGACGCATTGCAATTCCAGGACCATTAGAGCTGAGTCGGAGCCGTCTGTTGACTTACAGAGCTTACGTAGCTTTGGGCAGATGTTTAAAAATGTCAGAGCGCTCCAAAATTAAAAACATTGAAGGAACTCTGACGGGTGTATTCAATCCAGAACTGTGCTGATTTGACATGTGGTAACACACTGATACTGATATCTTCCTATTTTTAAAATGTTTTTAACTTAATGTTTATTCTGCGCCAAGTCGAATTCCTTGCAAGTGCAAGCCTACTTAGCAATAAACTTGATTTTGAAGCCGTCCCACTGGATGAATCTGGGTGCAGATCACAAATTTCAGCTTGTGCACATGCTTTATTTTGATATTTGTAACCAAAAAGGAAGTCCAAGTTAAGATCTAGTTAAGTCAGGATTGGAATTAGATGATATCTAGATACAGAGAAGATTTGGTTGGTTGGATTTGGAAATCTTGGCTCGTTTATCAAAGTAAAACTTGCAGACAAGTTCAGATTCAGTGGCCTTATGCTAAACACGCTAGCGTCTCTCTGTCAGATGTTATTTTCCTTTTTAAGTTTATGACCGGAGTGTCAAATCATCAGTGTCCATTCATTTCTGCTCATTGGTTCTTTGACAAACACCCATCCATCCATTTTCAGTCAGCACTTATCCCTGACAGGGTCGTCGGGGGCCGGAGGCTATCTCAGCTGACTTCACAGAGTACACAGAGACAAACAACCATTCACGCTCACATTCAAGGTCACCACTTAACCCGCATGTCACACACAAATAAGTGGAACAGATTAATTATATATCATTTGGATTCTTCCCTTTTTATTTATTAATGGTAATGCTTTCTGTAAATTCTCTGTCTTCTCTCTTACTTTCTGGCTCATATCAACATGTGTTTGTCACCATGTGTGTCTGTACGCCCTGAGAATAGACAGACGCAGGAACAGACTCATTCTTTCCTGTCTCACTCACTCTGTCATGTCTCCAGGTGTCCTGTCTATTTTCCCCTATTGTCTCTCCATCCTCCGCTCCGTGCTGGCATGTTGCGATGTCCTCCGGTGGGGACGATCAATGGGCCGCGTCATACGTTGAGGTAATGAGATACATGCCGCACCGGTGTATGTGAATTTATGGCACGCCTGTGTTGTGTTATCGGGTCTTGTAACAATATATGTTGTCAATTTCCTGTCGTCACGTCCTGGAATCTGGAGCCCAGGCATGGCCTGAGCACAGGTCGGCGGGCGGATAGGTGGACTGAAGGTGAGTGCATGAAACGGGGTCAGGAGGGTTCAAAGCTTTTAACTAGAACGAGTTCATGAACCTCCGTGATGGAAAAAAAACACAAAACAAACCCCTGAGACCCGAGAGCCGGAGACATAAAAGACACTGACTCACCTTTGGTCCAGGCAGACCTTCTCCTAAAGGTCCTCTCTCTCCTTGGACTCCCTGTGGCCCTTGAGGCCCCTGAGTAAAACATAATGTTGTTAAACTTAGAGATAGCGTTATATTTCCTGAATTTATCCGCAGCATTAGCATTGCAGCCTCTGGTAAATGCTGCACAGACCAATGCAAAACCTCCTCCAAGTACAGTACAGTAGCATTAGCATGAGGGTGAAGGCTCGGTTAATGATGCTCTGCGTCCACCCGCAGCCTCAGTGTGAGATCTGTGCGCCGGTTTCTTACCGGTGGTCCGGGCTCGCCAAGTCCCTGTGGGCCGGGAGAACCTGGTTGCCCCTGCAAGCCGACATCGCCCTGTGGAGTGCAGGAACCGGGTGAGACCCAGGTGGATTTTTATGCTCCCATGACTTCATTTTCCTAAACAATGGGATGGCAGACTTTACCTTGGGACCCGGGAGGCCTATCCCTGTTTCCCCTTGGATTCCAGGTGGCCCAGGAAGTCCCCTTTCCCCCTATAAAAAGACAGGCAGGGACAGACATGTAGATATACACGAACACACTCTGATTCCTGGGTCACCAGGTGAGCTGTCCAGGCTTCGTTCCTCTGTGAAGCACTCTGGACCTGCTGTTTTGAAGAGCGCCATATAAATAAACTTTATGATTATTATTAGTAGTAGCACTGTTTTCTCCTAACCCTAATATTTAGCTATTTTTATGGGGGGGTTTAAACATGTTGCAGGGTCCCTTCATACTTTCAGTCGAGACTTTATTGGTAAAGAATGCACTCATTCACTCGGAGGCTGTAAATCACGGCGGCGGTGTGCAGCAGGAGGGCACACAAGAGGCGTGAAGAGGGCGTGGAAATGTTAGTAGGTGCATACCGGCACTTTTTCTCCCCCCCCTCCTTTCGCTTGCCCTTTCAGACAAGTCGGGACAGCGTTTAAAGCCAGACATTAGTCTGCCATTCAAGTGATATAGGATGACAGCCAGACAATCAACATGAACATTCTTCCAAAATAATTAAGGAGGAACACTTGGTGGGGGAGTGTGGGCTCATGGCAGAATTGGCAGCTATAACACGGGAGAGAGAGAGAGACGTGGGGGGGGGGGGGTAGAAAGTAGGAACAGACAAATAGGCTGACAAGGTAATAACAGATGAGGTACTTCGGTAGGTTTTCAAACGTTCCAGTGCTGACGGATCATAACTCACAAATAAGTGTTCAAATGTATAGTCACACGATCGGTGTTATCAGTTTGTCAGGCTGCCGCGATGGATTGATTCAGTCTAAACACACTTTAAATGTCGACTCCGGGTGTATAACGTTATTCTGAGAACACTTTAGATTCTTCCGTATGCAGGAACACATTTTAATTTTGTCTAACAGTCTTATTGAGTACCTTTACGCTGATTAATGTACTGACAGCCATCAGAGGCCTGACTCAAACCAGACTGGAGTTCGTGCCTCCAGTGAAAAAAAATGACAGTATCTTTCAGATATGCATCTGGTTTGGTGGAAGGGCGAATTCACTCCGATGTAACCAGTGTGATTTATCACTTTCCGAGTTTCCTTTTGTTCTTGAACGCTCCCCAGGTTTCACAGGCTCGGTTCAAACGAGGCTGACTTTTAATACTCACTTTTTTACCCATTGGACCTTCGGCTCCGAAATCGCCAGGTGGGCCGGGCAAACCCTGCGTTGTAAAAAAAAAGAAAAAAAAGAAATTGTGTGACAGTTATACAAGGGGTATTGAAAAGTAGCAGATCAGTCAGATCCTGAACATGAAATCCAACAAACCCCAACAGTTATTGCTCCGTCATAGCTGAGGAACTTAGTCAAACTTCTCCACATGTTGGAGTACGGTGCACGATGAAGAATGAAGCGTATGGAGGCTGGTCTAAGGGTTTGTGACCTGGCGTTACTCCAAGGTGTTACTCATGGCGTTAATTATTATCATTAGCAACAGTGACTCAGAGGACGGAGCTTCGCAAAGGTTCTGTTTGGATTTTATGATTAAAAAAATGGCAAATTTCACCTGAAGTCCACGATTTCCCCTGGGGCCGAGGGTACCTTCAGGACCCTGGAAAAGAAGCAGAGCCGCTTAATATTCATAATCCGTGCTGATCATGATCACGCTTTTATCTTAAATGGCTGGGTGGGTTTGAAAATACAAAGATATGAACCAGCTCTCTTTGTGAAGTCAAACGAGCAGGTCGGTTCTGGCAGATTTCACTGAAAACAAAACGGAAAAAAAAAAAGACGCTTGAACTTGTTGAAGTTCTTACGACATCAAAGAGCAACATACTCTGTCTCCCTTGATTCCAGGTGTTCCACACTCTCCTCTCTCCCCCTGCGAGAGGATAAAAAAAAAGAAAAACAGTTCAGTATCATTCAGATTACAATCTAATTTCAAGTTTGTGCAACCTCCGAGAAACAATTCATCTTGTAATAATGAGTTTTAATATCTAAGCCAGGAGCCTGTTTGCAGTTAATGACACAAGCTTACTTCATTTGAAGGAGACGTGAATATGAGACACTTGCAGACAGGCTTGACATTAAACACGGCTGAGTAAAGGGGAACAACGTGGCGTGATATTTTCTCAAGTCTTTTCTGTGGATGCTCCTTTTCGAGGCGCTTTATCGGGTCTGGAAAACATAATTCTCCGGTTTCTCGCACTGCTGCGGGTTTTCCGCGAGCGTGGGAACCCGATACGTCGACATATGTACAATACAATGGAATCCATACAGTACCTTCTCTCCTTTGTATCCTGGCTTTCCCTGTGTGTACAAAACAGCGTGGTTAAGTCAGGAGCAGAACGAGACGTCTCTTTTCTGTTGATGACAAATGTGCACTTGTTGATCTTGACTTGATTTAAGACCCTCAGCTCACCTCGCCTCCTTCCCGACCCGGAAGTCCACTCAGCCCACTTTCCCCCTGTGGGAAGGAGAGATTTTAAGCAAAGCAACCCTGGTTTTAAGCAGCGATATCTTGAACCAGTAGAAGGTTTACCTTCTGTCCTTTCAAGCCAGGGATTCCATCTTCGCCGGGTCGACCTTTCTTACCCTGCAGAGAGAGACATTGATCTATCAGAAAATAGACTGACGTTCAGGGGTGTAATATTCAGAGTTTCTGGGGATGAAAATCAAAATTGCATGAGTTAAATATAAGTTTGGAAGCCAAAACAGGTAGCCCGTCTCGTAACTCTAAACTCCAGCTTCATTTTAGTGTGCAGACGTGGGAATGGTATCGAACTTTTCATCTAGCTCTCAGCAAGGACTCTCCTTGCCAATAATCCTTTTTCCTCCAGGAGACAGAATCATGTTCAACAGCTGTAGATCACAGCGTAGCTTCTTCGTGTAATGACGACCAATAGAATCATATTCCTTTTATTTTTTTTTATCAGCTGCCTTACTGTAAGAACTCTTGTTGACCCGTGCATCGTGGATAAAAGCTGTGGGGTCTAGGAGCAGATGAGTCACAGGGGCTTTCAAGTTGTCTGCATGCGTGACCCTAACAACCGTCTGCTTCTTCTCCCTGTCTTCATGCATGCGTGTTGCGGACTGTGCGTGTTCTTATCGTCAAGTTATCTCTGGCTGCACACAGTGCCTCCGTCAGCGACGCTGATGTGAAACAGCTTTTGTTGGGAGCATTAGGTTTAAGGGGGTAATTACTCTGTTCTCATCCTGTGAAAATACATCAAAGCCAAACCACTACGTCTAATTGTGGCTGACCTCTGCATAATAAAAAAAGAAGCGCTCGCGTCACGACACGGCTTTGGCAGGCGAAGAAAGTCATGCGTGTAACGTCTTATCCGCCGAGCATGTGTCCTCAGACAATCCCGCGTGGCTGGCTTCTTTCAACAGACGTGATTTTACTGATTTCCCTTCTATATATCTGTTAAGGCCTGTTCTCAATAAAGTATAGGAGGAATGTAAAGCATTCGCTTTACCCTCATTGCTGCAGGGAAACCGCACGATTTACTAAACCCACCCCCCACCCCCCAAAACCCTGCAATTATGTAGCCTGTTAGCATCAAGGGTGCCTTTGTCAGCTGTGTTGTTCTGTACGGCGGTTCAAAGGAAGCCAGCTTGGGAGCGATTGTCTTTTAGGCGCAACAGAGGAACATGTGTGGTTTCCAAAAAGACATTTGATCCCGTTGTATGAGGCGGACGAGGGTTAGCGCGCAACCCTCACTGTTATGAAATGTAGTTACAGCATTCTTATTTTCATAATAAATGTTTTATTCAACATTTTTATTTAAATTTATGGTTTGGTGGTGATACTTACAGGAGGGCCGCTGGGTCCTCTCTCGCCCTTGTCACAGGCACACTTGCTCTGGGCCAGAGGACACTTCAAACACAGGGAAATAAGAGTCAGATAAACCATACACACACACACCATGCAGGGACATGAATCATGAAATGTGCGGAAAGGCTTGCAGACTGGAAACCTACCCCTTCATCCGCCAGCGCCGTCTGTGGGACAAGAAACACAAGAAGATCTTGTCACATTTACTCCATCTGGTTTATTTATACCCCATCAGCAGATATATACAGGAAGACATCTAAGAAAACCAGTCAAAGCTCAGTTTTTTTTCATGGACCGGAGCTGCAAACACCTGCTCCTCAAACGTCCAATTAAACCTGTTCACTCCCGGTCTCGGTTCAGGTTGCCAAATGGCCTTCGACCTCCTCCACCTGATTCTCCACCAGAGTGGACTCGCATCCTGCATTCCTACTGTAACGGATACTTCTTTCAAGAACCTCGCTTTTCACCACACAGGTTTCTTCAAAGCTGACCGCATTCTCTTTACATTGGGTAACGGTGGAAATGCCACTGAGACTAAACACAAACCACATGCATCGATGAGTAAAATAGCCTCGGTAAGCATCCAGGGCATGTTTCCGTAGTTGGGAGGGGTGTCTGAAGACAACAGACAGTCTGTCGTCTGCAACGACTGAATGATACAGTCCAATGCTGGGACTGAAGATAAAAGTTTCTCAGCTGAGGCATTATGCTTATAACATACAGATGCGGCCTGCACGGGCAGTGAGATGAAAGTCTGCTTGTGGACTGGCTGCTGCTGGGCTCCTCCATGCCAGCAGAACGTAAGGCTGTCAGCTTCCCTGATCTTCGAGCCTCTGTACAAGTTTTATAAATTTTCCCTTATCATGTTTGGATGCGTACCACCTGTGTCAACAGTGAGCCTGCGTTTGAGGAGCTGGTCGAATGATGTACCGTGCATGCACGTTCTCGCGGGGTTCCCGCTCTTACTGCACCCGATTTTCCCACAAAGGGTTTTAATGCGGAGCATATGTTACAGCCAATAGCCCCGTTGAGTCTGCAGGATGTTGCTGTGCAGCACATGTTCTAATTATCTTCATGGAAATTCACTGTCGGTTTATTAAAGCAGCCCCAATCACTGAGGATAAACAAGTGGAAATAAAGACAGACCTCGCCTTAGTCTACATGCACCATCGAAGAAGAAATTCAATGCTTCACAATTCAACTGGTGGATTTCATTTACAGTGATGACTTGTTACTATGGCAGCAGGTAGCAGGTGTACATCATGGATGCAATAAGCCACGAAATCATAGCAGTGGGTGGTGCGTAATGGAGACATTACAGGGGAAGCGCTTATTGGGTACATGGAGACGTAAAAGACGACGTTTGATCCTTTTGGCAAAAGTCTGTCTGCATAAATGGCTTTTTGAAGTATAATGTCTGGCCCCAGGAGTCAACATGCATGCAATTTAACAAAATGTGAGTATCAAAGAAATGTAGGAATGTTCAGGCTAGGGAGGTCTAAAAATGTATTCAGAGCCGACACTGAGGAAGTCACAATCTTGCAAGTGATTTCTGTAAATGACAAAGACCTCTGTGACAAAACCTTTCTGATAAAAGCAAGCTGACTCAATATCCATCATTACATTTAGTCACTGAACTTTTATCCAGAGCAACTACTCGCATAGAATCAAGTGACAGTTTTAGAGAGGGATAGATTTAGATGCCCACTTGTTGGTCCTAGAAGAGGAGGTACTCTCTGAAGGGTTGGAGGTCTTCAGGGGGGTTTAAAGATCTGGTAGGAACTGGTAGGACATTCCACCAATGTCTGTATGGTGGGTGCAGAACCGGAAACTACTTTGCAGGCATGCATTACAGATTTGAAGTCAAATATATCTCATTTCTAACATTAGCCACCTTGGACTGACCAAAATGTACACAGTTGCTAACTTCTAACCCTCAAACAAATCAAAGTAAGTACTCACAATCTCCTTGATGACTTTGTCCACAATGCCTCTATCCTGCAGGTTGTGAAGGTAGCGCGAGGCTGGGGAGCTAGCAATCAGCCGCAGCTGAGCTATATTGGCGGGCTCGTTGGCCTCAGGAGTGATGCCGATGGTGAAGAAGCGCACGCCCTGGTTCTTGGCGTCGGCCACCGCTGAGAATATGTCTGGGTTCCTCGGGTGTGAGACCCCGTCAAAGAGTAGAACGGCGACCTTGATGCTGCTGGGAGCCGACTCCTCCAGGTAAATACGGGTGAGGTTGGTGATGGCATAGGTGGTGTAGGTGCCATGGCCGATGTACACGATGGGAGCGATTCGGGCCTTGAAGTCGTCGGGGCCCCTCCACTGTTTGAAGGTCTGCTCTATGATGACATGGCTGCTGTACTGAAGGAGGGCAACACGGGAGCTGAGCCCCCGGCCGGTCTGCAGACGGAGGCCCTGCAGCCGGGTCATCACATCTGAGGCAAAGCGCTTCTCCTGGGCATGGTTGTCCTTTGCACTTTCTGAGCTGTCAATCAGGAAGGCCAACTCCAAACCACAATCTTCATCAATGAGTGCTGTGAAGGAAGAAGAACTAAGAATTAAAAGAACTGCTCTGACATTTGGCCTGGTACAAAAAACAGTTTTGGTCTAAAGTTGCACATAATTAACAGCCCCTCTTTGATTGACACGTAAATGCTGTTACAGATTATTAGAGCAACCAGGCTTCATTCAGGCCACCTCATGTCTGCTGATATTTAGATTAGCCGGGAGGCGGAAGAAAGTAGTACATCCAACATGGCGGCAGCCTGCATATTTGACTTCATAACAACACTTTGGGAAGCTATTGGTGATGTCAGTCATGCTCTGTCCATTCTTTAGACTGTCATTGCTTAAAATACAAAGCTTAGCTTAGCATAAAGACGGCTAGGGTAGCTCTGTCTGAATGAAATCATTAGCATCTTGTCTGTTAGAAACACGTTGTGGCGTTTCAGGGAGCATTGGTTGGGTGTAATACGTTTCTGGAGCTTTGCCTTCACCTTGAGGCCACCAGCGGAGACTCAAACAAGATATAACACGATCATTAGTGAGCCTTAGAAGTGGATTTTGTTACTTTTGGGTGGAGGCTTATGTTTCTCCATGTTTGCAGTCCATATGCTAAGCTAATCTAACTAGCCGCTGCTTCATATCTTCAATCTTCTCATCTAACTCGAACAAGGAAATTTCCCAAAGTGCCAAACAATTCCTCTAACTCGGAGCAGAACTCCTGTATTTTCTGTTGCCATGTTGGTTATCTAGACCTTTTTTTTCCCAGTCAAGCTATATCATTTATTGCTTTCATATCCAGCCCAATATAAAGACCCAACAGATCAGAGCAAATGGATTTCACGAGTCGGGGAGGAATTTTTATCTGTGCAGCCTTCGGAAAGGGTAAAGGTGATTTATTGACTGTTTAGACTCTATAGGCTGATGCCTTTTCAAGAAAAGTGTGATAACTTCATGAATGTGACATATAATTTTGAAGAGGAAATAAAAGTAACTCAACTTACTGCACCAACCTTCAGCAATGGAAGGAGGTCACAGATCTAATATAGGCTGAGGATAAATCACATTAATCTTCACGGAAATATGTCACAGGGAGAATGTGCCTGGGGAAACAGGATTCCGAGCGAATAAAACATTTGGGTAACAGAGTACTGAGCGGTCACACAGGAGATGGATGGCTTGGAGGAATCTTAAGAGATATGATCAATCCAAATGGATTGCATCCTCCAGCGATGTCCTTGTTGAGTAGCATGTTCTATTTTCTCACCTGTGGTAACACCTTTTTTTGCCCCCCCCCCCCCTGTGAAACATGTGCCACCTGCACAAATTCCACGTAATTTTTCAAAGTAAAAGCACCAGAGGGACCCCAAAAACAACCCCAAAACTTTAGACTTACCTTTGGCATTTTGTGGTATGGAATTGGATGGAAATTGTCTGCTCTTCTTCCTGGTGGTCACCACCTCCTCTTCATAGTCGTCTTCATAGTCCTGTGCACAAAGTCCTTGAAGTCCCCACAGTAGCAGGAGCCAGTGCAGTGAAGGGACCATGATTTCCTGAGAGTTAGAGAGAAGAAAGAGATAGATCAAGACCCAGACAAGTTCTCACATTTTAATACCTGCACATACTCACAGAACAAGCTTTAACAAGCATGTGAGTGTGTGTGTGTGAAGCATGCATAACTCACAATGTTGCTGACTTAGTTCTCCAATGTGTTCAGCTCTACAAAGCTCTCCTGGCAGTGAAGAAGTTCAGAAAAAAAAGTGCAAATAGGGGAAAGGTGAGCTTCTTCATTCAGAGTTAGTTTGGTTCCATGAGTCCTGAGCATTAAATTAAGTGTCCCACAAATTGGGAGTCTGTAGGTCAACTTTATAATACAGCAGCAGTAGCAGCAGCAGCAGCAGAAGTTTTAGACTCATGAAACTCAAATTCAAGCCATTCTAAGCTCATGGTAAATGAAGGGGAAGTCCAGCCCATTTCTTTAACTCACTCCCAAGTTTGGGGAGAGTGTGGGAGGGGTGGCTGGGGAGAGCACTGAGTGCATTTGCCCTCTTTTCATTAGATGCGGTGTCATTTTTACCTTGTTAGCCATGCTATTTAAAACAGTAACAGAAAGAAATCCCATGGGAATAAAAGCAATTTGTCTTTTTCAGTTGAGACAGCTGGTTGAAATCAAAACAGGGCTTTATCTAGTTTTTGTGTTGCGCGGTGAGGATGTCAAGGTCATGTTCTTGGTATATTTCGAGAACATTCATGAAGGTGATTCTAATATTTTTGTTCGTTTAGGTGCAAAAAAATGAATAACAGGCTTCCTCTTGCTGATGGAAAGTTGAATTTCTAATTTCCTTGTCAAGCCTCGTCTGGTATGGTATGACCAGTAGCTTATGGTGGCTAATGTTAAGTAATTGCACTACTATTTCAGCATACTGTCATTTTCACTCGGGGCCACAGTGGCACTGTGTTTAGTAAAAGCTCTATAGTCTGCTGATACTTTATTTGCACATCCAGCGCGCAGTAACATTAGCATTCATTTGGACTTTTACTGCTCTTTTTTACAGCTGTTTGCATCTGGCTTTTCAGCTGCTACATGTTTACTGTCTGCCGTCAGGTAATGTACAGCAGGTCTTTAGAGCTTTTTAGCTGGAAACAGCTGTGTGCCGTGGTGCTACGAGAGCAGTGAGAGTGAACCAAAAACAGCCAAATTGCAGGCTGTAAAACCAAAACAATGAGCTGAAAGAAGCTATAAAGCCCCATCGAGCCGAGGGGAAGCGACCCCTTTGCAGATTACACACATTTCATGTGATCCGTTGTTGTTATGGAAATATCTATTCTAGCTGCTTTAAGCTGTATTATATTTATGTTTTCTTTAATTGTGCCTCCAGGGGCCTCACCCTTGGAATAATCCAGAATTCTGTGGAAAGGTTTGGATCGGTGATTTATGCCTTCAGGCAACACACCTTGCTAGTGCAGTGTACCATGATTCACCTGTGAAAACACCCGCAGCAGTCATTTGTTAGTCTTTTTCTTGGCACGATTTACTGTGAACAGAGATTTCCAGAGGGTAGTGCCACTGTAGCGATCAGCAGCTGAACAACTTGAATGAATATCGTGCTGCTCAGGTATGATGCTAAAAATGGGGTGAGATCTATCTCCTCATATGCATTTCTTAAACACACCCCAGTCTGAATTCAAAGTCAGATTCTGCACGGTAACACAAAAAGGTCTTTTTAAAGCCGGATATGAAAGGCTATAATAGTGCACTTTTTCAGAATCAGTCCGTTTTTTATTGAAACCTTGTGCGTGTCCTTTTCAGCACCAAAGAAAAGTCTCATAACTCCTTAATCTTATTATAATTCCTATAGTCCTGGATCAGAGGAGTCTTAACATCCCATGAGACCGTCTGCAACCATAAAAGCTGGAACTAGAATCACATAACTCTGCAACGGGGATGACGCTGTGTGTTTTTATTGCCTACTGTATTACTGAAAGCATGGAAAGGTGAGCTGTCACTCAAGAATGCCCCCCCCCTCCCCACTGAAAGATGGACCTCCGTAAATCTGGTTCAGCTCCCTGTCCCTGTGTGTGGAGAGCTGATTAAGCAAAGTGAGGATTTATGGGTATTATTTTTAGCGTTTTAATATTATGTCTATTTGGGGGTACTTTGCAGTGAGAAATAGGAAGCTTGATGGTGTCTGACTTTACAGTTTTAAGAGGTAATGCTATGCTACTAGTTCACATGCATAAATCAAAGTTTTAGTGCTCATTTTGTTGCATAATACACAATATATGGCATAACTAGGGCACAGCATAGTGCTAAATTTTGATATGAAATGCTATAAACAACTGGGAAGTCACAGAATCTCCAGTTGAAGCTGCATTTTACGAAACATTGCAGAGTGGTTCTTACTTTCCTTATTTATTTCACAGCAGGAATTCTTAAATAATGAACCTAGATGTTCGTTACGCTGCATGCATTAACTCTGCTGAAAGGTTTCAAAACGCGGACCCCATGGTGTCTCTAAACTACCAGGCAATTAGGTGACATTCACTCAACGAGTGCGCGGCAAGAAGTGAGTAAAGAGGGTCGTACCGGAAAGAGCGTGCTGACCCTCGGAGCAGACGGCGACGCCAATAAAGGGCATTGGTAAAAAGCAGGACATGGCATTTTTTATGTAGCGTCAAACAATTTCATTTTAATGAGCAAATTGTTTCCTTGGAAGAGGTGTGTGGCATGAAGAAGAGGAGGAAAAACACGGCGGAAGCCACTGTTTAGCTCTTTGATATCCCACACCCTCCCTGCAGGTATCTTTCCTGTGACATTTGGTTTAACCACTGTTTTTAAAAGATAATGCATGTTCTTCAACATATAGTTACAGCACCGCAGAGAACTCTTAGTGGATGAACGGCAAATCACATGTAAGACTCTGAAATTACTCGTAACAGATATGTATGTTCCGACAAGTTTTCACAGCACTCTGATCTAAAGGAGAGCTGACAGACCGAGGTGGAGGATCCTTATTGTGTCTGTCATGATGCACCAGAGGAGCGCGGTGCTTCTTCCTGCACCACAAACATTTAGAGTTGTGTACATCACAGATAAAATGCATAAATGACTCAGGTGTGTTATGTTTGTCTTGTACTACATTCAGTTTTTTTTGTGCCAGACAAAACTAAGAGTCTACAGCCATGCCAGCAACTCTGTAAGGCTTTACCTCGGCACAGTGGTGCTTTGGGCTGCATACTAATGTCAGCGTGCTAACACACTGACACAGTGATAATATTAGCATGCTGCTGATCTAATGTTTACCGTGTTCAGTTTATTGTGCTGGCATGCCCGCGGTATTTGCTAATTATCCGGAAACAGCTACAGCTGATGGGAGATGTTTGCAAATGTTTTTTGTTCTGATGAAAAGCTGAACAATCGCCCAAGTTATTACAGTCCGTCCCGAGGGGAGCATGAATGTGTGGGCCAGATTTAATGGGAATTAGCTTCATGGTGGTGGAGGAAAGGTAAGGGGGATTCATCCTCTGGGACCATGAATGTCTGAACAGCATTTCAATCCGAAAAACTGTAGATATATTTCCATCTGGGCCAAAGTGTTGGACTGACTTACAGACTAACATTGCTACATTGCCTAGAGCCATGCCGCTAGCAAGGCTGAATGGACCAGAAACAAGCTTCACCTGTGCGGCATTAGAAGCTACTATCTGTTTCATTGGGCCAACACGAACGCATTCTCGTCACCTTTGACGTCTTTGATCGAAAATCTTGAGAAGTGGAAAACTGTTTCTTCACGAGTGCAGCATGGAACATGTCTGCAGAAAGGTCAAAGGTTGTCTGCTGTCAAACTGTCCAAAGTGTAATGAAAGGGAGGCTTTACAAAACCTGACAATACGCAGGTGTGGTGTTGGTTTGGAATGGAAAACATCTGCGGTGGTTTGAATAAAGGTTATCGTCGGAGCAGGTTACCCAGATCACTCCTTAGTGTGGATCACCAAACCTATCCAATGACACATTAAGCAGACTTGTTTAAAACGGTAACAACAATGGCATCTGCACTGGATCCTGTTGAGGAACATGTCCATTCCTGCATCACCTCACTCTGCTGTGAACTCCACCTGATTACTGTGGCTATAGTAACTGCACCACCAGCACAATCTTTCTCAATATTTAGGAAATATAACACATGGAAACTTTTTTTGAGGAAAAAAAAGTGCCAAGTGATCTCAACATTTCTCCCCTGACATGACAACATTTTAAAAATAGAGGTCTGACATTAAGTGACATTCACAGTTTTGACGATCAGTGTCGACTCTTGTGTGAACCTGTAATAATCCAGCAGCACAAACCACAAAAGTCTGGCAACACAAACTATCCCCAGCCATCACTCATCAGACTTTACTTTGGGGCATGCATCGGATGCTTAATTCAAATATGTGCTGTGTTTTCACAGACAAATACGGACTAGTAGAGATGCATGTCTGCCTGCGGAGAGTCAGTCTGCGGGTAGGAGGAGTGATGTCAAGCTGTGTGTTCAGTCAGTTACATTAATAGTAGGTGTGCTGCAGTGTTTGTTTTGGCTTGTGCAAAATGTTGTGCTGATAAAACCAGCAAAGAAAATATATTAGAAACCAGAACGCCTTTATAACGTTTCATAAACTCATACACAACCACAAGGAGAGCAGTATTAATATATGGATATAACAGACAATTGGTTATGCTTCAAACTGAGGCTAGG
The DNA here is from genome assembly GCA_023373845.1 of Nibea coibor. NCBI lineage: Eukaryota > Metazoa > Chordata > Actinopteri > Sciaenidae > Nibea > Nibea coibor. The sequence continues at coordinate 5,362,673 of CM041732.1, read as the reverse complement.
CTAAGACAAATGGAGACACACACCCACCTGCACAAAACCATCCTCCACACACTGTCTATTTTGGTAGAGCAGCACACTCTAGTGGAAATATGGTGGATTCACTTCTCCAGACTGTTTGAACGGCACACTGCATGAAAATATTGCAGAGAGCATATTCTACACATTCATTTTTACAGTATATTTTTTTCAGTAAATATACAAACATTTGATCAACTTTTGATTCAGTGAAGCTGAAAACAGTCATTATGTCTCTTTATGGCTACATTAAGTGTACTAAGAGGCATGTACAACAGCAAAATACAGCCCTCATTAATTATTGTCATTGATTACACCTGTGCTTTTCCTGCTTTGACGTGTCAGAATGTCTGAACAGCTCCTTCATTTCTGTTGGACCACAGCGTACACCGACAGCACACTCAATGTTAAACGTGTCATGAGACCTTGTTTCATACATGATGTGTCGTACAGTACACAAACTTCCATTTACCTGCAGCTTTCTGGGTCTTACACTTTCAAAATAGGATGCTGAACTATCATTACATTAACATGCTGTTCACACATGAATGATAAATCCTACAATATAATATTCTGACAAGGCCCCCGGCTGCTAAAACTTCTGTAGTTCTCAGGTAAAGCTAAACTGGAGGTGGGACTTTTTATACTCTGACCACTGTAAGCAAAGGGAAGTAAAGCTAGTAAAGCCAAAGAAACATTTATATTTCTCACCTGTCATTATCATTCAGTTACTTTTTTATTGCAGATTTCCCAACATTAATCAATAAACATTTTAATTGCATCAGTAATTCCATCTTAATAGACCCAGTACACTATGAACAACACTCGCAACTGTACTCACATATATTCTAAGAAAGCATGACTGGTTCGTGACTGTTTAGTGTAATACATAAATTTAACAGCCAGTGATGGAAGAAGTAATCAGGCTTGAATCAAAGCAGTAACAGCACACTGTAAGAAAATACAAAGAAGGACTGAAGGTATATCAGTAAAATACACTTCTGAAAGCATAAAGGATATAGGATGTCATGTCATTTCTAAAGAACTCTCTGAAATGTAGCAACACAAAATAGAAAAACTACAGCTGAGTACAAGTACCTCTAGATTGTACTTCAGTGCAGTACTTAAATACGTCAAATATGTCAAAATAGCAAAGATACTGAAGTCCTGAGTCTTATTTTCAGTCAGAGCATGTAACTAACAACTGTGCATTTTCTCTGAGGACACAGACTCCAGACATGAACACCTCCCCTTGACCCAGGACACTGTGTACAAATGGGACAGTATTACATTAGAATACCTAAAGCACGTTCATTTACATGCACTGACGGCTGATTTAAATAATAACTTATTAATAACTTGTAACCTCCTGCGTGGACTGTCATTCAGCAGTCACATTTACGGACAAACAGGCCAGCTAAAGGGCAGAATGTCAGCTGCATGAGCTTCATTGGTTCATCCACGCATGCTCCGTGGAAGCTTTACGTTGCGCGCATGCGCAGTTCGCCCCGGCGCCCATTCATTATAAAGCCGCAGCTTCCTCCGTCTCTTTCCACCTTCAGCCATTTTGACAATGTTGGGAGCTGTGGGACGCTGCTGCACCGGGGCTCTGCAGGCTCTCAAGCCTGGGGTCCAGCCCCTCAAAGGTCTCGTTGGATCCCCAGCCGTCCTTTCACGTGAGTTTCCCCGCATGCTCGGAGCTTTTGTGGAGAAATAAAGAGGCGTTCACGCGCCTGTCAGAAGGGCACGGGCGATGCTAACGCTAGCTGTTAGCAACACGCTGGCCGCCGCTGTCGGCGCCGGAGCAGGCCTTAACTTCAAAACGTCAAATTTGAAGCCGGTTGGAGCTACTTTAAAATGTCAGGGTGCCACACCTGCACATAGGTGCTCTTGTTGACGGGTGTCACGCGTCAGAAAGCGGCTGGGCTAAGTGTTTTTCCCGTGCTAGCAGCAATGACCTTTGTGTAATGACATGAGGCTGTGCAGAGGGGGCTAGGTTAGCATTACAGAGCTAAATGGGGCAAGTACATTAGGTTAGGTCACGCAGCCTGTAACGTTTATGCACAGACTTATGAATATTACATGGCAACGGAAACGATATGAAGACCGTGATGCAGCAGAAAGTTTGCTGCCATTGAATGTCCTGCGTTTGTCACTAGCAGCATTAGCAACGCTAGCTCGAAGTACGACTCATTCATCTGTCAGTTATCGTTATTTATTAACTTGCTGGACTTTAAATGGATTAAAAACAAATTAATGATGCAAACTAATGTGCTTATTGTTCAGTTGGAGGGCGTCTCTCGGTCATTTCAGTTGTTTTCAGGCTAATTCGTAGTTAAGCCGACAGCCATGACTTGACATTGAGACCGGGCGGCGCAGTTGTCTGCCCGCCTTGCCTGCTGCTTCTAACCGGATAGACTTGGTGGCAATAACAAGGTCACGACTGCACATGCATGTATGAGTGACTCTGGGGTTGGGGTCGTCGACTAATCGAAGTGTCCTTGGGCAAGATACTGAACCCCAAACTGCTCCCTGTAAGTGTAAGTGTTTGCTAAATGCACACTCCCTCCCTCTCTGCATTGCTTTACAGGTAGAGACTATGTCGCACCTGCCGCCGCCGCTGCCACCGCCAACGGGCGCATTGTGGCTGTCATCGGTGCCGTCGTCGACGTCCAGTTCGACGAGGGCCTTCCTCCCATCCTCAACGCCCTGGAAGTCGCCGGCCGCGAGTCTAGGCTAGTCCTGGAGGTGGCACAGCATCTTGGTGAGCAGCCTGCACGATAACCTTCAGATGTGACAACATCTTAAATGCACGCAGTGCGCTAAATGGAAGTCTCTGTGTGTTTAGGGGAGAACACAGTGCGTACCATTGCTATGGATGGTACTGAAGGTCTGGTCCGTGGACAGAAAGTTCTGGACACCGGCGCCCCCATCAGAATCCCAGTGGGTCCCGAGACCCTGGGCAGGATTATGAATGTCATCGGTGAGCCCATCGACGAGAGGGGTCCCATCTCCACCAAGCAGTGAGTTCACTTTAAAAATAAGTGTATAGCCTTTACAGTATCACAGTGATGTTAGCATGTATACATTAGATAACTCTTTAAGTAACTGATAATTGTTTCTTTTCACCACAGGACTGCCCCCATTCACGCTGAGGCCCCTGAATTCACTGACATGAGTGTGGAGCAGGAGATTCTGGTCACTGGCATTAAGGTGGTGGACCTGCTGGCCCCCTACGCCAAGGGAGGAAAGATCGGTAAGTGTTAACACAAATGTCGACTGAGGTTTGGCGTTCTACTGGCAGGACAGACGGCAGCTAGCATGTCGTACTCCTTGAAACTCACCCTACGTCTGTCACGGTCACAGGTCTGTTCGGTGGCGCCGGTGTCGGCAAGACTGTATTGATCATGGAGCTGATCAACAACGTGGCCAAGGCCCATGGTGGTTACTCCGTGTTTGCTGGTGTGGGAGAGCGTACCCGTGAGGGAAATGACTTGTACCATGAGATGATTGAGTCCGGTGTCATCAACCTGAAAGACACCACCTCCAAGGTGAGGAATTTGACAAGGTGGAAAAGGCATTAACAGTAACGTAATGGCAGCAAATATCAACCGCTTACCTCGACTCGTATTGCTTCTAGGTGGCGCTGGTGTACGGACAGATGAACGAGCCCCCAGGTGCCCGTGCCAGAGTGGCTCTGACTGGACTGACCGTAGCCGAGTACTTCCGTGACCAGGAGGGTCAGGACGTGCTGCTCTTCATCGACAACATCTTCCGCTTCACACAGGCTGGCTCTGAGGTCTGGAAGCAACCGGAATATTTAATAGCAGTCACTGCGAAATGTCACAAAGAGATGACATGATCTGATCTCGCTTGCTGACGTATGGCGTCTTTTAATTCTCAGGTGTCTGCCCTGCTGGGTCGTATCCCCTCTGCTGTGGGTTACCAGCCCACTTTGGCCACTGACATGGGTACCATGCAGGAGAGAATCACCACCACCAAGAAGGGTTCAATCACATCTGTGCAGGTAAACATGGAGCCGTGTTGCATCTGCTAAAAGAACCATAGATGGTGCATGTTTTCATTTGGGCTTATTGGTCTCAATTCTCTCCACCAGGCCATCTACGTGCCCGCTGACGATTTGACTGACCCTGCCCCCGCCACCACCTTCGCTCACTTGGACGCCACCACTGTGTTGTCCCGTGCCATCGCTGAGCTGGGTATCTACCCTGCTGTCGATCCTCTGGACTCCACCTCCCGTATCATGGACCCCAACATTGTCGGAGCTGAGCACTACGACGTCGCCCGTGGCGTGCAGAAAATCCTCCAGGTCTGTACTCTTTGAAATGTGTATTTTCGATTTTTGTTTTGATGGGATTACCAAGCTAACCAGTTCACTTTCCTCTTGTAGGACTACAAATCCCTGCAGGATATCATTGCCATCCTGGGTATGGATGAGTTGTCTGAGGAGGACAAACTGACTGTGGCCCGCGCCCGCAAGATCCAGCGTTTCCTGTCCCAGCCCTTCCAGGTGGCCGAGGTCTTCACCGGCCATTTGGGCAAGCTGGTGCCCCTCAAGGAAACCATCAAGGGCTTCCAGAGCATTCTTGGTGGTAAGTATTAGAAGTCACAGTTGAAACATGTTGAAGTATTTCTTATACTACGACTAATGCTGCTTTTTCGTACCTGTTCCTCTAGGTGAGTACGATGCTCTGCCCGAGCAGGCCTTCTACATGGTCGGCCCCATCGAGGAAGTCGTTCAGAAGGCCGAGAAGCTGGCTGAGGAGCACTCATAAACATCTAACCAGTCTAAACTGTTGTGGGGAGAAGAGGAGGAAAACAAAAGGAGAAGGGGTCCTGTGGTTAGGAGCACTTGGTTTGTAAAACATGTCAAAATGTACCTGTCCTGTCATCCTGAAAGAAAGTTCTATTTAATGTTTCCAATGAAAGATGGAATAAAACACTGTCTTTACACAAAACAGCTTGTCAACTGTATATTTCCGAAAGGCTTTAATAGTTGTAGAGAATCTTGTTCCTAATGGAGAGTTTCATGAAATGGCTGTCCTCATCCATTCTGACCACAAGATAGCAGTCTTGAGCCACGTTACGCTACTTGAACTGTGTTGCAGCTTGTCACAAACTGAAATAAACCGGTGGACAAACAACCTGTGTTTGTTTCAACTTCTATTCAGAGTAGACTTTTTTTTCTTTAACAATTTGGGTTTTTAATCTTCAAACCTAACCAGCAAACACTGGCTTTCTAAAACAAATTGTGTTCTAGGATGGTCTACTGGTAGGACTCCACAACTGCAGACATGCCCTGATCTACAAACCCTGTCCTCCAGATGTGAGGAAATATGCATGTTTGGCACAAATTCAATTCAAATTAGTAAAAGTGAACAAACTATAAGATCTGTCAGTCACTGATTTTTGCCTTAATGTCCAGCAGTACTCCCAAGTCAACTTTATCTGGTCAGGCTTTTTATTCTTGTATAAATTAGGCATAGTACACAGGGCTGAAGCTACCAAACTGTCAGACTGAAACAAAATGAAGCTGCTCTTGACCTTGGGTTTGCCTCAGAGTCTTGTGTATGACCATGAATACTATCCGACTTGACTTTTATTCATCTCTGCGAGTGACACACTTACTTGTGCTCGGACATCTCGTGGATCTGGGTTGTCTTCACCACAAGTGATTCACTTGTAGTGTCTTCATTCTCCTCGATCGAGCTGCAATCAGTAATGCTCGTCAGTCGTCAAAGTCTCCTGGGAACTATGTTAAACTACAAGTGAACCTTCTGTCATCAGATTCCATCACAGATAAAACAAAACAACAACTGGTGAGTTCAAAACTTAATTTCTGCTAATTTATGTTTGATTTTAAACTTCATTTTGTAATTTTCAGGTTAAAAATCAGAGGTGTGAAGATGACTTGTGCTTAGAACTTGAGAAAAGTATCAGTGTTCGAGCTGAAAATGCCCTGTTGATGAGAAGTTCAGGACCAGACTAGAAACAAACTGCTACAGAAAATCTACTGACGCCGTATAAAGGGAGACAGACTGCGGTTAAAGATAACTTCGTAATGCCTGCAGCTGTTATTATTAAAGACACACAAGATCATCGTAAATAATTCCAAGGCAAATAAAGAGTGAATCTAGTGTACTGCTCTGCAGATACTCTGAGGTAACGTGTTGCTTAAGGTGTGACAAAACAGTGACTTCTCAAAATAAGCTGTTTTGGCATTGAAGTGAGCGTTTCATTTCCCAGAAGCTGACAGCTCTGACAAATGTGTCCTCATTACCTCATGACACAAGACTGTGAATGTTTTTGTGATAGTCAGTAATCCCTCTGCAATGTAGGCCATGATAACCTGATAGAGGTATTTGTACAGACAGACTCATTGCTTGCCATGCAGTCACCCAAAGGTCACCTCCATGGGTTACATTTTATCAAAAGCCACCTCCTCCTCTCTCCAAAGAGAGTTATGCTGCTGTCAAGAGCATCTCCTCCACACACCAAAGCGTTGATGGGCTTCTCCTTGGGCGTGACTGACTTACAGACGCGCTGAATTGAAGTACGTTGACTGTGCTGCCGCCCTGGTCTACCTGAGCAGTGAAGTGAAAACAAGACATCTACATTCAGACTCCTAACGGCTGCTTCAACTAAACAAGCAGCTTCATCGTGGCTTTGTTCGGAAACATGGCTCTCATTATCTCATTATTGCTTTCTGTTCTTTTATGCTGCCTCCTTCATGCAGGGGATGCCAGGATGTTAACACGCAGCTACAGCGACTCAAATATCAAATAAGCCTGTTGTTATGAGCTCCGGTTGTGATACCAAAATCTCTACTGCACAACACAACAGCTAGTGCAGATCAGGTTCCACTGTGACCGCTCTGTTCAACTCTAAAGTCTTTGTCTTCACATCCAGCTTCGTTGCACCCATTGACTGAAATACACCGATTCAAGAACGGTGTGGCGTGATCCATCCTCTTGTATCTGCTCCATTTAATGTATTTCCAATGTGTTGCATACAAGTGACACAGAGGGAGGAAGGAATAATGTGATCAGCATCCAGTGGGTTATTAAAATAACTGCAGTAAACACTTGCAGATGACGCCACAAATACTACACGCCCCAAAACAGTCAGAGAAATATGTCAACAGCTAGCTAGCTATTCTATAAACATTCAGTTTCCTCGACCCTGGTCACCAGGCAATGGCCTTCCTCCAGCAATCCAAACAGCAGCCTTGCATACCAAAGATAGTTAGTCTTCTCTGATATGATTTGGTATGACCTCGAGGGTCATGTGTGATCCGTGTATCCCAAGAGTAGAAAATTCCGTAACAGATTGAAGAGTATCCCACTAGGGAAGGGAATACAAATAAAAAACAGTTGTAAAGTGCCTGATAAATGAACTGATCCCCAGATAAAGTGACAGAGGTCCAGCTTTGTAGCAAGAATAACTCGCAACAGTGTTTCAGCTCTAGCTGCATATGACTTTGTTGCCTGGAATTGCTTGATGCATTGCTGGTTGTATTGTATTCCATTCAAAGTGCACCCAAGGCTGAGTCCTCATGAAGTGCTCGTGTGGAGACCTGTCCGCCATGAACGCCAGATAAAGTTGAGATTGCTTATGTCAAACCATCATAGCATGATGGGGTTGGGTGATTTTGTACTCAAGAAATCTCCCAACCGAATGCAATGTAGGGTGGTTCTTCCTCTTCTTCCGTGAAGAAGAATGAATCAGGCAGAGAACTGTGCAAAGCGATCCAGGCAAGCCAGGAAATGGAGATTATCAGCACCAGCAGTATCAATGATCTGACGCAATCCCAGCAATGTATTCTTCTGGACTATGAACCACCCTTGAAAGAGGGAAAAAAAGAACAAATACCTCACGACTTAGCAGCAAAGCAAGGTCGCCCTCCACACAAACATACAGCGGTTTCAAAATCCACTAGACCCCCAATAGAAAAAAAAAACACTCCTGCGTCAGGACTTTGGAGATATTCCTACATATTTTGTCTAAAAAAAATAGCAGCTAAAGGAGAGATGTCAATATACACGTAGCGTTCACCAGGCTAAATCCAGCGATCAGACTAATGATCGACTCGTCAGAACATGCCAAAATCAATATATTCTCCCACCACGACTCAGAGAGAAGTGGTTAATTACATAAGTTAGTGGATAGTTTTTACTGTTAGGGTTTATTCAAATATGCATAAATAGACTTTACCTATGAGCTATCCAAAGGGCTGAGGATTTGTAAAAATCAGTATAACGTGAATCCTTCAACTCGCAGTTGGTTCATGTTAGTTTTGGCTGATTGTGTTTCATATCGGCTCCTTTCGCACTCTGTAACAGTCTGTTATGCAATACCAAGGGCTGACTGGAAATGGAGCTATTTAATTAAACACAGGGTTTGCCTGCAGGGAAATCCACAACAATCCCACATTTTAGTTTTTGAAGTGACGTTACATGCAAAAGATTTTATAACTAACATTACAGCAGGCAAGAGAATGTAAGAAGTTGAATCTGGAGATTCAAATTCATCAAAGCAGTCCTGCGGATGCACTTTGTAATCTAGTCTAAATAAGGCTGCTCTTTTATTGCTCTTTGACCTTTCATACATGCCATCAAGGCTAAGATCATTAGTCTCAATCTCTCTGCAGATAAGGAGACCTTGGAAATTACCCCAATCTTGCAAGTCTATAGAAAATATTCAAAGAGGAGATACTGACACACAAAGAGCTTCTTGAGTCGTTTATGTCACAAAGGTAATGCATAAAAGGCCTTCCAGCTAAATGTCAGTTCCAGAAAAGTACAAAGGAATAAAGCTTCAATTAGGACTACAACTTCTTTGCAATAGGAATGGCTTCTTTGCTCAGGATGTAGTCCTGGACACAGGATGGCATGTACGACAGAGGCAGCCAGAAAAACTTGGCGTCCCAGCCCGGGGAGTAGCGGGTGCGGGGCCGGACAGCGGACACGGCATGCTCCATGCATCCCACCACCTTCATCAGATCTCCGTCGCTCAGTTTGGCAACTTTGTCTGATATTAACAGCAGCGCTGGGAGGGAGAATGAGCGGCATGAATAGAGGAGTTCAAAACAAACACATAAATGAGGGGAGAGAAAGACTTAAACTTACCCTTTTGTACATATTCAGCTCCATAATCATCTTTGACTTCCTGGGGCAGTCTATCCCAAACCGTCTTGACGTTTTTGCTGAGGATGGCACTGTCGGTCACGTTTGTTTTGAAGAAGCCTGGTTCAATGCAGAGGACTTTGACACCAAAGGGCGCCATATTCAACCTGGATAAAATATTTCATTTAATCAGTACTTGTGCAAAATATTGTGATATATATATTGCGAGTTAATGTTTCACCTGAGGCTGTCATTGAAAGCTTCCACCCCATACTTAGAGATGGTGTATGGGCCTCCTGTGGCACTGATCCTCCCAAACACACTGGCTACGTTGACCACCCTTCCCTTGGCCTTCTTGATCAGCGGCAGGACGCTAAGCGTCACTGCGATCACCCCGTTCAGATTCACGTCCAGCATGGACTTGTAGTCGTCACTGGTGAGCCAATCGCAGGGTGCGGAGGGAACGGACACGCCTGCGTTGTTCACGACAGCCCACAAGCCTGGGAGGATCACACAGAAGACATCCAGTCAAGGAGGACGCTCAGCCAGCAGCTGAGTCATGCGCTGCACAAGAAAAGAAGAGTCTGTGCACGTCCAGACACGATGGACGATGGCGGCGTTATTCACAGGAAAAGATCTGTCACAAGCTACCCCAGCATCACTATCATTCATCACAACCACATATTCAAACATCCAGAGATCAGTGAAGAAGGTTTACTCTGTTGCCACATCACTGACATGAACACATTATGGAAAAGTTCTGGCAGCTCACTGTTTTCTTATTTGTTAATCAGTAAGCAGGACTGGTTTGGTTGAGTTGAGAAATCGTATCATGGGTGAATCTGCACCTCAGAAGAGCTGTCGTGTGGTTTGTGCCGCTTTCAAAAAGAAAAACTGGTGAGTTTGGATGCATTTCTGTTTTTAAAGAAATGGATATTGCGCCGACCTTGTCGTGTTTTGTGTGGCCTCGGCTGCTTCGTTCTCATGTGACGTGCTGCAGGTGTGTTTTGACTCTTAAGCCTCTGGGGTCCGAGCAGTCGCCCGTGGTTACAAAAGCCACTCATGGGACCCGAGAGGCTTAGACTGTTGTGGTTTGGTTAGACTCAGGTGCTGTTTGAGTGTTTTTTTGGGTGTTTGTCATGTTTGCCTTGGTCCACGTCTGTCATCACCTACTAATCAACATGATTACGCTTACACTTGCATATCGTGTTCTGTCTTCTAGATCCTTGTCATAGCAGAGCTCTTGTGGTTGAAAAGGTCATTTCATTTTCCACTGACACTTTCTAGTTAGCACACAACACAAAGTACTTAAACCAGCGGTATTTAAAGTATTTAATTGATCCCCTGGGGATCATGGATCTCTGTAGAAAATGTCATGTTTATTAACTCTACACTCACCGCTCTCCCCCACTTTGCCCTTTATCATCGCCGCAACTTTGTCCACACTGTCCTTCGACCTTACGTCGAGGTGTGTCGTGATCAGCTTGCTGGAGCAGGCCTTCCTCAGGTCCTCTTCTCCCTTCTCTGTGAAACATGAGGCGATCACTCGGAACCCCTGTTTGTCCAGATGGCGGGCCAGGAGGTTGCCGAAGCCGGAGTCGCAGCCTGTGACGTACACATACTTGCTGCCCTTGTCGGGGACCCTGGGCAGCTCCCTGACCCAGCGGTACAGATAGTAGAAAACCACCAGCCCCAGGAAGTACAGGAACATGACTGCAGGGACAAACTGTTACCTTTACTTACTGCAGATTTTAAGCAACAGCACATATCGTCACGGCACTCCCAGAGCAACATGGACCGCTGGTGAAATATTGTGTACATTGTCTCAAGTACTGCGCTTCAGTTGTGTGTTTGTTACATTTCATGGTTAATGGGTGAGAGGTGGAAAGCTTTTCTAGAGCCAGTGTTTGCTTAGTAACATAGCAGACTGTGGAAGAGGATATACAAGTTTAAATTTTATCTTATGTTCAGGTGATGAATGACATAGCTATGCATATTAAATGCTTCATCTGTCTATGCAGACACTCGAATCTGACACACTGGACCTTTAAAATAAATTAAAATTTAATTATTACTACTCATACATTAATAGAAAACAGGTTTTACTACTCTACATACTAAACTCATGATTCTTTTCATATTCCCTGATCATTTCCTTTTACGAGTGGATCGACTAGTTTGTGATCAATCAGAAAATAGTCAGAAATGCTGCCACAATTACCCAGAGTCCAAAGTGACGCCTTCACCTGCTGTCCAAAAAGTTATTAAAAATGAAACGGCTTTGCATGAAATAAATAAATCTGAATTTGTAAAGTGATTATCTAAAGCAGACAGAAACATTGGACTCAGAGGACAGTGCACTTTGTACTTTACCTCAGTTTACTACCTCACTCCAACATGCAGGTGCCTCAGTGTGAGTCAGTGAATTCACAGTCAAATGGAAACTACCTTTTGTCAGGTATAATATTCATAAAAGGACCATGCAGTGATAAAGAGCTGATCTAACTGTATCTGTCTCACCCTGATCTATAACCTCCTCAACAAGTGGAAATAAACACAAACGTCGACATGTTAACTTATTGTCTGTCCCTAGCTCCAAACTGAGCCACGAGCTCATTATAAATTAAGTTAATTAACAATACTCCCTGACATCTCCTCGCTAATGTGGTGAACAGAATAGGAAAACGGGACATACCGGCAGCGCAGCGTCTCCTGGCCGTGTAGCTCCGCCAGAGGAACGGCACGCTTCTTATTTAGGGTGGAGGCTGTGGAGAAGCGCGTCGACCAATAGGAGAGGCCAGGACAGGCTGATCAGCTGACCCCAGCAGCGGCGACGTGCGCCACCTAGCGGCAGATGTTTCGTGCACACAATATTTTTCCATTCAGCCAAGGTAAAATGTGTTTTATTTTTGATTTACACGTCGTGTGTATTAAACTAGAATTCTAATAAATTACATTAAAGCTGATGATACTCCCACACCTGAGATCACAGCACCCCAAAACCTGCACTGGCTCCCCTGAGCGAGTCCAGTCCAAAGCCCTCTTCCTACCTCTCTGACCTGGCCGCTGATGCTAACCTCCCTGCCCCTCTCAACCAGCTCCAGGCACTGGACCTGAGGAGGACGGGGCCTCCTTCTTTATTGCTCCTTCCTTCCTCCTCACACCTCAGACAGTTTCCACCTCTCGTTTAAAACTGCATTCAAACAGCATCTATTTAATCCATCGGTGCCCACTGCTTTTGGTTACTACTCACTTTTTTGTGTCCCTTTAATGCTTTATATAAGTAAATTACATTATTATTATTATTATTAGTCTATGCTGATGCATTTTAGCCACTAGAGGGCAGCAGGACTCAAAAAGCCTGACATACATTAGACCAGGGGACTGCAACCAGGGGTCCACAACCCCTAGGGGGTCCGCCGGTAACTGACATATTGTCATAACAACTTTCAGCAAAATAATGGTGAATGTGAGGGTGCAGATAATGGAGAAACTACAAACAGAGGATGAATCAGTGGACATGTCCAATAATAATTACGCATTAACTTTTTTATCAGTTCTTGGGCTGGAAAAGGTTGAAGACTTACACGTCCAGAAGATGAAGAGCAGCATTTTGGTCACGTTGGCGTTGTTCCTCTCGCCTCTTGATGAATTTAAGTCCAACATTTATCTACATTTAGTCTTTAGTTAGCTTGTCAGCTGCTTGACCTTCTCCAGAAGCCAGTTGCTGACGTTGGTCTGTCTGTAGAGGCGTTCGGTAGCTTCTCCTTTGTCGGGCCTCCTCTGCAGTCTCTGAACACCAAGTCAGCACGGGAAACACAGCACTGATAGCAATTAAGGGGAAACAAGCTGCTTCCTGTTAGCCCTCGTTATCTCAAGGCGAGGCAGCCTCTCTGGTCGGTGATGGACCTTTTTTCACCGCAGTCATTTTGACATGAGCTCGCAGAGTAAACACAGGTGTTGCCAGTGATACTAATTAAGGTCCTGTTCCATTCAGGTCAAAGAGAGTGCATAGAAGTACATGGAACAGAGCCATTATAATTGGAAACACCCGTGCATCCAGTAGCAGTATGCAAACTTACATTAGAATGAACCCACAACACAGTAACCACACCTTAAAATTAGCCTGGGATAGATCTAAATTTGAATATGTGCAGAGAAATTAAACATTTGCAAAGGATTTAAATATGTACCGTTCAACTCAAAGCTACAAAATGTGCAGAGGTATTAAAAATGTGCGTAGAAAATAAATATAACTGTGTTAAGAAGTTACTTTTCTGTAGATTGCCCTCTCTCTGTTTACTTCCTCTGCTCGTGCACGTGCTTAAACATCCTGCCTCTGTTCAACAGCACAGGATGTTCTAATAATATCCTCATAATACACACAGAGGACATATGATCCCTTACTTATGAGGGTGTGCCTTCAGTCTCTCATGTCTGAGTGATACAACCTACCACACACCACAGATAGTGAAGTCAGTGTCTGATCTCAGGGTTGTCGTAGTTCTACCACACGGTGGCAGCAGTGTTGTTTGGTGACTCATGTCCAGGTGTTGGAGCACCCCGTGAAGGATTCACTGTCTAATAATAAAGTAAGTGTCTCTGGGTGTGCGTATGTTTTAAATAGGTCAGTGCTGCTGAATAAAACACACCTACTCCCACGAAGCAGCTTTACAAGCTTTGAACGTAGAAAACTGTGACCTTTATAGTTGTGTCCAACATTTCAGATTGTTTGTGTGCGTTCAGTTTCAATATTTCTGACTGTACTGTACATTTATGCATTGTATTAATAAATAATACACTTTATTTATATGGCACGTTCTAAAAAACAAAGTTACAATGTACTCTTAATGTTTCAAACCCCCTAACTGAAGGTATTTTAAACATATCACAGTAGTTTTTCCTCTCACAGCTCACCCTTAACTTTCCAGAGGATTGATAAGACGAGTGTAAAGTTGCATGTTCATTATCTTCCTCTGTGTGTGGTGTCCTGACGGGCTTCGGAGGCAGCAGTGAGTGACCGACAGTTCGTGACCACCAGCGAGCAACCGGTTGTTTTCATGTGTAAGCGTGCCAGCCCAAGACAGTATAAATGACAAGCATATGATTTCATACATGGTCTAATCTCACGGTCTGATTTATGGATGCATTCAGCGTCCATAAATGCATTCAAATGATTAAAAGGTCTGTTTTACTCCCGTTTTTTAGACTTTAATGACATAAACAAACATTTATATTCGATTTAGTTGTCAATTTAGTAGCTAGGCTTATTTTTTTAAGTAGAATGTACTCATGTCCAAACAAACTAGATACAGGCTGGGATCTGTAGCAGAATATTTCAGTTTATTTATAAGAAATGAACAATCAGCCTTCACTTTACGACCACGGCCACTAGACGACAGAAGCATGTACAACATGAAGCTGACCAGGAAGTCTCGTTGGAGGAGGGCAATAACCTCTCGTACAAAACGTTTGAATGTCAACACACGTCTCGTGCTCACACGAATAGTAAAACAATGTCTGCTGTGTGATGGTTACAGGTCATAAAATCAGAAAACTGTGTCAATATTATCAGCTTTTATTATAAACACTAGTTAAAGTTTGCTAACTTTAGCTAACATTAGGAGCCATAAATTAGTGGTCATACCAACAGACCTTCTATTAACTTTGTGCAAACTTTGTGCATTTGTATGTAACTTTTATTGTTTCTCCTTTTTTAAATGTTAGAATTGGCCCCCCTTCACATCAAATCTGGCCCTCTGTAAAAGAAGTTTAGACACCTCTGGACTAGCTGTTTAGACTATTTTCTACCTCAGACCCTCTGAAATTCTGTCAGAAAACTCTGACCTGCTACTTTCCTTCAACTCGCTGTCAGGGTCGAAGTAATTTTCCTTATGCTGCTTCCAGTTTATGAGTATTATCGACTCAGTGGGCACTGAGTACAGTTTTAAAAAGTATTATAGAATTGACGTTTTAATGAGAGGCTTGATTACATTCATTATTAACCTCATAGCATAGCATTCATATTGACAAATGGTGCCTGATTTGCCTTGTAAATGATGACCAAAGGTTTTTAGAAGGATCAAACGACTTCTTAGATTTGGACACTAGATCTATTCCAATTAGACTAATTGTTGATTTCCTTAATGGTTCACACGTTTCTTTCTTAGATTTTTTCATTTTCATTCATTGTAATGCAACACAAACACAGTACTCCCATTCATAAGTGAATATATTGCAGGTAAAGCCATTGTTATTAGTCCATTGA
Source organism: Nibea coibor (assembly GCA_023373845.1). Taxonomy (NCBI): domain Eukaryota; kingdom Metazoa; phylum Chordata; class Actinopteri; family Sciaenidae; genus Nibea; species Nibea coibor. The sequence continues at coordinate 5,347,244 of CM041732.1, read as the reverse complement.
AGCTGACACAACCTTGTTTTTAAAGGGCAGCTGTCGGATTGTTCTGGCTATCATCGTAATTGTTCACTAAAGCCTCAGTCTTCGCTTAAATCCGATTAATCCCTGTGCTAATCAGGACCTCATGGAGATTCACGGTCCATCAAATCATTCAAAGTCTTGGGGAAATAATCCAAACACTCCAATGTCAGTGTTGAAACAGTTTGGTTAATGCTGCTTCCACAAGATTTATATGTATGAAGGGTTTCAAAATGATCACATAATGTTCATTTACATCTATCACATGTGGGAATACGTCGGTCACGTTAAACTAGAGGAGAAATGCAAGGCCTTTGCAGGTGAAATGTTTGCCGGCCGGGGTCAGCGGCCTTTTCGAGCAGCATAAACCGACAGGACACTTACCCTCAAACAAAACACTCTGACCCCGAGTTCCAACCAAGCCCAATTCTGTTCAATAAGAACACGTGAATCACTGCCAAGGTACACAGTGTGTCATCCTCTCTACCCAAGTGACAAGCTGCCACAACTACTACTACCTGGTTGACTGAACAACTGCATGTCTGGATACTGGACTGAATCGTACTCCTTTTGTCAGAGCCGATGATTAGTTTCAATCGAGGATAAGAAACATAGTTTTCTCTTTAAAAAAGGGAACGTGTAGGTAAGTCTCATTTTTAGCTTTTTTTTTTTAAATCTTCCCTCAAAAGCGGATGACTGACACTCCTCCAATAATTATTCAGCTGTTGGACTCTCTTTTTGCCTTTCCTAGATGAGTCATCATGCCAACCGGATCAGTTAAATTACAAAGCATTAAAAAGCTGGGACAGGAAAACCACAGCTATGACTTTACAAATGAAGGTAAGGGACTAATATGTTGACGTTGAAGATGCTCCAAAATGAATATGGCAATCTTTTTCCTTTCATTTGAAATACAAGAGTCTCAAAAATGTTGAATGCCTTTTCTATTGTTGCGTTGCAGAACCAGCTGGCTCCTACATGTAAGTCGCAATTTATGTATTTTTGAGGAGTATCTTGGATATTATTTCAGTAAGTAAAACACTTTTGTAGAAAAAGACTGTAGAAAAATAACTACATGATCGCCTCAAACAGGATACAGCTTGTGACAGCTACCCACTTCAGAAGAAATGCCATAGCTAGAAAGCGTTATCGCTGTCGAGGTCAATGGCCATGGCCATGTGTAAATGTATTTATGTCTGTATGGAGATGTGTGCTGTATATAGGCAGGCTTGTGTACGCGCATTCATTCAGACTTCAACAGCGATGCTATATGAGAGAATAGTTGACATTCTACAATACAAAACACACGTTAAAGGAATGCATTACTCCCGGACAAGTGGGGATGATTTAATGATGCAGGATGTATCATGAACCCTGATATTCAGCCAATCAGAGGCAGAGTAGAGTGACTCATGACTTCGTCCTCCTTTCCCGGTGTGACACAGCCAGAGTTAAGTGCCTAATAAATGTCATTTTTCAAGAATAACTGCACATTTTAGAGCGACCTTTTAATGTGACCGGTCCGAGACACACCTGTGTCACAGCCATGCTGTTTAATGACCGTGTTGATATGCCACACCTGTCAGGTGTTGGCAAAGGAGAGGTGCTCACTGACAGAAATATGTGAGCACAGTGTGAGAGAAATAAACATTTTGTGTGCAGAAGAGTGACACGATCATTTCTTAATCACACAGGCTGCATTCATTCTTTCATACATGTATTCTTAAAGGAGCAGTGTGTAGATTTAGTGGCATCTAGTGGGGTAGTAGTGGATAGTAACCCCTAATCCCCTTCAAAATTCCCTGTCTAGAGCCAGTGTTTAGTTTGTCCGCTCTGAGCTACTGTAGAAAAATGGCGGTTCAACATGGCGGACTCCGACAAAGGGGACCCCTCACTCTTCAAACGTGTTTTTTATAAAGCAGCTCACAGTGTGCTCTGATTCCTTCCATGCAGGTCCATGACAAATGACAAGGACAATGAGAAGTGAGTAGAAAAGCTGTTGAGGCTGTTGTGAACTTTCACCTTTACCTCACAGAAAAACTGACTGGCCTTCTCTTTCAAACAGACATCAGAAAAATGTCGATCAACCAGCGATCAGGGTTGGCTTCTTTCAGCTGGTAAAATACTTTTTCACTTTTAATTTAATAACCCATTTCTTCAGGTCTCCTTGAGATTTGTCCACTCATCGTGTATTTGTGCTTGCATATCCGTCCAGTTCCGCTTTGCCACGTGCAAACAGATGCTGATGATGGCGGCGGGTAGCGTTTGCGCGATTCTCCACGGCTCGGCCCAGCCCCTCATGCTGCTGGTGTTCGGTCTGCTCACCGACACCTTCATCGAGTACGACATCGAGCTCAACGAGCTGGCCGACGACAGGAAGGAGTGTGTGAACAACACTATCCAGTGGAAGAGGAACTACACTGGTGCGCACTTTCTGAACCAGTCCGACTGGAGCCTCATGAACAATTCAACACTGGAGATGCTCGTACCGCTGAAGGGCAGGTCGTGTGGGTAAGTGGGTTGTGAGAAATGCATGAGGTGGGCTTTTTTTCAACACGGAACATAGTGTAAGAAAGTTTCAGATCTGTTAAGTGTGGGTTTGTAGTCCTCTAATATGATTTATTTACTGAATTCGTGCTTACAGGATTCTCGACATTGAATATGAAATGACGTTATTTGCCTTCTACTACGTTGGAATCGGAGCAGCTGTATTCGTGCTGGGATACTTTCAGGTTGGTCTCGTTTTCACACAAAGACACTCATCTATAATTAGATTCGCCTGTGTCGTCCTTGTATCCACTTAAATTCAATCAGCATGACACGATTTGATCCTATCAACTATGAAATCTTAAAGGAAATTCCACTGCATCGGCAAATCCTCGTCCTGCTGCCTGGATATTCTGCCTACGAGCCTTTTTTTTAAGAAATAAATATGTTATCTGCATCGCAAATAGTCAGCTCTTCTCTCAGGCTATTTGCCACACTCTCCAAACATTGCAGTTATTAAGCCTTTCTTAACAATCTAAACATCACAAATGAACATCAAACCTCCTATTCATGAGTGAAATCCTTGAAAAGGATTTTTTTCGCCTACGAGTCCTGAAAACCTTCTGGTCCTTGAACGACTGCTGATGTCAATATTTCAACCACACCACCACACCAAGACAGCTCTTGTTAAGGTCCTAGATAACGTTAAATTAAAGGCAGACAGCTGGTGTCAGTTGGCTCGGTTGGTGGAGCGTCCGACCCATGTACAAAGGCTCAGTCCTTGCCACAGCGACCCAGGGTTCGAATCCGACCTGCGGCCGCTTTGCTGCATGTCGTTCCCCACCTTCCTGTCACTGCTTCAGCTGTCTCTGTCAAATACAGCTTGAAAAGCTATTTAAAAATATATAAATAAATAAAAAATTCAAGTCAGACGGTGGTAAAATTTCTTAGTGTGTTGAGTCTCAGTGCTGCATTCGTCACGGTCAACTACAAAGCGTTACAGACAGACAGGAAAACTAGTTGGGACCTTTGGAAATTGGTTTGAATCTTATCGCCTCTGATTTCCTTTGTGTAAAATAATTAACTTTGACATCTAGGCACAGGAGTCAAACTCCAAAATCTTCCGGATCCTTCATTTTCCACAAAAAAACTTTCAATGAACCAATCTGAATATAATTTTTCTTTCCTGCTAGATCTCCTTGTGGGTGACGGCGGCTGCCAGGCAGATCCAGGTCATCAGGAAACTGTACTTCAGCAAAGTGATGAGGATGGAGATCGGTTGGTTCGACTGCACCTCTGTGGGGGAGCTCAACACTCGCATGTCAGAGTGAGTGGGACAAGGCCGACGTGATTTCTGTCTCATGGAGTTTTGGTGCGTATGTTGTGTTACAGTGTTTATGTCTGTATTACAGTGATATCAACAAGATCAACGATGCCATCGCGGATCAAGTCGCCATCTTTCTGCAACGCTTCACCACCTTTGTGTGTGGTTTCTGCGTTGGCTTTGTGAAAGGATGGAAGTTGACGCTTGTCATTGTCGCAGCGAGTCCACTGATAGGCATTGGAACTGGTCTTATGGCTCTGGTGAGACTTGATTTCTCTTAATTTACCTTTTCTTGACATCTCCTGCCTTGACTTGGCTTGACAAGGCTGGATTTCTCTTGACTTTGCTTGCTGATTGTCTCGACTCGAGTTGATGTGACTGACTGACTGGACTTCTCTTGACTTGTTGGCTTTATGTGATTTGTTTGTCTAGTTTGTGGCTAAGCTCACAGGGATGGAGCTGCAGGCCTACGCCAAAGCTGGAGCTGTAGCGGACGAGGTTCTCTCATCCATCAGGACTGTGGCTGCTTTTGGTGGAGAGTTAAAAGAAGTGCAAAGGTAAAATCTGCCCGATGACACTCGAAGATTGAGATTTTCTGAACTGTGCTGACTTCCACTCCTCCTCCACAGGTATGACAAGAACCTGGTCTCCGCGCAGCACTGGGGCATCAGAAAAGGTCTGATCATGGGCTTCTTCACCGGATATATATGGCTGATCATCTTCCTGTGCTATGGTCTCGCCTTCTGGTATGGCTCAAGTCTGGTGGTAGACACTGAAGAGTACACACCAGGAACTCTACTGCAGGTATCACACAATTTTAATGTCTAGCTCGATTTTGTGATGAGTTGGTTTTCACAAAGCCCAATTACCTTTTGCTATGACTAATGTGACCTATGTGGAACATGGTACAGTGTCTGTTTAGAGCTATAACATACTGGCCTCTTCATTCCAGGTGTTCTTCGGTGTTTTGATTGCAGCCATGAATTTGGGGCAGGCCTCCCCATGTCTGGAGGCATTTGCCGCAGGCCGAGGAGCTGCTACCATCATCTTTGAGACGATTGACAGAGTGAGAATGCTTGACGCTATCATTTTTAAAGAAAAAAGTGCTGGATTTTTACAGGAAACCATCGCCTCTTATTGACAATTCTCATTTTTCAAATGTGTTACTGTCAGGAGCCGGAGATTGACTGTTTATCCGAGGCTGGGTATAAGCTCGACAGGGTCAAGGGAGATATTGAATTTCACAATGTGACCTTCCACTACCCCTCCAGACCTGAAGTCAAGGTACTTGCATTCTTTTACATTTGTTATCATATATAACTCAGGGTCACTTTATGTCATGGCGTCATGTGGTCTCTGCTCAGATCCTGGACCAGCTCAGTGTTGCAGTGAACTCGGGGGAGACCACAGCCTTCGTCGGCCCAAGTGGAGCTGGGAAGAGTACTGCTATTCAGCTCATTCAACGGTTCTATGACCCTAAAGAGGGAATGGTAAGTTGTTCCAAAATGAACATGCGACATGTAATATCCTGTGATTTCACCATCTGTGGTCCCTTTTTGTCAACTCCTGAGATTGAAGATTCCCACGACACATTGTCACTGCCTTCTTTTTAAGCTTCATTCTAGTCATTTCAAAAATAACTATCCCCTGAGGGTGATAGAAGTATATGATAATCTGTTTCATTATTCAGCCAATGGGTCCTAACAGCCTCATTTTTCACTTTTACTGGAATTAGAGTTCTTTGCACACCTTACTTTCTTCCTTTCAGCCTCTAGAGAGGGAAATAGCCTCTTATAGCACAGTGAAGGTTATGCAAAAGACTAACAACCACATCATTTGAAACTGAAAAAAAAAAACACATTATAGAAGAAAAGTATCTTAATGGCGTCATTTATCAATTTTGGCAAACCAGTTGCTCTCTGTGCCCTCAATCTCAGGTGACCCTGGACGGTCATGACATCAGAGGGCTGAACATCCAATGGCTGCGCTCGCTGATTGGCATTGTGGAGCAGGAGCCCGTGCTGTTTGCCACCACCATTGCTGAGAATATACGCTACGGTCGACCCGGCGTCTCCATGGAAGACATCATCGCTGCTGCAAAGGAGGCCAACGCCTACAACTTCATCAAGGAACTGCCTCAGGTGAAGTAGATCCAGTTTCAGCACAGAAACTTTTTTTTTTTGAACAATCAATAGACGTCATAACCTTCCCTGCCATCTTAAATCTGACAGGAATTCGACACCTTGGTGGGGGAGGGCGGAGGTCAGATGAGCGGCGGACAGAAGCAGCGCATCGCCATCGCTCGAGCGCTGGTTAGGAATCCTCGTATCCTGCTGCTAGACATGGCAACCTCTGCCCTCGACAACGAAAGCGAGGCTATAGTTCAAGCAGCTTTGGATAAGGTAAATCTGACTGGTCCAATGTGACCAATTAACTCCTGTTTGAATCTCAAGTTTGGATATTTTATACTTTAATTTGTAGCCTGGTGGCACGACGAGAAGACAAGATTTTACAGCAACCTCAGTTTCTTTTATTTTGGGATGTACTGTAGAGATGATTTCATGTTTTTTCTTCGTACCTAGCATAAACGGTGCAACAACATACATTTGATTTCATCATAGGTACGCATGGGTCGCACCACCATCTCTATCGCTCACCGGCTGTCCACCATAAAGAACGCTGATGTGATCGTCGGCTTTGAGCACGGCCGAGCTGTGGAGAGGGGCAAACACAATGACCTGCTGGACAGGAAGGGGGTCTACTTCACGCTCGTCACCCTGCAGAGCCAAGGAGACAAGGCTCTGAATGAGAAGGCTCGGGAAAGTAGGTCAAACTCTGGGTTTTTCATCCCACTAAATCTAAATCCGCACTGTGCGGATCTTCTGATTGTGATCATCACCATCATCGCCCCTTTATTTGATCTCTCGATTTAGTGGCTGAAAAAGAAGAAGAGCCCGGGAGGCTGTCCAGAGCTGGCAGCTACCGTGCCAGTTTGAGGTATTATACAAACACATTTCCAATCACCCTCTTCCCTTTATCACTTGCTCATTTATTTCCATGTGTATAATATCAATTTACATGGTTCTGACTGTGCATTTAAATAGGGTTATTACAGCAGTCAATTTGGGGCTGAAATTGAGTTGTGACATGGCAGAAACTGGGACCTTCATTTACTTAATTAGCCTTTTACACTTACTTCAACATTTGGAGCGTTTAGCTGACACTATCACCCACAGCCACTTACAAATGGTGCAACAGCAGAGCAGACTTGAGGTCCTCTATCACCACTATTACAAGCAGCCAGTAATGAGCGCAAGAGGAACAACAGTGTGTAGCTACAATATATTCCTCTTCGTGAAGTGATGGATGCAGATAACAGCAGGCCAGGAACATTTTTATTTCTGCAGAGCTTCGATCCGCCAGCGGTCCCGATCCCAGCTGTCCAATCTGATCCCAGAGTCCTCTGTTCCCATGGCTGGAGAGCTTGGCCCCAGAGCCTACGCTGTATCGCAGGCAGACAAATCCAAGGTGTGTGTCAATCCTCAGGTAGCATACACAGTTGAAAGCGTTTACGTCATTTGCCCGCTGATGTGCATTTGTCTGTGTAAAATGTTCAGAACGCGATCCCGGAGGAGGAGGAAGAACCCGTGGAGCCTGCTCCAGTTGCCAGGATCCTCAAGTACAACACACCTGAGTGGCCCTATATGCTGTTTGGATCCGTTGGGGCTGCCATAAACGGGGGAGTCAACCCGGTCTACTCTCTGCTGTTTAGTCAAATCTTGGCGGTGAGGTTCAAGCTCTGATTTTTAAAAGCATCAACAGGCACTACGTGTAGAATTTGGAGAAACAACCAATCTGACCATTAACGTGCCAAAATTCTGAGGAACTGAGTTGGAAACAACAACAAATCAATGGCAAACCGCCAATATGCTGCACAGTAAAAATTAATTTAGGTACTGGAATGATCTAACTACAGAAATACTGTCTCATAACTGCCTTAAGACCACTGTGTTTTCCCTGCTGTGTATCAATATGTATCCACATTATGTACGTGTTCATGATATCCGTATTAATGTTTTTATATGTGTGTGTTTGTGTGCAGACATTCTCAGTAATAGATCCTGTGGCTCAGAGGAAGGAGATTGATAGCATCTGCCTGTTCTTTGTCATGGTCGGCGTCGTCTCTTTCTTCACTCAGATGCTGCAGGTAGAGAAGCAGTCTGCTTTAGCAAGACTGATTGCTTCAGTGCTACTGCTTTCACCCCCTGCTTGTGTTCAAGGTTGGGGCAAAGTCACAGGATACCTCCTTTCACTTTGGCAAATTAATACCTTCTGTGGATGAAAAAGATTGTCCTACATCCTGCAGGGGTGCTGGTCTATAATTGAGCCATGAGTTCTGACCCCCTACTGCTGCAGAGTAATGACAGTGACTATTTTCACATGACTACTATATTACATTATGTTGTAATTTAATTAAAAAAGAAAAACTTCCTGCGTTTGTCTCCAGGGTTATGCTTTTTCCAAGTCTGGAGAGCTGCTGACCCGCAGGTTACGGCGACTCGGCTTCCACGCCATGCTGGGCCAAGAGATCGGCTGGTTTGATGATCACAGAAACAGCCCCGGAGCTCTGACCACACGTCTGGCGACTGATGCCTCACAAGTTCAAGGAGTGAGTTACAGCCTCGATATAAAAAAGATAAAAAAGTCATTCAGCCCCATACTCAGCAAGAAAATGACAGTTTTATTTAAAAAGCTGATGAGGTAAGATTTGTACCCAACAGACCCACAGCAGGCCACTCATCTGGTATTAAAACATAATTTGATTTGAAATGATTTATTATGCAGTGCTCACAATCTGCAGAGTCACGTACTTCACAAACTAATAAAACACAGTGATTTTCATGTTAGCTTTGAAAGGCAGAGAACTCCAGAAACACTGAAAACGACTGAAATGTTTTTTTTCTTTAAGGTTTTCTGGCTGTCTGAAATGTTTCAGACGGGTTGTAATGACTTCAGTTTCTGACTTTCAGGTTGATTATTTTAACCCTGCCACTGGAAATAATTGCTATGGAACATAACACCTAAAAATCTGCACCCTGCTGGTGGATGTTTTACAGGAAATTCACAGGAACACGTCTACTTTTAGCATTTATAGCCCCAAACTTGATTGATAGGCACCTAACTTCTCATTTTATATTCATATTTATATTGATAAACATTTAGAATATTACATTTAAATGTAAAAATCATTTTGAACACTGCAGGTACTCGCTAACCAGTGAAGCAGCAACTGCTAGCTATTCTTAGCATAAGTTTTGGGTAGTTTTTCTTCTCTATCTTGATTAGCAATTGCTACTACTTCATTTAGTTATTTAAAATAACTGCTATACCAAGATGTCAGGTCACAAGCTACCATGGAAACAGTATTTTTCATTCACAGATAACAGTTAAGGCGGGAAGTCTTTGCTAAAGCTAAAACTAGCCATGCTAGCTTTCACAAGATACAGCTTTCCAGCACGTTTGTGTACATCCAGTAAATTTAAAAAGCTGTTTAACATAAATGATACATTTCTATATTTCGGGTCTGAACTTGTAGATTCTATATTTTGCCTGTAATTGGCTGAAACTGTGACTTAACTAATTAATTTTACTCCATGAGAAGAATCATCTTGAGTCAAATAGTCTAACATGAAGCTTCTTTTCCTCTCTTATTCTTCTAAGGCCACGGGCTCGCAGATCGGCATGATTGTCAACTCTCTGACCAACATCGGCGTGGCCATCTTAATGTCCTTCTACTTCAGCTGGAAGCTCACGCTGCTCATCCTGTGCTTCCTGCCGTTCATCGCCCTGTCGGGTGGCTTCCAGGCTAAGATGCTAACAGGGTTCGCGAAGCAGGATAAGCAGGCGATGGAGTGTGCCGGACGGGTCAGACATAGACTCTACAACTTCACCAACAGTTGCTTCATCTTGCAATTTAGCAATAAGGGCGGCAACAGCAGATAAGACAGTCGAACGTCAGCCTTTATTTTTGGCTCCAGGGTTTCAGAAAAAAAAGTAGCTCTCCAGCCCTGCAGCTGAACTCAGATCTTTGTACAACAGCGTGGCAAGTTAGGAACAGAGCTAACACTGTCAGGCTCAATTCCTACCGGGGCCACCCATGCTTAAAATGCAGTTATGGTGCTGAAACACACAGTGGATAAAACCCCAGGCCAATATAGTGAGAGCAGGAAAGTTCACAATCAAAGAAAAAAAGTATTCAAAAGTCAATTTAATATGGACTTTCTTTAGCTATCTTAATCACCTCGATGCAGTAAACCTCACCCATCCAAATAAAGTGGATTAGATGAAAGTTTAATGACCCCTATGGGGGGAAATTGGCTTACTGCAGCAGCATAAAATAGGATATAGATAAGAACAGAGCAAATGCTTATCTATATCTTATTCCTCTTGACACAGTTTCCCTCACACATTAAAAACACATAAGAATTAATATACAGCTTCTATTCATCTATCCCTTCTGGTATTTCAACCCATTCCTTTATTTGCAGATTTCCGGCGAGGCTTTAAACAACATCCGGACCATCGCCGGCCTGGGGAAGGAGAGGAACTTTGTGGACCTGTACGAGGCCCAGCTAGACGCTCCGTACCGAATGGCCCTGAAGAAGGCCAACGTGTACGGGGCCTGCTACGGTTTCGCCCAGTGCGTCATCTTCTTGACCAACTCCGCTTCATACAGGTTTGGAGGTTACTTGGTGCGACAGGAGGGACTTCACTTCAGCCTGGTGTTCAGGTGAGAGGAGAAGGCTGTCAGGTGTCATTACTGCTGGAACTCCAGGCTCCACTTCCTGTCTCGTTTCATATTTTTGTAGCAAGTGGAGCCATTGACGTGCATAGAATATTGACTTCAGCTACTGTCAGAGCCTTGTTTTGTGGATGCACTTCTGTTGAACAGTCACTAACTCAGTGAGCGTCAATGGCGGACTCCGCCACTATTATTTAAAACTACTATAGAGAGGGAATTACAGAATGTAAACACTACAAGCGACAAAGCAGTATCAATCTCAGGAGAAGAGAAAGGACCCAAGGTGAACCAGCAGAGGTGTGGAAAGGATTGATAGATGTCTCACATTACACTGGTTTCTCTGGCAGGGTCATCTCAGCCATCATCACCAGCGGCACAGCGCTCGGCAGAGCCTCCTCTTACACACCCGACTACGCCAAGGCCAAGATCTCAGCAGCGCGCTTCTTCCAGCTGCTGGACCGTGTGCCTCAGATCAGCGTCTACAGCCAGAAGGGAGATAAATGGGTATGGGGACATTTGTTATGCTATGTGTGATGTGCTGCACGCTGACTGTATAAGAATGAGCGCTGCCTCCATGATAGATTCAGAAGTGAAGCCACATGAAAAGTCTGATTTCTTAATCTTTTATGGCCCGCCTTATTAATTTTACATCAACCATGGAAGAGACATGCGTAGAGGGAAGGACTCAAGGAGGGATTGTCAGTGCTTTCATCACATCCTAAAGAAAAATCCTGAAAACATAGCTACCTACCTTTTTAAAAAAGATGTGAATCATTTGAAATAACAGTTACTAGTGTTAAATACTCCTTACTAGCTGTGTAACCTGCCTTTTGTGGACAGAAGGTGGCATCCTAACACTCCAAGGAACCAATCAAATCTCCTCCCTCCTCTTGTGTTTTCAGGATAACTTCCAAGGGAACATAGACTTCATTGACTGCAAGTTCACCTACCCGACCAGGCCAGACATCCAGGTCCTGAATGGGCTGAACGTGTCAGTGAAGCCCGGCCAGACGTTGGCCTTTGTGGGCAGCAGCGGCTGCGGGAAGAGCACCAGCGTGCAGCTGCTGGAGAGGTTTTATGACCCAGACCAGGGCAGAGTGGTGAGGAGGACACACAGCTACATCCTGTATATGCATATACAATTAGTGTACAGCTCTACAGGGCATTTTAGCATCTTTTAGCTCAATGTTTCGGCTCGTTCTTACACCTTCCATCATTGTTGTTTTCAGTGAATTATCTACCTGCCTGGCAACAAACTATTGACAGGCAAAGTTAGCAACTAATCTGGTGAATACAGTGAAGCATTTAGCTAGCTAAGTGGTTAGAAAGTGGTGGAGACCAAAAACAGAGCTAAAAAGGAGTGAATATTGGACTTAAATGTTCATTATACACATACATATGTGCTGAATGTGTAAACAACAAAATACATCATGAAACAAGAGGCTACGGACACAAACAGCAGGGATATTGTTGCATATCCATAAAGTTTAGGACGATATGAAACGGTACAGGGAGAATCCGGTGACGGTTTTTGTCATAGTTCAGCGGGGACACGTGCAAATGAGAGGTCTGACTTTAAAAAACAGCCAACTTTATATTGTCACAGCAGTTGCTGACCTTTATTGAAATGTCAGATAGCTCATTGTGGGATGAATGAGTCATTCACGTAGTCCGCTTTCAGCTTACACTCATGAGGCTCGGTTGTACCTTGAGTGTCATTGTATAACGTAAAATCTATAATTTGTCAAAGTCAAAGAATTGCTGGACATCTAGTGTCCCCTGTGATTGAAGTATTCTGACTATGACTTCACTTCATCAAATCAGACGTTTATGCTGACTTTGTTCTTTGTTTAAAAAAAAAAAAAAGAGTGAGGGGGAGGGGTACTCCACCCAGGATGGAGATTTGCCTTTGTGCCAGTGAGGAATCCCTGCCAAGATTCAAATGGCCTTAATTGAGTTGGAAGTGGTTTCGAAACGTAGTCCTGATTCTCTGTCTGGGATTTTAAAAAAAGGACAGGATCACCTCTGCATAGTTAGGAGAGAAGTTACAGTACAGATGGTGTTATGATAGCTTATTAAGCGGATTGTATTTCCAGTCTTTGATTATTATACTGCTTTCTACTAATGGGGGGAATCAATTGTTTCCTGCAGCTGATTGATGGCCACGACTCGACTTGTGTCAACGTGCCCTTCCTGCGCTCAAAGATTGGCATCGTGTCCCAGGAGCCCGTCCTGTTTGACTGCAGTATCGCAGAGAACATCAAGTACGGAGACAACCTGAGGGAGATCAGCATGAATGAGGTCATCTCGGCCGCCAAGAAAGCCCAGCTGCACGACTTTGTCATGTCGCTCCCTGAGGTACCGGGGACATTTTGTGTGTGTGATGTTTTGTGGTGAGAGGCAGAGCAGGTGAGGCTGGAATGAGGTTTACTCTGCCCGTGTTCGGAGAGCAGGTCGGCAACGGGGCAGGCGGCGAAGGCAAACAAAATGTGAAAGCAGGCAAACACAGGCAGCGATCGTGGCAGAACAAGGGGCACGTAAATGATGTGGGAAACGGCGGGAGAGGGAGGCTGGTGTATATATACACACACCCCGGGGTTGATGAGGGGCAGCTGTGGTTGATGTGTGAATGAGGAGCAGGTGTTCAGGTACCTCAGCTCACCACCAGGAGTCCTTTCCACTTCTTTTTTAAAGAGCAACTGAGGGAAGTCCGTCTGCAGCGGTTGGCGAATGTGAACCCGTGATGACCGCCTTGGGGGAATGTTTTCATCCGACCTGCGCAGGCTAATTGTGAAAGTTCTGATTAGAAATCTGGAACATATGAAATCAGAAAAGCCTTCTTTGTGTCATAGACTTGTTTTCACAGCAGCCATTTTGACATGAAATAGGAGGTAAACGCAGGTGTTACCAATAGAGTCCAACAGAGTCAGGGTGCTGCTGCGGTCAAGCGGCAACCTCCGTGCCAAAAACTGCAGTTCCTCATATGATTTAACCCTCCTCGAAGAAAGACGACCTGAATGACTTCCCAGGCTTTGCTGTCCATGCTCTTAGCTCTTATGTTTGTCCTGGGAGAGCTTTGAAAAATCACATTCCTTCTTTGTGTGCACAAACTTGGCCAATAGAGCCGATTCTGTCCCATCCATTAGATTTTCTCTCTTTAGGAGATTCAACAAACCGAGTTTGTCTGCAATAAGTGGACATCAGCTGATGCATCAGCCTGGCAGATTTCTTGGTGTAGCTCTACAGTATCTCAGACAAACTTGGGTCTGAGTAGTTTTAGGAGTTTCTCTTTAACTTGGCCTGTTAGTTGCTGCGTTTTGCCTCAGGATGTTTTGTGTCTCAGGTGACGGTGCAAGGCAAGAAAGTGTCAGGACGAATTATGGAAAGTCGCACTAATAAAGAGCCTGGGGGGAGTGAGAGAGGTCTGAAGCTGAAACAGACGGAGAACACGGCCTCGTGACATGGCCTGACGTGGCCTCATTATGACTGCTGCCTATTGTTTTCACACTGAGTCCAGGTGAAGTCATCGCTGCCTGCTGAAGATGAATAAGATGTGAGCGTCCGCTCACCTCTAGATTTAGTACCTTTAATATTCTTCTTCCTTCCTGCCTCAGAAATACGACACCAACGTCGGCGCGCAGGGTTCTCAGCTGTCTCGCGGACAGAAGCAGCGCATCGCCATCGCCAGGGCGATCATACGCGACCCCAAGATCCTGCTCCTGGACGAGGCCACCTCCGCCCTGGACACCGAGAGCGAGAAGGTACGCTTCATTAAACTCAGAGCAGCGCCGTCACCGCTCGCCGAATCCACAAACCTCATATGACAGCGCAGTGCAGCTGCTTGATATTCTCCGGGCACGGAGAGCAACGAGAGCAGGCAGTTAATTATTATTATCATTAACATCATTATCATTCATCATCTCTATTATTATCACCAGCAGCTCACAGTTCATAGCAACCCTCCAGTAGAGCTTCTTTAAGATGAATATAGTCTGTGGGCCTGTACGGTAGCTTTCCCAGCTCAAAAGGCTGAACCATGCTGAGGACAAAGAGGCCTCCGCAGCACACTGATCCACTGAAGCATTCTAATGATAGTAATCAAAGCATGATTGCGAAATTGCTATAATTGTGAGGCTTGTGCGGGTGCTCTGCGGGAGAACTGATGGCTTCATGTGTGTGCTTTCATGCCCCCGTGACAGACGGTGCAAGAGGCCCTGGACAAAGCCAGAGAGGGACGGACCTGCATCGTTATCGCCCATCGCCTGTCCACCATTCAGAACTCTGACATTATCGCCGTCATGTCCAGGGGCTTTCTGATGGAGAAAGGAACTCACGACCAGCTCATGGCCCTGAAGGGAGCCTACTACAAGCTGGTTACCACAGGAGCGCCAATCAGTTAACTGCTCGGGGGAAACAGCAGCCAATTAGCAAAGCAGCCAAGAGAGACGAATGCAAGGAGCGGCGACGGCGCCGTACGGCGAAAGAAAGCCAGGACTGGAAGGATGTAAAAAGATACACCTGTTCACTCGTGCAGTATTTATTTGTCATGAAGAGAGGGGCTTTTGTCTGGGGGGGGGGGGTTTAAGGTGTCTTTCTGTTGGCGGTTGTTCATCTCTCGGATACTGGGTCTGTCCCAGTAGCCACACTCGCAGTCTTAAGCACCAAAGTGCACGTTCACGCACCAGCAGGCAGCAGAATGTTGGCATTTCACCAGTCTACTGCGGCAAACCAGCTCTTTGGTTAGGGCGAATGTGACGACAAGCTGGTTTATGACCATTAATAAATCCACATGACGACATGTAGACGCTGAATTTCATGCTTTGCTGGATTCAGCCTGGATATTTATATATTCCACGACCAAACATTTACAGTCACTTACTCGCTAATACAGAAAATCTATTCTTCTTGCCGAGTGATAAGAATTCTATATATAGCATAAATAATTAAGATTGTATCTTTTTATCAGGGGTTTTTCAGGAATAGTAAGAGAGCGCTCTCGTAGTCTGGATGCTTAAACATGGAGCCGGAGCCAGCAGGTGATTAGCTTAGCATAAACACTGGAAGCGGGGATCAACAGCTAGGGCCTGCCTCGGTCCAAAACAACAAATGATTTTCAATGAGTGAAATTCAGAGGTGCTAATTTGGACAGAGCTGGCCGAACTCTTCAAACGTTCCGAAATGTCTCCTATGTACAGTGTGTTTGTAGATAAATTTAATTTAATCGCTTCATGAATCGTTTCCCCTCCTCCCGCCTCCTGAACGTTCACTCTGTCATCTGATTGTAACTGTAATTCTGTATAAATGCTCCTATTTTTTATGCTTTGTGTGGAAAATAAATGAAACTATCAAAGTGTCCGAGCTCGACAGAGCGGCAGTGTTTTCGTGAATATGAATAATTCATCATTTAAGCGTGTCCCAGAGAGCGCTGATAAACTGCCACATGCTTGCGGTGTTAATGGGCACCTGGACCTGCTGCCAGCTCACACAAGTCGGCAATATTTTGCAATTTGCAATTTGAATTCTGCATATTTCACCTGCAAGTTGTTCCACATAAAAAACATTAACATTATGTTGTGAGTAAATCCAGAATCGCACATTTTAGATAAATAGATAGATTAGATAAATTTCATCAGGAATGTTTGTATGTTTGTCTCTGACTCACTAATAAGATTCATAAAAACATCTGAACGTCTTCATCAGAGTCAGAGAGAGGTCAGTCAAGTCTGCCCAAACAGTGCTGAGATGAAGTCTAATCAACCAATTAAGCCAATCACCTGTGGCTGTGTCTAACGAACGCTGCCTTCAAGTACACTTCGGTGTCTAAAAGCTAGCAGTTCACTGCTAAAAACGCATTGTATTCAAGTCAAAAGGAAGCAAACGGAAAAGGATGAAACGAAGCTGCTGAAAATATTTCAGCAGTAAGTAAAAACTGAAATGGCAGAGCTTCATTGAAAGATACAGAGCTGACAAAATGTGGTTTAAAGAAGGTCAGACGGGTCAAAATGTAACTGAATACATCAGTTAATAATAAGACTAGTCAAATAATTAAAATGGAATATAAAGAAAAGTAAAAACTCTCAAGGGTACTTTTTTTTCTTTACTTCCAAAAGGTAAAAAATGAGTAAAAAGTTCAACATAAAATGAATTCACTGATTTAGTTTAATCATGTGTTGAGAGGTCTTTAGGTGAGGCGAGGTAAGCTACTTTTCAGTTTTATGTTTTCAGTGAAGGTCGAGGGGAAAATATAAAACTTAGCCTTGTGTTTTACCGTCCATTGTAAGTATTTAACTAACAGCAGTATATTTATTGATTGATTTAGGTTACCTAGTAACCTTTACCAGCTTTTGTCAGTCTTGGGGTCCATGAACGCACCACTAAATGAGAGAAAATGGCTCCTACTTTGAACCGCATTACCACCTGATGATAAAATAACTTTGACAGAAAAACAAGGGCAGGGAAATGGTCACCGTGATGGATTACACGTCTCAAACGAGTTTCTCTCCCGGCGCCCGGGCAGAAATGAATACAAATCACACGCTGCCTGCAAGGTAGTGCAGGAAACCCGCCCTCTATGCTACACCCTGTAACATACAGTTCATACGTGCGCCATCGCCGGTGCGGCCAGGACTTTATTTTCCTGTCTGTCAGTCAGGCGTTCAAATGACAAGATGACGTGCTTGTAATAAACAGAGAAGTGATGCTCGTGTGGCTCAGCGCCGGCATAATAAAGCACATCCACATTAAACCTGCTGCCTGAAACGCCTTCCGCTGAGACACATGTTGGGGTAACGCACGCCAGGGCTTCCTGCTACGTGAAGATAATGCCGGATGGCAGCATTTCAGGGCTTATCCGTTTATAGTGGGGAGCTGCTGCTGTAGGCCTCTCCCTCTACTTTTTCACTTACATAAACTAAAGCATGAATAAGCAGTTTGATAGCACAACACAGCTACTTAAGAGCCCCCGTGACTGAATGAATTCTTGATTCTGACAGGAATATTTAATCTGACGCCGCCGCCTGATCCTCTACTCCCTGTCAGTTTGTTTCGATGCCGCCGCTTGTGACTGCCTGTACTGTCAGAGCGCAGATGTCAGAGACACTCCATCAGTTAGTAGTAATATGCGATCACACCACACTGACCTCTGGGAAATTGAGTCTTTAATCACAACATCTCCAGAGCCGGGCTCCAGGTATAAATTAGCATTCCTCAGATGGAATCTAATCTCACGGCTTTCTCCTGAGAATTCATTCAGCGAGAGGACACTGTTTGACTTTGTGCCATGTGATGTCAATGCAATTCTGATTGATGAAAACAGGCGCCCGAGGCCAACTGATGCGTCCCTGCTGGGCGTGAGAGCGATGAGCGCGCTGCTTTGTGTGATCCGCATGTTCACAAACAGGCAAACAGGCAGAATCGGTGATATTTCTGATTTTCTGATCTCAGACATGAATTCGAAATAATGTCAGAAAGTCCGAAAATTCTAAGAACCGGGCTAATAATTCATTAGCGCCATTCGGTGCAGGTGAATTCACACAGATTATTGTGTGCCCCTCTCATAATTACACCTCCCCTTAATTTCCCACAAGGATAATTTGTTTTACTGTCTTTCTGCCCTGGGTTCACCGACTGCGCGCCGGACAGCGGGTCTCCAAAGGATTTAAAGTGCTGACAGTCAAGAAGCCATTACGGCTCACTGAAGGGATGGCCGGCAAATTGGTTGGCTCACAGGAGCAGTAAATAAGATGGAGGAGACCCTTGTTTTTTTCGCCTTGTCAATAGCTGGCCTTAGGGCGGCGGTGTGTTTGGAGTGGGAATTTAAATGTGGCGGAGGCGAGAGGACGAAATGAAAATGAGACTCGGCTTTAGGTTAGGCGGAACATAAAGACAAAGTTGGGCGTTTAATCACAGGCGGCAGCTGGAGGTTATGTTCCATTTGTGTTCCTGTTGGAGGCTTCACTCCTGCACTTCAATCATACTAAAAGGTTTAAATTTGTTCAGCGGTCTGTCGAAGTGCCCTCTTAACTCAGAATATTAA
The DNA here is from genome assembly GCA_023373845.1 of Nibea coibor. NCBI lineage: Eukaryota > Metazoa > Chordata > Actinopteri > Sciaenidae > Nibea > Nibea coibor. The sequence goes on along the minus strand of CM041732.1, from coordinate 5,328,581 downwards.
TTACATTCTTAAAACACGCGCTTGACCTTTAGCAACCACGGCGACGGTGCCAAATAACAGAATCTGACACCGCTGCACATGTTAATGGTATTTCTCCTGCATAATTCTATCATGAATCTGATATTAGCTGATGCCATTTGGTTTGATTGTCTCAGCTGTAACAGAAGAAGGCAGGAAGGATGTTAAAAACTTGGACGCCCCCCCCATAAAAGTAAAATTACAGCGGTCATTGTAAAATAAATCCCTACTTGAAGATGTATCATTAACCCAAGGGGTTGTGAAAGGGAGCTACAATATAACATGAGCCTAATTTCATTATTACTGATGACAGTCATTACCGTTAAAGCTTTTCATAATCATAATCGTTATTTCAGCGCCGATAACAGAGAAACTACGACCAAAGAGGGAGCGAGGGGAATCAGGAGAGGACCCCGTCGTTAGGTTGTTGTTTGTCACTATTATCGGGACATTTTTCTACCCCAGGTACCATGTATGCAATTCGGGGGTAACGCAAACTGCTGGATGACCAGAGGAAGAACACACCGAAGATGAAGACAGCTGCAGCCACAGCGCCGCCTTAATCTCTACAAACAGATATCTGCATATGAAATTGGCACCAGACGCGTTCTGGCATCCGCCTGTAGTCCGAGCCGTACTGACGAATCACGTTATGAACGGGCTTTGATTGCAACAGTCTGTGTGTGGAGACCAAAAGAAGCAGAGGACAGCTGAGGACGTTCACAGAAACACTGACTGTTGACAGCCGAAGGGCTCCCAGACTGACTCGATCATCAGGGATTAATATTACATTAGCAAACACCAGCATGCAAATGGTGCCAAAACTTAGTGAAGCACCTCAGGAGTTTTATTTTTTTTTACTACATATTGCATCAAGAACTGGAGAGAAATGCATGGGTTGCAGACCATCAATGGGCTACACAAGCTAACAGCATAAAAGCCACTTCACAGCAGTAATGTTAGGATAAATAAAGTAAGTGTAGCACAGATGAGCTCCCTGCTGTTTGCCTGCTACGCTGGTTAAGAGAACACAAGGCCCCGCGTTCACACTACGAGCAAGATTACCATAAACTTCCCGCACCATCAGAATACACCAGACAAGATCTGCCATCATTTATCAGCTGCAAGGGAATCATGAAAACAAACCAGAAGATGGCTCTCATTTTCTCTGAAATATTACAATAATGTGATGCATTTTGCACCCAGAGCCATCAGTCTCTCCATCTCTCACGTTAGCCACAAACAACTCTCCAATCTTCCCTCTAAATTTGTTCCCTCTCCTGGCAATTTGTTGTCACGACTGGAAGATAATTTCTTTCAAGGCAGAGGGGAGAGAAGCTTTCCGAGCTTTAAGGGTTAGCAAGCTCGTTAGCTTGTCATTATTCAGACGTGTTCACGCAGTTAATTTCAAGTCCCGTCTTTCAAAGGCTTTACCGTAACAGTAGCCACTGGTAGCCAGGCAACCAGCAGTCCAGCTGTCCTCTAGCTGTAGCATTTGTAGTTTTCACATTTGTATGTATCACCTTATTTAGCTGCGGCCGCTTGCTCCCAGCGTTTATGCTAAGCTAAGCTAACCAGCTTAGCCCCTCGTACCCTCGTGTGTACTGGTTGCGAATACAGGGCATTTTATAGCTTAGCACTCAAACCGAACGCAACTTTTGACAGCATGGACGCCATTACCGGACAGTTCACGAAGAAATACTGTCTCAACTGTCTCTTTAGCATGAGCGCTAACTGTTAGCACAATGACAAGTCCTGTCATGGTCACGCGTGTCGTTCACCCTGTTGTTGGATAAAATGTGAGTCTATGTAAGTTTTTTTTGTTTTAAATGAACACCATTACTGAAGTAAAACATCTGAATTTTACCTCTCAGGTCTCTCTGACACTAAAACATGACATTGTCCTCTAGACGACGGTCAATGCACGTCGGCATCACGTTGAGAGACGGTGATATAGATCCATTCATTAATATTTTAGAGAGACCTTACAATCACTTTGCACCTCCAAGGTGACCTTTCAGATGTACCGTGTGATCATCAGGTATTCAGCGCGTGCTACGCAGCGCTCGAACTCGTAAATGAACGACATTAAAATCAGAATTCAATTTCCCCTTTATCTGGCCTGTTACCTATTCCGTTAACGGTGAATGCGGCTGATAAAAATCGTAATTACAAAAGCAAGACATAAATTATAAATTCCAACCTGTGGGGATTGTTCAGTTCTGAAGCACTGTATTTCCTAGAATGGCTTTCCTGCTGTATTCTTTCATTTTAGGGCAAAGAAGTGAACCATACTAATGTGCCATTCAGCATTTATGAATAAAATTTGCATCGCCTGCCTGAATCACTCAGGTTGTTTGTTTAAATCAAACGCACCTGGGCGGCTCGGTGGGAGCGATCTGAACATCAGGCCGGCGATGAAAGCCCGGCGCCAATCTGGATCCACATAAGATCTGATCCACATCTCACGCTGAGCGCTGCAGCTCTTTGACCTTCCCGCTTCATAATGAAAGAGCGTGTTTCGCATGTTTGAAGCCCATAATTAATCTCCTAATTCATTAGGAAAGCAGGGTGCTACCGGGTCATCTTTAAACCAGATACGCCAGGGTAGGTAGAGCCTTCGCTCTGCTGACTGCGCTAAGAAAATCTCCCCGCTGGGATGAATAAACCTGGTGTGTGGACAGCCAGATTAAACTATATCGAGACTTGGCATTTATTGTTGATGCAGCTGCTGCTCCTGGGAAACAGAGCAACCACCTTCCTGTAACCTCATATATGATGTGTTGCACCCAGTCGGATAGTTCTCGTTGCAGCTTACTCAACAATTCCCTCGTTCAAACTCCTTTAAATAACCCGAGATAACATTAATGTGCTGCCGTCTAAACAGGATGCCGTCTGAGAGCAAATTCTCAGAGATCCACTCTCTGAACAGACCCATTACCGGGATTAGCAAATAGCTTTTCGGTAAACGAGGCAAAGATTGACCTTGCGGAGATGCTCGGCTGAATAACTGGTGATGCTCGAGTCCTGTTGGACTACATGGCTCTGACGTCCCGCTGAGTGAGCTGTGACAGACTGGTTTAATAATACGACTATGCTAAGACATCAGACTGTAACCAGGCCTCTGATAATGAAACATGCAATTTGTAGAAATGCTGTCTCCATGCAGACACAGCAGGACTTCCCTGCAACCGCTCCTGGATAGCTTCACCACCACAACCATTAGACACAGCAGAACATGATTTTTCCATAAAGTCCCCATGGGGTCAGATTAATGTTTACACATGTGTGATGCTGTGTGTCACCTCCAATATCTGAACCACCAATGACAACAATAAAAAGTCATGTTTGAGGTGTTTTCATAGTCTCATCAGCAGTCTCATCAGGACAAATCCATCTCAGCAGAGGCAGAAATATCAATTTTGCATCCGACGGCTGTCTCGGTAGACCAGAATGCAATGAGACCATATCGTGTTTTGACTAACGGTCAATTTGTTTCCACCTACACGCTGAACCCCACAGCTGAAAGAACAAGAACACACCTGTTCTATCTCCCGGGCCAGATGGTTGAGACAAACTTTCTGGAGTCGTAGAAGTTGAAGAGAGAAAGTCAAGACTCAAAATGTTCAATTCAATACTTCAACACAAAAACACACGCAGGGTGAAGATTGATCAGTTGTGAATTTATATCAGCTCTATACAACAGCATCCAAGGATGTCTTTTTCCTCTTCGGCTTCATTCACTCGTGGTTTTTGACCTTTTTGGCTTGTGTACTGTCCGTATGAAACAATATCTACTTGTGACCTCTGCACAGATGTGGGACTTGTGTGGGTGTTTTATTTTTGGAGGTCTGAAGAGTTGGCATTTCAGACAATAGGCAGAGAACAGAAAAACACTTTGCACATCCATTTCGTGAGACAGGTGCGTAGGAGCCGGGCGAGCGGATCCAAACTCCTGCACACGGTCTAACTTGAGATAATACATTTATTTACAGCAAATGGTGTGTGACGTGTCGAATATTCACTCTCCTTTTAGCTCTGTTTTGGTGTCAGCTACATTCGCAAGCTAGTTGATAAATTTGTGTGTTACAGGTCAGGCAGCGTGCAGTCTCGGCCTCGACAATATACCGAAACACTTTGATTAATCAGGAAATTAAATGTCTATGTTGTGATCACTGATCTGTGAACTGTGACCACAACAATTCTTCTTTGATCGGTCACCCTGTAGCTAATGCTACCTAGCCAGCTGTCTGCATGTATTAGACTGATGTTAAAGACCATAAACAGTGGGAGAGGACGAATTAGTGAGTTGACTTTGCTCTAAGACAGCTTCCTGCTACTGAGGCCAGAAAGTGACTTCCTGTGTCCTTCCTGGGCCACAACAAGGGTTAATGAGCAAAACAAAGCAAAACAATGAGCCGAAAGACGCTAAAACGCTCGGTAGAACTGAGCTGACTGAGTGACTCCTTTCACATTACACACATACTTATGATTAAAATAATAATAGTTATGATGAATGGAGGGTCAGGGGAACAAACTGAGCCACGGCCAGCTTCAACAGTGGACTTCACTGATTTCAATGTGTGTATACGCGTTTATACTGTTGGCAGGATGTAATTACTGTGCTGTGCCTATTTGCATAAGTAATTAGCACTGTCTGTCAGTGCTGTTTTACCGTGTTTAGTCAGCCGGTTGAACGCTAACGAGAGGACGGACTTAGTGAAACAGCTGGAAGTGAGTTGGCAGTTATTTTATCGCGCAAGAAGAAGAAGAAGAAGAAGAAAAAATGCAGGTTAGAAGATTTAATATGGCACAAATTGTGACATTAAACTGCATCAAATGACCATCAGCCGAGATGAAACACGGCAGACTGAATTCATTTCTCCCTGTGACAAAACTTCAAAGGGCGTAATGAAATAAAGCAGCAGTAACATGAAAGCCGTCGCCAGGTTCAATAATTCCATGTCGGCGAGGCGCCTCTTTCCTCATCCGAGCTGACACTCTTGTAACAACCCCCTGAGGTGGGACAGCCGGTGGAAAGGGTGATTTGTCATGATTGGGTGAGTGTACGCTGCTCACGAGTGTGTGTGTGTGCGTGTGTGTGTTGGAGTCGATATTCTCCGGTGGGGGGGTTTTTGAGCTGACAGTGACATAATTCACACGTGAGAGGGATGTTAGTGAGCGGAGGTGCGCACCCATGATCCAAAACTAAATGTTTGTGGTAGCTTACAGTGCTAAGACAAGCTTACACTTATTATGACCATAAAGAAGCCTGGAGTCATTCTCTTGGCAACGGTTATTGTGTTCTGTGATTATCTCCCATCAGCCCTGCACCGTCACATCCTCCACAATCCCCCGGTGACACGGGCCCACCGCCACTTAATTTCATTGTCGATTATCTTCCAGAGCGCAGGGAAGAAGAACAGCTCCGCTGTATTAAGTAAATTGGAAGAGATAGGAGCGAGGAGGAAGCCTCGGATGTAATGTAACGGTTGACATTGTTTTCTCGCCCCTACGCATCCAACTTCAGCCTGCTCCACCCCCCCTTGCCCCAACTTTACATCATCTATCGTTCAAACTTTTATCAGCTGCACGGCCTCTGTAGAGGCAACATCTATTCCTTCTCCTCCACCCACACATTCATGCACAACCACCTTGAGTAAAGTATGAATAATGGCGGCCATTAATCTCCCGGACACTCGAGGCTTTGATTGAATCTTCCGTAAAGCTAGCCTCGACGCCGCGTGTCCGTTCAGGCTTCGCTCGGGTTGTCATTTCTCTCCACGCCGTAAACCCGCGCTCGCTCCAGATTCACGTGATAAACGGGAAGGACTGCAAACAGAGCGGAGCTTATCAGCCCAGGGATGGCCGAGAGACAGACTGACAGGTGGGATCAGACGATAACAGGAGGTCAGGCGGAGCGAGAGTGACACGACATGATGGATGGAAATGTAATCGCACAGAGTGAGACGGATGTAATGCAGTCGTCAAAGACGGATTCTTAATCTCATATTTCTCATTACGGATACGTATGGCTGCTGTTTTTGCAAAGAGAAAAGCAAGCAAGTGCCAAAAACTGCAGTTCCTCAAAACGTCCACTCGAGGCTGGCTCCAGAATGAGTCAGTCTCCGTAAGTCCCCATGTTAGACAGCAGAAATAAACACGTTTACAGCCTGGTACAAAAAACAGTTTTGGTTTCTATAGCTAATTTCCCCGTTCATGACACCTGTACTGAGGATGAATTCATATACAACTCACCTGTTCACATTATATTAAGGCTTAAAGGTTAAAGTATAATTTGGCAGTTTGTGGAACCGTAAAATCTGGTGTATTTCTGCTTTTATCTATTTTATATGAACTCAGAGGCTGGTCTGTTGAACCCAGACAGAAGAAATATTATGAAAAGGTAATCATGCATAAATACGCTTAGTTAAAGATTTCAAATAAAAAGTTGTTCCTTGAAGCTCCTCAGTTGATTTTATTATAAAAACGAAGCCGGATGTTTTTCATTTATTTTCCGTTACCACCAGCCAGTTGATCAAACAAATTAAAACTACTTTTTTCAAAACTCTTATTCTTAATTCTTTCACTCCTGTTTATTTGCTCCAAGCACAAATTTAATCAATTATCAATTTCCCCCACTCAACGTTCCTCATTTTAATCTCACAGTTCATCAGCTGTGTGGCTGCTTAGCTAATTGTTGTGGCCCACTTTAACCCCTGACTTGAAGCTGTGTAATTAGTTTCAGTAACCAGAGGCGCCACGCCGAGAATTAAAATGACTCTTCGGAAAGTTACGGGTGACGTTACGGGGATCCATTTTTATTTTTACGGCGTATGGCAAAAGTTGTGCGTCATTGTTTTGTGTGGATTTCACACAAAACAAGAGAAACATCTCGCTCCATCAAGATCAGATTTTCGCACCATTTGCACTGAATGCTGGCCATGATTCTCGAGTATGGGATGTTTTCCCACGTGATCCGGCTCTTAATTTAGTTTCAAGCAGTGTTGCCGCATTTAAAAAAAGTAGTATTTATGGTCAAAGCTGAGAGTTTCTGGCAGTGAAAGAAATGAAAGTGCCTCGAAGGATCCACCTTAAACATAATTAGGATTCCTGGTGGTATTCTGTCTGACTGAAGTATCTCTGATTTGTGTTATCTCGACGAAGCTGACGGTGATTTTGGTCAAGCAGTGGAGTTTTATGTAGAAATGCTCGAGGTGGCAGTGACTTGAATATTAACTTGAGCACAGGTTGTTCTTTCCACCTTGCCAAATTTAACTAGCAACAAACGCTGAGAGCTCCAGCCAATTAGTAAATGTACGCCGGTTGCGGGGGGAATCCGGATCAATAGGAACTTATTTTCTGATGCGTAGCCATGTGCGGCGTATGTGACGTCTCGGGATGAAAGCCTCCACCGTGTCAGGCACAAAATGTTTGCATTTTCGCCTGCATGCTGTTCTCACAAAGCGTCTCGTGTTGACAAGTTCGGAGAAAAATGTCAAACAAGTCGAACAAGAACGTCTGTGAGGTTTTTATTTATCCCCCCAACACAATCTCTGTCTATAAATTCACGCGTTCCGTCTCATCTCGGCAAAGCCTGCTCCAAAATAGTCTTGTTTTCACATTTAAAGCTGTGTTGTCTGTCAACAGCGCGGAGGCAGCCAAACAGGCATCTGCTGAGGATTTCTCCGGCATCACAGTAAGAACGGAATCAGACACGGGGAAACAGCGAGCGAGGGAGGCAGATAGAGTAGATGGAGCCTTAAGCCTGGCTTAGATTATCTGAGATGGGCGAGGCGGTGGGAGACTCGGAGAGAATTGGCAGACAGTACAAAAAAAAACAAGCAAGCAGCTGTGCAGGTAAAGAGAAATCGTTGTCTTCATTATTCTTTTTGAGACACCTTTACGCGTCACAAGTGGGAAGTCATTGATTTCCACTCATCTCCTCCTGCTTTTCCTCGCCATCTCTTCAGGAACGCTCCCAAAGGCTTGTGTCTAATACAAGTGAGATGTGGGTCAGGTGGTAAGGAGTGAGATAGATGTGGTTTTAATAGAGATTAATCACATCCCAAATGAGGTGATGAACTCCCCACGGGTCCTCGCCTCGGATCATGGTTAATGACTCAAAGAGTCCACGGTTTGTCTGGGAGAACACTACAGCGGCACCTTAGAGCGAACGTGGGGACAGAGGCAGTTCAATTCTCTTTCTCAGATGTGATGCATGAGACGCACAAGTGACCAAAACTGATAAATCAATGTTAAACGTCTTCAGTTGAGCGGGTCGTAGGAGCTTAATCAAAGTCAGTGACCTGGTGAAAAAAAAAAGATTAAGAGGCTTTTCCAGTGAGCAGCGAGGAAGGAAAAGAAGTTTGGAAGTCGAAAAGTTCACCGCGGCTGTAAGAGTCACGTTAGAAGAGTTGGTTCACCTGAAGGAAATTAGCTTAGCCTAGCCGTAAATAAGGGAACATTGCCTCTAAAGCTCGCTCATTACAGTAAGAAATTATATTTCATTTGTTTAATCATTTCACAATGGAAGAAATCAAATTTTTTGGTGTTACAGACTGTTAACTTTGGACAGACGCAAGCTAGCTGTTTACCCCGCTTTCAGTCGTTATGCTAAGCTAATCGTCTCCCGGCTCCGGCTTAATGTAATAATTTTGTCATCAAAACCAAATGAAACTTCCTGAGGTCTATCTATAGTCCGGTTATCATCTGTCCATCTGCTGATCTCTCTTTGGAGAATTGGCCCACAGAGAAAAAAAAACCCACAGATGTGAAACAGAAATAGCTCTCCGTCCTGGGACGAAGTTAACAATCTTAAATTTAAAACGTAAGAAGAGTCCACGTTTTGAGGAGGAGGTGTGATTCTGTTCTCTGAGCACAGGCAACAATAACTAATGAATTATTTTCCCCAAAGTATCTTCCAAAGTATCTCCAGGCCTCTGCAGCTTCATTTCACCGAGCTCTAATGAAGGCAACCAGGATTTAGTATCCTCCTATTACAGCAGCTGAAAGATGAATGCTAAGCAGGCAAAATGATGCATCTGCAGAGAATATATGAAAAGACTGACTGGTTTGTATTTTTAAAGGAAGATTTGAGTGCAATGAGCACAGGAGATGTACTTTGTTAACAGACACGATCCATGAAAACAAAACAAAACTGAATGGACGGTTTCTACATGTGTGGTTCCCACTGTGAATCATGGGAGGTGTGATGGTGCTTTGGTGACAATTTATTCAAAATTCAACACTTCCTCTGAACACAACAGATGACCTTAAACGCCGGTTCCACAAATGAACATTTAACAATAACAAAAATAAAGAAAAATCACTGAACTTTTCACTGCAGGTGTACATATTTCTTTGTTTAGAAGGAAAATAAATTAATTTAGAAGCACAAATCGGCTTCAGTGCCAATGAAACTTTTACTTGAAAGCCAGCCGAGAAGTTGAAATAGTTAGCTAAACTGCTACCCAAATATTTAGCTACAATTAATATGAATGTTCATAAAAAAGCTAAATGCATTTAATAACAGGCAGGCAACCATAATGAATCAATGGTTTGTGGCCCTTAAAGTGCTGAGCTGGTGCCTCTTTAACACTGATGCACAACATATGATTAACTTTTATGTAATGTTGCTCCACTCTAAAATCATCCGACGGGGGCTGTGGAGGTAAATAAAAAAAGTTAGGAGCCATTGCACTATACGATGCCGTAAACTGCCGAGCTGCCTCGGTGATCTCTGGACAGGCTGAGCGAGCGCTGCTGTTTGTCGGGATGCAGGCACACTGCATGCTGCCCGGGCCTCAAGACAGATAAAACATGAGCCACACGTATGCTGTAAAAAGATGCACAGCAAGTCTGCACCCTGTTCCTTCACCTGCTCTCTGACTCCAACCATCCTGAAGTCCATCAGGTATTTATGAGCCTCCGCTCTCATGTAAATATGCAAATTCCTCCCCAGCTCGAAGCCGGTCATAAATATGAGGCTACCGCTTTCAAGCGAAGGTGAGCCGAGGCTGAGCTCCACTCCTTCATCAGTTCCACGAGATCGGCTCTCATCCCAGGGCATTAAGAGTTAATTTATCGCTCACGCAATTCAGATTCAGCCCGGCTGTCACACTTATCTCTCAAGCCTCTGACTCACATCCTGATGTATGCTTCCTATTTAAATCCAATCTGCTGTGGATGATGGGAAATAATTCACGCTGCTGAGAAACGCTGTTATCGACAAGGACAGATATCAATATTCAAGTTTTGTTTTTCCACATTCCAGTTGTTCTGCAGCGGGGGTTAACTCTGCTGCCGGATGATCAGGGAAGATGTGAGCCGCACGCAATGGGATTGCCTATAAACCACAGAGTCCGCTGCAAAGGCGAGCGCACGAGTCGGCCGCTATCGATTTGCTTTGCCGAGAAGTAATTTTAAAACAAATTTGAATGTTCAGTCTCAGAGGCAGCCGGTGTCCAAAATCGACTTTGGTTTGATGTATATTTATCAAATGTTTAAGAGGTGGCAGACAGGACGAAGATTAATGGCTGCTCCGCGTTTGATTACTGAACTGCATCGAGTTCTGACCTTTGCGTCTCAGCGAGGCGAGTAAATATCAGTCTGATCAGCATGCTGAGACGTCAGGCGGGGCGTCATGTGAGTGGTAAAACACGAATATTTTCACCTCACCGTGAAGTCATTTTAAAATCAAATATCTGCCATTGATCCGGACGGTGGAGGTGCCCCATAATAAATGATCTCATGCTGTCTTAATGAATTCGGTGCCGGTGTACTGAGCAGTCTGCAGTGGTCCTGTGGCAACAATCGGATGGATGGAAATTATCTCGCAAGGGTTTGAGCACGTTTTATGAGTTTTAATGTAAATAATTGCATATTTCATGATCATATATTATGTTTATATAACAGGATTTGGATTTCCCACCCTGTCCAGAGAGACAGAGACTCAAAAACTTGTTGCACAAACCGCCGCAGCCAGTAATCTGGCAACAAAACAACTTCCAGCACGTCTTCAGGTCGAGTCCCCGGCTCATCGAGTGGTTATCTGAGGAAAGCTGCGGCGTCGTGATGCATCCCGGCCTCGTCATTCTTGTGATGGTGATGGCACTTTTCCTGGAGGAAGAAAAGGATTTTTTTTTTACAGCAGCTCCCCAGCTGCTCTCAATGAGCCCCCTCTCTCACCTCGGCATAACTGCGCCCGCACAGATGGCAGGATCGCGCACCGGCAATTTATTCCGCGGCTGTTTTCTCGTAAACATCCTCCGTGCCTCAAAGGGACAGGTCGCGAGGAGGTCACGCCAACGGAGAGAGAATATGAATATGTACACGAGGATTAGAACCGTGCAGATTTCTCCTGATGTTCTCCGAGCGGCATTAAGAAATGTGCCTGCAGCATTTTTTCACCATCTAACCAGCACAACGATGCCAAACCAAGGTCCACTGCGCGCCCTGATGCTTCTTTATTTCTTCTCGAGGCTCCGCAGGCCCACCTCCCAATCCTTTGTTTTCAAATCTGAGCGTTCCCAATTGCCGAGCACTCCGCCTCGCTCGTTATGAGGTTCATTTAGCACAAGCCCCGGAATAATCACCCGCTTTTCATTTTCCCCAAGCTTTAGCCTTTTAAAAGCTCTACCACTGGGTTGTTTGGCCAATTACAGAGCAGACTTTCTATTACTCAGCATATTGTATCAAATTGCACATGCCGTGGGGGGTGATCAGAGGAGTGCAAAACACAGCAGCGAAGATGAGAAGCTGTGAAGAACAATTATTTCACATGTGCAACGCGACGCCTGTACGTTATGAAGCGATGACGCGCGGCGCCTGGCTGGATTCGTTTCCACGCGCAATAACGCCGTTTAGTTTCAGAAAAGTGTTCTACAAACTGATCAAAAAGAAGCATTTGACGTAAAGGTGCCGAGCGGGAATGGATTTTTTTTTTTTTATTATGAAGAAATCACAACAGCATCCAGCAGTGTGTTTTCTGCCTACGAGCTCCCACAAGATTTATCCGAGCGAAACTGTTTGAGGAGCTCCAACCACGAGCGCTTCCCACATTTCTTATGTTTATCTTTGCAAGTGCAGAACAGAAGACATTTTTCATTTCGCAGGCACCAAATCCCGCAGGAGCGCCGCCGAGGCTGCCGCTGCTTCCTCGGATGACGGCGACGACGGCGATGATGATGATGCCTGGAACAAAGAGTTCACAAATCCAGTGCACACACACACACACCTGTAGGCATCAGAGGCTAGAGCGGCCTAATTTTAGTGATGCTGTTTGGTGCCGAGATCCAGCAGCGACATCTTTATCTAGAAAAACAAATGAATAGTCTATATTTAATTTTTCTTTTAAGATTTCAGAATTAAAGTCCGCTCATGGCTGATTCTTCTTCACCAGCGGGTTCACCTGTGATGATCGTGTGAGGGTGAGTGTGATCTGTGCTGCTGATGAAGGGACGCGTTAAAGCTCCCTCTGTACAGTAAGTTCTGTAATAATGATCATACAGTTATTAAACTGACAATGACGCTGCTTTCATGTCCCCGCAGGAGGAAAACACATTAAATCAAAGAGTCGTTAGAGAAAGACGAGAGCGTCGACTCATGATGAAACTACAAATTGGACAAATCAGCACCACGGGGACGGCGGCGAGCAGGAGCAGTGGGTTAGGACTCCTCGTTGCCAGATGAAATGTTTAATCATGCACGTGTTCGCTCTGACGTTTATGAAGTCGACTACAGTCGTCACCGACAACCCCGACAGTGAAGGTTAACGTTCGCTTTGCCCCTTCAAACACAGACATGGTTTTAGAAATATAAAAATACTCTGATTTAAATGATAATAAGATTCAAGGCCGACTGTGCCTGTGCGCAAGTTACCACGTCACGCTCCTCTCTAAGCTTCAGGTGAGCGAGTTGCTACATCCAGGTGTTTGACACAGCGGGATTTCGCGTGCGCAAACTGAAAATGAAAACTGTGCACGGTGAAAGTCAAACATCCAAGTGAAGGAAATAAAATTCTGAATATGTGTAGCACTCAGCGGGGAAACATATCGAACAGAAATGACAGTCATTTTCCATTTTTAATCTGTGTTTTCATTTTCAGATTGAACGTACGGAAGCTAAAGCTGAAAGCAGCCATCGAGCTGCTAATTACACAGATGCTACGTCTGGTTTAATCACACGTTGCTCGCCTCTTCCAAACGCCGTCGTTTTCCCGGCGGCGCGCGGCGTTCGCTCGGTGACGCGCTGAGAAGTCGAACCTGAGCGCAGCTGCATCCCGAACGACGCAGCTCTAATGAGCCGCTTTCATCTCCACGACTCGTGTTTCCCCCAACACTCGCCCCGAAGCGTAATCTAGTTACAGATTATGTGCATTAAATGGAGCAGATGAAACTTTCACATTGTCTTCTGTAATAAACACAATATCACGTCTTATAAAAGCGGTTTATTTAATCTGAAGTAAATGAAAAGAAGAAAGCACTCCAAAAATGTAATATCTGTCCTCAGCTCACACCGCCTTACAGTACATTTGTTCTTCTTGTTCAAGTAATAGAAAATAGAATAGTCTGCGGGCTGCTCGCAGCGCTGCCTCAGACGAATAACTGCACATCACACATTAACAGAAGTAACATTCACGTGGGAATGCAAGCAGCTAATATCTTCGCGCTGTCCGACGTACTTTTTTTTTTCACAATACAAAGACCTGTGGGTGTGTTTGTAAGAAAATATGTCCGATTCTGAAAAGAAGAGAAGCGCCGGGTCGTTAACGCGGCCCGTTTCCTTGACGATGGCGTCGACAGCTGCTGCGGTGCCAGACAGTACATCCAACATTTAAACCTCCGGAAAGTACAACAACTGAGAAAACATGAGGAACATTCATAATTAGAGAGCTTGTGATCGACCCAAGAGGTGAACGTCTGGGTGTGTCGGCATTCGTGTAATCTGCAGAGAAGTAATTGGGGACAGTGTATAAATGAGTGCTTCAACACGAGCCTCCTCGCTTCCCGTCTTGTATTTTCCTATAAAAATCAGCGCGCCGCTGGCGATGACAACCAGCCGGCTGAACATTTTGCACGCATTTCTGAAAAACATATTTCCAACTTTGTGCCTGTTTTTGTGAGTCTCATAAACTGCTCAAAGTGAGGGGGGAGACGGAGGAGTTTGCTTTGGCCTTGCAGTATAGACATCCCCAGGCAAAGCGATCGATGCCCGGACAAAGTCCTGGATGCTTCGTCAATACTGTTCCTTCAGCTCAGTGCTACGTGCTGTACAGTGTTTGCCAATGATGGAGAGGCAGGGGACGAGATGAGAGGACGCTCCCCTCCTCCCTGACAGTCCTGCTAACATTTAAGGTGTTTCTTGCTGGTCATGTCGTTCCAGATGCGGTGCATCTCCTCGGGGGAGATCTGGTGGACGGTGACCACCCGGCGGTAGCGGCAAAGGCTGTAGGCCATCTTCCAGTGGTTGAAGCCGCTGTTCTGGAAGGGGTGGATGCCTAGCTTACGGAGGCACACGCCGACGTACACGTCCTCCAGGTGCAGCAGCCTGGTGTGCAAGGAGGTTTTGTATATGAGCTCGGCAACGTCCGCCGAGAAGACGTAGCCGGTGCCGGAGCAGAAGGGCGGGTACTTGCTCTCTGGGTACAGATCCCTGGGCATGTACCACTTGCTGCGCATGTCTCTGATTGGCCCGCCGTTGATGACGTAGCCAGTGAAGTACCTCCTCCTGGGCTTGGTGGTGGGCTTCAAGAGGTTGAAGATGAGGTTCTCCATGTTGACAAAGATGTCACTGTCCGTCTTGAGGACATACTGAGCCTTAGAGCAAAACGTGGCCACCCAGCGCATGCCCATTAGCGTCTTGAGCGTCAGGTTGTGGTAAGAGTCAATAAAATCCTCCACCACGATGTCGTGAAAGATCTGACTCTCCTGCTCCACCATCTGGTTGAGGACACCATCAGTGCTGCGGCCCAACAAGAAGAGCGTGACCACGCGCACGTCCGGGAAGGTGCTCTCGTCACCCCATGTCTCTCTGATGGCCTGACGGGCGTCGAATTCCTTGTGGGTGGTGCTGATCAGAATGACGAGGAACGGCGGCTCCGCCTCGCACTTCTTGTCCTCGTTGATGAGGTAGCCGAAGTCGTGCGGGTTGAGCGAGCGCGTGCGGATGTTGGTGAAGGTGGAGTTCTTGTTGGCCTTGGGCGCTTTGCGTATGGGGATGGTCATCTGGCCCCCGTAGGACGTGGAGGGGCGGGACACACTCAGGTACCACAGAGCGCTGGCCCAGCAAACCACTGTCAGCAAGTATAAGCAGGAGACCTTAGAAGGCATCGCTGTTCACTTGGCTGTCATTACCAGTGGCAGCGGCGTTGGAAACGTTGAGGCGGCGCCTCCATGGGATGACTCAGACGTGGCGGCGCAGCTTGTGGCTGCCTCCGCGAACGACATCAAATTCAGATAATGGACGTCTCTCTACTGCCTAGTGTCGGTGTTGTGATTGAAAAGGAGAGCCGCTGAGATTTCTTATCGTGCCCGCGGCCTTACTGTGTCCCATCGCAGCTCCCAGGATCGCTTTCAGCTCTCCGCGACAGCATCTGAAAGGAGATGAGAAAACATCACAACATAAATCACAACATAATGAAACTGCAGCCGCGAAGATAAGCGTGTTGACTGGAGGTGAAACTTCTAACGCTCTATTTCTATTTTCATGATAGGACATTTATAGCTGTGTGACATATTTAACAATATTTTTTTTATTCCTCGATTCATTACAGCCCATAACATCAGTCCACTCACTAGGCAGGAGGCGCCGCGCCACAGCCAGTTACCCTATCCTTCTATCACAGCGTCTGATAAGAGCTCCGTGGTGTGAAGAAAGTGAGTATCCCAGGAAGCTCTCTCCATCTATAGGAGCTGCTCCGCCGGAGCTCGGACCACTTTCTGTTTGCAAATGCTGTTTATCTCCCGCTTATCCCACCCGGACCAGACACAGGCTGGCAAATCAGAGCCACTCCGGCAGTCTGACGGGAGGTGGAGGGCGACGAGGGGAAGGGGAGGGAGAAGGATCGAGGCGGAGAAGGTGAAAGTGAAACATTCTCATGGGGAAAGATTAATATCCAATTCCTCCCGTTCTCCTGCTCTCACTTCCCCGATCCTTTCCATACCTCAATGTCAAGCTGAACCCGGTGTGAGGATTTTACATATTTTACTCCGTAATGAGCTCCTCCTTCGTTAGCCGGGTGGCTGCTGTGGAACTTTTTTAGAATCACTGCTCTAATTGGACACAGTGACAGACAATAAGGGGATAAATTTAAGCCTTAAATATGGGAAAAAACATGCATTTATTACGGTCAAACGCTGCGTGCTTCCTGTGTTTAAGCGTCTAAAGCATCGACGGATGACAAATTCACTGTTTTTTTTGCGTCTGGAAGCCAAACTGAATCTAATCCTTCTTTACAAACAGACTTCAGACATAATCTGCTTTGATGTAGCGGCGGCCCTGCTCTTAATCTCGGGGAATACATTTTGTTTTCAGCGTGCAGAAGTGGTGATGAACAGAAAAAGAAAAAAAGAAAGTGCCATAGATCCTATTAGAGATACTGAAATGCGCAGAGATGCCGCACGCGCTTGCTTTTTTAAAGATGGAAGGGCTGAGATAAAACCGCCTCGTTCTTTCATCACACTCCAGATTTTGTCTTGTGGGGCGTGATGGTTCTTTTCATCAGGACTTTTCTGTTATTCCTCACCCCTCCTCCCTCCTTTCTACTATCTCTCCCCCTCCCCTCCATACTTTTCTTTCTGAAGCAGAGTCATCAATCTCATGGTCCAGTAGAATCCATCTAATCATGGCTGCTTTTCCACACCTCCTCCCTCTCAATCACTCCCTCCTTCTCTACTTCACTGGGTGCTTGATCCATCTTTATATGTCTCACTACCTCCCTCGCCGCCGCTCTCCATCCTTCTAGTTTTCCCATTGTTTTTCAGGACTCCTCATTTCAACTTTCCCACACTGCCGTGTTATTTCTTCACGTCGTCCTGAGCTACCTTTCCTTTTCTCCTCTTCCCCGTGTCGCTTTTTTTCCCTACTCGCGGTGTAGGATCCGTCTCCCCGCACCTCGCCTCCAACTTATTGACAGCCTTTATCACACTCAGTCGCCCCAAAGCCATTCAATCTCTCCGCTTCTCCTCCCTCTCCTGCAAAACCACTAAATCATCATATTCATCCCCTTCCCTTGACCTCGTTCTCTCCTCCTTCCCCTCTTCCTGTTTGCAGATCGGCTTGTTTTCACCTCCGTGGAGGGTCTATTGCTTTCGTAATCCTCCAAAACGACTGTAGGCTTGTTCGGCTGGAACCGAGATCCTCGTTTGGCGATGCACCTCACGAAATCCCGAGACCTAACTCCCCCTCGGAGCAAATTGAAAGATGGCTGTATCGTTTCATGCTGTGGTGTCACTTTGAATCACATTAGCACTCAGAAGAAGTGCTCTGCTGCATATGTTACGCTTCTAACAGAATATCGGGCCACAGGATCATCGTTTTAAAAACTGTGGTGATGCAGCTCTCGCAGTGCTCCGACGGTGTTAATTTGTGGTTAGCAGAAACTAATTAAGCATGGCCAAAACAGAGCACACAGAGCAGAGAGAGATTAAACTACCCGTTTGTTGCCAGATGAGGGGACACGGGATAGTAGATTGTGTCAACGTGGGCACTTGTGCGTTATGGTGCTTGCAGGGGAAACATCTCTAGAAATAGTCCAGACGTGCACCTTGTTTGATATAAATAACAATATGGTGAGCGACGGCATCGTGCTGCACTTCAAGGCTTCGTATAATTGGTTTATTTATGTTCTGACAGAGAAATACGCTGACAAACGAGATGGCAGGGAGACATTTATACTGTAACATTACAGGGACAGAGGGTTACTGTGTGGGTGCTACGCTTCACTCACTTCTTAATGACAAAATCTCACACTATACGCGTTTCCATGGTTACCAGTTTTGAATTGAAGTACTATCATACTGCTTTTGACCCTGTGATAAAAAATAAGAATACGCTGTAAAGCAATCAGGAAATAAAAAAACTTTATTTTTTGCTGATTAAGAGGCAGGTGCTCTCTCACTCTCATTCACTGTCTATGTCTCTTAACCAACCCGAATGAAATGCAGTGTAGACTGTGAGCCACAAACAGCCCGGTACGTGAAATGAACAAGTCTGAGGAGTATCAGAGTTCAGTCCATGAATCCAGAGACATTTCAGTCTGGTTTGACTGGTCTGATCATCTGATTGGCGCTGTGCTGACTGCAGGTCGTCGTGTTTTTTGGCGGACACCCCTGCAGCCAAAGCAGGTTTTTATTCCGTTCAAATGAATGGAAAAACCTGTGTTATCTGCGCAGCACTGGACTGTGTCTGAATACGGCTTGATACCTCACACACTGACCCTCTCTGACAATGAGGAAGCTGTTGACGAAGATCAGAAATGTTCTCTTTGGCCATTCTTCGGTCTCTAACTTCAGCTCCTCATATTTCGCCTCTGTCGTCAAGTCAGCAAGGCGCTGGAGCTTCAATATCAGATCATAAAGCAAATATGAAACCTGTGCAACATCTGTCGAGCTTCATCCTCCTGCGCCGGCTGACGAATCCGATGAGAAACTTATTGAGCCCTGCTGAGTATAAAACTATCTGCACCTCTTTGTTTTTAGCGCGTTTTAGCATCTCTGCGCTAACGCAAACTCACGCAGCTCCTCTTCGCGCGGGATTAACGTCTTCTTTTGCATCACACAGCGACGTCTGACAATATGATTTAAGCACCGCTACTGCTGCTTCGCCAGCGGTGCTGTAGATCATAATAACGACTGCCCCGCTGATAAAAGGGCAGTAAAACACATCAGTGAAAGAAAAAAAACCCAAATATGCAGCAAAAACAGGCGTTAAGGTATGAAAGAAAAAACATCGGGTGTTGTAATTACAGTTATTATTAACACCCATTCACTGGTCGTGCTGCTAATGACCTGCTAAACTGAACTGGTTGTCATGACAGCGCGGTGACAGGCCAGGGGGGGCGGAGTGAGAGAGACTAGTAGGAAGAAATGCAGTCAGTCTGTTGTACGGCAGCATTAAGTGCTAAAGAGTTTTGAATGTAACTCGCCGGCGAAGTCAATTTAGCAACCTCATACTGAGCTCTGCTGCACTGGTCGCTGCTCCATTACTCCCCACACCGATCCAAGACTCCACATTATGATCACCTTTGTGTGAGACAGCTCTTAAAATGCAGTGATCAAACATTTATCCACTGCCTGGAAGGTAGTCAGAGTAAGTGGAGGGTTTTTTTCACTGCACACCTCGGGACTGTCTGCTGCTGAGACAACTGACTGACAGAAAATCAGTCAAACACGCAACAATTCCGATAAATGATTCAACGTTCAAGTCATTTTTAGAGCCAAAGTACCCAACATGCACTGCTTCTGGCTTTGTAAATGTGGGGATTTGTTGCTTTTCATCGTTTTGCAGTGCCGTGAATTAAATAAAAGTCCAAATTTTGGACCGTCCAGCAGAAATAAAAAGCAATTTGAAAACATCAACCCTAGGCTTTCTGAGGTTATTGACAAAATGATGACTCAGCCAGCTTACTTTCATAAATATGGAGGATTTGGAAAAGACATTAAAGGAAGAATAATCATAATTGATGCGACACAGGTCTAGGGTTGGGGTCAGTTCAGCGTCTTATTCAAATCCTAACTGTTTAAATTTTGCACATGGCCAAAAGCAAACATGCATTATCTAGAAGCGCTCAGCTGACATGATCAGCTAAGGAGTCACCACAAAAAACTGAAGAATTAACATTGAGAAGTGATGGATGGAAAGTGAAAATGAGAAGCTTGTTAGAATGACCTGAACGATGAGGAATAAAGTAAGAGATTAATTAGATATTGAATATTATTTCCTACTGGGAACCACAAATGCAGACATGTTGACTTTTACCCTGATGACATCACTCTGACATCATCAGGGTTATTTTCTCATAAATGAAAATGATTGGTTTCAGCCTGAATACCGTCTGTTACACTGTTATATAAATCTAATCTTTAGTGGCGTTGACATTACCGAGGTAATCGATGCCAGCTTTTACTCTTCTATAGAATTTCTCTGTGGTGCGGTGCGCTGGGAACTCTGAATAGACATGAATCATCTGCTCTGTTGTCTTTAAAAATCATGTGACCTCTATAAGCCGGAGCAAAAAGAAATGCTGGGAGGCTGCAGAGATGTGGGAGTTTTGCTCTCGTTTATTGTTGCAGTGGATAATTGATTGCAGTCATTAGCGCGGCGTAGAATGACCTTGCTCGCGGAGGGAGGGAGGGAGGGAGGGAGTGGATGACTGAGCGTATGTGAGTCGGCGAGGGGAGGGAGAACACGGACGCGCCTCGTACGCTCTGATGTTGTCTTTGTAGCTTCCGAGGTACATGCGTGTGCGGGATGAGCCGAGACGCAGACACACCTGGAGGTAAATAAATCACATCCTGACATCTAACCTTCACGCTGCCTGCTTCAATATTACAGAGTTTTAATGATTGGCAGAGGAGAGAGGCGAGAGAAAGCAGCGTGCGTCATGAGTGCTGATTTAAGCAAAGCTGTCAAAAGGTTTTGTGTGGAGAGATTCTTTACATCGCAGCATTATGATGTGGTAATAGCATTTGAAAGCCAGGCATGACCTGTTCGTATCATTCAACAACAGAAAGACACAAACTGATGATGGAAACAGAAAATATTGTTTTTTTTTATGTCTGTGGGAGGAAAAACTGGTACTCAGGACCAAATTATATTCATCAAACGCGATTGCCACTTTGACTCTAGGGTATGTGACATTGTCTTCGAGTGCCTGCGTATGCTTTATTATTACTGCACAAACAACAGCTTCCCTGGAGGGAGAGGCTCAGACACACACTCACACACACACACACACGCTTTGACTTCACTCACTGAAACAAAACCGACTCCAAGGCCAATGAGAGCTGCGAACGAGCACACACTGCGTATATATATGCGACACTTGAGGCTTGAATTTTAAGATTTTCGGCTCCGTCTCAGCTCGGCGGATTAAGTACATGAGCCGGACATTTGAAGGAATCAAACGCCGGTCTCGCAGATGCAGATGCGCGCTGTTCGGCAGCGCGTGACCGACCTCCTTATCTCAAACTCCTGCTGCTGAACGTGCGATAAGCCCAACAGGAGGTTTATAATTGTTACCACAACAAAAAAAAAAAGTGTCTTCTCTTCAACGTTTGATCCTCTTTTCCACCAATCTTCTGCCAAGTCTAAAACCCATTATGCCGGCTTCTAAACATTCAAAAGAGGAATTAATGCGTGAGGAATTTAACGGCAATGGCCAAATTGGTTCGTATCCCACCTAATATGAGAAAAGCACAATTAAAATGTCAGGGCTGGAAGGCTCCCAGTGTGGCACTAGCTATGCTTTTGTTTCCTGGATAATAAAGGACTCAATGATTGTTGTAGAGCAGCACAGCCAGCCGTATAGTCAGAATAACAGGCCACAGTCTGGACACTCCGGGCTTAGTGCAAAGCCTCTGAATGCAAAGCAGCTTAGGAGCGACAGAGGAAATGGGATATCAATAGCGGCCAACAGATTTGGCTGCTGTACAGAAGCCCGATGCTCCATCCCCACTTCAGTGCTGACTTGAGCCCAAACTGTGCCGGGGCATATCAGTCTGCGGCCAAGCAGCGCTAGCAGAAAACTCTTCCGGCTTTGTTTTAACTCACTCAGAGAACAAACACACCCCCTCAGAGGACATTATAATGATTGCTGAAAGTTAAAACTTCTTTAAAGTCGGTTTACTTCGCCGAACTTGAGAACTTAGCAAGCGATACTTCACTTGTGGCGAGCTGTGACTCCCACCCATCTGGCGCTTCACGCAGGTTAAAGCAAACCGAGAGTTACGAGTGAAAGGGTGGCGTGCTGGCGGATGAGTAAGCAGGAAAAAGGCACGGGGTTCTGTTAGGGAAACACAGCTGCAGTGCATAATTACACAGTCAGTGTTTCCAGAAGAGAAATGAGTAACTGGCTGAGCACAGGTGCGTTTGCGCAGTGTCAAGGACCTTAATGGAAAACAGCGCTGGACGTTGCTGAGGGGATTCGAAAGAGCCGGTTTCCCCAAGACCATCCGCCGCTCTGAATGCTGAAGCTTCCTCGTGAACTGGAAATGACAACTTAATTCATGCAGGTAATACATTTCACTGCCTGACTGGGTGACATTGACGTGATAGAATATTCAAGCTTGGTGCTGCATTGTGGGGTAAGCGAGGACGACGCTCCGAGAAGACCCTGAAATTACAGTAAAGCTGAGTAAAACACTGCGCGGTAACAGCTGGAGAGGACAAATGCTCGACTAACAAGGAAATGAGGCAGGGTGAAGGTGCTTCTGAAGGAAAGCAAAGGTAAAAGCAGTTGAGGATTGATACGGGAGAATAAAGTGGTAATAACCTCCATGGATCCGGCTGTACAAGTCAGAGTTTTATAGTATTGATGAAATGTATCAGGTGTAGTCACTAGAGAGCCCGGGGTGCCTGGGGCAAGGCAATGTTCACTTTTTTAAATTTTTACATTATCCAGGGCGCAGTTTTGCTGAGCACACACTTCAGCCGTGGCCTGCCTCACATTCACACACACACACACACTCACACACCTGAGAGCTGCTTTGGTTTTCTCAGTACAAGCACCCGTTTTCCCACCGTCACCATCTGCAGTGGAGCAGTTCAGACGCAAGTGCCTTGCTCAAGAGGGTGGGCGACAAAATGACTGTGAAAAGTTACATTATGGAGCTTTTTTTGCTCCCTGCTGTTCTGCTACAGGATTCTGGCGCTGCGTGGACATTTTACAGACTGCTAGCACTATGATTTTGTCCTTTCTAAGCTCATCTACCTGCTGCACAACTAGCTATTTCAACAGCAGGATGGCAAATACAAATAGTAAATGCATTCCAGCAATCAGGCACTTTTCCAAAGGCCCTAAAAGCAGCAAGCTCCTCTTAAAAAGAGTGTTTGAGATTCATCTGCGCTCAACAACTGCATACTCAAATTTACCCTTCGGAGTCATTGAGAAAAGGTCGACCAACACCTACATTATCTTAAACTGTTTTGACAAATTGTCCTGTATTATTGTAGTGAACAGGCTGTTATTACGGTCCTGAATGACATCCGAATGAACACTGACTCCGGATTCTTCGATTTCACTGTTGTTTTCAAACAGAGTTGAACACAACCTTTCGGCTCTCGAGTGCTGTTTATGGCCCGCTTTAGGAGTACCACAGGGATCACTACTCGGCCCCCTTCTATCCAGTCTATACAGTACATGTATGTTAAGACAGATTCTTTAAAACAGCGAATGAGATACTGCACTTATGCAGATGATACTCAAGTCTACATTTGTCTTGTGGGATGACTGTCACCTGATTTTAAAATATGGCTACTGGTCTAAAAATCAGATTTCTTACATGGTTTCCCTTTATGAACCTCAGAACACATACGTAGGTCTTCATTTAAGGATCTTACACTGTTAACCATGTCCAAATCTAAACTTGAAGCCTGCTCTGTATTAATCTCATTAGAATCTTTCTTTGTTCTTGTCCTGTCTTATTTATTTTATGCTATAAAGCGCTTTAAAGTGCCACCATGTGTGAACTGTGCAACATAGTGAAGGCTCGATGCCCTGCAAAGCACACAACCTAAAAAAAACGATGCACCTCTGCAATTAAAGCAGTCTGGCAGTTCATAATATAATAAATCCTACAAGACTTTATGTTTAAAATCATCACAAGGGCCTAACGATCAAATAATATAGCCCATTTGCTTTGATTTAAGCACAGCACCCGTAGCACATGCGTGGGTGTTTAAGTATCAGTGTTACTGCCAAGGCCTGAACCAGACAACCCGCCTGCTTTTATAAGTTATGAAATCGGCCGCAAAATGAAATGAGGGAAAACAGCAAGGCGAGAAAAATATCAGTCTTCTGGAACTGGCACCTTCTCTTGGGACTGCTGTTCATAGCAAGTCATTTTCCACATGCAATAAAGCATGTCCATCAGCCCCACTGGACGCCATCAACACAAGCCAGCTCGAACACAATATGAAGTTTCAAGCTGAATCAGCAGCATCGTAAGTTAGCGGCTTTAATTGGTAGCTGGTCATATACTACAGAGACAAGACAGCTAAGATCTGTTCTGAGGCTCGCCCACTACTGTGGATAAATTTCACTTCCAGAACTCAGGTCTTGTTTTCTGTACCCGACAGCAGGATTTAATTTCTTTATCTCAACCCACCCTTTGTGATTTCAGGTGAGAAGTTCATTGTCAATCTTATAATCTTTCGCCGTAAAGATTTTATGTTCAGTCAGATAACCTGTAAATCAAGCGTCTCGACACTTGAGCCCCAACAGATGCAGAGGAACCTTTGTGCGAGACGGAAAAGCAAACCGAGGAGGCGATCGATGCAGCAGCAGCAGCCTGCAGCGGAAGTGTAGCCGCAGCCTCTAAAAACCTCCCCTCACTCGACTCTTTTCATTTAAGCACTTTCTCTCCCCTCGTCACCCCCCCCTTGCCCACTTCTCGTCTCCCCCTGCTCTCTCCTTGTCACTCGAACATTGACCTTAAACCTGTTTAAGTGTCTACAAGCGTCTTCAACACTAAAAGCAGCAGCAGCAGTCTCTGATGAGCTTGTAAATTCTGCGCTATTGATCCGGCTCTGCTGGGTCTCCGAGGGTGGTTCTGTGTAATTTCATTTTCCTTTTGGTTACGTCTATCAGCAGAGCAATGAATCAGAGTTCTATAATGTTTGTGAGTATAATATCCTGAGGACAAGGACTTCAATCACACGGGCCGCATCCAAACACCACCACGCCAATGTATTAACAAGTGAGTGACAGGCTGACAGAGAGACAGACAGGCAGCTGGAAATATTCAAATCGACACGATCGTTGTCATTCTGAGTGATCACCTTCCTCCTCATCACGCCCCCCTGTCCATATGGCAGCGGGACAGAAATGCTCCAGTCTACCAGACGCTCAGCGATGTGAACTGCGTGCATTTCATGTGAAGTGTTTCTCCCCTAAAATGAGGCTGGAAAAAAAAAAAGTGCCACTCAGTGACGCTCGTGATGGATAGCACAGAAACGGAGATAAGTGACGCTCCGTTCTCGACACAAACGGGTAATTCTGCTCTCGGTTGATAAAATTAGATCACTTTTAAGTACACCATCCTCTCCACTTTGAGGATAATGAATCATGATTTGGGGCATTATCTCCCTAAAATGAGCGTGAATTGTACTGTAGAGTGTTGCTTTAACGATTTGTTCACCTAATTGCAAAAATAAAATAAAAAAAACTCACCTGCCCTCACAGGATTCTCTGTGATTTTTTTTTCTACCAGAGAAATAAACCGCGGTGAAAACTGGGTGAAGTGGAGCGGTGAATGCTGTTAGAGAAACATGTATTGCTATTGAGTTTTTTTTTTAAAGAGCTAAAATGCTATGTGTCTCTTTTGTATGAAGGTGACAGCATTTATCTGAAAACCTCCAAAAACACCAAGGAGAGCGATGTGAAAATATACGGCCACAAAGACACCTCGCTGTCAGCCACAAGGCAGCATTTATCTTAAACCCTCAATACATAAAAAGGCCAGATGAGCAAATACGCGGCCACAAGGCCACTGTACTGCTGCCGACTTTACTGTCAGCCAGTAAACCACGTTACTGCTGGACACAAGGCCACATTACTGCCTCGGTAACGGCCACAAGGTTGCCTTATTCAAGCTCGAGACCGCGTTCACTGCTAAGGTCACCTCTTCACACGCACACTCAGAGAAAGTGACTGAAGAAGCGTTGGCTCATCTGCAAAGGAGCAAAAGAAAACAAAGCAGTAAGCCTATGTGGAAGTGCCAAAAACTGCAGTTCCTCAAACGTCCACTTGAGGCTGGCTGCAGAAGTGAGTCAGTCTCCATAAGTCCCCATGTTCAAATGTCCAACTTCAGCAGAATTGAACATGTTTACAGCCTGGTACAAAAAAACAGTTTTGGACTCTGTAGTTAGTAGGGTGGATGCTTTAATTGACAGGTGGGTTGTTGGGTGGGTTGAGCACCCGTCACAGGGCCACCGATGATCCACGTCTTGGCTGATTATTTCATGCGGGGCAATTCTGCAATAGGGAAAAGTTTTTTGGTGTGAGGCCTCCATAAGCAGGATATATGGTGTCTGGTATTTGTCATGACTTGGTCTTACCCTTAAAGTCTTGGCCCTCATACAGTCTGGTCTTAGTCTTAGTTTTGGTGGTCTTAATAATAATAGCTGCAGGCCACAACAGCAAGAAGCTCCCGCCAATAAAAACAGAGTTCACTTCACTTCACTTCAAATCATTTTTCCTTCATCAAATACACAAATCTCCCATGACCCCGTGTGACACCCATTGACTCCTCGGCACCCTATTCTCAGCAGATGACCGATAGCGGCGTGGCTCTGCAGCATTAAAGAGCCATATGCTCAGCAGAGGGACATCAATTAGCTCCAACACACATCTGCACACACACACACAATTTCAGTGAAAAACCACCCAAGTCGAGCTCGACTATGAAGCAGATAATTAACTCATGGACTTCTGAACACACACACATTCTTCACATTAAGTAATTTACCTAGCAAAACACCTGGAGCTGATGGAGACGGAGGACCAGAGCTAGTCCAAACATATGCGCAGGTGTTGCTGCCCAGTGGCAGTATCCCTCCACCGCGCTTCACCCCGCCGCAGAGCTCCCTGCCTCTATCGGGGGGCGAGGAGTTATCGGGGAACACCATCTCGGTGCTGGCAGACGGGCAGAGTGTGGAACAGGCTGAACACATCCCATTACATCGCAGGGCGCCGACAACCGCGCCTGTCGAGATAACACGGGCGATGCCGCGCGCGTTGTGCAGACCATGCGCGGGAACACGCTCAGGATTTTTTATCTTACAAGCTCAGGTGCAGGTGTCCTCCATTGTCTCTCTCAGGTTTCATTTTTTTTTTCAGGCCGACACACACACACACACACACACACCTGCTTAGTGTCTTCACTCTGAGCTGTTGTTAGTTGCTCTGTTGAACCCCCGAGTGCTGAGCGGATGCCAGATGAAGGGTCCTGTGGTAATTACCTTGTCTCCTAGCCTGTCCCCGCACACACACATATAAAAGCACTTTGCACACACACACACACACACACAGACTTCCGCACACACACACACACCCCTGCCACTGCTGATGGCAGCACGGCTGAGGACATGCAGCTTCAGCACTCCTTCCGGTAAATAACACTCCTCCTACTGAGGGGCACCGGGGCACGCACACACACACACACACACACACACACACAGCGTCCCAAGAGCTGTCTTCTATACTGTGTCCAGATTTAACTCTAAGTGCAAACACACAGAGTTCATTTTATTATTTGTTATTCGAGTGCATAAAGACGTATAAAGCTGCTCGCTGAGGACGCTCGAGGCTCCGCTGATTTATTTGCGGTGCCAATCAAAGCGGAAACACGCAGACCTGCCGTACATGTACCGCGTCCCAGCACACAGCGGAGAGGAGAAAGTGTCAAACATATTTAAGGCCAAGCTAATCCACGTACAGCTGAGTACAGACACGTTTCTTCACACGACAGTTGTTAGAAAAATGGCAGAGCTGCTGTGTTTACTGCGTCTGCTAACAGTTTTCATAGAATGACTCAAACATACAGGTATCTGACATCTTGAAGGAACAGCTGCGGCTTACTTACTTTCTCTTTAGTAACTTCTGTTGATTCACAATTATTCCAATCGCTAAGACACTAAAAATATTGAAATGATGTTCAACATTGTTCTGGGTTAAAGCGCAGAGAGACCACCTGCATGCACCTACGTGGCGGTAAACTTTAGGCCTTAACAATCCATCTACTTATCAAAATTCGATGAAGAAAAAAACCCTCGTCACACAGCGGCGTGACAGACTGGCAGTTCTTTCTCCTCACAAATCATCTGTGGTCGAGGACAGACTGACTTTCAGAAAACGGCCAAATGATCTGCAGCAGTTTGTCGGCGACATTCAGCACCGCACAAACCGAGGACAGACTCAATTAGATTAAAGGTTCGCAGGGAGATTCGTTAGCGTCCGAGCTAACGCAGAAAGCGGAGTTTTCGTTTGGTGCGTCACGTGCTCTGTGTGTGTGTTACATGTAACGTCGATGATCACAGGATTTCACAGCTGCGCGTCTCTGACAAAAACGTGTCTTTAATCAATCCTGACAGACTTGTTAAATGCGAGCGTGCGAATCTGAACGTCTTCTCTTGGCAGCCATGAATTGGAGTTGAACGGGTGATAATTAGATTTTCATTAGAAAGACAGACTTCTCTTTTCACTTTGAAATAAAATGCCCCCCCCCCCTCTGCCGCTCTAATTGAATTTATCTTCCTGTTACTTTTTGAAATCCTTGACAATGTACTCTCCACAAATCCTTGGCAACCACATTTAATGACTTTATATTAAGTCCTGTTGGTATTAAGCACAAGTATGTACATTGAAATGGTAAATCTGCATAAATGTGAGCTAATATTCATAATAATAATGATCCAGACAAACCACAGCCAGTGGAAGTCAAGGGAGGTAGATAAATATTAATGGACACGCTCCTCTGTCTGCACACATGCACAAACTTCACTATCCAGTAGATATCACAGCAGGCGCTTTACCCGCCCTGATGCATGTGTGTGTGTGTGTGTGTGGATGGCGTGATAACCCGTGGTCTGGCTGCCCACAGCTGCCTCGGGGCCGTCGGAGGTGAGGCCGCTATCTCCAGTCAGCATGAGGTCCGGTCAGAGGCCGTGCTGCTCAGTATGCCCTCGGTAAATAAATGATTCCACCTGTCAGCCCCGCTAAGCTTCAGCTTCACAGAGGTGACACGCGGGAGGAAGCACGTCTTTGAGTCCATTTTACTTCTCTCCGTGCGAGTGTGTGAGGGGAATGCGTGCATACCTTTAGTGGAGTTTTAGAGTTTAGTTTTCATTGTTCTGTCAGCGCGTCAGACGCAGTTTGATTTAAAAAGCACACACATACCCGATCTGCAAACACACACGCGGGGCAGACTGCAATTCTGGGAACTTTCCACCTCTGGCAGACGCATCAGGATTGGCTCAGAGTGTTCAAAGCAGTGGCATTAAGGTTAAACTGTGCCTGTGTTTGTGAGGGAGACGCCACGAGATCAGACGGATTGCGCGTGTGCGTATGGATACAAATATGGAGTGTGTTTAAGTATCGGGGGAGGAGTGGGAGTACCAGAGCGTGGGTGCGCATGTCTTCACGTGTATGAGTGATGGCGTTGCCATGGCGACCGCATCACCGAAAGCCCAAATCATGTGTGTGCCTTCGTACGGAGCGGAAACACGGGAGAAAATGATATGCGTCTCCTCGAGCGCCGGGAAGATGAATATTTAAAGTTTTCCGCCGAGATCTGGACAAGGTTAACTGGTGTGGATACTGGCTGGGTGTACCTCCAGCTGAATGTCTGGATCTCTGACTGCCAAATTAATGAGAGCCTTCACACATTTTCACCTCCAGGCCGAGCTTTGACAGAGGAGCGATTGTTACAGAGCGGAAGGGAAAGACAGACAGACAGAGAGAGCGGAGAGGCGAGGCAGCGTAACGGGAGCAGCCTAAACCTCATAAGTATAATTTTCACTGTCCCATAGCGCAGAATGACCATAATATATCTGCAGTGGGTTTAATAGGGTTGTTGATCAATACCAGAGACTCAACGATTATCCTGCCAAGTGCTGAGGCTTCAACTTTCAAACCTTGTAAATAAAACACCCATTAGATGACTTAACACCGCTTTAAAGTATTTCTCTAATTAGGTTTAAGAAGACATGCAGCGAAGAGCTTTAACGTTAAGCTTCAGGGGAGTGAGTCGAGTAGATTAGAGTCAGGCACGCTGAGGGGCTGCACAAAAATGACTGCTGTGCAGAGGGCCGTCACCGACGGCCTTGTTGGACCGTACCCTCTCATACATCCACAGCAAACAAGACAAGAATGTTTAAAACGAGTCCCGTCTTGAAATACGATTGAGATCAGATGTTTGACTGAGGAACCGAGTGTGAAGCTACTGTGACATCACACAAGC
The DNA here is from genome assembly GCA_023373845.1 of Nibea coibor. Lineage (NCBI taxonomy): Eukaryota > Metazoa > Chordata > Actinopteri > Sciaenidae > Nibea > Nibea coibor. The sequence goes on along the minus strand of CM041732.1, from coordinate 5,298,381 downwards.
CTAAAGTTTGCCGCCGTGGCTGCTGCCGTCTCGTGCAAGTTGGGCTGCTATATGGAGACTAAAATAACACGTCATGAAACACTAACACTTTGGGTCGGTGGCTCAAAGATATTCGACACCTGTTGGGTTGTTTGGCTCGCACTGATCCGCTGCGTTTCCGATACATCACCACCTAAAGCTTCGAGTATGTGACAACCTCAAGAATCAACTCTTTCTCCGGCAAGTCTGACGCAAATCTTCAAAACAAGCGGGCCCATTAAAACGAGACCGGCTCATACATCAAACCAATCTGAAAAACAGACACAAGTCATTCATTTCCGAGTCAAAAATTCACGTAGACGGCAGCTGGAAGCGAACCTCTGTCTCCGTCAGCTAGCCAGCTGTCTGCAGACGTCAAGCTGATGCCGGGAAACGGCAGCAGCAGATGAATTAATGTGCAAGACTGTCTGCGCTGCGACTGATTATTAAATTGTGCTCTACTTAGCTGGAGAAGCTTGCACTGACAGCCCATGAGATAACCTGTATTTCTGAATATGATATGGGGTGATATAAGGTAAGAGCTGCTGTGGGCGGATACAAAGAGGCGCAGAAAGTGTCCCTCACAAATAATGATCTACACGTTGTTCAGGTTCGGCGCGACGATGGAAAATACAGGACACAACAGCCATCTTTGTTGATGACGCCTCGCTGTTTGTATTTTTACACTGCGCTCCACTGTGTCCACGCAGACAGAAATATGCGCGTGTGTGTGTGTTTGCGTTAGAGTGTCTCAGTGGTGACAGGATGTGATCCAGTAGCGGTCTCACTGCTTATGACGGCTGTCAGACGGGAGATCCATCTGTGTGATTAGCCACCGGGCCGGCTGACTTTCCTCTGGGATGAATCGATCTGAGCTGGACGCTGAGATCCGACCCCCCCCCGTCAAAGATGACTGTGTGTGTGTGTACATGCAAGTGTGTGTACAAGCTACATTTCAATATACAGCCTGTTCCATTCTTCTGATGTCTCTTCTCCGGCACATCAAAAGGAAAAGATGAGGCAGCGATGTTGGAGAAACATTTCAGTCTGCCCTTAATTAGACATTATTATGATGTCATAAAATCACAGCACATTAAGCAACAAATTAACAAAAACATGCCTCTCACGCTGAGAGCCTCCGCCGCATACAGAATGCAGAGAACGAAGCTTACAACTTCATCTCTCCTCTCAGTCGATGCTCCTTTCTAACCCCCCCCGACACCTTCCTCTCATCTTCCAGCCCGTCTCTGACCAACTACAAAATGGCCTCCATCAAAGCGGGATCATTCAGCTCCTTGTAGGAGTCACTTGGGTTTAGAAAAAAAAAGCAAGAAAGAGAAACGGCCAGTTGATGGGGCTTCAGTGGAGTGTCCCCGTGACAGATGAAACCGGAGCTTCTCCTCGCAGCGTCGCAGATCAGGCCGTCTTTCTTCTTGTTGGCTGTCCAGCGCCGTTAATGTCTCATCACTTACACTCAGCGCGTCAGCTCGACACATGTTTTTCTGATAGACACAGAATGTAAACTAAGCCGGTACTTGTTTATGTGAGCGTTCCACAGCTTCTCCATGTAATGAGCCATCTGTAGGTTGAAGTATGCTGCAGAGACTGGAGCAAGACGCCGCCGGACAACAGTAACTGTGGGACTGACTACAGACGCCGAGCTGGGCTAGTCAGTAATATCAGCTGGCTGCTACGTCTTGATGTTTGGTGGTTAGAAAAGTTGTCGACTCGCTAGTTCTTATCAGGACAACGCATGTGTTCAGCTGTTTATGAGCAAGTAGTCTGAAACTAAAGCTGCTTTAAAGGTCTCATATTGTCAGTCAAAGTCAAAATACATTAAATATTTTGACTCTGAACGATATATCACTGAAATGTGAAGTTAGAGGTTTTTCACCAGTTTTCAGTCCAGGATTTTGTGGGCGGTCCCTAAAGGGTGGCTCGATGACACGCTGAGGCCACCCCGAGCATCGCCTGAGAATTACCTGATTTTGACACCTAATTTCATGAACTTCATTTAAAGTCAGCTGGGTGGTTACAACACTTTCTTCTACAGACAAACAAACTGCCAGGACTTCCAAAAGATTGTGAACTCCTGGAAAACTGTGAATCATGGACGTCGTGTAAACACAGATTTCTGGATGTTTTCAATAAAAGTACTTTTTACTCTAAATATTGGTATTATTCTATCAGACATATTTGAGCAGAGTAACAGCTGTGTTTACTGGATGGAGCCAGACTGAATAGGATATAAAACACTCCTCTTTGTTAGAAAAGTGGATGCTGTCATGGTGTTCCACCAAACAAAGGAACAAGTTTGTTTATTTCACTTTAATGGAGACAAATCTGTGCGACCGCTCAAAGTTCACCTCTGCAGTAAATCAACTTCTCAACTGTGTAGAAGCTAATAATAAAGAACTACGCGGCCAGATGAAAAACAGGCCCGTTCTGTTGCTGTTCGTGCCAAAAGGAAGTAAGAAAGAAAGATTTCTGCGTTTTTTTGAAACAGATTCAGTCAAACGAACCTCTCTGGAGTTCAGGGCCGTTTCTTTGAGTGTTCTCTCAAACTATTTTGTTTCCCCAACTTCTTCATCTGCGCCGCTGTCGGGTCAGCGCGCCTTTCTCTGCGACACCTTTATCTTGTTGTGATAAACCAAGTGAAGTGAAGTCACACGGTACACAGACTTTTTCTACGCTCACACTTCCATTAAAAGCTCCTCTTTGAGGCTCCTCTCGTGTAAAATGTTTTAGTAAATCAGTTACCGTGACAACAAACTCTGCGCCGGCTCCATGCTGTGAATAAGACGGCGTTAAGTGTGTGCATGGAGGAGAAAAAAAGTGTTAGTTAAGCTTGAACGGACTGTTTCGTCACCTTTTTGCACGTTCTTCAGTATAGCTATACGTGTTCAGGTCGGGAGGTGAGGAGGACTGTGTGAGAACACATCCACTCCCACAGTCTAAACACAGTTATTCAGTCTTGCCACAAATTCATGTTCCAGTCTCCGTCCTTGAAAGGAGGATGTCTGAGAGTATCAAAGCGTCGTGGGTTGCGTAACAGCGGCCGTGCTGAGGCAGCGTGAATGTGCGGGTACGGCCTCAATGAGGCACTTCTGCTGATTGATTTCTCTGTTCGGCTTCTGATGGAGGAAAGAGGCAGAAAAAGCAAAGAGGCGATTAAACCTGTGCCGGAGACTCCAAATATAACAGCAGTTCTGGTGAATCAATGAAGTCAGTAAAGTAAAAGCGCCGACAACAATGACTACATAATGACTCATACTGAAGTCGCTCTTCCAGCCTGAATTACTGACGGTTTCACACGTCATGCGAGTGGAGCCGTGCGTCTCGGGTGAGTTTGTCCGACAGTGGCCAGTTACTTCGAGTGAATGAGTGCACCATTCATATATATCCAACTCAGATGCGCACTTTCATTGGTTGACCTGTTAGTCAGTCAGTCAACATCTAGAGAGGCGCTGCTGATGAGAGAAGGATGAGGGAAGAATCACTGTGCGTCGTACCAGGATGGTACCGTCAGGTGGGTGCCGTCACAGCCGGCCTCTGATGAGCTACCTCTCATAGCGGCGACACTGAGCTCCACAGCGGCTCGTCAGAACTTACAACAGACTTACGTCTACATGCATCACCTGCTGCAGCCATGAAATATTTAAGATCGAATAATCTTCTGTCTTACTGCGGGGCCTTCACGTGTTACTGCATTGTAGCTTTCATTAAATCACTAATTAAAACAGCCGCCGTCAGATCATCTTTCTATCAGTTTAATTAGGCTAATTGCTATTTGCTACAGTGCTCATTGTGATTTGCAGAGTCGTGGTGAGAGTCATAAAGGTTGGGCTCTATGCTCGATGGACTCTTGATCAAAAGGGAAGCAGAACATTTGATTTCATCCTCATATGACGGAATCCAAATTAAATGAATAATTAGAAATATAATTAGATGAGACTGAATTGGAAATTTTGGGAAATCCACTTCTCCTGTGTAACATAACTTGTTTTAAGTTTACTCGTATCATTTCAGGGAAGTTTGGATGTGAGCGTGTTGATATTTAGACATTTCTTAAAATAACTTTTTCATCACCTCGCATTGTTTAACTCTGCTCTGAGAAATGATTGGTTCAATAACATGTCTTGAAATAAGCACAGACATATTTGCAGTTTCAGTAATAAGCCTAATCCCTCTGGCTTTATATCCTCCTCGATTAATCAGCTCGTGGCTGATGGCTTCAAATGCCATTTCTAATAGCTTGATATTTACTCCGTGCACAAATAACTGTATTTTCAGCTGAGGAGCCCGTCCTGTGTGCTCCAGAGCGACTGTAAACTAGGCCTGCTACAGATTACAATGTTTGCTTTTGACAACTTCCAGACCTTTTTAATTATTACAGCGTGTTCTGAACTCCAAAGAGACTAAATTTATGGATTTCACAAGAATGCAAAGCTTTGATGTTTCCGCACTCTCAGAAGAAATTCTCATACCAGAACACAACTTTTCCCTCCCTTCAAAACAATAAAAGCATTACACAACCACCGGCGGACTGGTGATATTCTGTCTGCTCGTGCTGTTACCCTTAACCTGCTGGACACCGTTTACCACAGCGCCGTTCAATTCATCGCTCAGAAAGCTTTGACTCACCGCTGTGAAACGCCGGCGATGTCAGGCTGCCCGTGCTCTCATTTATGCGTCCATGCTTTTGAATCCGCAGAGATATTTAACAACGGCAGTCGAGTTCAACAACAGGTGTGACAGCAGCCTTCCTCAACTGGGACGGACTGGTTTCCACTACCTCAGTACTGCAGCACAAAGTGAAATCACACTTGCTGTGACCGAGCTGCACCCCCAGTCATTTTTCATAATGTTTGTATTTGTTTTAATGAATGCGTCAGTGTGCGATAATTACCGCGCCACTGACTCATCTTGTTGTGAGGTTGTAATTAGTTCCCAGGTCTCTCTTGATCTCAATGAGACTTCCTGCATGAATACATGAATGCATCCTAATTAACCGCTGTGTGTAGCCGTGCCTGATGTCTGGTCTTGTGCACTCTGGTGAACGCAGAATGTCCGGAGAATGTCATCCTGTCATCTGATTCATGCTGCCTTCTTTCCCCACAACGCATTTGAGATTTAACTCACCAGGCAACTGAATAACCCTCCCCTCAACCTACCGAGAATAATCCCTGTAAATCTTCGTCCTCCGAAGTACTAGATGTAAATCACTGAACTGGTAGATGTGACTGCAAAGTCAAATCTCTATCAGCTGAAAGCACTCCAGTGATTCACGGGAGTTGGAGGCGGACGGTACATACGTGTTAAGTGTCACCTTTTACAGCCGGGAGTGCTTAAAGTTGACATTACCGCGATGCACATTTGTATCGCGCCCCTCTTGTTGTTTTAGTGCCGGCGCAGAGTTTATGGACTGTATATCAGGTGATGCATCTGAGAGAGCTGCCCTGAGTTATCCATCTTCCCGCTGACGGCCGGAAAGGTTACGCTGGGAATTATGCAACACGGCGGCTGAAAGAGCAAGGCAGCCAGCCGCGGTGCTGTTTTTGGTGATTATTCACAAACATCTAGTCTTAGAGGATCCTCTCTGCGTACCACAGTGAAAAACACAGAGCTCCTTCTTTTAAATCCGACGCAGAAGCGAGCAGACACTCAATATCTCCCAACACGTGTAATCCAATAACTTCTTGTACGCACAGGATGAGCTCTCACAAGGGAGGGAGCCACACACAAACACACACACACACACAGATGTGGAGTTAAGTCAGGATCGCTTTGAATTCAAAACAGCCGTAAAAATTAATGTGATTAAAGACGAATGAGGTGTGATGAGGTTTTTATTTCCTTTTAGGACAGCTGAGGATTTATTAGTCGACCGCGAGCCCAGAATTTATTTACGGCTCGAGCTTGATTCTCGCCACAAAACATGTTCATTTGTCGGGCTTCTGCAATCAATTAGAAAAAAAAAAAATTGAAGCGATCATCATTCAGGATTAGCGCGTCAGATTGAGCTTAATTACATCTGCATGCGGCGCAGTCTGAGTCGAGAGCGCCTGTTTATTTCAAAAGCAGCCACGGACTTTTCATTAAAGCCGGTTACGAATTTCAGTTTGCTTTCAAAACACTTGACACGACATTAGGTTTCATCCGTGACCCTCATCATCAGTAAAACCTCTTGTAGGTAGCGCAATATAAACAGAGATTACATTAGCATAGATTATGTGGAGAGGTGTAGGCGTTGGACTGATAACAGAAACAGCCAGTGAGGCCAAGCCAAACTCTTCAACAGGGGGAGATTGTATTGACACAAGTTAGTGAAAATCATTTAAGTCAAACTCTTGAAAAGGTTCATCAGCAGGTCCATGCTTCCATCACGCCGGCCTCGTGTGACTCCTCGACAAAGCGAGCAGACGCGCTCGGGTTTCCCTTGAAACGACGAGCGGCTTAAGCTCATCTGCCGTGTCAGATGGCACACAACAGGATGAGATGCAGGATGCGATTAACACTTTCTGATATCCACCGCCAGCTCTCAGCTCTGTTGTCCTTGCTTTCTCTTTCTCGCCTTCTTGGCTTTCAGATTTTTGAGATAAGATGAAACTTTAATGATCCCGCGTGTGGAAATTGGGTCGACGGATCCGCGAAGACAGCAGCGCGACACAGACGAGGAATAGAGACGACAAGAGGGAAAGCCAGTCTTCTAAACAATATGTTCAACATCGGTACATATTAGTTCAAAGTGCTGGGTGTGGAGGGTCGCATACGTCAGGCGTATTGACACCAGAAGAAGCAGAAAGAACAGCCTGATCACAGGACTTTAGAAGAGGCCAAGTGCTGTGTGCACACACGTGTTGTTGGACAAGTTTATTTTCAGTCTTGGTCATCGGACGCACGATAATAACTTCAAGAAATCGGTGAAAAAAAAACGTAATGAGTTGTTTTTCGTCCTGCAGCGGCGTTCAACAGGAGCCACATTCGGGTCAAACCGGGTTCTGTGCGTCTCCGAGGTAGAATTTGAGTGGTTTCTAAATGTTTGGCCTTCATTGGTTAACACTGTGGTGACACCTAAATGAATTTGAACAATGTTTTTGACCTTTGAACTGCAGGTTTTTTATTGATTGCCAGATTTTCAAACAGGCAGCATGACTAAAGTGTTAAGCATTCAGAATTTACCCAACCTGTAAAAAGTGAATTGAATGCCGCTGTGAGTCGGGCCAAGGAGATGTTCAGGCTCTGTTTTTATCAAGCGTCTCTGAGTGAGAAATCAATTGGAAGTGGGCAACAAACTCTCAGAGTGACACAACTTTTTAGGAACAAACTGTGCAACGAAATGACTCCCATCTCTGCTGATATTTAGGGGAGCTCCCGTGGAATCCTAACCTGTTAGCTCAGGTGGAAACGTGTTACCGCGACAGAAAATCATCATGTTAGATACAAAAACAACAAAATCATTTCCGAACTTACAGCAACTGGGAAAATACAACTTTTAATCTGTCACGACCAAGCATTACCCTCTGTGGCTGCGTGCGCCCAAAACTGCAGTCCCTCAAACGTCCACATGAGGCTGGCTCCAGAAGTGAGTCAGTCTCCATAAGTCCCCATGTTCAAACGTCCAACTTCACAGCAGAAATTAGCTTCGCAGGGCTGCCAAGATGGCGGCAACTCCTCGGGGTGTCGTCACAGACTCAGCGTCTATATTTATACAGTGTATGGTCACGGCCTACAGGTCCGGCTGTGAATCAGACAAGTTATGACGGGTTAATAAACCTTTTTCACAGCAGCCATTTCACATGAACCAGTAGGTCAACACAGGTGTTAGCAATGATACTAATTAGGGTTCAGCAGTGAGCCGACGTGCACCACAGCAGCACCCTGACTCTGTCTGACCTTAATTAGCAACACGCGTGCCCACTTACAGTACTATTCATGTCAAACGGCTGCTGTGAAAGAGCTCTATTATTCATTTATTTAACACAGAACTGGATCAACTATTTTCTTATTATAAACGTTGTTATTCTTCAGCATTAACTCTTCAGAGATCTTTGACACTAAAGTAAATCTCTTTTGGATTTTGGACGAGGTGTCCAACAGGAACTTTTCCCTGTTTTTTGGATGTTTTACAGACATTATATTCACCGAAATGCTTGATTAATTAACGGTCGTTGCAGACGTCATTTAAAATAACGAGGGTGGCATTATAATATTTGAGAAATAGCACTTATATAATGTATAATTGGCAAATATGAGAAGATTTATGCTATGAATCTGGCATATTTTTTTCATATAATCTAGATAACTTCACATAAGTAAAAGAAACTGCAGCTGTCAGAAAACTAAGATACGTTACATAAATTCCTGCCGGTGTGAGATGCTTTAAATATCTCCGTCCTCTTTGGTTTCTGGTCCTGCTCGACTCCGTGATGCTTGATAAATAGAGAGCTGTTTCTCTCCAGCTCTCCCAATACAGTTCACTTAAACTTTAACAAATTGAAGCAGTCGCACTGTCCACACCGGTGTGTTTACTCCTTTACCAGAACAACGAGGAGGAAAACCTGCCCCTCTGTTCCAGAGAAAGAAAACATGCAGATGTCTTTATCCATGACACGAGTAAATCCGGAGCCGAGCGCCGGGTATTTGTAGAAACTGTCCATGTGTGTTGAATTGTGTGTATATACACACACACACACGCCGTATCGCCTCCCTACTTTAGATAACAAGCCCGGTGTGTGCAGACGTGGATGTGTGCTCCGCTGTTCACCTTATCACAAACTCCAGGCGGGGGAGTCTTAACGCGGCGATGGAGCGCAGCGTGCCCGCGCTTTGCCGCCGCTTATTATTATCACCATCGTCATCTGGATGTCATTTATGGGTGGAAGTAGTGTACATTCAAGATAGCATGTCCGGAGATATGAAGTGATTCATTCAGTCGCTGATAGGCATCGCAGGCTGCTTTCAAACCACCTTTCTTCCTCTTGTGGCACGTTTCCATGATTATATGTTAATGCCATATTTAGATGACAAACTCCAAACGCGCCCGCGTCATGAAGGAGGCCTCGGTAGGTGTCGATGCTGAATACTCGTGCTGCCAATAATGAGTGACAACGATGATGCAAAACACATTATACCCCGCGGACGGAGGGATAATTATAGTTTCTAATGTGGGACCAATTACCAAGACACATCAGGCTGCAGAGCTCTGAATGTGCAATTGGATTTAATTACATGATAGAAGTATGGCTGATAGCAAAGAGAGGATGAGGAGGAAAACACACGCTTATTTCCCTCAGGTTGTCCACTTCCGTGCGGACGTGCTGGTTATCATGAGCAACATATTCCAGAGACGCCGTCAGGCCAGTGCTCGCCGAGCACTGGGCCACATTTGGCGATTTTTCACGGGGCAAACTGCAGAGGAGGGGTGGGTGGTGACCAAAATGGAAAGTATAAATTGTCTCCGAGTGCCGCAGGGTGTGTAGGCCGGACAGCCAGGCTTGTTGAGATTTGTGGACAACTGCTTCCTTTCTTCGTGTACTGCATCAACCCAGCATGACTCAGGATTGTTACTCTAATACAGCGAGGATATTATCATCAATGAAAGGGCCTCTTACTACCAAACACACAGAAAACACAGGAACCCAACGTGTTCGAAACACACCTGTGCTGCTGCGTGTTTCTCATCTCTGGTATAAATAGCTGGAAAACAGTCTAAAACCTTGAGGGAGAATATTTTCACCAAAGTCAGACACTCTGCTGGAAATCCCAGCTAATCCACACGAGACACAGCCTGAGGTCAGAGCTCACTTTTGGGTTTGACTGGCCAGTTAGTGAGAGCTGTCAGCTCTGCTTTATTCTTGCTACAGCAGCGGTGATGAAGTGGGAAATAAAGCAGGTGAGCTACTTCCACTCAGTCAATAGCACTCTCGCTTTTCTCCACAATAGCGGCTCCTTTCTTCTCTTCACTATAAAACCCATCGCCCAAACTGAGCAACCATAGCTCGGCTCTGCAGGACTGTCCAGCTTTGGACTTCTATTAAGAGTTTTTTTGTGTGTCTGTTCGGTCTAGTGTAAGATGCATGTCTGCCTGTAACGCCTTACTCAACAACGTGGGCTGTGCTAGAGCGTAAATTTGCACAGGAACTAAGCGGGGCGGCTCCCTGGGCTCCCTGAAGGTGTGGAGGATAAATACGATGCAATAAAATGATACCGCCGGCATAAAAACAAATATAAAGTGCATAAAAATACAACTCATCATTACCCTGAATGAGCGGGAGCCCTGAGCTTGTTTCTCTGCATAGACTCTTAGTGTGTTCCTTGTGTCCAGTCTGCTTTGCATCCAAAGATGTTCGACTCTTACTCATTCTGCCCGTGGGCTTACTTTTTGGATGTTTCACGTGGCCGTCACACAGATGTACAGTATCTGGTCATTTTTCAAAATAAAACATCTCCCAGATCAGATTCATTCTTTCAAATGACCTACGGACCAGTACCGGCCCTCCGCCTGGTGGCTTTGAACTTGAAATATACAGCAGGCATCATCAGGACAACACATTTTAAATAACTTGCTAAACTTTCTCAAAATGATGCTGATTAGTCTCAACTTCGTGTTTACCATCTGCATCTCCACTGGTTTGAACTGCAGTCCAAATATTCTGGACCATAATTAGGGAAACTCTCTCGCTCGGCGGTTCGGGGCAGCGTGGCCTGACTGCGCGGCGTTCATCAGCGATGCAGTCAGCTAAAATTTCAAAGAGCCAGAACAAAGACAAACTGCTGGTCGCAAACAAAAGTATCCGCAGCGCTGCCGAGCTCGGCCTGCCTTGCTCTGTCAATATTTACCTCTTGCAGTTTGATCTCGGCTCCGACTTTAAGCCCGTCTTTTTCCCTTAATGAGATTTGTTCTGCTGATTCTTCGTCGGCTGCACTCGATGATAACCGGGAGCCATGCAAAGGCGAGCAAATCAGGCCCAGATCTGAAGTGAGACGCCATAATGAGCACAATTTCTAAGGCCCCCGCTGCAGGAGAGCCTAATGCCCTGTCAGTAACCTGCTGTGTAGTAATGACTGTGCACGTCAATCTGTAATGCCACTTCCTCAAACGTACAGGCAAATACAGACATGGAGGCATGTACACCCATGTGAGGACAAACAACGATCTTTCATTATTTTCCTCCACCACAAATACACTAATGGCCAATTATTTGAGACTTTTCCAGCCGTAAAACTATGAAGCGTTTTAGCTGCAAATACCCAGCAGACTCCGTCCTGTGAACTTGCTTCGTGACGACTCCGCGGAGAAAGTACGAACCCTCCCGAGGTCAGTGACGAGGGCGACGGGGTTCAACCAAAACAGGCCGGGCTTCTCTGCACTGGTGACATTTGTGGGACCCGCTGAAGTCCAAAGCTGTATTTCTTTTGCCTTATAAAGAAGTGTTCGCTTCCATGCTGCTTCCTGGCTGATAGCATTCATTGCATTGTTTTCCCCAGAACGTTACGACGTCTCTGAAAAGAGCAGCGGTTAGACCCCGTGGCATTAAAACTCTGCACTTTGAGCACTTTTGTTGAGTGCAGGTCCCCTCCAGCAGAGCGGGTCGGACCTCTTTGACTATTGAGGCAACATTTATACTGTAGGTATGACATTCAGGAAACAGTAAGGATGAAGTGGAGCAGAGAGAACACATTTAAAGCTGCCGTCCCATGAACTGGACGATGGGATCATTCCTTCAACCGACGGCAACTCCTGCCCATTGATTTCAATGGTAATTTGAATTAAAGGCGGCAATGTTGCAATAAATCTGGCAAGAAACGGCGGGAAGTTCTGGATGTTGGCTTGTGTTGATTGTTCATTCGTTAGCGTATTTGCTGTGGCTGAATGCAAAAATAAATGACGCATTTTAAAGAATATTAGCAAGTTTTGGCAAAGCCACAAACAATTACGAAGCCGGTTTAACAAGCGTTTTATTCACCTCATAACCTAAAATGTCATTTCGTCTGGTTTGTCATAAGTTGCATATCAAGCTCACAGTCCTGGCATTAGTCTCTAATAGCTGAAGCAGAGGGGGCTGATTCATTCAGCTTTCATTGGTGGAAATCACCCAGCTGGTAGGAAATGTAGCTCGAGCTGGCCAAAACCATTTTTTCCTGCCCAATCAAATAAAAAGGACAATTGGCAGGAAAAGCAGCGAATCTGGCAACACTGAAGCGGTCTGTAAACTGCGATGGTGTTTACAACAGACTGCTGGCTAATAACTTTTAACAGTCACATTTCTTTTCTGTTACGAGTTCGACTAACTTAAAGATTTGTCTTGTCTGCTCGTGCCTCTGACTCTTTCTTACATCTCAGCACTTTCCCCGGTGGCTACGATGTGTTTATTATCTGTAGGAATAACAGGAAAACTATTGAAATAAAACCCAGCGAAGTGTTTTTTTTTAATCAATCCGCTTCTAATAAGAAGTGATTCTACATCAACACACAATTTACTACAAAGTTACAACAGTTTTTATTTCACTGAACTCCGCATTTAAATATTTTTCCTGTCATGAATATTTAACGTTGCAGTAAAAACATCGGATTTGAAATTTTCAAATTTCACGAGCTTCTAATGTGATGCTGTTAAAAGTTTAATTACATCATTAATTAGGTAAAATCTCATCTTCCAACTCTTTAAATTTATGTGACTGTGACTGTAATTCATACAGACGTAAAAGCATTACTGACCTTTTAAGGCTGACTAATACATTTGTAGAAAATCGTCACTAATGAGGCTCTGCGATGATTCAACTTTGTCCCCCTTGCGTGAAAACCAAGTGAATAAAAAGACAAAATTATTGCAAACACCAGCACGAGTCGGACTTCTCCTCCCGAGCCGTGCGACAGGCTGCAGAGGCGTCTGGACCGTGTTTGGCTCATTAGCCTCTGAGGTGTCGCGCAGGATGTTGGGCCGCTCTTTGAACATGTGGCTGTGTCGAGCTTTGGACTCGCATCGACATACCGGTGACATCAAAGAGAATATGAGAGGCTCGGAGGTACAGCGCGGCATATTGAGGCGACACACACACACACACACACACACACACACCATCAAAGTGAGAGAAAGAGAGAGGAGGAAGAGACATTAAGAGAGAATAGTTGTTGAATGGTGGTGGTGTCTCATTCTAAGGTAAAAACATGATGATTCTTATTTCCAGCTGATCACGCACCAATGAAAACACAGATATGAATATTATGTTCTGTAAACAGAGCCGCCTTAATTCTGACACACCGGACCTTTAAAGCAGAAATGTCAACTGTAGAGCTTTAAAACAAACACGCAACGTTAAATATAAAATGACAGTAAATTGCGGCTGTTCCTCCTGAGGCTATTTTCCACTTAAACAGCAGGTAGGTATGGCGTGTGGGACACAATGGGCTTCAATTACGTTAGCGCTGAAGTGCTTATCCTGATTCGAAGTGACACCGGAGCAGCAGCTCCAACTTTGCCGGAGACACGACGACTGTCACTGATTCATGGGAGCTGTAACATTTCCGGAGCGGAAATGTGTAGAGCTGTGATGTGAATCATAAAGGAAACGATGGAGAGACGAGGCGAGCAAAGAGGAGTAAAAATACCACACTGGTAAAACAAGCTATGGAGGAACGTCAGGAGCAGGATTTCTTTCTGACACTGTCGCAGGGGAACTAGAAATACGCCGAGTCTGTGACCTTCACCAATAAAGACGGCTTTTGTAAACCTAAAAGTCTCCTGTGACACCCGTCGTGGGGGTTTTATGATCTCCCGTTGCAGCGCGGCGGCCTACTTATTCCCCGTGTGGATGTCACCGCTGTCTGCTTAGTCGCGCATGAAGAAGGAAAACAAAATCCAGCCGAAGAGCGAGCTTCCTGCAGAGACGCAGCGCCGGGTCAGAGCGACGGCTGCACTCTTGAACTTATCTTCTGATTCTTCCCACACGTGGGCACAGCTGCTTTCTGAATTTTGTGCATACATGTTAAAAAAAAAAAAAGATGCTCGTCGTTGCTATGGAGTACATTCTCGCAGCCTGCGAGTGCAAATAGCAAAACAAAGAAGCGGCGTGTAGGTGTGCGGCCGTGGGCGTAGTTGCACGCGTTATGTGCCCGTGTTCCTAACAATGCATCAGCGTACGTGATAAAGTGTCTCACCAATTAACGGGCCACTCTTGAACTCTCTTCTGTTCTGTTTGAGCTCGGAACAATCGCACCGGCCGTGGATTTAACGTCGTTCCTCCTTAAATATTTAAAGCGAGCGAGCGTGACTTACAGTGTCTCGTTACGGCCCTTGAATGACAATGCTTTGGGTGAAATGAAACGGAAAATGAACAAAGCTCTCACGGAAAACGTCTTAATGATTCTTAATTATCTTTGCCATGGTGCCAAGTGATACAATAGCCATGTAGGACACTAATCCCTCTTACGCTAACTACATATATTAAGCGAGTGTCTTTATCCACAACTTGGTGTGGAGTATTTAAATTCCTCTGCAGGTGTGTCAGTGATTGAACTCCCACACACCGCTGCTGTGAAATTAAGAATGTCTCTGCCCATTGTCTCTCTCTATTTGTATGCCAAAGATGTCTGAGTTGCCTGTGGATGTTCAAAATCTGATCTTTTTTAGTTTGGTGGCGTGCACAAGATTCCACCCCGCGGAGGCGATCAACGCCACAATGCAAAGTCTGTAATTCTTTAATCAGTCTAGCACTCGCAGCAGCAGCCTGGGTCAGAGACGGATCTTTGAGCGTCACTCTTAAACATCTGTAATCAGCAGCTGCAGTCTGCGCCGCTCAGGGCTCAAACACTTTTTTCCCTCTTTCTCCTCGACCTTCGGTATCCATTTTCTCTCCTCTGTTCTGCCAGGTTCTGAAGTTTAGAAACCAATTTCCTTCAGATGATAATCCATGCCCGGCTGCTCTGTTTAATGTGAGAACAAGGACGACGATTGGTTTTTAAAAGGCCTCTTTTTTTTTCTCCTTACTCTGAGCGTGTACACAAGTTTTGTGCGGGAGTCTGGCTTATTTCACATTCATGTTTTTATCTGTGCTCTTTGATTGTTTCTCATTTCGTCGTGAATGTTCAAAAGGTGTGCAAAAGTCTGCTCCTGAACCTAAGAGACAGATGTTTGATATGTTTTAGTACTATTTCTGGATGACTTTGTCAGAATACCATTAGCTCTCTTTAATGGAAGTTTTCATTTTGAACCACATTTGCATAAAGCTAAAAAGTAGTAATGTCGGTGTCTGCACAGCACAAGAGCAGAAACAGAAGAACCCACATTAGCTTTTCCACCAAGTCTCCTTCGTATCCAACTCCTGTCCTGCACCTTAGCCCGTTGCATGAGCCACCAGACAAACATTCACCGGGGAACGTGCAGTGCATGCTGGATAGCTAATTAGCTGCACGGCTACAGCATGTAAACATACCTGCAGATGGCACTTGGGTCCAGTTAGACGCTGGTGTCGTCCTTACTCTTTAACGCCACTGCCAACAAAACGCTGTGTGTGATTTGTAAAGCTACGGCGCGGCGCTGTTTGCATTGTCTCTTGTCCCCTGCTGGTGCTCAGCCTGCCAGCTGCTGTCAAACACAGACGCACCCAAAAATATTAAAATATCACAGAAAACAAAACACGGACATTATTTTTGACCGCATAAGAGACGTCTGCATGGTTTTTCCATAGGGCGGTTCAAGTGTAACAGTTTGGAACCATTCAACATTTTTCTGATTTGTCAGACGAGGTTCATCACGTCAGGAAAATGTCGATCAATAAGTCTTTTTCATAGGAAAAGCACAAGTGCAAATTCCATTCAGCTGATTCGGGTTCAACTGGCTCGCTTTCACGGCTTACCGGGCCTCTTGAATGTCGTTAATGTTATTAGTAACACCTGTGTTTCTCCTGCTTTAAGTCACAAAGCGGCGAAAAAGGCAGATTGGGCCCCCACACAGAACAGAAGGGAGGACTAATCAGACCAAACAAGTGAAAACACTTACGCGAAGGCACTTCGTGAGCTAATTTGTACGTGGGAGTTAATCATCCAACAAAAAACGTGCGATCGCGTCAGCGTCAAAGATGGTGGCGTTTCTCTTGACAGCAAATGTTCCCTCGGAGAAAAAAATTAATTACCTTTCAAATCCACGCCGCCGCCTCCATTACGACCCTCCATGTAAAGCACTATACGTTACACGGAGCACAAAGTGAGTCCTGCAGAGCCAGCGTTAAATTACACAGGCGTGGGGAGGCAGGTCTTTACACTGCGCGGCAGATCATTTTTTGTTCTATTCACCCGGGCTTGCTTTACTCCTCTCCTCTCATTTCATGCACAATAACCTCCGCAGATGAAGGGCTTACAGTTGGGGTGATGCGACGCATGAACTATGACTGGGTATCTTACAGCATTTCCATATTACATTTTTAATTAGGTTTTAAATGGCGCTGATATTTAGAGATTCCTTCGAAGCGCTTGCATCGGAGGAATGCGATCACGTGGCGGAGTTTATTTTTGTGCAAACATCTTCAGCGAGGGCCTCGCGGCGTGACACCCATTTGAAGACACGTTTACAGCGCTGTGGGCTGTTGTCTGAGTTCAAAGATGTGTTAGAGGATTTTTTGTGTTCCATTATGGAGAAATAATAATTGCGTGGGCGTTAATTATGTTTAAGTAGCTAATGGCTTTTCTTTGTAAGAGTTTAAAATAAGCCGATTTCGACTAATTGTACTTTGAAGACTCGCCATGAAAACATCTCTCGCATTGAGGTAAAGATATTTTATCACCCTCCATCCATCCATCCATCCATCCCAGACTTCTGATTGCGAGCACGCCCCCGCACAGGTCCTCTGCAAACATTTCTTTTCCAGACCAACGTGGGCAGCATCAACATCCCGCCCCGACACACTCTGCCCAGATACACATCGCACACGCACGGCCACCGTTCTCTCTGCACATTTCACAGACGTTATCAGCCTCGGCTTGGCATTAAGTCGTCCTGGAACGAGGCTTACTGAGAGCCCGTCGATTTTCTCATGGAACGGTGTGTCATTACGTTTGTTTAATCCAGTTAACGAGAGGAAGCAGGGAGACGAGATCAACAGTCATCGACAAAAAGACCAGTATTGATTCTAAGTCTTTCCTGACAGAAAAGTAATATTATCGAGTTAGTGCAGATGTGAAATATCTTCACTTTGTTCTGTTGTGATGTACAGAGCGTGGTGGCTGAAGGTCACGGCGTGCATGCATTGATCACGCCGGGGGAAAGTGAGAGGGACAGACTTGTCTTGATTTTCTGGCTCGCGTTGAACCAGACAGTCCCAGCGCCGCTCTTTGAAATGAGGCGGAGGGCGACGGAACAACGGCGCAAGTCAAAAGGGAAGAAATCAGGATCAGGAGGGAGGTGTACGCCTCCCGCGCACGCTTTGACATGGAGCTCCGTCCTGGAGCTCGCCGCCGGTGGAGGGTTCCCGTGGTAACCCGAGGCTAGAGCGCCGAGCAGCATTAAAAAAACGGCGAGAGCGAGCTGCCTTCCTAAAATGCCTCTGCGCTGTTGCTGTACTACACACACCCACCTGCTGCAAGCCATGCTGCCAGCACACATCACAACCGCCCACACACACACACACACACACACACACACACACCACCTTTAACAATTCAGACTCTCTCTGATCTCTCTAATCTCTGCATGTACAACATCACTCTTCCTCCTGGTGGATTTCTATCAAAACCGAAAGGCAGAACAGTGAAAATAATATAAAGGAGAAAGTTTGCGAGGCGTCATGCACACGCTGACAAACTTTTGACATTTCTTGTTGTTTCACAGTTACAGGAATCCGTCCACCTGCTGCTGCTTCCGCACGCCGCAGTAATTGTCAGCTCGCTGCGTGCCTTTTTGGAAATGCGCCGGATGGAATTCAGGCAGATCCTCAGCTCATACCAAACTCAATTACAGCCGTTTAACACGACGCTGATGAGCGCTGCGTTATCTCTTCGCGTTGTGTGTGTGTGTCTGCGAGGAGCTGTTAAATTGAAGCGACTCCCGAAGGAAAATCTGCCAACCCGTACGAGGCCGCTCTCTTTCTCGCGCGGCCTGACAATCGGAAAAACTTGCATTTCTGAAAATGTCAACTTTTCGCAGACAGCCTTGTTTCCGGCCTTGAACGGCGTGTACTTTTCATTCAGCCGGCGGGTTTTGAAACAGATTTGAAAACACCATTTTCTCAAACAGGAACACCGTGTATCATTATGTTAAGGTTACGGCTTCAAATCTGCGCCTTTCTGACATATCGTGATATCACGTGCCGCTCTTTGTGCCATCCCGCTAAGTGAACGAGCACAGCAAGGTGAGGAAAAACTCCTCCGTCCTTCCTAACCCCCTTTTTTTTTTCTAACTTGTCCCCGGGCTCCTCACTCCTTCCTGGCAGCTCGTGCTCCAGAGTCCCTTTTGTCATTTCCACTTCAATTACAGCCGCCTTTGCGACGGGAGCCCCCCACAGCACTGCGCATTTTCAGCCGTCCCTTGAAAGACGAACCTCCGTCGGCCCAGCGAGAGCGTACGCTTTCGGTTCACAGTGGTCAAACAGTCAAATACATCTCTCACTCCCCCGTCTGAGTCCTCCCCTACCTTCCTGGACAAGCTGTGAGTAATGAGAGTGGGGTCCGAGCCAAGCTGTTTGGCTGTGTAATCTCTTTCATAATGCCCTTCATTGGAGGGCCAAGGGTCATAAATAAACAACAGAGCGGACGGCGGCGTGGTATCACAGGCGGGTGGGAGGCAGCGTCGAAGGCGGGCAGATTGTAAATTGGTCTTGCCTGGAAGAGAGGGGTGGGGGTTACGCCACTGATGACTGAGAGGGTCACACAGTGCTGTGGTGCGACTACTGCAGACACTTATTATGCTGAAGGTGTGATGGGCGGGGAGGGAGAGGGAGAGGGGAGCGTTGAATGGCAGAGCTGTCTGGGGGTTATGTTGACTGCTGGACCTTGTGATGATAGGGAGCTCCCGTGGGGGAGATGGGGGACCTAGAAACAGCGTCCCTCTGCAGATGTACTCTTTGTGTGCATCGACGCGTGACTGGATGTGCACGTGAGGATGTGTCCGCGTCCGTGCCGGCCCGCTGCGGGCGTTTCTTCTCCTGCTCCGAGACGAGCGGCTGGGGCGCACATTTGCAAGTCGCTGCAAGGTCAGAGCGGGCCTCGTTGCTCAGTGTCAAAATGGAGGACGGGAAGGAGGTAGGTAGGTGGGTGGGTGTGCGGGGGTGGGAGGAGAGTCATCATTGTCTCGGCGGGGGGGCCCCCGGGGGACCCGAGTCCTTGTCGAGCCCTTGAACTCCTCTCTTTTCTGCCTGCTCGCAAACACAAAATAAATGCCTGCCTTCCCGAAACACAGACGCACACACAGAGAAGCACACGGGAGGACACGGCGTTCTCATGAATGACATGTACGGCGCTGTTATGCTGGAACAGGTTGAGCTATTGCACAGCGGGGCAACTGTAACGGAGACAAGTGAATTTCGCTGTCGGGTGAATTAACCGCCTGTCCATCCGTCAAGTGCTAGTTACAGCGAGAGCCGCAGTGACTCAGCAAAAACAGCTGGCCTGGTTAACAAACACATATATATGTTTTTGTGGTGGTCCATTTGAATCCAAGCAGGCTGCGCATACTGAACAAAGACACGTTCAGTCTCTCTCGTTTGCTCCTTAATTAACCCATCGTCACCTTTTACATGACGTTTCATACAGAGCAGGTCTAGACTGTACTCTTCTATCTGCCATGTTGAGCCGCCACATTTCTACAGCAGCCCAGAGGAGACAAACCAAACAACTTTTTGTGTTTCTCCTTCGTACTTGCAAGGGGGTTAAAATCACTGACTTCATTGGTAGTTGCCATTAAATCCTCCTGACTGAGTTTATGTTGCTTTCCTCTATTAAATAAATAGATATTCAAATGGTTTGTTGGTCCAAATGAAATATCTGAAAATGTCACTTTGGGATTCAGTGGTGGGCATTTTTCACTGTTTTCTGACAACCAATTAGAAAACATCACAAGAGGCTAATTTAACCACAAATCGACTATTTCCATATCATTTGCCAACGCCGCTCCATGACTGGGATGCTAATCTATGACTGCTGCTACTGCTTCCTTATCAGCACGTGGCTTCCACAACCCACAGCTGTGCCACAACGTTGCCCCTTTCAACTGAAATTAGGCCTAGAAATACTTTTACATAACATACCACCAACACAAAGTACTTAGTATGCTGTGCAGCCCACTTTGAGCCACCAGAGATGGCTACAAAGCCTGCACTCCCACGGATCGCAGTGGAGAGTAAGCATGTGTGGCAGGAGTGCTTACGTCCGGAGAAATAGTTTTGGGCAGAACTTTCAAAGTTTCTCTGTCTTTTTCACTTCAATCGAAGCAGCATAACAGAAATGTTCCGAAAATGTAAAAGCGGATTGTCAACATGTTTACCGAGACGGAGCGTTGAAACTGAAGCTCGCAGATGAATGTGGCGGAAAAGTGTGGACGCGCAGACAAACGCTTACACACTCAATCGACTATACATCCTGCAATTTTCCCTTCTTTGTCATTCTATTCATCATTTTCGGCGCGCTTTCCCCACTGTCCTATTCACTCGCTTCCTTTTGACTTTCTCTCCTCGCCTCTTTTTCAAGGAACGAGGAAAAAAATGAAAAACGACCTAGTTGATCAAGGTGGACTTGATAAATGGCCACAGAAAATTCTGCCTTTTGAACTTCTTCTAATTTTATGTGGCATCAGAACACTATTGTGCCAAAGTCCAAGCCCCCAACGCTGGAGTAAAGGCATTGCGGTGCATAAAAGCCCCCTTATGAAGTGTGCTGTCAGCATGTGGAGGGAGGGCCTATTCATCTACACAGAGTTTAGCTTTATCAAAGTCATGCATGGTTAAGAGTATGCAATCGCTCACTGAATATACAAAAGACTAAAGGATTTGTGTGAGGAGAAAGCTTCACAGTCCACACACCCTGGCTCATTTCTAACATCAAACACCGCTGTTCAAAGAGATAGTGTGTTGTGTATCTGGGTGTGTGTGTGTGTGTGCGCAAACGCCTCCAAGAAATGGAAAGTGTAGGGAGTGTAAGAGAGAAGCAGGGGGTAAATGGTCAAAGCAGATGTAAGGAAAGGAGATTTGCCATGGAAGAGGAGTGGAGAATGAAAAATGTATTGGCTGTTCACTGAAGGTAGAACGACAGTTGGATTTTCGACCACTTTTCACCCTGACACCGAGTCATCAGTGGTCAGCCTCACACGTCATCCTCCAGCCTACGGGAACCACTCAAAGCCTTTATTTTAAGTTCAAACAGTTGAAAATCAAGTCAGCGGTCCCTCGTGAGCCATCAAATACAAAGCGGCTACCACCACAGCCCCAAAGTGAAGCCAATGTAGAAGTGCTAAAAAATAATTGCAGTCCCTCAAACAGCCACTTGAGGCTGGCTGCAAAACAAGTCAAAATGTCCGACCTCACAGCAGAAATAATTGTTATTTTTTATTTTTAGGCTTCGGTAGGGGGGTAGGTAGGTGCCATCTCCATCCACGAGCCACATAGTTGCCCATTTTCGGATTAGCCAGAAGCTGGCAGAAGTAGGACTGCCAAGATGGCGGCATCTCTGGCTGCCGCACTTAAGTTCCATGATAGCTCTTTGAAATTTATGAGTGACGTCACGGAGACTGCATCCATGTTTTATGTCGGGTACTCGGTTTCTAGTTTGGCCTAGTTTTCAGTCACACATCACTTGATCTAACGTCATAGGCAGAAATGGAAACCGCGCATGGAAAGTGATGAAAGGATTTCGACAAAATAAACCAAATGAAAGGGCGGTGCAAGCTACGCAATGCTGAGCTCGCCTTCATCAGAGAACAACCCGCTTGATGACTAACCATTCATCATTAAGTGGAAACAGATAAGAGGCAATCTATCATTACTTTGCTAGCAGTGTTGTGATACCACCATCATGAAGCTGATGGAGCTTGTTGAACCAGACAGGACAGTAGACTACTGACGACCCTGTCGACCCAAAGAAATGAATTAAAACGCCCACATGCCTATTCCTACCAGGCACCATGACTATCAACAGCAAATTTCACAACTGGCCAGTGTTTCTCGAAGCACAATTTGACTCAATAGTGGTGTTAGAGGAAAGGTCAGGTAATCAACAAAATCATTGGAATGGTCCTGTAGGGACCAAAACAACCAGTAACCAATTTAATGCCAATTTGTCAAGTCGTTGTTGGAGGTAGACTTGACCCAAGTTGTGGACAGAGTAATGGACCAATAGACCAACATCGTTGGGTAATGCTTGAAACGTAGTAGTTCGTATGACCCAGCGTCTCAAGAGATGCAGCCGTTTTTCTGCAGTGTTCAGTTTTAGGCTTTTAAAGACCTCATTCATACCAGACAGAATGGCATTTAATTCCTGTTTCATGGTCAGAAATCTGACAGCATGACAGGAAAACCAATATGACAGTAAGGCCTAGAAATATATATTACTATATAAAAGATGTTCAGTTCTTTGAAGCAGGGCATCATAATCATTCCTAACGATGTTATCAATTAAATTAACACGATCTGGACCCAGATAAGCAGCAGAAAATGGATAGAGGGATTAACAAATGAAAACTGATTTATTCATTTAAAATGGCCCATTAGACAATGATGATGAGCTTCCTTGTTACTGCAGCCAGTAGTAGAGAGGCTGTTTGCTACATAGGTGAAAGTCCACAGGAGGAAAAAGACTGTGCCAGCCTCCTGCTGTCACAGCAATCCCACTCTTACTTTATAGGTGTGTAACATCTCCCAACAGCCTGTAATCACATAGAAAAACTTTTTATAGCAACATTACAGCCTACGGCGAGACTTGATTAAACCAAAGGCGAGACTTTTTAATACCTTTGCAGAAACTGAATTCAGTGTTTTTTAAGACTTTGCAAGACCCCAAGATACCTCGAAGAACCAGGCGAAAACCTTGCCGTCTAAGACGTGATGATCATTCAAATAAAGGGAAAGCAGTCTGTCAGGTTTTCCTTAAAGGCACTCGTGTTAATTTGATTTGTATATATGCGAAAATTGACAAAGCCTGAGAGATAAGTTCTAATCCCGCCTTTGTTATCATCTCCACACACCTGGCCAATTGCTGCGTAAAGAGGCTGTGTTTGTTCGATTGCTGGTTTCCAATAGTTCAGATAGGAGCGGGGCTTCACGCACAGTCGAGCCATTCAAAAAGCACTTAAGTTAAAGTGTATCGATGCCTTTAGGTGCAGAAGTTAAGGAAGAAAACAAACAAACCAAACCTATTTTACTCTATTGGCTTTGTGTCTGTTAAAATGCGTACAAATCCGAGCAGAGCTGTGATCCTCCAACATAGAAGAAGTGGTTAAAAAAACTCTAGACAGCTCATGCTGGTGACTGACTGCTTATGGACTCCTCACAAGGATGTGTCAGCCAAAAACTTTAAATTAGCAGCAAAGTGAAATACATCTCAGAGGGGGGGGGGGATCCACTCCGATGATTTCAAAACAAAAGCAGCTCACGACCTTCACTTTAAATGAAACCTTCATTTGTCAAGAGATGCTCTGACTGGCGAGGACCGGCAGAGCTCTCTGCTCAAGTGGATATAAAAACAAAAAACAGCGCTCCGGCACTGCGGTGCTCCATACAGTGCTGCATTGTGCCAGGTTCAAAGGCCACTGTAAACACTGTCTGATGCGTCTCTCACTGATTTTAACCTTGCAAACAGGAAGTGAACAGAGTTTGACCACTTGGGGAATCGGGAGGCGGCTTCACAGTCCTGGCTTTGCTGGAAAAGGTTAAAGGCTGCAGCGTTACATGCGAGCTGAGGTAGATACCACCTCCACACAGCTCGTTCATCGATCTCTGGACTGGTATTTACGAGGATCGCTACTGTCCACGTTGGCACGTCCGCAGACTCCTCTTTAGATTACAGTAACTTTTGGAGTTAAAGACAAAGGAGTCCGTGTGCACTGGGGACAGAGGCCGAAGTTAGTTTTTGTACTTGTTCAAGATCTTTAAATGTTTTTGACATTGACTAAAAATACAGGCCTCCGCAGAACACAATGAGCTGTACCAATGTTCAGCTTCACCACAGTAAAGAAAGCAGACTTGTATACACTAGGGATGTCAAACTGACAGATCAGTGTATACTGCGCAGAACTTTGGTGTTTCTTATATGTGTTTCTTGGTCCACAGCAGCTCCGGCATCATTAGTTTCATTTCCTGACACAAAAAGTCAGTCGGACTTGTCCTAATAATGCTTACATCAACAAGGACATAACGGCATCCAATCAGGCTGTAATGTTTACACGGGTCCTGACCTGATTCCCTTAATGACATCTAACTATTGATGGAAATGTATTAATGCAGTGACCGTGCACTGAGGTTAACCTGCCTGATTGGCAGTTTAGCTGATGCAGCAGCAGCCCCCACGCCGCCGACACGTTAAATGAAACCTTCGTTTGCATTGACTTGACGCTTTACTGCATCTTCGGCCCGGTCGGTCCCAGATACGATCTCGAATCTTGTATCAGCAGCGAGAGAGAGAGATCCTGTAGGGAGGCCGCTCTGTTCTCGTGTCAGCCGAGACAAATAACTTTTCATCCCGCGGACGACTTATTTGAACCCAGGCGCACATTGTAAATCAACTCGCGCGCGCTGCCGACGGAAAGCTGCGAGATGCATCCCCAGTCCTCTCCAGCCTCTGTTTTCAAAGAGACGTTATTGTTCAAAATGGGAGCCTCTTGCTGCTCCCCAATTGAAACCCCACTGCAGTTTCATTTAATCTGACAAGTATAATCTTCTGAGATTGCCCTTTCCCGCTGTGATGTTTGGAAAGCTTATAAAAGACTCACTTCATTGATCTGAAGACACTTTAAGAGGCCTTATTGTTGTTCCCATGCCATAATCACAAATAGACCCTTTGAAATGGAATAATGCCAAACAATGCCAGTCAGGGAGGGAGTTACCCATGCAATAAAGACTTAATAGTTTTATCATTGCTTTGAAATCACACTGTGTGTGTGCTGCTGTCTGCCAGCAGTTCAAGTACAGCTCCGTTAATGTAACCGCAGATGCCGGCGTCGTTGAGGTCGTACAGGATGAAATACGACGTTTTATAGTAAAAATACGATAAACTCTTCAATCTTTGGGGACAAATGACTATTTTCATTGACAATCAAAGTCATTAAGCAGAGTATATATAGTCTGAAGGATGCACACACACCCCCCTTTACCACTCATCAAGCCCTTCACCTCCCGCTGCGCCAAAATGGATTCCCCCTCGAGGCCAGCCATTCAAGGTTTACGTTCCTAATGACCCACAATAATTCAACTGTGATTGATCAGCGGAATCGAGTAATGAGTTACAACCACCACACAGAGACAGAGACTTTAATCTCTGAGGCCTCTTCACCGCTGTATTAAGCATTGTGCTCCCTGATATCTCACAGTGCGGTCAAATAACTCACTGCCATTGGCCGGGGCCCAGGCCGATATCTCACTGCGGTTGGCTGCCGCTTACGCTGAACACACAGTGTGCGGGGAAACCGTGCATGACAAACGACGCCCTGCATTCGCACTTCATTCGGGGAAGGGGGCGACAGATCGGTGCAAGGACAGCTTGAGGAAGATGTATGAGTTGGTGGGATAATGTATTCATAGGGAAAAAGATGGAGAAATTGGTCTTGAGACATGATGAAGCGCCCACTGAGGTGTCTCTGATAAATTATGATGAAGCTATGCAAATAAGGCCTGCAGCTGGATCTCCAGTGTTGTATTAGCCTGTCACTGGTGGTAGACTAATACTCTGACTGAGTGAGCGATGAGTCCATCTATTACTGAAATTTAAATCCAGAATTATGATGAAATCAAGTGAAAGTCTGCTGCAGATACAGTGCCAGTCAAAAGTTTGGATACACCTTCTCACTGTCTCTTGCCATTGGAGGTAGTGTTGACATATGGTAAATGGCTTTATTCAACTACTGTAGTGATACAGATTATGGCAAGAACCACTTAAAAAAGTAAAAAGAAATGACAGTCCATCATTAATTTAAGACATGAAGGTCAGACAATCCAGAAAATCAAAGGAAGCTCAAGTGGTTCAAGTGGCGAACACATCTCAATACTCAACTGTTCTGAAAAGACCGCCAAAATCAGACCCAATCAACAACAAGGAGAACTATTAAGACAACAAGCACAATGGATGGACGTTAGACCAGAGGAAACCTGGCCTTTGGTGTGATGAGTCCAAATGTGTCTTTGTTCGACGCAGAAGAGGTGGTTTCTACATGTGTGGTTCCCACCATGAAGCAAGGAGGAGGTGGTGAGACTTTTGGTGACTTGTTCACAATTCAAGGTCATCATTTGTTTTTGAACAGGATAATGACCCCAAACACACCTCCAGGCTAGGTGAGTGACGTGCCGTGCTGTGTCAGATGATCTGACCCCCACAGTCACCCAACGTAAACCCAGCTGAGATGTTAGGGATGAGTTGAACCAAGGCAAAGCAGTCAACAGAAGTGCTCAGCATGCATGAGAAAGACCATTCCAAGAGACGACCTCAAGAATCTGACTGAATGTCAAGAGCTTGCAAAGATAAAATGCAGAATTTGTTGACTTCAAAGCATCCAAACTTTTGACTGGTACCGGTTAAACAAGAACACATTCTACAGCTAAGACTAG
The DNA here is from genome assembly GCA_023373845.1 of Nibea coibor. Taxonomy (NCBI): domain Eukaryota; kingdom Metazoa; phylum Chordata; class Actinopteri; family Sciaenidae; genus Nibea; species Nibea coibor. The sequence goes on along the minus strand of CM041732.1, from coordinate 5,271,627 downwards.
AATCTAAAATCAGCACTTTATTCAGGGGACCCTTGTTGAGACACCAATGTACACTCATATCTTTTACCCAGCGAGAAGCAGCCTCATAAAGGAAGCTAAACGATGTTAGCACATTACACTCATATCTGGATCTGTGTCAGAGAGCAGCTTCTAAACCCGCTCCAGTGCATTAACTATAATTCATCACAGCTCCTTTCTGTTCCACTAAGCAAATAAGAGAAGAAGAAATCCTCCGACTTGTCGGAAGAATTACCTCAAGGGTCAGCTGAATATTTAAAGAGTTTTATAAATGAAAAGACGAGATAAAGTGCTGCAAAATGATCTGCTTTTAACTGTTTGTACATATTCATATAGAACTCAGTGTGTCCCAGAGTCCTGATTTGGGAAGTAGGGGAAGCAGTTCAAAGAAGTCTTACAGTAGATACTGACTGTTCCTCCCCAAGGCCCATCAACACATTCAGTCCTCTTCAATAAATATTTCACCGCAAGGTTATGCATGAATCACCGTGCGTTCAGTCTGTACATTCATTTTGCGCAGTGCAACTTTGTAGCGTTGTGATTAGCTGCAGCTCCGAAGCCCGATTTTTGTTGTTTTTTTTCTTCTCCCCTCGCAGCCAGAGAACAAGCCACTGCAAACAGATTACCATCATCCATCGGAAGTGTCCCCGAAAATCTCTTGTATTTCAATTAGGCTTCTTCTTGGAGCTCTCCTCGCTGACGAGTTTAGAAAGTGGAATTTCTGTGTGATTAGTGCTTTGAATATCATAATACAGCTGGAGAACACAATGGGTCTGGCTGCAGAGCCGCCGCAATTAAAAATGACATCATGTTAAAATACTCTTCAAGGCTAGAAAATGCAAATTACATGCAGATTAGTAATATGATTCATGTATTAATTTGGAATGCTGAGTGGTGATTAGGTGAGGGGGGAGTAAGCAGCCGCCGCTAATGCTCACAAACGGCTAAAAACAGCGCGGCGAGAGGAAGCGAAGGCCGGCAATTCCCTTCATTTACTCAATGTGAGGGATGACCTTTTCACAGAGTCCCTGCCTGTGGTGCTGAGGAAGCATGCATATGAAGGGGGTTGAACTTTAGCTCGCATGGAGCATCTGACATATGTTGCTAAGTGTTTGTGTCTCCGCGGGGCTGTTGAGGACACGGACAGGGCAGGCAGAACGAGCACTTCTCTAAACGTCCATTATCCGGATTTGGTTTTAACGTCCAGCAGCAACCTCAAACTGCAGAATATCCTCCCACCTCTGGAGGAGGAGGCTGCGGAAGAGCTCCACATGATTACTCCTGCTCAGCCTGTGAGAAAAAGATGAATAATAAGTCTCCCGTGGCTCAGGTGGAGGCTTGTCAAGTCTGTGAAAATGGGTTTGAGAGGAGCGAGCATTTACCAGGCAGGAGATGCTACAGATGCATTATGGGAAATGTAGGAGCCAGCTTTTTTGGAGCTTCTGAATCTTAAGTTTTCTATGCATCTCTTGTGAGCCTCCCCTTACAATAATCATATTCATGTTTTATTCTTTAAAAGGGAGCGACAGCAGGTCAGCACGCAGAAGTGGTATACATCACGTGAAGGCTGGGAGCTTAATTTGAGACGCAGCTCAGCACTGTGTTATTCTTGTCATAAATATGTAATAAACATTGTGTTTCGCTGAGGCGCCTATTCAAATATTGAAAGTTTGGAGTGTAGACAGGCTCAGTACATAATGACTAAAGCTTATGATGGCCTTTTCCAGTGCGTGATTATATCTCATCAGTTGTTGGAGCAGTTTTTGGGCTCATACACAGATATAGAGAATAGAAATGGACAAAAATCTCCATCCAAAATGCCACAATAAGACCAGGCATGCTGTAGTAAATATATACGTTTATAGACTTATTTGTAATGGATCAAGATTAGAAATATGGAAATGAGTTTTTGAGTGAAACATGTAACGCACTGTGTGCGAGGCGACCTCGTTATCGCTCCAAACATCGGTGTGTTCTATCCCGCCGCTCGTGTTCAGATTAGAGGTCAGATTAGAGGATGGAAGACATCCGACACAAGTGGTGGTAATCCGACCCGCAATCGATGGCGGGGAATATATTTCCAGGCTCGATCTGAAGGAGACCTGAGGACAGCAAGGCCTGACACAAATACGGCGAAGCACAACGCACCACCAACCAACAAGCAGATGCGTCAACAGGAGTTTCTTATGTGTTATATGTTGACGGACAGCAATACAACGGCACCTTCCACTGTGTAAAACACATTTGAATAGCTTCATCAACACAGCACATGCTTACGGCCATCTATGATCACAATCTCCAGATGCGTTTTAATTTAATAGTCTGCAATAACAAGACGTCGACTAGAGGACCCCGTCACCGTCACCCTCGTCCTTCTGTTGAAGTACCACGTAAATACGCTGCCTGTGATTATTGTGTTGCTCAGACAGGAAACACTCGAGAAAAGGGAAGCGATCCTCTGGGATCGCACCGTACACCATATTTTCTCTTCAATAATTAATTATGTAATTCTCTTTGATGACAAAGTGAACCCAGAAGACGTTAAAGCATGCAGAGGGTGATAAAGCCACTGCTTCATTAAACAGCGAGATTGAAGCAGTGAACCTCAGAGGCAACAGTAACTTTTATTCCAGGCTTGTTTTTCAGTTCTCAATCTCCTCTGGCATTATTTTTTTTTCCTTCCTTTCTTTCTTTCTTTTCCAGCAGAGAGAGCCCGGCGAAATACATGAGTGCTGTGCCTACCTATTATGAAAAGGGCTTTTAAAAAGCAGAAATAGGCTGCATCCCTGACTGAGCAGCTATTTGACAAACGGACGGGAAGCGGAGGTCAGTGTAGCATGCCGTACCTGACACAGCTGGCTCTCGTTCAAAGCAATACAGGCTCCGTCTCCTCATAGCATCCCTGTAAGAAAGGAAAGAGAAAGGCAGGTCAGGACGAGTGACGTGACTGAAGAAAGAAAATAAGTTGGAGGAAGGAAACGACATGAACAACAAAACACATTTCATCGAAGCCACAGAGACTGCAGAACGAATTGTCTCTTAAACACAAATAAACTCTTATTTGCTTGAGTTGAACTCATTCTGTTCTAAATTGAAACGATGAATCAGCATTGTGCGTTTTCAAGGCGCAAGTCGACCCAAACCGCATAAAGCATCAACTCCACTCGGATCGAACCGTGACACACACTGTGAGGGAAGGTTTAAGTGCAATCAGCTGATGGCTCATCAGTATTCTGCAGGCAGCGGCGCTATCATCTAACTATGGCAACAAACAGGCGTAGACGGTGGAGGGAATCTATTGATGTATGCTCTTTTATGAGAACTTATCATTCAAGACCCACTTACGCCGAGAAAAAGGTCAAATGAAATTCGCTCGCATGATTTTTTTTTTTTTCCTCGCCTGATTAATAAGCTTCCGCTGCAGACGCTGCGCCCACACACGGCGAGTTTCAAATATATTTTCAGGTTTTCATTTAACTCGGGTGATGACACCGAACTCCAGATAAGAACACGCTAGTTTAATTACAATATTTCAAAAATTAGAAATAAAAATCTTCAATAATCATTATCAATTCGGGTCATTGCTTACATTGCTATAGTGTCCCAGGGGCTGCGACTAATGACTATTTTCATTATTGATTGATCTGTCCGTCATATTCTTGATTTATTGATTAGCTGCTTGACTAACTAAATGCCAGAAAACTAAAAAGAAAATGTTTCCTCAACACAAGCACATGTAGTTTATTGTCACAGGGGACGAAAGAGAGCAGAAAATATTCACCTGCGAAGCTTAAATCAAAGAATTTGGACGTTTTGGGCCTAAAAAGGATGAATCAAACATAAACATATTGCAGCTCTGAGTGCCCCTGAACTCCAAGCATCATATTTGAGGAGCTGAAACAAGTTAAATATAATAAAATGGCACAACATGATCACTGATAATTCAACTAGTTGTCGATCAGTTGTCTTTCACTTAACCAATCACAGCAGGGCTTGTTTAGGATCATTCAAACTCTCTGAGGCTAACCCTAAAGCTCAACTGTTCAGGTCCAAAATGACTTTTTGATGCGGTGAAGTAGTTGCCACATGAGAAATTAATAGGTTTTTAACATATATATTATTTATCCCTGAGTTGAATAATTCAGTTCAATATGTCAGCATCCCACTGAACAAGAAAGCACAGCTGAGCCGAGGCTGCTTTATTTTTTTTTGAGCTGTTTCGTCATTAACCAAAGCTTTGGACAAACTTCGCTTTGTGATGGCGGCGCGGGTGGAAACTTCACAGAGATGATGAATGTCTGCGCCGCGCGGTCGTCCATCTTACAAATATCTTTAATCGCAGCCACAAATGTCAACACACTGGTGGCGCCAGATAAAAAGTCAGGGATCATCGTGCGGGTTTATCCTCTGGGGATCATGAATGTCTGTGCAAAACGTGTCCCTATCCATCTTGTGGACGGGCCAGAGAATGATTTTGACCTGTCGGTGGTGCTGAAGGAGAATGAGAATCACCAAAGTCAGCTCGCTCAATCCTCTGGGGAACACGACAAGCCAAAGGTTTTTAGTTTACAGATATGAAAAGATGAATCAATTGGCAAAAGAGAATCACCTAATCAATGAATCAACTAATTGTTTCAGCTCTGCGACAGCTGAGGTTAAAGTGCAAAGCAGTGAGCACACAGGCTGACATTTCCATCCCAGGTAGAGATCCTATAAACCCGGATGGAAGGAGAACGGCAAATAAAAGTATATACCATGATGGTGTGACTATCTGTCTATCTGCCCTGTCATCAAGGTTGAGAGAGAGAGAGAGAGAGAGGGGGAAACACCACATCAGGTCAGGACGGAGCCCTGTCACCGCTCTCGCTAACAGGCAGAGAGTGGTGCGCGGCGGGTAATTGGGAAGAACTTCCCGGCCTCGGACTTGAGTGGCATGTCTCGGCCGTGGCACGAAGTCAGTTACCTGATCGGCGCTTAGATACATCGAGCTGTCAGCTCGGCTCCGGAGTAATCACAGCTCTCCATTAACAGGCCGCTCACGCGCCGAAATGGCTCTCGGAGATTGAGAAAGAGAGAGAAGGGGCGACGCGTCGAGAAAAACACAATGGCGGATAATGGCACATGGGGCTCACACACAAACACTCGGAGGAGACAGCTGATGAGCAATCACCTTGCAAATTGGCTTACTACACAGATGCAGAGAAACACTTATTAGGGCATTACAAACATGCTTTGGTGGCCTTACTATAGAAGCTAATTCAGACGTTTTTCTCACACATTTAGCTCATTGTGGAAACCTTAATGCCTCCGTGTCTCCATTAACATAATTTTTCTGACGCTGGGAAAAATGGTGCCATTTGGAATGCATTACGCCGCCCCTGTCACCGCGCTAATCAGCATAATATGAATTATTGCCGTCATTACAGTGGGTGGCCGAGAAATAACAATGGCTCTTAATTATTCAACAACGAGGAATAATAAAGGGAAAGCAAATGCACCTTTAGTTTCTGCTGCCAACTATCATTAGAGTTTATATCTCTCTCCTCCTTTGGGAACAGAACCGGGCTCCGGTTTTGTTGTGGAAATCATTTGGAAGACGGTGATGAGTGATGAGCTTGTTTTTACCCTTGAATATACTCCTTGTGTTGTTTGTCTGCGACTGCTCCGTGCAGAGATTACCATAGGAGCCCAATAAAAATGTGCTTTGCAACACTTGTTTTTTTTTCCCCCCTATAATTTCTAGTGTGTAATCGTTCCCGTTTCCGTGTGCTCAAGTGATTTTTTTAAGCTCTTTTTCAAAACGAGATTTTGGTCGTTTTTTTTATACCTGGAAAAAGAATAAAGGATCTTCAGCTAACAAGACTAAAGGCTGAGGTCCGTGTTTTGCATGTGTCGTGGCTGTTTCGCCAGCGCGCCGTGTCAATCTGCACAGAGCAGCTCCGGCTGGCCGGAAGTCAGACAGAAAAATGAGAGAATCCAGTGGATTTTCAAAATAAAACACCATGTGCAAACTTTAATTTAAAGGTCCAGTGTGTAACATTTAAGGGCATCTAATGAAAGAAATAAGATTCATAGCTATGACTCTATTAGTATATAACCACCTGAAAACATGAATGGTTGTTCTTGTTACCACAGAATGAGCCTTCTATATCTACAGACTTATATCCTCTTCCACCATGCTGAACCACTACATTTCTACAGCAGCCCAGAAGGGACAAACCAAACACACTCGGCCACTGCAGTGGAAAACGACCAAATCTGAGCGAGTTAGCAAAGTCTGGTGAGCCAAAGCAGCGTCGTGACCGCGACATGATGGAGATGTAGATTCTTCAGCATCCGGTGGTGCTGGAATATTTTCATGAGAATAAATCAGCTTAATATACATGTTTCTAATTAGCCACATCAAAGGAGATGCTAATGTGTTTTTCTTTAATATCACTGTGGGCGGCTGGTGTTGATTACCTCGAGAAACAAACGCTGAACTCGAAACCATCCTTTCAATCGGCCTCAATTGGTCTCTTCATCTCAAAAGGATTAAAGAAATATGTAATATACAGTGCGATTTTGTTAACTTAATTACGTCTGGGTATCATAACTCCAGGTTGGCGAGGTCCGATTCATTATAGTAGACATTCCTGGAGAGATGAAGACTTAAACTGAATACCACAAATCCGCCGGCACTAGAGGGTTCCTCTGACCTTTCAGAACGAGTTGCCAATCAAATTTTAGCCCATCTTAATGGAGACATGGCGATTACAGCGGACATGATTCAGAGCTATAAACCGCTGCCCTTCAAAAGGAAATGAAGTTACACAATGAGTGAATACAGCTGAAGAGAGACGATTTCCCCATAACAGGAAATACTGTGATGATTTCATCTGCGTGTTCGAGGGATCGCAGTTTCTCTCTAGTAATGGTGTAACGGCTGATCGGCACATCTGTCAGCGCTGCCGTTCATCTGAACGTCCTATTGACACGCCGGCAATCCTGATTGCCCATCAGCGCCGCTAACTGGAGGGTGGAGGTGGTGGGGGGAGTTGTCACAAATCAAAGCACGGCTTTGTGCAGTCTGAAAGGTTGAAACAGATACCGTCAGATCCTGAGATACCCGCCGGGGAGAATGAGATAATTAACTTTCAGCTTGAAGGCGTCCTGAAAACTTCCTGTCAGCTGCTGTTAGCGTTGTTGACAAAGTCTCAGACGACACGCAGCGGATATGGAAATCACGTCGGGCCTTTTTTTTGGCGGGGTGGGTGGGGGTCTTATTTCAATTATTCTGCAGGTGATTCACACTCTGTAGACAGCCTGGGCTCCCACACTGCTGCTCAGTGTATTCACTGTTCACCACGGGAAATGAAATTCAAGGTCACATTTCACTGGATTGAGTTTGAATTGAAATTCTACCACATATCCAGATCACATGGGTCTTTGTCAAACCAAAGCAATACACTGGTTTTATATGAACTACTGCCAGCCTAACACAAACGCCTGCTTTCTGCCTTGCAGGTACAGAATATTGGCTTTTAGGCCAGGCAGACTTTGAATTATTGCAGTCAGACGGACATCTATAATACATTACTGCACATTTCAGTGCCTCCCTCGCTAAGAAAGGTCTTTAGCACAGGCTCGCACCTGAAAACCTGAAGGACTGTCTCCACCTTGACTTTAAGAACAACTTAATACTGCGTTTGAACAGAACCCCTTTGTTGATACTCCCACAAATGTTTTAATGGTTGTGCATCACAACTGAAGAGGGGTTGTTCAAGTTAAATGTTCAAGTTTAGGCCTGAAGACGAGCAAGTCCGCACAGCAACCAATGTATATTCGAGGGACCAAACCTGTAGGGGCAGTAGACTGCCGTAGACATTGGTTGATTTAAGTCTTACTGGCCGGTGACAATAACTTCAGTCTCTCCAGAGTTACCTTCATATGGTTACAAGAGCGTTCAGAGGAAGAGGTAGAGTGCATCGTCCAGTACTCAGATGATCTGTGGTTCCTCTGGTCTGCATGCTGAAGTGTCCTTGAGCAATACTGAACCCCACATTGCTCCCTTCAGTGTGTGAATATGGTGAAGCTCTGAAGAACTGATGGACTGACAGTATATTTACCATTAGCTTAGCGGATGTTGCAGAGGTAATGAGTGACACAGTAGGGGATTTAAATGGAGAGGTGGTGAAGTTATAGATGGACCAAAACTATTAGCTTAAGCATTAGCACTGATGTAGTACTCAGTGCTGACTGTTGATTGCTAGATTCATATATCTGGGTGGGGGCGAACGTGACAGAATTACTGCACGTTTTCTGTAAAAAGGTGTAAAACATGATCAGTGTCTGGTGTAACTAAGTAAGTGCATGTGCATTTATTTGAGTTGATGTTATTCTCTCGGGTCTGAGCGATGTTTTGAGTGGGTTTGGTTTTTATTCAAGAGAAATTAAGCTCCTGATTTGAATACGCCTTCGTTTTAAGAGACGGCGCCCGTTGCTTCAAGAGCATCATATTATGAAGGGTGCATTAAGAGATGCTTGTGACTTTTTATTTTAATGGAAATGACCCAGATCTAATTGGAAATGGCCTAGATCTTGATTACTCTAATTATGCACCTGGAGCAGAAAACACACGGTATACTTTTCTCAGAGCGAGGTCTGTCTTGGTGTTTTTAACACGGCTATGGGCCTAATTGGTTGACCTTTACAATGCGCACGCCATTATTAAAGCCCTAATTAAGGCTCCCATTAGAATCTGAGCTCCTGTCAATTAAGTCCTTAAACACAAAGATTTAGGTCTCTTAGCAGTCATCATCGAAGGCAAATGTCAGCTGATGACAGTAAGAAAAGTCGACCTGTTATTGCCGTGGAGGACTGAAGGACTGTCTTGCAGAGAAAGCGGTAGAAACAACCTGGTGTTAAGTCTCAAAGCAATTATATCACTTGAAATTCGATTAAAAAGCTCAAACACAGAGTTTGGGAAACTTTTTGACTGACGGTGTACATTCTTTCTCAAAGTCTGGTCCATGTAGTGTCAATTAGTGACTCGTGTTAAGATGTTACTGTCGAGTCTGGGGAGAGGGGAAGTGGAAAATGTAACGTTGGAGGAACATTTCTCTCTCTCTTGCCTTTTATATTCCCAGCTGAAGGACGTTATGGACTAAGGATTTACACAAGAGACGAGCCAGATGACGACTTGCTCAACATCCATCAAAACGACCCATAAAACGTCCACTTTACATCTCATATCCGGTGGACAGTGCAGACAAAACCTCTGGAGCCCTTGCGTATGTTTCAAGCCGCCGATGCATATCAAATCAAGACAATTACACGTCCTGTTTATCGAACCCGCGGCGCGTCCCCCTGCCCTCGGTGCCGAGAGCAGCTGCACTCAGGAGGGAGAAATAGGTCACATCTCGCTAGATCGCCTCTGTAACCTCTCACTTCATTATGATCATGTTTAATGAGTGAGATGCTCTCCAGGCATCCGGCATGGAAGTGTGTCATCTGCATTGTGCTACATGTTTGCCTTTAAGCAGGTAAGTGCAACCCCCCCGACGCTCCATCGTCTCCCCGTGCAACAGGATCATTAACTAACACATTCCAGCCTGTGCTGAAAAAATAACAAATAGGACACATTGATTTGTACCTGGGGCCAATCAGTGTAATTTTGACGGCTGGCTGCAGCCATGAGACGCATCTTTTTCCTCAGGATTTAGTCGAAGCGGGATCACTGAAGTCTGACATATTGCATGCGACACATGAATGAGCAAACAAATGATGTAGGCCCGTTCAAACCTGAGCTGATTTGTGTAAATTGTGCAAACGCTGCATGGTAATAAAGTGCAGAGGCTGGAATTTCACGAAAACTCCAACGGACAAATTAGACCAATTAGTGAAATTTCAGAGCGGTTTTGACTGAATGAGACAACCTTGAATGTGAAGAGCGCGTGAATACATTAGATCAGCAGACGTCGGTGATTGGTGGGATGGCGGTGCTAGACATGGAGCAGATTTCATTGTCAACACTGTCGAAAACACAAGCCAGGAAACGTTTAGCACCTGAAGCATCACTATCTAATACACCAGTAATTAGAGCAATCTTCTGGACGCAGCAAGGCATTCAGGAACATCTTTCCGACAACCCGTAACATCACTTTAACATCCACTCTGTCCCACACTAATAGAGGCTGTTGCCTTTTTTGAACAGCAGAAGACGCGGAGGGTGAACCGGTTTTAACTTATTAACGCGAGCGCTGTAAACACTTCACGCCGCGAGACTTGCACAGATTTAAACAGACAAGATTGACGACTTGCGTGTAATTTATTCATTCGGATAGATTTCCTGTGCGCGGATCAAACCATCCGCGGACATTTTTCAGACTCGGAATCTACCACCCCGTTCGTATCGTGATATATTAACGAGCGGACACGGATTGACACGCAGCCCAGCCCCAAAAAGAGACGTGGGATCCACTTTTCTTCCATTTCCGTTGGAGTTTAACATGCTGGAACTATTACTGAACGCTTGCATGGAACACACATGAAAAAATGATTCATGAGTTGCTTTCAGCCAAAGGCTCAGTGATGGTACAGTATGTACCGAAGGTACATCACAAATGCATAATGCTTTCGAGGAGAGTGCATGGGAAATGAATGATATGGAAAAGGTTGTAGCCATGAGAAGCTGAGCACAGAGTACCGTGGAGAGGAATATACTGAGATACTGAGAGCCACAGGTAAAAGGATTACTTCTCCTCTGCAGCCCCAACCTACAGTTGTCATTGCCATTGAGCTTCCTTGAAGCCCCCCACCACCCCCACCCCTCCTTCTCCACCTCTTTGCCCCTGTCAAAGGAAAGGAGAGACAACCCCTTGATGAGTGCACCTTTGATCTCTCTGAGGCGCCTCTGCTCCTCCTCCTTTCCCCCCTCCCCGCCATCGTCCTCCTCTCTCTCCCGTCTGCTGAGGAGCTGTCAAAGAGTTCTGAGGGCTCGGTCTGTCCGCTCAGCTCCCTCATCGCCGCCGCCCGACCGCGTCTCTGGGCTCTTTCATCCTCACGCCCAATGCTTCGAGAGAAAAAAGGCGGCTCCGGTCCCAGAAGGGCCTCGTCACCACCCAAAGTCTAGCCGCCACCTCCTTCTCCTTCTCTCTCCTCAGCCCCTCCGGTTAATCACAGCTGGCTTTTTCTTCCAGTCGGAGGCATTAGTCAGCGCCGGGGCCCCATTCCTCACTGCTAATTGTTGCATTCGCTCCATTAAAGTACAGTCTTGAGTGCTAAAAACAACAAGGCGCCGTCGCTTGCATTGATCAGACCCGCACATAACAAATAGGTCAACACATTTCTCTGCCCTTTTCTGTTTATTTATTCAACTGTCAGAGCTGAAACGGCCAATCAATCCAGGCCCAGAGGGAGGTGTTTCCATCATAGTTCAGCCTCTGATTTAATCTTGTTATTTACACTGTGTGCTCCGACCTCCTTGTTTATCATCGCCACGCACGTCTTGAAGCAATGTTTCACATCAGAGGAACACTTGGACTTGTAGCTGTGAGACTTGGCATGTCCTCTCTGCAGCCCGGCATTTGTTATGTTCCCATGAAGAGATCCAATGGTCGGCCCATGCTTCAACAGCGCAATGAGCCGAGCCCCACTTCAATCCCTCGTGCTATTACATATTCAATTAAATTCTTAGTCTCCCTGCCAGTAATAGTGATGAATATGCAGGCCGTTCATTTCTTTGTGCCACAGTCTCAGATGGAGGAGACATTGGGGGTTGACAAAGCGTGCAAGTTGATTGGTTCCCTCGTTGCCACAGGGCAAACTGGTGGAGGTTAATGTTGCAGGCGAGGGCTAAGTGTTCAGAATGAGACGTGTAACTGGCACGCTTTGTGTGCATCGCTGACATGGGTGACAGAGAAATCACACGTTTGATGGGGGAGATGCCTTCCAAGAAAGATTCCGTCTTACATAACAGTTTGGGAATGCCGTGAGATATAGAAAAGGTCGGAATAAAGACTGGAGCGTTGCGACAATTGCGACATTGTGGCTCTTTTCCTGAACACATACATGAGAGTGACATACATGAGATGAACACTAGAAAACAAATTAATAATCATATTTAGAATGACGTTACGTGATACTAACTAGCTGGCAATTTGCAAATCGCCCCATTAGCTCAGAGTACAAAGCTTCGAAGCAACAAACGCCACAACCGGCTGGCCAATCGCGGCTTTGCCTCAGGTAGAAGAGTCAAAGAGTCAGTTCCTCAAATGTCCACTTGAGGCTGGCTCCAAAAGCGAGTCAGTCTCCATAAGTCCCCATGTTAAAATGTCCAACTTAGCAGAAATAAACATGTTTACAGCCTGGTACAAAAAACAGTTTTTGAGTCTGTAGCTAATTTCCCCGTTCATGACAACTGCCAGAGCGACTCTTGACTAGTAGAAAGCCTGTTCATAACCTCTTTGCTTTGCAATATTGGACTTGGTGGGTGTTGGACTGTGTTGATGTTAGCTAGTGTTGCATACTGTTGACACTGTAGAGAAGCGGGAAGACAAGGCACTCAGCCCTTCACAGAGAAATAACCGCAAGAAAGTCGTAAAGGGCTCATCAAGTTATAACACGAGCCGCTCACCCATTAGCAACGAACAGTGATTCATATGTAAAACGTTTCAGGATGTGACACATGGCACCTTTAACTGCACAACCTCCCCATAAAGTGCCCGTTTTAACTTCATAAACGGCACCTGTTCAAGTCCTGCTGTCGATCATCTGGAGATGAGAAACAGATGCGACAGTGTCAGAGGTGACATTAGGGGACCTGGAAATATTCGAAAACATTATGACAACGTGTCAGCGCAGAGCTTTACTCATACTGCAATGATGACAGAACAGGTCTTGATGAAGGCTGGTCCACGAGACACTACATTTGTATCGTAACTGCAGCTTCCAGTTGTGTAAAATGACATGACTTCACAGATGTCTTAATTTATTCAGCAGTCGGTTGAAATAGCTGGCCGACCGTGACTCACACCTTGCCAAACAAAAGGAGGCAGCCAACGGTTGCCGTAGGAACACCTCGGAGCATCGACAACAGCCTGCGCTCTACATGAAAGGGATTTGTTCAGTCCTATTCCACAGTTATCACTTCTCTTCCAGCAAAGCCATTAAAAGTTCTGAGGAATCGATCGATAGTTTCAAATATGTGTAAAAAAACCAAAAGTTAGGAGCAACTAACAAACTCCGGCGAGCCTAAATTGCTTTTCCCCACACTGGATAGATAAAGCGCTGACCTGATAAAAAATGAGAGTTTGCTTTGAATGTTGGAGCATTAGTAAGCATGTGCTACACTGAAGACATATTCCCTCGACCGGAATAGATAATTTGTTCACAGAAGATGAATTAACACTGGCTGGAACTATCTGTGCCGAGCGCCATCGCACTGACATCTTTAAACAGGCACATTTGATGAATGCTGGCAGTGACTCACTGGATGAGCGTGGTTCTCTATTGATTCAAAGTGTGATTCCAGGTGTAGCAGGAGTGACGGAGGTCAGGCTTCATTACTGTAGTCATTGTTAGAGCCGCGTGGTAGCACTTAGCAATTGACTGGAGAGTGTCTTACATGATTCTGTACTTAGCAACCTGTCACGAGGACTTGAGGTTTCTCGAGAAATGCATCCACCAGCACGACTTCTGCGGAAGGTGAGGCCGACTCCTTGATCAAGCGTCAATAAATAATACAGCATGAGACATCAGAGGCTCCTGAACACTCTTCCTTCCTGACCTCACCATTGACCTTTGACTTCAGCAATTTCTCCACAACAACGGAAGCATAACCGCTGTGCTCATATGGGATTATACAACAACATTACCAACTTAAATAAAATATATAACCAAAAAGTTTCATGTTTTGGGGCAATTTGCTCCCAAATTGACAATTTTCTGTTCCGATCTCTGTTTCCATGGAGATACATGGGCTCTGACTAATACCTGGAAAACAATCATGGACACTTATGTGTAATGGAACCCAGTTTACCACTCCAGCAAGTAGTCTGAGCCTTAGTAACGACCTGCAACCGAGACGACGTCTAGTCCCAGCCAACTGTTTGCGTTTGCCAAACTGAACACCACACATACAAACACTAAAGCGAATAAATACCACACATACAAACACTAAAGCGAATAAATAGCTATCTATTCTGCTGAATCTATGTGCTGAAAAAGCTATTTTTCCATGAACAGATTTAGCCCCTAAGTCTGTGAACGTTTAAACTAATAGGGCTGAATGTGTGACTCAGCTCACAGCTGATGGAGGATGTGAGTCCAACAGTCCAAAACATCAAAACATATTGAAAGAAAATTGATTTAATCATTTCCAAAATTCACAATATGTTTTTTTTTTTATCAAATGAAATACTCAGCTTCAGTCCATATTAGTCAACATTTTCTCTGGGCACACACACACGAGGTACTCACAATGTTGTAAATGTCTAGTTGACCAATCAGATTGCTTGGTCGGCACTACTTGCTGCATAAGATATTAAATCTATCCTTTTCCAATCCTGCTATCTGTGCTGTCCTATTATTTAGCCTTCGTCTGGCTCATACTTGGATTCCTCTTCTTTTATAGGTCAATACTCGTTTTTACAGCTATAAAATGAATACAGATAAAACATTTTTCAGCCTTGAGAGCTTGTCAATGTTTGAGTGAAAAAGGTCTCTGTAGGAATCGCTCTGTAAACAAACTCGATGTTGGGGTGACAATTGGAACAGCAGGAAACACACTCCTCTTCTGAACTGACACTTCAACACACACTTCCTCTTCTTCTTCTTCTTCCCTCTCTTTCATTCATGAATGCTTTGACTGCGCTGCAAGTATAACCAGTTTATCTCCCAAATTTCCCAACCCTCTATCAGCCTCTCTGTCTCTCTCCCTCCCTCTCTCTGCATACACTGTGAAAATCGATGATAGTGACAGAACGTGGGAGGCAGATGCTGCCAGAGCGGTGTCACCCAGAGTCGCTGATGTCACCTCCACTGTACCCTTCACCGGGAACGCTGCCAAAGTGCGACTTTTTACCGCTGATTCAGCCGGCACTCAGCCCAGCAGCCGCGGTGATGTGCACCTCTAAGTGTCACTAACTGGCATGGATGAGTGTTGGTCGTGGCAGGCCACTGCCACATGCCTGTTGCCATCACACACACAGCGAGAGAGAGAGAGAGTAGGAAGGGAAGAAGGTAGGAAGCAGGAGCATAGGAGATGAAGAGGAGACATAGAGAGAGATGGTGGTATGTTTTAAAGGAAGAATAAGTGTGAGGGCAGAGCAGGAGCAAAGCTCTAGAGAGACAGAGAGTAAGAACGCGCAACGCAAGGTGAGAAAGCGAGAGGCAGAGTGGGAAGCAGAGAGAAAGGCGAGCGAGTGAAGTCGGGCTGACTCATTCCCCGAGGCTCATCTCAAAATGCTCTTTCGTCTTCTTCCCTCTGTCTGCCCAGTCCACAGTAAGAGCGCGTTGAAAAGACGCTCCGTCTTCCACGGGAGAAACAAATAATGGATTCACAAAGAGCTGCCTCTTCCTAGTCGAGGTACAGTCCTGGACATTCGCGTCTCTGAAGCAGCTTTGAGCTGAGCACTGACGGCGGGCTCGCGGTGTTGGCTTAGAATTCATAAAGCTAGTGGCGCTACGGCACTGTACTGCACATCACAATACCCAACTTTCATGTTACAGGATTAGGAGGGATCACTTTTCTGGATCAATAGGATTAGAGCTGTCGATAACCCCTCTGAGATGAAAGAATCACAACCTACGGTGACAACAAGGGGGATGTACAAATAAAAGAGTCGCGGAGTCCAAGAACGGCCTCTCGGCTGGTACTTTGTGCTCCAAAACAAACAGTCACTCCAAACCGGAATAATCTGTACTCGGAAGAAGACAAAAATCAAACCGCCCGCGGCGCGGCATTACCAGAAGCGGAAGAAAAGAAAGCTCTGATTGTTCCAGGAGCCCAAATAGAAAAATCACTCAGTGTAATTGGTCTGCCTTTCTTCTTCTTTTCTACCTCTGGAGAGGAGGATGCTTGAATTTGTGCGTGAAGAGAGCCGGTCTTCTAGACCTGCACAATAATAGGCTGCACATACGCCAGTCAATACCTAGCATCAAATCCACTTTGAGATGCTTTTGGCCCCATTATGTCCGCTGAGGCCGAGAGTGCTCCAAACTTACAGCTGGTGCTTTTATTTCCCTGCGCATGATGTAATGCTTCCTGTTTACACCGACAAACCGCGTGTACGCTTCCCCTCGCGCGGCTCTTGACCAGGTGTGTGTTTGCTCACGTTCTGATTCGTGCGGGAGCGTCCGACTCGATGAGCACCGCTCCCACATCAGCACCCACCCCCCTCGCTCTCGCTCTCGACGGTGCCAGATGGATCCCCGGGAAATAGCCAGGGAGAAAATTAAGAACAACAGCTGTCAGATCAGTGAGAGAGGAAGTGAGCGGGAGAAGAAGAAGAAGAAGAAGAAGAAGAAGAGGGAGGAGGGGAAAAAAGAATTCCTGCGAATTCACACAGCCGCGCCTCGCCCAGGTAAAGCCGGATTGACATTCAGCGAACAGCTTATTAGGAAATTTCATGGGAGTCGTGAAGTGATTATCCTGAACCTGTCAGCTGCAAACAGCATGTCAAAATGCCACCCAGGCATTTCCCCCTCCAGGTGGTTGATGCGCTGCTAGAATGAAAACTAAACATGTGTTTATGAGACTGATGGCTGACGAGGGACTGAAGGACGGGGGGGTGTCGGGTGGGTTTGTGTGGAGCGCAGATGGAGGCCAAATAATCCACACGCAAACACACATCAAACATTAACTCTTCCTCTGATGCACGAGAACGACGGTGGGCGCTCGAGTGTGAATGATTCCTCTTTTTTCCCCCTGATGTCTGTGTGTCTGTAAGCTGATTTGATGCGTACGGAGCGGCTAATAAGGGGTGTGAATGGATGAAAGCGCGCCATCCTGTCTCTCCTCCCCGCTTTATGCTGTCACTCCGAGCCGTTTGATCGTCATAAATCATCCATTATGGATTTCAAACTACACGCGCGCGTCATCTGTAACGCCTTTCGCGCGCAGAGGTGGTTCAAAGCGCTTTGCGTACGGCGCGGCGCGGTCACATGGCGGCTCGTCCGTCCCACCGATTGGCTGCTGAGACTCGACAGGTCAGACCGGGCGCTGATAAATTCTCCTCGACGTTACAAATCATTTCTCCAGTGTGACCCACGCCGTGACACACTCTTCACTATAAAGGAAACCAAACAAAAGAAACCAAGCTGTTTCTACCCAATCACTTCTCAATGAAGATTAGTCTTAGTTTTGGTCTTAGTCTTAGTCAGAGAGTAAGATGTGATAAAGCCTGGAGAGGAACACCTGACTCCGCTTGGCTGTGATGTTGCTACAGGTGGTGGTAACAGCTGCTGCTTACGTTAGACTGATAGGTGCCGAAGTCGCGCACAGCGGAGAGGTGCTAGCCCAGCTACAGGACAGGTAGCCACACGTGGGCTCTCTCCACGGGACACGGATGTGCTTTTAGCGAGTGTCAAAGCTCCACCAGCCTCCATGTGTCTGTCTGACAGTAGCCTCTCACGGCTGGTTAGCTCGGACTACCGGCTCTACATGTCACACGCCGCAGAGCCGCGAGACCCCCGCGGCGCTCGCTCGCTCCCTCACACCTCCGTGTGCGCACTTTTGAGGGCAGCAGGGCTGTCGGTGTGACAAAGGCGGGGAACACAGATCAGAGTCTGCAGAGTCACCATGCAATAAAACACGCCGGTGTCTGAGTGCTTTACCTTCTGTTACAGACAGATACTGCCACTTTTACTGCAACTTAACTCGTGAATGCACCTGACAAGGTCATGTCTAAGCATAAGCCTGATTAGACTGGAAGACTTTTTGTTTGTCTTTGTATGATTTATTCATTTAAGTAGATTTCCTGCCTTCCCGAGAGTCTTCGGGGAACTTAAAGCTTTGACCTCTGTACATACCTTTTCATTCATGGCTCTCCTGTCTTTGAAGCTTTGATGTAAAGCTAATTAGACACAGTTAGTGACTGCGGTGTGAACATTTCTCTTGGAACTGTGACTCACTGACAGAATGCAGAAAGCCAGTCAAGTGTGCAGTGAGGGCTTCCTGCGAGCGGCGGAGAAAGAGAGAGAGAGAGAATGACGCAGCGGTAATAATAAACCGTCCCCTGGTTGTTGTCTTGCTGTGTTATTAGAAACTTCAAAGACATTATTCCATATTCATGGTGCAGAATTTCACATTGTCTTTTCAAATTTGAGCTGGTGTGGCTCGAGAGGAGTTGAGCGCTGGATTTCTGCCCCGAACAGGCTGGAGGTGATGACCACGAATAGAAATATATCTGATGTCGTGATGAGTACAAGCTCACTGCTCCTGAGCTAGCAGAGTGACAGAGTTTCACAGCGCTGATAAGACATATAGTCATATCTTATTCATGCATGAAGCTCTGATCACGTCTGAGTTGAGCGTTGAATTAAATATTCCGTTTATGTAACGTTCAAGGCTGACCAAGATAAGCCTGAAGTCAGCGCTGGGATTATTTGGAGTGCAAACTTCGGCGATGCTAAGTGAAGTCATTAAGATGATGATACGATCTGGTTACTGATTCTATTTTAAGATGATTTATCTCATGACATCATCGAGAGGCAAGTTTAGCTCGGTCAGTGAAGGATGGAACATTTTGACTTCAGCAGCATCTAAACTTTAAAGTTGAAGAGTGACTTCAGAGCGGGCTGAGGAGCAGCGGATCAAAGTTTCACCTCCGATCAGCATCGCTGATGATCGCCGATTTTAACCACGCTGATGTCCTGCTGCCATCCCTGCAGCAGAGCGAGGAGCTAAAAAACTGAGTTGTCGTCACTTTCACTGGTGGAAGAAGTACTTAGATCTTCAGCTTTAGTACCAATACCGTGTTAAATTGCTCAGTTACAATTAAAAGCACTCCAAAAATCCGCCATCAGTCAGCCTTTACGTTCACCGTTTCCATCCCCGCAGCTGCACCGCTAGCGCGGCTAAAAACTGGTGTTAACTTGATTAACGGCGGGAGTGAAAGATTAAAAGTGTTGCTACTCTTGTTGCACATATAATTACAACATCTAAAGAGGGCCAGGGTTCGCAGATGCGACTCCCGCAGAGCAGCAAAGGCCAATCAGTGGATGAGAATGTGGAGCAACTCGCAAGGAAAAGTGTGAAATCTTGTGTGGAGTTGCCAGCTCTTCCATATTAATTATATTAGGGTTTCATATCCTCAGGATTCAGAGTGCCTTGGGATTTTCTTTCATGTTTGTTGTGGCCCTCGACTCCAAAGAGCATATTTGTTCTCCGAGTGTGATTTTTCAAATCATTTTGTTGCTTTTACTTATTGAGTTTTGCACATAACAAAGTGTGTTTCCAGCTGTGGGAACGACACGCGAAGGAGGACTTCCCTCCTCCGCGTCGATTCGACAGCAGGTTTTTTCACAGGTCATCGCGCTCGACGCGGAGCTGCGCTCGACTTCGGCGGCAAGTAAGTGACGAGACGGACGCGGGGAAAGTGAAAATACGGTGTTTCTTCGTGGATCAAGTTTAAGGTCTGCTGCGTGTCAGCACTTTCGTTTCCAATTAAAGGCAACAACTCAAGACGGCTGACTTGAAGTCAAGTGTCGTTTCACGCCTTCAGCGTTAAGATGCATGCTGTCGGCTGCATGCTAACTTAGATCTAACATTAGTGTTTAAATGGCTTCATTCTCCAGATCTGCACTTATTCTTTATTGATATCGGCTTGTTTACATTACTTTCCTAATCCTCGATGGTGGTATTATAATTTATGAAGCAGAAAACGCTCCGTTATCCTCAGGAAATCCTCCTGGTCGCTCTCCGTCACCTTTATCGTCCTCTAATGTATTCTCCCAGCGGCCAGCGCAGATTTCTCATTTCGATTCGACTCTTCTTTTTTAGTTTCCCCCTCTCCGACGCTGATTGGAGCCTAGCGGAAACGCGGCGGCGGGTGTATTAATTCCTCAAAAACCGCGATTCGAGACGTGACGTATGGCAACAAGGAATAACACCCAACAGGCCGCCGTCGATTGGCACCGCGCAGTAAGCTGCAGAACACAATCCGGATGGAAATGTATGGGGGATGATAGGAGAGAGAAAAGCAGATATGAAAGGCGCGGTGATTGTTTATGTCGTGTGTGTGTGTGTGTGTGTGTGTGTGAGGTGCTTTTGTATGCATGGCTGGACGGTGGCTGAGGGGACTGATTAGCAGCTACATCTTGTGCCAAGCTACTTCTTAGCTGTACTGATTTCACCCAGCTATCTGTATTCATTTATGCATGGAGCGGCCGCGGAGGACGAGTGCTGTGCAAAACAGAATATTCTTCTTCTTCGCAGGGTCTCCATCTCTCTCAGTATTCAGCACTCACCACTGATAGCTCTTCTGTCTCCGAAGTATTCATTCTCTTTGTTGCCGCACTTCAATATTGTTTAAAACAACATTTGGACATTTTGTCTTCCTTTGTATAGGATTCTGGACTAAAGCACTACACTGTTGTTTCGGATTTTAATGCTACCATACAGCCACCCGCTGTTTGGGAACAGCCTCACTGTGAATAATAACTAAATGACTGTGAAAGGGAGCAGAGCGTCTCGGAGTGAAAGCAAACTGCGGTGTATTATACATCATCATCGGGCTTTCAGCTCCATTCTCTCAATGACATGGCTCGCCTTTGAGGCTGGAGAAGGGGAAATAAGGCCATTTCTGAACACGCCTTCAGAGGTGCTCCGCTGGTAGGACTGCTAGGTTGAGTAGAAAAGTTGGTTAGACCCTGAAACTCCATCCCGGAGCAGGGACGAAAGTATCGGGGGACGGCTGCAATGCCTACGTTTTCTCTTGGAACACGCCACTGAGGGCGCGTTCAGGCAGGGTCAGGCATCGCGACCAATCGCTAACCGCTAATTTATCACGCTAGCCCCGTCGTCGGTGCTAGCCGGGGTGGTGTTAATGGGGTCAGAGCACGGTTGGTGTTAACAGAATGTTCAGCGTCGGCGGCGGTTGTTCCCGCACAGTCAGAATCACTTTTGGCCGCTAGCGTCGTCGTGAACAGGCGACTCCATGCGTGCGCTTAGAAATGTACATATAAATATTTAAAGCTCATTATTACAGTTCTGTTCACACAATGTTAATGTTAATTATTACACCCTTCCTCAGCCTGAGGACTAAAACCATTTTCTGACGCCTCCAAAATGTGATGTGTTTAAATTAATATCAGAAAATGAGACGAGGAAAATCTTTGGTCCTATTGAATGGACTGACAGAGATTGAGATTTGAACCAATATTATAATGTACATGAACAGAAAGGAGGCTCATGTGTTCCCAGTAGGCTCAGGTTTGTTTCTCTGTCTGCCACATCTCTGTCTTTAACAAGCTACCAGCTCGCAAAGTGGCTGAAGTGGACGTGAGGTCGTCGTCTGGAAAAAGACTCAGCGCTCCGTTGGTGTTGTTTTTAGCTCATGTGACGGCAGCTGATGTCTGCCAGGTTCATTGTGGCAGCCCACAAATAGAAAACCCCATGAAGCCAGTCAGGTGGAGCTGCTCCCCTCCGCACTGATGGCTGCTGCACCATATATCCTGCGCTAACACAGCAATAATGGTGCTTGGCACGAACTTTAATGCTCGCTAACATAGGAAGCATTAGCAGCTGAATGTGTCGCCGAGCGCGGGTTTGAAAAATGAACATGTGAAGCTATGCAAACTCAGCATAACAGGACTGGAATGCAGCAGCAGCAGCAGCAGCAGCTACGGGCCCCATGGCAACATGTCGCCAACTTTCCAAACTCACAGCGACAAATATATTGCAAAGATATTAAGGTGATAATTAGCATTTCACTCCTGGTGATTTGGAGGGAATATTTAATAAAATAAAAGATTTCATCAAAACACCTGCAGGCGAGAGAGACTCCAGAATGAAACATTACCCCTCATAATCATCCTACCTGATCAATATTCATCGTGCTGCAGATATCTGGCACTCATATGTGTCTGAAAACAAAAAGGGGAAATGAAAGTCCCTCCAGTCCACGCCGACATATAACCCGCACCTCGACTCCTGGCTCCACGGGAGCGAGTGATGCTGCAGCATTAATTCACCGCATCCGGCCTCAGCGAAGCAGCAGCGTGGAAAAATGTGTGCGGTTCAGAGAGGTAAGCCAAGTGTCCCATCGCTCTCATTAACCAACGAAATAATGACGACAGTAATGACAGAGACTGTAAAACTGAAGTGAACGGACACAGACGGGCAGCCAATTAAAGGAAACAGCTGAATAAATGAGCACAGGAACAACAGACACGCATTAAATTTACTCCAGACCAGATTATGTTATTAGTTTCATATTAATGGATGTTTGTTGTGAAGACTTCAGGTCCAGAACTTATGAATAACACTTTCTTAGAGTAGCTCTGACCACGTCCAAGCCACAGCTTTCTTGTGGAACAAGAAAGACAAGGCTGGAGTACTCTCTATGGAAAGACTGGAGATCCAGAAGCGAGGGGACGGGGATCAGAAAGCAGAGCTGGATCTTAGCCTGGGGACTGGGTGAGATGCTACAAAGCATGGATACTATATGTTCTCATGGGGAATATAAGATGGAGGCACTAAAGGTGCTCACTGAGACGTGGCTGGTTGAACTCACTGAGGACTCGCTGCTAACTCTGGACAGCTTTCAACTTTTGAAACTGCAGTTCCTCAAATGTCCACTCGAGGCTGGCTCAGTCTCCATAAGTCCCCATGTTAGACAGCAGAAATAAACATGTTTACAGCCTGGTACAAAAAACAGTTTTGGTCTCTATAGCTAATTTCCCCATTCGTGACAACTGTACTGAGGGTGAATTTATCTACAACTCACCTGTTCAGATTATAATAAGGCTTAAAGTTATGCAATATTAACTATTACTAGACGGAGAGTGGATCTATCTACTGTATCTTAAAAATGAACAGGCCCTGCAACCATTATTATTTTCATTGGTGAATGAATCCATTCAATTTTGGGTCTCCTACAAGATCAGAAACTACCAGTCGCTCACAGTCCACAAAGGGCTCAGTGCCGTCAAACAGAAGCCGAACAATCACGTCATAAACTGGAAGCACTGGGTGGATTTTCACTCACCGACTTCACAGGCGGATTATAGCCACAATTTCCAATTAATTTTCTGCCAATCAACAAATTGAATAATCGACTTCATGCTCTGACTCAAAGCGACTTCGTTACGGCCTTCAAACCCTGGAACACCTAGGATGTGATCAATAAGCACTTTGTACCGCGGAGCTGAGATATACATTCAAACAACAGACAGCGGATTCACACGGAGCAGCCAATTTACTCAACAAAGGGCTCTACTGTTTCTCTTTGACGGGAGCTGACGGAGTGAATCAGTAATGTGTGTGTGTGCAGCATGTAGGACGGTGGATGTCGCATACGGTGTGAGCTCTTAGCAGAAAATCAGTAGCCTGGCCTCGGGCTAACAAAAGCCTCCTGCGGCATCGTGAATGCTGGATTTCACATGATTGTTAACTTTCTGTTATTGACGAGCATTGAGCAGTCTGCCTGTAATAAATAGACCTCCCGGGCTTTGCTGTTTTATTCATCTGTAAAATGATGTTTAGAACACAATGCCTAAATGACGCACCGCCGGCTCCCTGCACACCCACAGGGAGGTATCGAAGGCAGCGGCGTTAACAGTCGTCTGCTTTGTGTTCATAACTGAATACAATAAGACGCTGGCTTCGAACTCTGCATCCAAATGGAGCCACAAACAGCACACGGGCCATTAAAGAGCGAGCTGGAGTACGGCCCCTCCCTGGCACGCCGGCATCTTTTGATTTATTATCGGGCTAAACTCCTCACTGTACGACGTAGCAGCCGTGCTGATGTATCCCTGGAGACGCATTGCAATAAAATGAACTGCCATTGTTTTCTTGCAGAACTGTACAAATTGCCTCATCAAAGCCACAACATGGGTCCTCCACCTCTAGCCATTAATCAGCGGGAGAGACGCCGGCGCCGCGAAATGTCTTTGCATTTTCTCAAGCTGAGGAGCGCATCAGGCTGACAAGTGTTGTTGTTCCCTGGTCTTACTCGGGGAGACGGAAAGAAGAGCGAGCGGCGGCGTCGTGGCCAGACATCTGAATTTACTTTCAAATCATATAGATTTAGCTGCGGCGAGCGCGCCTTTGCTGGCGTTAATCCTTAACCCGTGAGTCAAAGACAAAGACGCTGAGCTCGGTGTCTCAGATTACACTCTGCCATTAGAAATCTTGCTGCTGCCTTCAACTCTAAATATGGAACAGATCCATAAATGAACGACGCCACTTTGGGAATAAATTAGATGTGCCGCGAGCTGAATCCTAATGGCTGTGTTGACCTTTAGTAACAAAGTTCCATTGACATTCACTTTTCAGAGAGGAAAAAGAGCCCAACTGTTCTTTTCATAATTTCCACCCTCGTGTTCACAGTTTTTCACTTCTAATTGGGATGAGAGTTGTGAGGACGAGACACTTGAATTTCATTAAGTGACCAAAGATGGATTTAATTCCACGCGCCCGTGTGCAGCATGGTCGCGCTTCCTTTTGCCGCGCATGTGCGAGGTTTTGAACTCTAATTGTGTCTCGTTCTTCAGCGGACCACTGGAATCTCACAGTGTCACACAGTATGCAGCAACTTCGATTAGTTCAACTCAATAAAAAGCAAACCGAGCATGTGTTTCCGCTGCAGCACAGAGGCTTTGTACAAAGTGTGACTTAAGCAAAAAAAAAAAAAAAAGCCGGTGACACAACAGGATTGGAGCTCCACAGCTCTTATGCAACAGAGCAAAACAAACAAGTTATCCCCCCGAGTGCTGGCCTGCGTGGCCACTTAACCTGAAAACACAACACCGAGGCGGGCAACAAATGAAACTTTCTTTACTGCTGAGTAATGCAAGATGCACACGCTATTAGGGATGGGTCTTACAACGTTCAGACCGCTTCCTGATTGTTCAGAAGCAGGATCGAGCCTCTGTGCACGGGGCTCTGTCGGGTGAGCTGAGCGAACATTTTTTGGTATCTGAACATTCGTTCATCGAGTCTGAGCGCAGTCCACCCGCAGCCGAGCAAAAGAAAGTACAACATCTCTGTTACGGTGTAAAACTGGTGACCTCGTGGGGTGATTTCATTATTTTTTCAGGTCCTACATTATTTTTGGGTTGCGAGTGGTACGAGCGGGCAAGAGGCTCTGATGCCTGAGATAACGAGAGGAGTGACCTCAAGTCAAGGCCAGGATGTTGATGTGTTGATCATTTTCTCTTGCAGGATATTTTGAGAAATATTTGATGTGAATTAGTCTTCATCTGAACTTGAAAAACTTTTTTTTACTACTACTACTACTCCTCACCACAAATCTGTATCTGTACAGACAAGCTTAGTGCTTCTCCAACAGGAGCTTTACCTCACGGGAATGTCCAGCCTGGGAGCCGTGTGGTTTGAGGGTGGGTGCATGGTTGGAGGATGGAGAATCTGAGTCTGCAAAACAGGTGAGCTATGAATTACGGCTTGTTGTCAGGGGTTGGCAGAGTAATCGAAGCGAAATCTGAAGCTAATCAACGATAAGTCTCGGGATGCACTGATTTCGTGTGCGCGCGCTTTAAGCGGCCCGATGGCTGCAGTCCCAGAGAGACTCTGCAGTGATTTACACCAACTTACAGCAGCTTCATGACCAATAAATGAAACCACAATAAAACTGATCAAGTGCAACAACAACCACTTCCCTCTACTTAAGTTACTTTTACACAAATCAAACCACCGACTGTTCTGACTGCATCAGAGTCAGCGGTCAAAGCCCGGGACGTTGGAGCCACCATAAGCAGAGGTCACAGTTCAGTTCTTGCTTAAACGTGGGCGGACTGAGAAGTTCTTCAATATATTCCATGCATTCTTACACCGATACTTCTGATGCTGCTAAAGCACTGCAGATGCAAGGACGAGGTCATATGTTTTATTGTGCGTCAAAGCTCCCACGGTAAGAGTTTCGAACCATCAAATGCTCCGTCTGATTCCGACCAAAGGGAGCACAGTCGACGCAAACTCTGCTTTCAGACTGGCTTCATCCCTTCTGCAGAAATACCCCCAAAAATTCTCCCTGTGAACCTCAGCCTCTAAATCCTGGCTGCCAATCCAGCCACAATCCCCCTTCACAGCGAGAGCTTTCACATAAAAGAGCTGCTTCTCAGCCATTCACTAAATATAAACTGTGAAGTCTCACAGTGTGGGCCCGAGCGGTCATGTCCAGGACTGATTGCTGTCCGTATCTCATAATTACTGCGTTGCACTTGTTCCCCCGCTGAGCGCGGCTCATCCTCCAGTGGGGCAGTTGTCGGCTCACCTCTATCAGCCGGTGGGCGGCAGGAAATCAGGGAGAGGCTGAATAATTCCGGTTTGCGTGCGCGCGTCTCACACCTCGGTAAACACGGAGGGATGTAAATGCTCTGGCGTGGTTGCAGCAGATGGTGACCTCGCGCCTCGCCAAACTTGTGGAGGGATGGAGGCGAGGCATTGCGTTACACAGGTGGTGGCGGCGGCGGAGGAGGAGGAGGAGGAAAGCGAATGCGCTCAGCCGCTTGAGCAGCGAGGTTTCCTCGAGCAACGCGGCCACATCCACGGACACGACTGTCAAATAAAGCGCTTAAGCAATTTGAATTAAAACGTCACGTTGGTCCAAAAATGGAGCTTCAAAATGAAATCCTGAAAGGAAGCGACGCCTTCAAAAATGAACCCAACAATGGTGACGGAAACCAATATGGTGACAAACATTAGCGGGAGCCGCACTAATCTGGAGCTTTTTATTGCTTCTGAGAGTTACAGTGTAAAGAGTATTATGAAGGCATCCGCCAGAGATTTAGGCACTAATCTGCTCTGACAAGCACAGTGTCATTGATTATTAAAGGCCCAATCTATAATCCAAAAGCGCACAGAGGGGACTCTTTACTGCTGCGAAGCTTCTGTACGCATTCATTCGCTCATTGTCAGGAGCCTTGATATAAAGAGTGACGGCTGGGACGGCTGATAACAAGTTTGCGATGAAATGTTCATGTTGGAATATATCTTTGTACTTTCTCGTGATGTTTCAGCCTCTCCTTGAATCCGGGCACCATCTGCAGCCGGAGTGACATTTAAAACACGCTGTGGGGCTCGCGGGGAGCGTCGCGCAGTCGGCGCTGTTTTGTTGAACGCCGGCGTTCGCAATCTGTATCGATTAGAGTCAAAAATAATCAAATGAAACAGAGTCAAATGTCATCCCGATGACATTAAAGTTCAATATCTGGTTAATCCCATGAAAGATAACGCTGTCTGTTTACTAGCCCGGATGGAAACTTAAAGGCCAAGATGTCATCAGCAGAGGAATCGCTCATTAACAATGAACTGAAGAGCCACTTAATGAGCAAAGTAATGATATCCATGAGGGGAAATTACAATACTTTACTGCATCGTATGCGTTAATCTGCAGTAAAGCTAATAAAACTGATCTCCCTCACAGCAGCATGGCTTCGGCTGATATTTATTCACGCTGGAACGGCGGCTGAACTCTATTGGGATGGATCTTCTTTGTTAGGGAGACATGATTTCACCGGTCGCAGATGAAAGAGGAGGGGAACGCCTGTCGCAATTAATATCGCGCCACTTTTCGCCAGCCTGTTTTATTATGACATAGGCCTATCGTTTGCTGGAACGCGAGGAACCTCTGGGTGCCAAAGTCTGAAGCCTGGCATCCGTCTTTGCTCCCCGAACACCTGTAACGCCGGCGTCTCTGTACGGTCCAATCCATCCGTTTTCATTTTTCTCCATTAATCTCCCAGCCTAGTAATTCAGTTTTCATTTGTTCCTCGTCTTGCGGCCTGGTGAATGCCAAGCCCGTCGTAGCGAGACTCATGCCAGATGACTGCTTAGCGGTCTTTCTTTTTTTTCCTCCCCCCCTGCAGACGGGAAGCCGGGGGACAGATTAAGCTAACTGCAATTACAGGCGAACAGCGGAGGGGAGGATTCTCTTCGTTTGTTCTAGACCTCGGCTAACCCTGACCAGTATCTGTGCACCTGGCCTTGTCCCTCCTGGGCTCCTGTACTTCACTCAATTAGTGAAGAGCCTTTATTGCACCTGTGCCTCCTATCCAGCAGTGCGTACGTGGCCTTCCTCTGACTGAAGATGGCAAACATCCAACAGCACAGCGAAGACGAGCCTTTTCATGTCTCCTTTTCTCTGATATTTAAACCGCAAACACTCGTCAAAAATAGAAACTTTGAGTGACTCTTCAGCCTGACACTTCCTGCGAACGAGAAAAGAAAGAAGAGCCTCTGCTCTTTCTTTTAAAAGTGACATTTTTCGATCTCCAACCTAAAAATAGTCCCCGTTGACTGCAGCAGTCAGTCAGTCCACGAGAGGCGGCCTTTTCTGCATTACAGATGAAACATCACCGCCTGCTGAGGGTTCAGAAAGGAAAAAAAATAAAAAATCAGCCTCCACTGTGATTTAACCATTATAAAAACGGCCTATCGCGTCTAGTTGGCCTTGAGGAACTGACTCCAGCCGGCTCTTTATCATGGAAACACAAGCCCCCCGTGAAATTGAAGAAAACACAAACTACAGATAACGCGAGCCCGGTGCGTAAATTCTCTGCACGGCCTGCAGCAGAGGGCTCGGAGGGGATTTATGGACAGGGGAGATGACTTGCAGTTACGCTATAGGGTGTTTAAGTCCTTTTGTGTTTGCCCGTAAAAAGAAAATACACACGCGCGCGGTTTGTTTTGTGCTGAGTGTGTGTTTGTGGAGTCTTTTGTTGGGAGCCTGATATCAGACGCAGGTGTAACAAAGTAATAGAAAAGCTGGGTTAGCCCGGGCGCTCGCAAAAATGCTTACTGCAGAGTGGATAAACAAAACTCACTGATAATTTGATTTTCATATAGGCCTTGCCGTCTTATGACTTTACACACCCTGCATTGGGATTTCACACTGACAGCACGGCATGGGTTAACACTCTCTAAACTCCGCAGCACATCAATCTGTCTTCTTATCAAGCTCTGAAAGACAGCGAAGCTTCACGGCGAAGACATTTCCACGAGTGTTTTTACCGTATGCCCATGGGCTACTCTAATGAGCAACAGAACGGCACAGTAAAGTGCGCTCAGCATAAAAATCGCAGGTGACAGTTAAACACGGAGCTAGACGGCGAGGTAAGAAAGCACAAACAAGGCACGGCGAGCTAAAACAACAGAAAATATGGAGCGTAAAAGAATATTAAAGTTCAGAACAATAAAAGAGAAGTCAATAAAATGAACAAGAGAGAGTAAAGGGGGGGTCATAAAAAGACTTTTGCGTAAAGTTTGATAAACTGAACACATCCGAGAGGTTCTGCAGGGAGTTCCATCAGCGGGGGATCCCAAAGCGCAAAAGCCATTTAGTGCGAGGGATGGGATCTTTATCGAAGCTCCTAATCGGGTCTTTTTCATTACTCAATAATTGGTCTGGCCGCGGTGGAGGATAGTATGGACGGAGCAGATTAAAATATCACTTTCAGCATGTTTAGATGTTGAAGATGCGCCGATTGCTTTTACTGCGCTCGAAGTAACGGGCGCGGCTGTCGTCAAGTCGGGTAATCTCGCACCTGGTTCCTCTCGCTGTCAGCACTCTGCTGGCTGGTGTGTGTGTGGAGGAGCTCAGCCCCAACACACACACAGCAGAGAGACTCCAACATGAGATTAAATAATAGATCATAAATTACACCAAAATGTTAAAAAAGGACCACTAATGTCAGCCAATACTACAGTCTTTAATAATTTAGCTTTGGGCCTGTTTAATACTGGATTTTACTTACTTAGTACTGAGCAGAAAGTTGCAAACTGCATTAACAATCACAGGCAGCGCAGTGTGAGGTTAAGGTCACCGGTTTCAGCTGACTTTAGATTAGAATTAGATTTAGATGTACAGCTGGGTGTCATCTGCGTAACGCCAAAATATTGTGGTCGCTAAATATAATATCCCCTACAGTACGTGAAGATGATTGGGCCTCTGTCTGCAGTATGGGTCAGAGCTTAAACCAGATGGATCATGGGAGATTATTAGTTTGTTCTTATCATGACACCTCAGCCCAGATAGTGATTGAGGCGGCTGAGCGTATGGGCAGGACCTCGATACAGCGGCTCCACTACTGTCCAGACTGTGGCTCGAAACGCCGACACCAGCGTCCGTATTCTGGCTTCACTTCTGTACGGAGGAAGGAAATCAGCCTGACAAACAAGTAGGAGGTAGCTGACCTGACCAACTATACAGACATGAGTAGTGAGATCCGCTTTTTCTTTTTAGTCCAAGGCTCAGTTCTGGGGCAATGAAAGTCTAACACATTAACACCGAAGAGGAGATTATTACTCCGTTTCCAGCGTGTTCATGTGAAGGCAAAACATGTTAGAGGAGCCCGTTTGGGATCAAATCAAGTAAGCACTGAGAGGATTTGCATACGAGATCCAGATTTCATTAAAGCACAGTTTGCTGGGTGTCATGGGTCTAACATTTAATTTGTCTAATTGTGGCAAATTCATTTTCACCGTAATAAAAGCCTGTGATAGTCAGTCATTATGAAGCACTTACATTAGTTAATGTGCGTTCACAAAGTTTCTACATTTCTTTTCAGCATTTCAGTGGAAAGGATTTCACAATTTCATGAATCCAGACACTGACAATCCCTGCTACGTGATAAAAATACTTAATATCTGCTTTAATTGGATTCGGTCAGGGGACTAGTTACACGGTTCAGTAAAACGCAACCAACCCAACACTCCCGCCCAATCCTGACCTGCTGAGCACGATCCCTCTGAATGATGCTGAGAAACATCGAGGACGGCACTGAAACCTGCTGAAACTTAACAACAAGTTAGGATCACCAGCAGGTCGAGGCTTCTGGGAGGCTGCTCGCTGTTAGCAAACACCGCCCGGCCTGTTATTATGGAGTCCTGGCTGTTCTCATCAGCATTCACTCGGGGGAGCACCTGCTGCTGAGGTGGATGCTCCACGAGTTATTGGATTGCTAATCTCTTCCTGGGAGGCCTTTTCAGCCAGGCGGACAGATGAGGGTGGAAAAGGCAATAAGCCATCTACAGGGAGCGGCTGATGATAAACTTGAGTGAGACGGCAGCAGCAGCAGGAGGAGGAGGAGGAGGGTGGAGGCGGGGATGGAGGAGGAGGGCTGGGGAACACATGTCCACATACAGAGCTGGCTCGGGGAGGGATGGCTGTCTGGACACTCCTGCCTCCTGATCCCCTTCCACAGCCACAGTTATTGCTTTTATTTGACTGCTCCGGCTTTAGATCATAGCGCTCGATAATGCGAGGGCGGGGCCCGCCTACGTCGCATGCTTCCCACGGGCTAAGCTCATCTCCAGCGCCGATCATTGTTCTCTTAATGGTGACGAATGCACAGGAAATGGCGAGCCTGCCGCCACGGATACCGTGATGGAAGGGAGCAATAACTTTACATCACGGGGCCGGTTCAACCCAGAATTACCCAGAAAGCACAGCGTCACCGTGGAGACACTAAAATAAGTAATAACAGTCAAATCGAATGGATATGCTCGCAGTTCTACACAATAACACAAAAGGTGGAGCAGGCGCAGAAAACTTTAGAGCTTATTTATCTTTGTCGGTGCCACGCTCGAGTGTTTGTCATCATTTTTTAATACAGCCATCGAGATGCCAAAGCACGCTGCCTGAGACAATAAACCCGGCTAAAAGGCCCCGTTAGACCGCGCAGATTAAAGTTAACAATCATGAGAAGAACGTGATGAAATCTGTGGTCATCAATCACGAACGACGCTTCCGCGCAGCCACGCGCCAACGGAGGATCTAGCTCTCTGGCGCCCAAAGATAGACTCGCTCTGACTCACTCTCCTCCTCACCCTTATTTTGGGTCTTTCCATTCATAGAAGAGCCGGAGCTGTGGCGCGCAGCTTGTTTATTGTTGTGATGCATCTTCAAGCCATGGGAGGAACATATTTTACTGTGGTACAACCAGCAGACAGTCACCACAGACACTTGGTGGCCCTTTAACTTTTCATGTAGCACCATCGATCCCGTCCTTTGGTCTCTAACCAAAGACCTACAAAACTACTAGCATTCATCAGCTTCATCACTTGTTCACATGCTGATAATAACATGTATCAATTACACATTTTAGCTTGTTGCCATCCATTACTTTGCTACGTCACACATGAATAAAACGTCTACCAACGGTTGACGCACGACGCGGCCGCTCCTGAGCCGTGAACGAGAGCAGAGCTGCCGTAACGCATTTCTGAAAATGTTTCAAAATAAAAGCCTGGTTATGAAATGAAGTGAGGCTTCATATTTCTGCTACATGGTTAGCTACTTTTCTACCGACCACGCTCAGACTAGAGAACTTAACCAGCAAACCTGGAAACTGACCGACCATTGTTGTCGCGCCTGAATGCAGCATTGGTCTTGTTTCATCAATACACCTTGCCTATAGAGATACTGCTGTTACATTGCCATTATTTATGTCCTGTGGCAGGTCAAACCACAGTTTATAGCCGCGCTGCTGCTTTCCTGTGTTACTGTTTGTAATGACGCAGCTGAAAAAAGACAAATGATTCGCCTGCCATCCGGGGCTCACTGACTGATGACTTTATTAAGTGACATTCAGAGGGCAGCCACAGCTGAAGCATCTTTATTTAACGTGACGGATTAAGCAGGCGAGCTATCGTCATCAGCGCTAAACAGTGATACTCTGCGCCTGCGTCCTATTTGGCGTGCACGGGGACATCTGTGTGCTTGGCTTTGGACCTGCGGGACTACTGTGGCATCTTTAGGCGTCACAGCACATCAAACACATCTTAGAGGCTGCAGGGAGTCAGAGCTGCAATCCTACAAACCACAAAGCAGGACTATCATCCTCCGGTTCATTACACATGGGCTGTTTAGATTCAATGTGAATGGGAGACGCTCATAGCAGCGGCTGATGGATGACGGTGACAGGCCGTCTGGGTTTATCTCGGCGGGAAAACAGGTGATGTTGTGCGTTTGCTCTCCGTTGCATGATGGAGCGGGAGTGACGTGGCAACAATTCCACAGCTGGGATGCATCAGTGATTGCTCGGCCGGATTGGATGACTCCGCAGCTTAATTTTCCTCACAGGGGAGTCGCGCTGGAAAGGTCACCAGGTGTCCGCGATCGAGCCAACGCCGCTTTTTCCCCTCGGGCGAGATGGATGATGACAGTGATGAATGGATGAAGAATGATCTGAATATCAAGATCACCCGCTGAGCCGGGGGGCGGGAAAACATCCAATCGCATACACACACGAGGAAGATGGAGTTATTTTGTGTTTCTACTTCACTCTGATGCTTTCAGGTGCCGTGATGATCGTCATTACCATCACCAGCTCTCACGTTTTTATCATACTTTTTCTACACTGACACTTGCTGGAGCATGGGGCTGCAATCCACTGATGGATTATACTATCTAACCTCACACAAACAGTCTGTTTGAAAGGATACTGTCAGGGGAAAAGGGAAGCTGGGACTGGCACTGAAGAGAAAATACCAAAAGTATCATTCACGTTATAAACTCCCAGTCAGCATCGCTGTCTACGCGGACTGACAGCTGACACTTGGTTAGCAAACTCTCTGAAAGCTGCAACTTCACACCGACGTCACGTGATCCGTGTGAGGGAATCCAGCCAGCGGTGGAAAGAAAATGTGCTCAGACTCGATCATCCAACAGCAATCATTTTCTCCATAACCGTTCACGGCGGATGCTAAACCCTACGCTTCACATTTCAGTTGTATTCCAACGTGTTTACTGACATTTAAATGCTGATAATGTAACAAACGGCCTCCACATTGATGCCTTTAACGGGACAAACTGGAGTAAAACTTCACAGAGCAGTCTTTACATTTTGACTGTTTTCCGAACATTTTCTTACTTTTCGACTCGTCCACCAGTCTGCATTCAAATTTCCATTTAATCCGTCCATATCCTGCAGCGGCTTATCCTCGTCAGGGTCAGAGGAGCTGGAGCCTAGCCCAGATGGTTTTGGGTGAGGGGCGGGGTACACCCTGGACGAGCCGCCGGCTTAT
Organism: Nibea coibor; assembly: GCA_023373845.1. NCBI lineage: Eukaryota > Metazoa > Chordata > Actinopteri > Sciaenidae > Nibea > Nibea coibor. The sequence goes on along the minus strand of CM041732.1, from coordinate 5,237,414 downwards.
TGCAGGGCACATGGACACAAAATTCACACCTACGGGCAATTTAGTGTCACAAATAAACCTATTATGGTCATGTCTTTGGACTGTGGGAGGAAGCTACAAACATGCAAAGTCCACACCAAACAGAACTGTTCACAGCAGAAGCTTCATGCACCACTGTGCACCCAAAACTACAGTAGATATCAATTTAAACTCATTATAACAAGATGAAAATGCTCACGTTACAAGAGAGGCTTCAACCCCTGAGAGGACTGACCGATCTCCACAGTACAAAACAAAGCACCGGCAGTGAGCGCTAACAAAGTAAATGCATGTCCGCCACGTGGCTACGCCGCATATTAAGGGCCACTCTTGTGTAAGTAAAACCTGCGGCACCCCAGAGTTGATTAAACATGAAAAATCATCCAGAGAATGTAATCAATGCATGGGCTCCACATATTAGAGAGGACGCGGCGTGCATCTGTGCAGAGCGCGCGTCGGCGTCGGCCCCTTCCATTATGTCTCCTGTGAAGTCGACTCGATAAGGCAGACGTTCCTGAAATAATCTCAGCAGATAAAAAGGATGTCTGGAGCTCGGGGTTCAGTGCAGTCATTTATTATTCTCCCATCGCGGCGCTTCATGTTGCAGAGCATGTATGCAGTCCAAACTGTGCGGCTAATGGAGTGCAGCTCACAGGACTCTACATACATACGGCGCGGGCTGAGAGCAGGAAAACAACAAGCAGTGCCCTGAATGGCTGAGAACAAACACGCTCCGAGAAATGATTACACCAAACAAACCTCCAATGTGTTTCGCCTCGATCCCCCGTGTCTTCTTGGGTGCTCAAGGGGAAGAATTGTTGTTTTTTTTTTTTTTTTTTTACCCCTGTGCCACTATGAAAGCAGTCAAACAACAAATAAACCGCATCTGGCGCAATAAATAAAACTGAAATATTGTGCGTGCCCCCTTTTCAGACAGACTCCCAATGCTGTTTTTCATTTGTCAAAGTTTCAGCCACATGGGTCTGTCTACGTGATCACGACACATGCATACCGGGTGTTTTTGCTTGGTCATGTAACGCCAGTGCTGCAGATGATTTCTCACTTTGTGGCCACCAAATTACAATTTTTACAGCTTCCCAGAGGCGGATGTACTGGAACGTTTGCATTTTTGAAAAGTTAAATGACCGATCATCTCAATTGTTGCACCTCTTTGTGCCGCACAAAGGCCAAAGTGTTCAAACTACCACATAATGTGCAGAGGATTTTATTGGTAGCGGCACCGACTGCACTTTAACTGCACTTTAACAGTCTTAAGTGGGTGAAATAAACATTGAGCCACTGGAGCATCAGCGTGCTGAAGTCTCCTTCCTGTATCATCCCTGCAGATCTCCTTGATGTTTCTTGACCTTTTGACATTTCCTCAAAGCTGTTCATGGGAAAGAAAAGAAATGGGGAAAAAAAACCTTCTTCAGAACATAATGCAAACATTCCAGGGCTCCAGGAATGAAAAGAACAGACTAACATATATTGTACTTTAACCTTGCAGCCTGCTGTAAACGTGAACAATGGACAGACTCTGCTGGGCGCATAAACCGCCACCAAGGCTGAACATTTCACCGTGAGCACCTTTAAGATGTCGACCCTAGATTATTGAATATTTTCACAGTCATAGCTAAATAACAAGTCCTGTATGACGTCTGTTGTAGATACAGTGCCTCTCTGTGAAACACATCACCTTACAGGCATCAGGTAAAGACAGAATATCCTGGTTTAGTATGTATCGCACAGTTTGCAGCCGTAACAGCGAAACCCCGCTGGGCGCGTCTGCACGACGTCTGTTTTTGTCTGTTCTTCACACGACTTCAAACCCCAGCACGAGTGTTTCAGAAGCATTTTGCTCACGCGACGATGATAACATGCTCAGATTTGGTCATTTTCCTGGTCTATGTGCTTCTGAATATGTACATATGCAGTGATATTGTATTTTGAAAATTGGCAGGATTCTCTCTGCCGTTTCTTTTCCCGTCTTCCGGTCAGTTCGAGCTGCTCTGTGCAGATTGACGCGGGTTGCTTGCGGTGTCCAACAAAACTACAAGACACTTGTGGAACGGACTGCCGCTCTTCCGGTGTTGTTTGAAACATCGGCAAGGATGGACGCACATGAAATGCTTCGTATGCGTGCCCGGTGGAATCTGGCCTTTTGACTTTAGGCAAGCAGATTTTTGCCCCTCTTGCCTGAAGTGAAATGTTGAGCCCTGACATGACCGACCACTTTAACTCAAAGGTTCCAACAAGCATTTCACCTCCAGGTAACTTGAAGTGCATCCTGCATGCAGAGAAAATCTGAGATTTATTGAGTTGACATTTGCTGAATGACAAAAGTAGAACTAATATTATTTCCACTGCGCCGTAGCACAGCCTCTCTGTGAAGAGCAAATTCAGCAGAAGATAAAGTGAGTCAGCGCGGGGTTAATGAATGCCACAGAGCGCAGACTAAATCTGTTCAGCGTAATAAAATTTAGGTATGATGCAGAGTGAGGTACAAACAGGTTTTAACCAAACACGCGACCTCGAAATCTTCAGCTTTGATGAGCGGATCTGTGTTTGCTGCCCTGCTCAGAATCGAACTCTCCAGACAATCGTAATAAAGAAAATTAAACTCGCTCTAAACTTTTCGACCGTCTAACTTTCCAGAGAGTAGCTCATCCTTTTTGCACTCATCAATATTGAGAGCCGAAGAACAAATGTGAGCAGAGGCAGCGAATCCCTGAAGCAGTCAGAGTGGAATATTGACTTCACTTCCATGACGTGAAGCCCTGCCTTGTGTTATTAGCACAAAAAGAAATCAGGAATCAACGCGTGAACTCGACAAGGACTCCTCTGTTTGCGCGCCTACAGGAACCCGAGGCCTCGTTTCATCGAGAGCGGATCAAGATCGATCTCTGGACTCTTTGATAGAAACATCTGTCCGGAAGATGGGCTCTGAAAGTTCATAATGTAGGTCTGTCGGTCATGTTCTCCTCGCAGCTGAGCGTGGAGCCGGTTAACAAGACCAACTGGGATGAGCTGGGGATGCGATCGCTCCGCATTAAATCTGCCTGCCCTCAAAATCAATTTGGCAGGCACCATTTTGAGAGGCAAATGTCAAATTTACATACGAAGCCTCGAAGGATGGAGACACTTCAACATGCATCAGGTGTAAACACACCTGAGATAATTAGTCCTGCATCTAGTTAGCGTAAGATTGATGATCCTGCGTGTGCTGTTTTCTCGTACTGAGGCGCATTCTCTATAATTAGGTATAGGAGTCAACACGGCACCATTAAAATAGGTTGGTTGGGTCCACTGAAGGCTGTGCACTGATTGAAATCAACCATGCATACAGCGTGATATTAATATCACCTACATAATTACGCCAAACGCGGTACAAATTGTTATACGGCCTCAAAAATGAAATGGAATATCTCTTGTGTGGCGACTGAGGGGTGAGCTGTGAGCTCTGTATTTAATTAATTTAGCCGAAGAGCTAAAAACAGCATGACTTTAACCCCCCCCCCCCCCCCCCCCAACACACACACACACACACACAACCCTGCTGCATATAAATATCAGTATGGAACCATAAGGGGCTAACATAAAGAGGATTAGAGGGAGGAGGGCAGATCACACACATACAAACACACACAAAATAAAAATTATTACGTATTTTCCAGGCATCCGCCGTCTGGATGCTTCTGTCCAAAATGTCTTCCCATTGGGAGGAACAGCCTTCCTGCCGGAGCATGGATCGTTTTGAAGCGGTTTCATGAGCCGCTGGGTTTCCAAATGTGCCCGACATAATCGTCTGCATAAACTTTCATTTCACGACCTCAAAATTAGAGTGACAAGGTGCCCATGCGGCGGCAGAGATAAGGCAAAAACATGCCCCAACCCTGGTTTTTCCTTCCTCGTATTTTGTCTATAAATTCGGCTCCCAAACCTCGCCATCCCCCGCCATTTGACCACTCCAGTGAAAACCCAATCATCTACATGACCGAAGGGGAGGAACTGGGAGGCACGAGCAGTCGCAGCGGCCAGCTTGGCAAACCGGCAGAGAGACCCAATTAAAAAAACCCAGGGCGAAGACGCTCGGCTCTGCACTCATCCCGTGCCAAACGTGGTGGCGGGAGGGGGCTCGGCGGGATTTGCGGGCGAGCCTCGCGCGTGGAAAGAAGGGGGAAGGCGATGGTAGGGGCGCGAGATAAGAAGGATGCAGGGGAGGCCCGAGCTAGCCACGGTGGAAGTAACTCACTCACTCTGTTTGTTGTCTTCAGTGAAACAATAGAAGGCATCTGCCTCCTGAGGATTTGGGATAATAACCGCTTATTACTGTGTCATTCCTTATCGGCTGTCATTTCTGTAAACAGAAGCAGGAAAATGGACGTCAACATGTTATTTGGTTCCTTCTTGGCTATTCTATCACTTCAGTGGCATGTGGCAAATGCAGTAAATACACCAACAAACAATCAGTCGGTTTACTGTTTTATTCATGTGTCATGTTGCTCAAGAGGACTGGCGGCTAGCAATCAGTTCGACCGCAGCATGCTGCTGTTGGATTAGAATCTAGCTGTGCAGATCCGGGGGACACGTGTGGTTAAGCTCCAGCCAACGAGATTATCAAATGATCCTCTAAAGTTTGGACGCCGGTCAGAGACATGATCACAACGCGCCGGCTAAGCCCGGCGGTCGAAGCGCGCGGCCTCCCCACGTTGACTGAAAGAGAGAAGGGACGAGACACGGAGGTCGGTGCGGAGGAGCAGGTCGGAGCGCATCAGCGTGAAAACAACGAACGCCCTCAGAGAAAGAGAGGGATCAGAGAGGGATCCTGCAGCCGCGGAAACTCCAGACCTTATGAAAGATGACAGCGACAGCGTTGGAAGTTACAGCCTCCTCCTATCAGTAATTACAGCGTGGCCAGACAGTCGTAAAGTCTAATGTATTGTAAATTATGAGTTGTTGCACAGAAACCATTAATTTTGCATGAAAACGGGCAACTGGGCAGTGCTCTCCTCCAATGATTCGCCTCCTCGTGTTGAGATTAAATTGAACAATTTGGGTCATTAATTATTCAGAAAGAGGGCAGAGTGAGGAGCAATAAACCAGATTCTTTTTTGCCCCGGCGCGAGCAGAGGTCAGGGTCAACGATTCCAACGCCTCCCGGAGAGACTTTCAAGGACGCTTCGACAGGGGAGTGTTTAAGTGAGAGGGACATCAAGCGCATCTGTTTACACAGAATAAGAGCAGACAGGGTTGATTCCTCTGACCTCTGCTGTGACTGCTATTTAAACCGGTATTATTGCCGACAAATCCAAAGACAGACCTGTTATTGTGGCTTTATTATGAAAGATATGACTGTGCCAAGCAGAGGCACAACTCATCTTGTGTCTATATTAAGAGAATAATTTATTTCCTTTATGTGAAGGTCCTCTGGAGGGAAAACATCTCACATCCTGATGTTATTACAGAAGCACCACACCACGCTGCTCGATAAAAAAGCTGTTATACTTATTGCATACTCGGCCACTTATGGTAATAATGACATTGTTGTGACACGTGACAGACGACCCCCAATGCAGCTGTTACGAGCTCGAGACTAAAGCCGACGTGAGTTTAAGAGGAACCACAGAAACACTCAGGAGTGATGAAGGTGGTAGAGAAAGTCAAACCCAGTGTTGAATCTAAATCCTTGCATGATATATTCAAGGTCGGGTTTTGGTGAGTCTGTGTGTGCACTGACCCGCCACCGTGTAACTTATTAGCCCTGATTAGCTCTCACTCTATCCAATCTAACCAACCAGAGCCAGTGAAGGCAATCAGTGCTAATCAGAGAGTGTGGCAGGTCAGGTTGGCGCTGCTTCATTTATGGTTGTGTGACATTAACCTTCATCCGTTTGCCACAGCCGCTCCTTGACAAGGTCACCGGTTCATCACAAAAAACTAAGCGTGCTGTATATATTGTACCCAGACGTGCACGCATGCATCCTGCACACACACCCCTACTTCATATATATCAGTGATGTAATTACATGACACAGCCAGCCCGCGTTAACCAGCTGTAAACACCATTAACATGCTCTGTGTGTGCGTGACATGTCATAGCCGTTCACATGCGTCCGTGATCTAACTGTTTACAGAGCAGGGCCTTCTCCACAGGTCCACACCTGTGTTTCGCTCTGCTCTCCGCGCGCACACTTTGACGGATTTAACTTGAAAATGTGCAAAATCTGGAGCGTGCCCTCAGACTTCCCCTCGAGGGTCCGAGGTCCACCCACCACGCTGTCACCGAACCCTGAGGGGGAGCCGCATGAATCATTCAGTATTTACCCGGCACTCTTCGCGCTCTGCACCCTAACACCGTTAATATTCCTGTTTGCATTGTACAGCCAGACATGGAAACACTGCTGCTATGTATTTACATCTATATCCTTTTTTTCCCAGAGTGCACACACCGAGACAATAACACAACACGCACTTGTCAGAACTATGAAGCCGATCATTAAAATGTCCGTTTAATGACTCAGAGTACAAAAACAGTCAACAGGCGCTTTGCTGCGGTGTTACAGTCCCCTCACAGCTTTGATGTATATGCAGAGAGCTCATTAAGTGGACAGTTGTTGTCTTTACATCTGTCAGATTAAACATTAGCCGCTCCAATCCACGGCCGCCTTCTTAGACTTTCACTCACTGCAGCCTGTTAAACTGTTAATTATCCAAGTTAGGAATACAAAGCCGGAAAAGGGTGTAATAAGCCTCGTGAAAGTGCCTCAGTGTCAGGCGCTCAACACAAAGCAGGCTCGGCGTGGGCTCGATGTAACACATGTTACTCACAGCAGAGGATTGAAAACACTGAAGACCGAACATGTGAAATTCATCCGTCGTCCTGTTATGGTCAGAGGACTTTTCATTTGATGTCACAGGTGACATGCGTCCACGAAGATTCGGGCGAATCTCTGATTGCGGCCGTGCCCTCTTACCCAGCGGAGAAACTGATATCTCCTCCTCGGCGTGGAGGCCGAAAGATCTCCAGTGGCTGACACCGAATCCCGATGACCAACGGCGGAAACTCAAGCAGCAGGGAGACTCTGACAAAACATCGAGGACGCCTGAAACAACAGCCGACGCCAGACACGCTCTCCCTTTAAACCGTGCTGACAAGGAACGCGGCGGGGGGGAGCGCTGGAAATGCGGACGAGTTAATAAGCTGGTTTGTAATACACTTTTTCTATTGCAATCTTTACAATCGCCATTCATCACTGTCACATGCAGTTTATCTCGCGCGGGGAGCGCCACGCATCGGATTGCAATCACTTCCAGGATAAAAATATGATGTAATTAACGGAGGGCGGTCACGCATCAGGGCGTCCTGGAGACTCATGAAAAAAAAAAAAAAACAATTTCCTGTTTGGAGCCACGTGAAGACGAGCATCAAATCGGCGTGGAAGGTTTTTAAAAGATCTATTCTGCGTGTCACATTAGGCGCTAACTGACAGGCGGCATGCCTCCACATAGAAACCCCCCCCCCCCCCCGCGCGCCAAGGTTAAATGAGTTAAAAGCGTCTTATTAGATGCACACCCAGGGGCTTGCTTCCTCTCACAGGATATCAATAAGATGTAGCTCACAACGCGGGAGGCGTAAACAGCCTATTTAAAGATATAAGGGCTGTGACTTAAAGACGTTTAATGCTGATTTACTCCAGCAGCACAGAGGGGGGGGGGGGTAGCTCTGAGTTTTGGGAGCGTACAGGTGTCATAAGGAAGGAGATTCAGCGCTGGAGCCCGCAATCATTACCGTAATCGTTTCTTTAAAGAGGACTAACAGCTGTGGTAGGATGAGGGGTGTATTAGTCGAGCTCTGGACGGCCTTAATTCTGGAAATAGCTCCTAAATCTGAACATTTGTCGGAGCTCTGGTGACAGAAAATGACTTCTATCGAGATCCAGCCTTATCAAACAGAGGCTTTGCAGGCACGTTGCAGCCTGCCAAGAGAAAAAGAAATGGGAATTGTAGAAGGAAGCCGGGCGAGCTGGAATCAATTAACATCTCTGTGCTGTTTCTTAGAAAATAGAGAAGCAGCTCCATCAGCCCCGAGTCACCGAACCAGACCTCCGGACCTCAGAGCTGTCATCTGGAATCACCCGTGTGTGTCAGGTACCCCCATCCTGATATGTCAGTGCCTAATTGAGATTAAACCGCTGTGTTTCATGTCACGGGAGATGAATGGAGGGACTGTGGAACATTTCTGAAATTAAATGTAACACACACACACACACACCTCCCCCCCACCTCTACAATATCAGTATCTGGTCAGCTGCCAGCACACAGGCTTAAATGAGAGAATTTGGCAGGGCTCGGCCGTATTAACGACCCAGGCGGCGTTGTAAAAGGTTCTGAGAGGCGGCGTGGTCACAGGGAAAAAAGAAGAGAGGGGGCTTCTGTGGCGTTGCTCCACGCGGCGTGCAGGAGTATTGATGTAAACCACTTCAAGGGGGCAGTGTAATTCCAGAAAGAGGATCAGTCCTGCAGGAGGAGATGCGCCCGAGATCATTCGCAGTTTCAAAGCAACTGTCAAAATAAATCTCTGCCGTGGATTCTCGCAGGCTTAGGGCGCACTGTTCACAGACACGGGCTGTGAATTGTTATTATGACCCCTTGACAACACGGTGGGATCCCATCGAGCAGCTTGCCACACAGGGTTACATCCCCTGCTATACATTTTTACTGCCCCTTTCACTCGCTCTGAGTAGTGGGGCAGTAGAAGTGATAAAGCACAGCATGGTGACACTCATCCCTTTATGCAATGAGACAAGAGGGCTGATGGCTTTTACTAGTTCATGTTAAGTGACATGGATTAGCAGCCGGATAAATCACTGGGCTTGATATTAGGCTATAAAGAGCAGAGCATTATGAAACAGACAATGCTCTCATGGACTCGTGTGGATTTATTCTGTCCTCTTCACCCACACACACACACCACACACACACACTTAAATGCCAATAAGGCGCACGCAACTTCTAATTTTCAGAGGCGGCGTGCGCGCAAAACGGCGTTTTAAGCCGCCGGCTCCACTTGCATCCACGGAAAGACAAAGTCAGCACCCCCGAACAGCAAGTTTAACAACGGCAAACGGCAGCAGCAGCCTCCGCGCACGCACCGTTAAACTGTCACCGCCCGCGTAAAACCGCGCGTCTGACAAACGGTCAACTCAGTTTCGCTTCCAAACGCACCTGCGTCCAATTAGTGCCCGGAAAGCGAGCACGCGCACACGCACACACACACAGCACGCCGGATAAACACGCTTTTATTATTATTTTTTGTTTCCACACGTACCGGTTCTGTCCTCCGTGTCCGCGCCGTTACAACTTGTCCCCCGGACGCTGAGCTCCGTCCGCTCCACGCCGCGCGGATTCCTCTTCTGCTCGGCGGAGAGAGAGAGAGAGAGAGAGAGAGAGAGAGAGAGAGAGAGAGCTGCCGGAGCTGGGGGGGTGGAGGATGAGGTGGGGAGAGAAGGTGGCAGGCAGCCGGCGGAGGAGAGGAGGCTGCCCAATCAGAGGCCACCTGACGGTGGGAGAAGGGATACAGCCAATCAAAGGGGGGGAGCGGGAGAGCGAGGAGGGCGACGCTGCTTTGTTTAACGGAGATTGACTCCCGGGCCGCCGCGCGTCGTGCCTGACTGATCCCCGAATAAACCCGCGGCCCGGTTTAACGGCAGGGGAGGTTTCAGAGCAGAGATGAGTGACTGCTGCTTATTATCAGTCTCATCTGACACAGACGGCACCGATAAAGGAAATGTTCACATGGTTTCCACGTGCTGGGAGAGTTACCGGTCACTTTAATCTCTCCGGAGCTGAAGCTGATTAGTGGATCAATAGAAAATTAATCAGCAGCAATTTCACAGTCGATTAATGGTTTCAGTTCTTGGTGGAAAAAAACCGAGCACATTTACTCAAGTACAAACAACAAATGCTGCACTTTTTATCTCACTGCAGCTGTCAGCTGATCAAACATGAATGATTTCATTGCTTCATGGCTGTTCTGACACCTTTCTATCAGAACCAGCCTTCACTTTTTCAGCTGTTTGGGCCCCTGTGCATCAGTGAGCCTTGGCCGCCCATGACCCCTGATGTCGCCGGTTCACTAGTTTTCCTTCCTTGGACCAGTTCTGGTACTGACCACCGCAGACGGCGGGAACGCCCGGCGAGAGCTGCGGTTTTGAAGATGTTCTGACCCAGTCGTCCGGCCGTCACAGCTTGTCCCTCGTCAAAGTCGCTCACATCCTTACACTCGTCCACTTCTACTACCTCATCAGTTCTGAGCACAAAATGTTCACTGCACAATGACAGGTGCCATGGTAACAAGAGGTCATTAAGTTATGGCTGATCAGTGTGAACACACGAGGTCACAGGGGATTTACTTTTAACACAGCGAAGGACCCGCGTGTAGGTTAGTGGCATCTAGTGGTGTAGTTGCAGATAACACTCACTGCACCCTCTACCTGCGAGCACGAAGGTGCAATTAGGGTGGCTGTGTTTGGTTTGTCTGTTCTGGGCCACTGTAGAAACACGGTGCACATGTTGAACGTTGCATAACATGTTCCATTTTTTGACTCTAATGCCGACACGCTGGGCCTGCACGTTTTCTATACTTAGTACAATTTTAGGAACCTTTTCAAAGCAGGACTTGGAGTATTTTTATTGCCTGAATAAAGGACATGAATACTTACCCCATCATCTGTGTTTCTCCATTCTTTACCCAGCGTGTTTAGTCTTTTGAAACAACAAATTAAATATCCCCGTGTCGTACCATCGCTCACACAAATGAATCACTTTGAAGGTGTCACCTTGGGCTCCGGGAAATTGCGGCTGGTATTTTTCACTATTATTCGCCTTTACAAACAATTTATTGGTGGAGAAAATAATTGGAAGATTAATTGATAGTGAAAATAATCTGAATCACTCCTCTGATTTATGGGCAGCGTGTCAAATCGATCTTAGTTTCCAAACTTGCTGGTTGTTTAGTGCAAAATGCTCTCCTTCAGTTTCCTCAAACAGTGTTTTAAAGCAGGGATAGTAACGCAAACAGAAAGTGTCTTCATTTTAAGTATCTTTTTAGTATTTTTTTGGTGAGCGTTGTCAGGAGAGGCGGGGAATGATTTACAACCCTGAACCCAGACACTGCTGCTCATAAGGGATTAGCCAAAACTCAGAAAAAACACAAGCAAATCACAGTAAACAGTCTTATCAGACTGCTGCCTCAAACTTTCCTTCAAATGTTTGAGCTGAATTATAATGCAATGACTTCACACCTTGCTCTGAATTTATCAAACCCAACTATATGATCCAACTTATATAAACTAAACCATAAACTATTTAAAAACTGTGACACTGACAGTAAATTTAGAGATTTAGCGGCGCTGTATGTTAGTACCTGCTTGGTTGGAGCCTGTAGCATGTTAGCTTCTTGAACCGGTTCCCGTCAACAATAAATAATCTTCTTATGAGGAATAAACCTGCCTCCTGTGTGAACTGTCTGCAGCCGAGCAGCGTCGGCCCCGCACTGCTGTATTTTAATGGTGGTACTTGCAGAGCTAATATTTTCTGAGGTGGTAGACGGTGTCAAACGTTTGACCACAAACACTGCTCGGGGCTAAAGCCGAGACGAGGACTGGGCCACGTAAGTCTTATTTAAATTTTCAGACTTGTAGTTTTCATGCGAGTCGTTTATCAGACTTCACACAGCTCCCCCTGGAGACACTCAAGTGTGTTTTCAGAATGCATTTTTAGACCTCTTACACTGGAAGTTATTCGTAGGTGTTTTAATGCATGTACGGACGTGTGATCACTGTTTTAAAATGTGAAGCTACCCTTTAAGCACGCTGTCAGACGGTGGTTGGTTTCCGGACGAATCCGCATTTTCATTTGGAAACTAAACACCGTTTTGAGTATCACCAACAGCTGTACACTGGGCAGTTTTATTATGTGTCGTCTATCCCATCTGAGCGGATGAGCAGTTGTCTCTAATTGCTCGGAAGGGGAAGGGGGGGGGGCGGTGATACGATTAAAAACCTACAAAATTGCATCTACTTTGGATTGTCAATGAAAACGTTAGAGGAGGGGAAAAAAACAGCCCAATTAAAAAGATGCCAAGCAGCATTTCAGGGGGGGGAAGCATTGTGAATTATTGAGGCAGCGACGGCGCTTCCCCAACTTAAAGGAAGTGTCAGCACGATTTAGCATGACCCACGGTGAATTTGTAAAGCCATCACTTTTCTGACACTAAAGTACGGCTTTTTTTTTTTTTGCTGGTGCAATTAACATCGCGGTGTATTCTCTTTGCAGCCAATTACCCCACGTGGTCGGGCGGTAACTGAAAAAGGAGGGAAAAAAACTGTCAGGGGTGACAAAAGCAACCTAATGGAAAAATCTGTAAGTCCTACAGCAGGCCTGCTCTATCAGTGGAAATCAATACGCCTTTCACCAAAGAGATCCCAGCTGGAATGTGTTATCTAGGTAGGCCATGGATCAAACTGGCCAGCCGTACGAAGGGGGCGCACAGATTAAAAAAGTCACATCAGTCTCGAGTTCATGAAGCTTTATTTCAACCCGGAAGACATAATAGAAATGAAAAAAAAAGGGGAAAACCTCTTTGTTCAGACACAAACCAAAGCCGGCAGCCATTCAATCAAAGAAAAACACAGTTTGTAATTAAAGCACATATTGCAAATGTTGAAAATATAGCCCTGTTAGCTCAGTCAGATATGCATACTAAGTAAGATACAAGAACAAATATCCATTCCCCTGCACACCAGGTGCATTCAGTCAGCATCAAACAAAGCTGGATATGAATAAAAGAGCAGAAGTATAATTTTAAAACTCAGTACAAAAACACTAGATTCAATCAGAGCAGTTCATCTCTCCATGGACATAGATATGAAATTAAATGTGGTCAGCGCTGCCTGATTAGTAGCTGATTGGGCTGAATTCAAGAGTTGCCGCCGTCGTCGTCGTCCTCGTCGTAGTATCTGTTCCTCTTGATCTGCTCCTCCACCGTCAGGGCATCGTCGTCGTCCGCCCACAGGGGAGCGCCGTCCCCGCCCGCGTTGTAGTTGGCGGCAAAGCTGTCACCGCTCCGGACCTCTCCCGCCGCTTTATCTGCGCCTCCTCTCGCCTCCATCCCGAAATCCAAAAGGTCATCCAGCGCTGACACCCGAGGCGTCTCCCCGGCAGATTGACTGAAGATGTCGGATTTGAAATCAGATAGCAGGCTGGAGCTGCTCGTGCTCAGGCCGGCGAAAATGTCCTCGAGGAAGCTTGATGTGCTAATCTTTGGCTCGGTGGCCTCGTTTTTGAAAGCGAACGCTCCCTCGGCTGTCTCTGTAAAGAAATTTGTGTCTGAATAGCAGTCTGCGGCTTCAGTACATTTGGCACCCGCTGGCACAAAAGCATCCTCCCTCTGTGCCAATTGCAGCACTTCACTTGGCATCCATTTTGATTCTTCGCAGTGATCAGATTGGAAGAAATCTGTTGCTCTTGTTGTGTCTGTCAAAAAGAGTGACTGATTTCTCTCTCCCTCCTCCTCCTCCTCCTCAGTAAGCCCTTGAAACAGGATTTCATTGTCACGCAGTGTCTGGCCATTGTTGTTATTATTGTTATTGTTGGAGTTAGCATTCAGTGGCTGTCCTTCCGTCGCCTCCTCATCTATTAACGTGACCTTTACCGCCTCTGCATTGTTGATGCTGTCATTATTGCCTTTATCTCCCTCCTCCTGGCTTCCCTCCTCACCTGCTGCACTTTCCGTCTTCCCGTCGTGTCCGTTGACTTTCACTTCTTCCGCCGTTTCGGCGCCTTTCTCTTCAACCTTCTCTGCCTCTTCCACAGCTCCACCATCGTTCCCTTCGCTTTCTTCCTTCTCTCCCACTCCAGGCTGCACTTCAGAGTCCATTGCAGCACTCTCTTGTGCCACAGCCTCGGAGCCACTGTTTGACTCTTTGGGTTCTTGAGTTTGACTTTCACTCGCCGGTTCCTCAGCGACCGCTACGGGGGAGGCCGGAGCCTCAGACTCTGCAGGAGTCTCTTCAGGCTTACTCTCATTCTCCGTTAAACAGGCATTCTCTTGCACCTTGTCATTTTCCTGGGGCCCATTTTGTACTTTAGCTGCGGGAGTATCGGTCTCTTTTAATGAAGGCTTCATAGGCTGATTTAGGTGTTCGTTTTCCTGAACTGAGTCCTCCTTAGGGGGCCACGATGGCTTTACCAACTTCAACTCCTCCTCAATAGTGAAGGATTTCTTTGGAGAATCTGATTGAGGAGGCCACACTACAGCAATCTTACTTGAGAGCTTTTTGTTTTCCTCCACTGATTTGTTTGTGCCATTATCCTGAATAACTAATGTGCTCTGAGCGGTGGATCTGGAATCCATGACTTTCCTTTCAGGCGTTGGTGATTTGACTTTTGTCTTTTCAGCTGAATTCTCCAGGTTTTTATTATTCCATAGTTCTTTGTGTGGCTTCTGTCCAAATCCCTCATCATAATTTCCTTTGGACTTGAACAGTTGCTTGTAGTGTGGCTTGCAGTACATTCGTCCATGGAGAGAGGCATAGTTGCCAAGACTGTTTAAAAAAAAAAGGAGGAAAACAGGAGGTTAGCTCAGTGCGAAGAAGAAAACATAAAAAAAAAAAAAGACTTTGCTGTGTGAAATAGCTTCACCTTAGTTTGCCTCTGCAGTGTTCACAGCGAAAGCAGCTTTTATGGAAGTTTTGTTTGTCTGCAATCAGCGATTCCATGGGGTACACCCTCTTCCGACACACCCTGCACAGTTCGGACTCTGGAACTCGAGTTTTCTGCAAAGGAATTGAGATAACACTTTAATTCACTGGTTTCAAATTTGCTTTTTACTTTCTAGGCAATCTCCTGGAAAGAGATAAGAGATTAATATATTTCTCACATATTTCAATTGATTTCTAGTGTAACCGTGAGCAGTGTTTACCTAACCATTTTGGTTTGTGGCCCCTTCAAATGAAGCCGTATGTGCTTCTGATCCTTTGTTACAGGTTGTGGTCTTAGTGTAGATATTACAGTGAGTTTCCCTTCATATATTGTACTATTTGAAATATTTTTATGGACCTGCAGAGGTCGGAGTATCCAGCGTTTCACAAGACAAATAAACAAATGCTTGCAGACTGTCTTGTCAGATTTATCTTGGGACCACTTCAGGGGTCATGACCAGCAGGTCGGGAACAAGCGGCTGTGAAGTGAAGCTTATGCAGAAAATCACTTCCTCCAACGCGAGGCTGGCTACAGGACGAGTCAATCTCCATAAGCCCCCATGATAAAATGTCCAACTTCACAGCAGAAACATGTTTACAGCCTGGTACAAAAACAGTTTTGGTCTCTAAAACTTAAAGTTATGCAGAATTAACAGTGTGGCCCCTTTAACTGACAGGTCTATGCTGTTACAGATGGCTTGTTTGAGCAACCAGGCATCATTCAGCCCGCCTCACATCTAATGATCCACGTCTCTGCCAATTTTTAGATTAGCCGGCAGGCAGAAGAGGCAGGACTGCCAACATGGTGGCGACCAGAGCCGCATATTCTGAGCTTCGAAGGGGACATCGCGCATGCGCTGTCCATTTTTTATACTGTCAGTATTTGGGAACCACTGACCAACAGCTGTGACTGTGAAATCTCCCTTCACCTCCAAAGACTTTGTTTGGTCAGTTGCTTTAAATACTTACACATAGTGAAAGGGTAGCACAAGTATAAAAGTGGCAAAAGACACCTATTTTAAAATTTAGCTATCATTAGCCATGATAAGCTACCAGACCAAGTGAGGATGTAGTTTTCATTTGTGAGAGAAGCATCATGGTATTTACATGAGGGATAACAAAGTTTATAACACTAAATAAATGACATGAAACCTGAAATGACATGACTCTTTCCAGGAAACCTTCTAGAAAAATTGTTAAATGATTAGGATATTATCAAAAAAGACAAAACAAACCTTGATTTAACTGTGTTATAAGGGGTGACAGTAAACTAAATAAACATGCAAATAAACATTAAAAACACGTACTTGACTGTGATCACCATTAGAATTGTTTAAGGGTTGAAAGAGATTACTCCAAATCCTTTGAAACACACAATTAATGTTTTCAAAGTGACTTTTCTTTCTCGAACATGCAATAAAAATCTTCAGCTGAAGGATGAAATAAAAACAATAAAAATAAAGCATTAGTTTTCTTCTTACTATCCCCTGGTGTCTGGCAGGGAAAACAGTCTCACACACCCAGAAATATTAGTTCAATATGTTCGTGTCATTGCCAGCCTCGCACATCAGAGGTATGAAAAACAGGACACAGTGTAACCTGGGAATATTAAAATGTGTGAAGCTGACAGTACGAAACTGCGAGTTGCTCGAAGCCTTAGTGCGAACGCTTAAAATCCAAGCAAACACATCAAACGAAGTCATGTGACACAAATAACAGTTTCGATACGATGTTAACGCGTCTTCGCTTTCCACACAATGAAGATGATGCCTTTAAACTTCACACACAAAACATGTTAAACACACCATCACGCCGGTTTAGTATCCTCATGCCGCACAGCCTGGTTTACCCGTCACAACGGTCTCCTGCTTGTGTGTTACGAACTGCGATGTCCTCTGCTCCGTGACACTGAAACCCAGGTTCTGGAAAACCCCTTGGCTCTCAGCCCACGACTGCTGAAAGTTTCTCAGCAGTTCCTCCGTGGTGGCCTCAGGGGGCACGTCAACCGTTGGAACGCTGCCTCTCACCACGTCGGCGTAGGATGGAGGGCTACCACGGGCCAGGGAGCTCCCAGAACGCATCTCACTCCTCGTCTCTCTAGTCATGTTTCCGAAGTCATCAATGCTGCAGAATTGCTCGGTGACTGCTGTCATTTCAGAGTGACCCGCCGGCTCAGAATAGACTGACTCAGGTTCTCTTCTTTCTATTTGTTCTCTTAGCTCTCGGGCTGCCTGAGAACTATGCTCTCCTGTCTCAAACACATCCTTCAATGCCTTGACGTTGAATGACGGGATGTCTTCGGTTTTTGGGGTATGCGCCTCTGCCTCTATATCCTCTGCATCGCTCCCCAGCCTCTCCGTGATCACAATAGGGTCTTTTCTGGTGTAGACTTTTGGTTTGGGAGATTCAAATTTGTTTACCAGCTTAGACAGGTCAACTCTTGGGAGATCCTCTTTCAGAAGGTCTATCGTCACAACCTCCACACCTTCCTCAGCGTCGGGTCCCAAACGTTCAGGGATATCAATGGGATCCTTCCGAATGTATGTCCTGCTCACCTCGGCCTTCTGCGCATCCTCAAAGAAGGACTTTTTGTCCCTTACTGTCATCATAGAGTCCACCATCTCTGTGACATCAATCAATCCTTGCTCATTTCTCTCTACGGGAGTCTCCCTGTCGCCAAACGGGGATGATTGCTCTCTTTCAGCTGCAAAATACTCCGGCATGGGCATGGGAGGCGGAGGGGTCATGCCGCGAGAAAGCTTCGAGGTGGTATCCTTCAGTTTCATCAGCTTCTCTGAGCGGCTCATTGTGGGGGACGGCGTGGCCCTGCTGAAGGTAGATGTGGGCGTGTACGACTTGCGAGGAGGAGGCGGCGGCGTCCCGACAGATTTGTAAGGCGGAGGAGAGGGAGTCACTCTGAGCGGTGACTCTATCCTCCTTGACTCGATGCTGATAAAAGTAGGCGACGGAGTGCGGATGCTCGCTAACGGGGAGGACACTCTCTGCTCACTCAGCTCCTGATGTGCTTTGCTCCCTTGAAGTGACTTTTTCCCCTCCGCCACCTTCTTTTCAGTTTTGGATGATCCGATACTAATCTTTGATATCTTTGCAGTTGCTCCGCTGAAAACTTTCTTGTCTGGTTTGGGAGGCACTGACGGTGGTGCCAGTGGTTCTTCTTTTTCATTTTCCTGTTTTTCCATGGCTGTCAAGATTTCCCCAAAAAATGTGAGCTTTGCCTGAACAATATTCTTCACATAGACCATCATCTCTTTCAACTTTTTCTTACTTTGCTGTTTCGCAATTTCACTTAAATTCTTTCTCTCATCCAATCCCATTACCCAGTCAGGGAATTCGCTTATAATCATCCTGACAGCATTGGAGTCTATTTTGCTTGGTGTGCCCTCCAGCTCTTTTATTTGAGTGAGCAGCTTCTGCATTACATTACATTTTTCTAAATCTGTGATTTCTTCAGAATTAGCCTCCTCTTTACGGGCTATTTTCCCCGTCCCTTTCACAGACACGTCCCTAGGCTCACCTTTGCACTTAGCTGCCTTTATTTGCATCTTATTTGCGTCCGCCGCTTGAAGCTTTATTTGCTGTGTTTGTGTCTGGATGGCCTCTTGCTTCTGAAGGCTTTTCTGTACGCTCACGCTCTCACTCACAACCACCTCCTTGTGTCTTTGAATGTGCTCTGTCTTCATGCTCTGCTGACTGTGGGAGACAGATACAAGGCCTTGTCCTTGATGAGTTCCTGCAGATGTTATCTTGGTCGTCTTAGGGATTAAAACAGTATCTGATGACTTCACTTCAGTCTCCATCTTTTGCATTTGCTTTCCCTTTTTCACATGGACCTCCGTTTCAGCTTCCTTTATAGGCAGAGTCATCTGACTTTTCTTCTCCTTTATCTTCATGTCCGTTTTTATTTCAGTCCTTGTCGTCATCTGGTTGCTTTCATGATTCACTTTTGTTTCACTTTTCTGTGACACATTACATTTCTCCTGCTGTAAATGTGTTTCACTTTTCATTGCTTCCTTTTGTCCCACAGTGTCACATTTATCCTCTTTCTTCTCTGTTGGCATCTTAAAGGTTTTCACCTTGAAACTCGGAGTTACCTTAGGAATTTTAGTGGGTTGAGAGGGACTCTTCCCCTCCTGTGTCAGAGGCGTATTAATATTCTTTACATCTTCAGCTTTCAATGTGACCGCAGTCTGGCTTTGAAGATTTACATTTTCCTGGACAGCACTCTGTGTGGCGGCGATAGATTTGACGCTGCTTTTCTTAATAAACTGCTGCTGCTCTGTGACTGAGGAAGTGACCACGTTGGAGTCGATATTCGAGGCCTCTCGATGAGCCTGAGAAACTGAAACAGTCTGAGTCTTGGGTGTTGTTTGACTCTTTTTAACAACATCAGTTGAGGCAACAATTTTTTCTGAGGAGTGCTCGCTGGCTACATGCTTTTTATCCAAGCCCACATTCGAGGATCCAGCCGTGGATTTCTTATTCAGCACTGCGATCACAGGCTTGCTCAGAGGGATCTGGGAGGGGGTTTTCTTGGCAGAGGTGTCTTGTGCTGCTATTCCTTCTTTGGACACGGTCTTAGCTTCTTCTGTCTTTGCTTTTGTCACTTCTGTGGCTGTTTCCTTCTCAGTGTTCTGTGCTACAGAAAGCTCAGCACTGGCAGAAGAGGACACTATATTAAATGGTGGCGAGGTGGGAGTTTTGACGTTACTCCTCTCTATTTCCTCTTTCTCCATTCTTTGTTGGCGAAACCTTTCCTCTGCAAGCATGAGAGGGGTTTTGAATTTGCGAGCATAGGGTCTAGGCTTTGGCGCTGGAGCAGGTTCAGGAGGTGGAGGCAGTTTAATCGGAGGGACAAACGTTTTCTTTGGAGGCTGCGGGCTTTCTCTTTGCATTGGTTTCACTGTCGGGATGCTCGGTATCTTTGTCGTTGATTCAGTCTGAATCTGCTTGCTTGTTTCAATTTGCTGGGTTGCTTCCTTTTTCACTTCTTGAACTTTAGCTTCTTCTTTACGCTCTGTCGACACTGTTGTTTCTTGATCAGGAGGGAGCTGGGGTGGAGGTGGAGGTGGAGGGGGTGGCGGAGTTGGCTGCTTTTTCTGCCATTTGGGTTTAACTTGTACCGGCTGCTTCTGTGGCTCTGGTTGCTTGGGCACTTTGAATAAAGGCTTGCCGATGGGTTTCGCCAGCTTTACAGGCGGAGGCTGAGGCATTGCGTTAAGCTCCTGCTGGGAGGGAGGCGGTGGGAGGAAATCCGGAGGCGGAGGAGGTGGAGGAGGAGGGAAAAACTCTGGCTCAGACTTTATGCATTCCACGGGAGGCGGAGGTGGTGGAGGTGGGAGGTCGCTGTCCAGCCTCATGATAGAAAGCCGGGACGTGGCGGACGCTGGAGTCTCTAGCACAGGTGACGGCGGCGGAGGGAGGGACAGCTCAGACTCGGAGGGTGGAGGAGGTGAAGCAGGAGGAGGTGGGAAGTGAATCTCCGGCTTTGCCTTTTTGATCATGCCTTTTGCTTTCATGTCAAGGTTACAGTAATCACTCTTCACATTTTTGATGTTGTACTTTTGTGCGAGAGCTTTATTCTCCGCTTGCTTCTGAGACGTCGACATTTGCTCTGATACCGAGATATTCTGCTTCTGTGTGACGGTTTTCTCCGTCACCGTAGTCTGCACCTGTTTGATTGTCTTTGTTTCACTTATTTGCTTGTTTGAAACGCTCGTCTGTGATGTGCTTTGCGCCTCTTTCATCACGTTCACGTCAGCTGTTTTGGCCTCCGTTTGATCATTAGCAGTCATTTGTTTGTTCTTTATTACAACAGGCTTAGGAGCTTGTATCTTCTGTGGGGGCAGCGCTTTCTGTTTCTGTTCTTTTATGCTCTTCTGTTGAGAGGCCCCTGTGGTATTGTCTGATTTGGCCACAGTAACAGAGTGGTCCTCTTGGGTTATTACCTGTGTTTTCAGCGATTTGCTTTCGCTGTGCTTCTGCGTGTGCTTCTGTGACTCACTGCTCTGAGAAAGGTTTTTCACAGCGGGGGCTGGATTGACTGCTACGCTCACACTCTTAGCCTCATGTAAGCATTCATGCTCCGCTTGCTTTACAGTTAATGGATTTTTCATGGACGCTTTTGCTTTCTTGCTGGAATACATACGTTTCGGATTTGTATACTGTTTTCTTTGCATTAGGCACTTTATTGCCCCTTGAACGTCCCCTTTCACAACCTCCTCTTTTTCGATCTGCGATGTTTCCTGTCCTTCATAAAGAGATTTTATGGATGTTTTCACATCTCCTTCAATGCTCCCCCTGCGTCGCATTTGTGGAGAGGTTGACGGCTCGAGCAGGAGCTGGATAGTGCCTTTAACATCCCCTTGTTCGCTGACTTGATGCTGGTAAATCTTTTTCTCGCTTGTTGCCTCGTGCAAACTTTGCATGGCGGTCTGGATGTCTCCTTTGACAATCTCCTCTTTTTCGACCTCTTTTACAGCATGCTTCGCCTCCTCCAGGGACTTCAGGGTCCCTTTGATATCACCTGGCACTAAATCCTCAACGGTCGCTTCCGTGTTGGTGGTTGCGGATTTCTCCAGTGACTCGAGAGCACCTCTGATGTCTCCCCTGACGATTTCAGGCTTTTCCATTTCTTTGGCTTGATGTTGGGCCTCCTCGAGAGACTTCAAAGTGGTGTGTATGTTTCCCTTCACCACCTCCTCTTTCTCTATTATCACTTTCTGATTGATGGCTTGGGTCAGTGAATCCAGGGCTGCGCTGAGGTCACCTTTAACAATGTCCTTTTTCTCCAGGTTTCTGTAGGTAACAGTAGGCTCTGTCATAAAGACTTCAACAGTCCTGCACACATCACCAGGAACTATATCATCCTCTGCCACCGTGCGACCTATCTGCTGCTGATTCTTCCGCAGCAAGATTTTAGTCTCTTCAATGTCGCCGCCAATGATACGCTCCTTTTTCACTGTTTCCGGGGCTTCGTCCGGTTCATACTGAAGCTGCTTTAGGTAGTCCAAAGCTCCGGACTCAATGCACGTGGAGTAAAAGCTCACATTACCCCTTTCCATGTCTCCCACCCTTATCTTTTTAGATTCTTCATCCCCTGAGCTGGACAGAAGACGATGAAGGGTTTTGCTCACGTTTCCTTGAACTATATCCTCTTTCTCCATGCCAGCTCTCTCCCCTTTATTCAAGAGGGAATAGATAGTCAGCCTCACGTCTCCCTTCTCATCCTCTTGAATCAGAATGCCACGCTTCGAGGAGCCTTCATTCTTGAGCAGACTGTTTATGGCCTCTTGAATGTCACCACGGATAATTTCCTCTTTCTCAACATTGATTCCCCTGTCCTGGTTGAATAGCTGCTTCACCGTGGTGTTGATGTTCCCTCGCTCCTCCTTGTCAATAGTTATACCCCTTTCAGTGGTCTCCCTGCGGTTAAGGAGGTTCATCATTATGTTGCTCAGATCCCCTCTGATAACCTCTTCCTTTTGTATCTGCGGGGCCTCCTGACTCATGAGTTTATATTTTGCCATGCGGACATCGCCGATCTCGTCCGCCTCAATGAGGATACCTTGTGAGTCCACCATTTTCTGACAATAAAGCTCTTCAAGTGTTTCTTTTATGCTTTTACCTATTATTTCTGTTTTTTCCACTCTGTTCTCATTGAAATCATGGAATGGAGTACTTTCAAACAGCCATGTTGTCGTCTTCACATCAGCCTGTGGGATTTCCTCCTTTTCGACAACACGTTCTGTACCATCAGTCTCTTTGATACTGTCTAGGGGCTGCTTCTCAAAGAGCCACACAGACTGTTTGACATCCCCTTTCATTACTTCCTCTTTTGTCACTCTCTCCATGCCATCGTACTCGGCGCCTTCACCATGGATCTCATCAATTGTTCGCGTTTCAAACATCCATGTGGCAGATCTGACGTCTCCTTTTTGGATTTCGCTCACGCTAACCGTTCTGATGTACTTTTGAGACATCTCGTCGGTCTCAAATCGCTGCTTGTTTGTCTTCACATCGCCTCCTTGGATATCTGCGACTGTCTTAGACCTTTCTTTTATGTCCTCTGCAATTTCATCCAAAGGTTGCGTTTCAAACTTCCACCTCGCAGAGCTAACGTCTCCTTTGTTGATGCCTTCTTCAGTCACAGCTTTGATAACGTAGACCTCCTCTGAATCTCTAATTGAATCCAGGGGCTTTGTTTCAAACAGCCATCGGGCTCCCACCACATCTCCTCTCATAATTTCCTCCTTGGTAACAGTAGTTACTTCATGGTAATGGCCCTCTTTGTCACGGATGGCATACAGTGGCTGACTTTCAAACATCATTGTGTAATTTTTCACATCTCCCCTCTCTATGTCGTTTCTAAAGATACTAGTGAGTTTAGAGATATCAGTCTCACTGGACTCCTCTTTAATTTGATCCAGAGAGTATGTCTCAAAAATGAAGCGGCCTTTGTCAACGTCGCCCCCCTGAACATCTGTCACAGTGCGAATTTCCTTTGTCTCATCATGGATGGCATCGATCGGCTGATTCTCAAACATCCAGGTACAGTTGACCACGTTTCCCCTCTGGATGTCCTCGGCCTGCTGCGTCTTCAACCTCTGCATTGTTTGCTCGGAGGTGGAGCTCATGATGTCGGAGGAGCGATTCTCAAAGATGTACTTCATCCGGGACACGTCGCCTGACTCGATGTTGATTTCCGTAACCCTCCTGAAAGACCCGTCCTCCCCTGTGAGGTTTTCAAGGTTCTCGGTTTCAAAGAGGAAGCGAGCCAGTCGCACATCTTTTCCTTGGATGTCCTCTTGCTTCACCGTGCAGGTTTTCAGAATGGTCTCGGACTCGGACTCTGTATGGTCACGTATGTTGTCAAGTGTTTGGGTCTCAAAGAGCCAAGTGCATGTTTTGACGTCGCCTTTTTGCACTTCCTCGACATCGGCCTCGCTCTTTTCAACCTTTTCATACAGAACATCCATTGGTTGAGTCTCAAATAGCCACCTGCAAGTTTTAACGTCTCCCTTCTCAATTTCAATATCTTCCTTAGTTTTACGTTCTTCATCCTCAGCATTACTGAAAGACTTAATGGCATCAAGCTGTTGAGTTTCAAACAGCCACTTGGCTGTTTTGACATCTCCAGACTCGATCTCCTGTTTGGATATACCTTTTATGATCTGAAACTTATTGATGCTTTCGTCAAACTCATCAATGGGACGTGTTTCAAACATCCATCTGCAGCTGCGCACGTCTCCCTTCACAATCTCCTCACGCCTCACAGTCTTCACTTCATGGTAATGGCCTGAGCTGTCTTGCATAGCATACATAGGGGTAGATTCAAAGAGAACTCTGTTTGATTTGACGGATCCACTCGTGACACCTTCAACCTGAATTTTCTGCGTTCCTTCGCACTTACTTAAATCCATACTTTCAAACCTTTCTTTATAGTTTGTTACATCTCCTTTGTCAAGAGCTTCAACATTCACAGTTCTTGTGATCTCTTTCTTCTCCTCCCTTATATTTTCAAGTGGCTGGCTTTCAAAGACCCACTTTTGATGTCTCACGTCGCCTTTTTCTTCTTCAGATGCAACCATTTTCTGAAGTTTTCCCACTTCGAGCAGCTCTTTCAAATTTTCCATGGGTACTGTTTCGAACAGATGTTTTGCTGACCGAACATCACCTCCTACAATCTCCTCTGAAGGTAAAGGTCGAGCATTGGCGTTGTCTTTTAGAGTGTCCATAGGCTGAGTCTCAAAAACCAGACAGTGCTTCCTCACATCGGCACCAATTATTTCCTCCTTTTGCTTCTTGGAGCTCTCCCATTCTTCATCCTTAATGCTGTCGAGCGTCTTTGTCTCAAAAAGCCATCTACCTTTGTTCACTCCGCATTCAACGTTGTCTTCCATGGAAATGCCACATATAAGCTTTACCTTTGTAGGGTCTTTGTTTATAAGATCCAAAGGCTCGGTTTCAAACATCCAGCGTGATGTCTTGACATCTCCTTTCTCTGTCTCCTCCCTACGGATGGTGGTGATCTCTAGCATCTCTCCTGAATCCCCCCTGATGACACACATGGGCTGGGTCTCAAACATGCGAGTGGTTGTCTTCACATCCCCCTTGATCTCTTCTAGCTCCGACTTCAGGTTTAGGAAGTGGCTCTCCTCGATGGTTTCTGTTTTACCCAGTGAATCCAGATGTTGGGTCTCGAAGAGATATCTGGCGGTTTTCACGTCTCCGCCAGCAATGTCTCTGGTGACAACAACTTCTGTCTCCTGCTCGTCTTCTTGGTAGATCTTATTCAGATAATCGAGCGGCTGCGTCTCAAAAAGCCACGTAGCCGTGCGGACATCTCCTCTCGCCAGATCAGCTGATTTTTGTGACTGCTCAATAGAATCAGTTGTCTCCGTTCCCAGAGCATCCATGGGCTGAGTTTCAAACATCCAAGCTGTGTATCTGACGTCTTTTCCAGCAATGATTTCCTGCTGGGCGATACTCCTCGACTCATTCTCATCTGGGGTTTCATCTTTGATTGCATCCAGGGGCTTGTTTTCGAACATCCAGCGCACGGACTGCACTTCACCTTTGAGAATCTCTTCCCATTCAACCGACTCTCTGTCGGGGCTTGAACACTGACTGCTGTTGCCGTCATTTTCAAACATATAGCACGTCTGCTGCACATCTCCCACCATTTCCTCGCTTTCCAAGGCCTTCAATTCAGCTTCCGTGAGCTGACTATAGAAGTCTGCTTCGAGGTTCTTGCGGACCTCTGGATGAATGTGTTTATAGAGCCGCTTTAGTTCAGCCATACTCTTGTGCTTAAAGTACTGTTCCTTATTAAGAGTCTGCTTCTGTTGGGAGGCCGCATCCTGAGGCGGGTAGGAGGCATATTCAGAGATTTCCTGTGTTACCTGCAGGTTTGCTGGTGGGGGAGGGAAATTATCTGCCATCTTGTGAGCCACTGACGAGGCGGTGGCAGATGCTACCGACGAGGCGGTGGCAGTCTTTAGGGTGGATGAGGTGTCATAGCTTGTCTTGGTCGAAGCTTTGGTGGACTGTTTTATTGGCGCCCATTGAAACTGGCTGAAATCCACATCAACCTATGGTTTGTAAGTGGTTTTTTGGTTAAAGAAGAGAAGGACAGTGAGGATTCAACTTTTAGCCTTATTATTATAAATGTCTTTTCCAAAGCTAGAAGGAAAAGCGCCAGTAACAAACCTAATCTGGACATAAATGCGTAAAACACATCTTGAGTCTGTTAAACCTGGATATTTTCTGTCATGCATATTCCTCATAATTACTGACTTGATTGAAATATTCATTGAAGATGACTTTAACTGTAGACAGTATTGTGAGTTGAGTTGTTTTAGTCTGGATTTTTCTTTTAACATTTCTTTTTTCAGATTTTGGCAGTAATGACATGTAGCCTTTTATCCAATCCAATTTATTCTCCATCAACTCACGCCATGTGCAATTTCCTTTTGATGATTTCATGATGTGGCCTCATCTTCGACATAAAAAAAACCCTAACTAACATCTATTTAGATAAACAGACAGCATCATTACCTTAATTTCCTTGGCTGGTGCTGCTTCCTCAATCGTTTTTTCATACTGCTGCTTCAAAGCCTGAGTGGAAACCTTTGGTAGGTCCTCTCCTCCAACGAGCATAACTGAATTAGACACAAGAAGAAGGCTGCCTCATTAAGTTATTCGTAGTGAGGGAGCTCAGGGGGATTGGAAAGAGAAATAAATCATTTCATTAAAAACCTGAGTAGTTTTCATTTTCTGAAACCATGCAGCGGTGATTGCCCAATTTCCACTTTCCAATATTTTACCTTCCTGACTTTGCCCTGATTAGATTTGCTGCTATGCACTGAATAGAAAATCATCTGCAGTCATTTTCAGAGCTCATCCCTTATTCAGCGGCGGTAGGAACAATCATTAATATACAGGACACAAGCAGTGCTGTGATAAAAACGTGCAAATTACAATATAAAAGGCATGAGCGGTAACCTGTTTCATTGTAATGGTTCCCGTAACTGGCTGCCACGTTATTGTGTTGGACTCTTTCATCATGGATCACCTGTGAAAAGATGGCAGCAAATCATTAGTATCCTGCAACTGCACTGCAACCTCCAACTGTTTTCAATCAGTGAAAAGCTAAAGGCTTAGTGTGAGGCTAATTTTCTGTATAGGGCACATAAAGTTCAGGAATATGTGGAGAAATAGGTATGATTAGGTATGATTCTACCATACAGCTGGTCATAAATAGTGATGTAACAGTGGGTACCTCTTGATTGTGAAAGAGGGCTGTGGTGGGGACGACCTCTCCTCTGGCACTGCTCCTCACTGTCACCTCAGAGGAGCTTGACATCTCCTGTCAAACACAGAGAAACGGGATTGTAGACACACCGAATAACTCTCACATTGAAATCAAACACACCTGCCGCCGATTTATCACCTCGCGGCTGCAAGCTGGAAGAAACGGCGGGATAAGAAGTCATTTTTATATTGTGAAATTTAATGAAAACCTGCTCTGTGGCCGGTAACAGATGTTTTCTTATTATGCAGCTGCATCCTTGGGAACTACCAGGTTTAAATTCCACTAAAGGAGGGTTTTCGGTGTCGGAGGGAAAAAGCAATAGATCACAAAAACTGTAGAAAACTGGATTTCCTCCAGTGAAATTCACGCAATCGAACGAGATGAAAGAGAAATATAATATTTGAGCTTGTATCATCTGCTGTTAACATAAAAGATACATGGAGGTTCTTCGGGAAGCACTTATGGCAGAATAATAATGTCTTCCCTGATGTTTTAAAACAGAGCTGTGATATTACACCTGTGAAGAAAACTTGAGGGGAAAGTGGCCTGCCGTAGCAGCACAGAACTCCATCAAACAGCCACTTCCCCTGATGTAAAATTTAGCATTCTGCGAGCTCCGTGTGCGCTCGATGAATCCACTCTACCTCCCGCCTCAGTGAGCAGATGGGGGAGAATGCGCGGAGGGGAGGAATTGACCTTACTTCGCCGAGATCCGACCCTGTCCCGGGCTGTTAATGCGTTCTGGCATTTTCCTCACGCGCTTGATGACGGTGCCACGTGGAGGAACAAAGTTCACGGTGCCCTCTTTGATTTGACCTAAAAGAGAACGCCTTGCAGCCGTAGCCATAGTAGCAAGCGAGCTACAGTAGAATGTAAATCATCCAGGTGCATTGCTGCAGTATTTCTTTAGTTTACACAGAGCTCATGAACAGAGAGGACAGCGGTGCTCTGTCTTCCAAGGTCTGTTGACTCATATTATCACATGCATACGCCATACTGTGGCTTTATGAGAAAGTTGTTTACTCTACGACTCCCGAAGTTTTGCTTTTAGCCAAAGGTGGCATTGTATACCAATGACTCAACCTTATGTCAAAGCTAAGGGACCTTCATCGTTTTTTCCACCTTTATTTTGATAGTAGCAGCTGAGGGCAGACAAAGGAAGTAGGGAGATTAAGGACTTAGCCTTACTACATTGCTAGTGGTGCACCCCAGAATCTAAGGAACCTTAAATGTGGCCTTAATGAACAGTTTAATACATTGGGTAATGTATTTTTTTGCTTTCTTTCCAAGTTAGATGAGAAGAGATCACTTTCATGTCTCTATAAACAGTTCAAGAGTTCTTGTAGGAGTGTCCTAACCATGTCCTATTCCAGCTATCGTCACATACATTCATGTGATTTGTCTGAGTTTATCTGAAGGACACAGTGTCCTTGATTCCCAAGCCATTGAACTCGTGTTCAGAGTCTTTCTCTTTGCATGGTAAAATGCATCCTTAGCTGTAGCTGTTTCTCCAGATTCTCTGAGTATTTTAATGACATTATGGATCGTACACGGTGAATTCATCCTTGAATTTCTTGCAACAGAGCGTTGAAAGATGTTAATTCATTGCGTCTCAAACTGTTGGACTGTTTGCCCACACAGTTTTTCACAGAGTGGTGAACCTTGCCTCATCCCTGCTGGCGAACAAGAATTACCAAACAGTGTTCCAAGCAGTCCCATCTTTCTGGGAACCTGTTGCAGGCATCGCATTCAGAAAGAGAATCAATAAAGTTTATCACGGTGAACATTAAATATCTTATTTGTGCTCTATTCCATTACAGGTTGAAAAGGATTCTCCACTTTTTTGGAATTGGAGTTACTCGTCACTTCATGCTCACTGCAGAAGCTGTGATTACATTCTTACCTGGACAGATCTCTGCTCGAAGTGATACTGGGTGACGGTGGACTGAGAGGACGCGGAGGTGAACTCCTGGTTCTCGAACTGTCTCTTCACACTGGCCAGGCCACCAGGCAGCGAACACGCCTCTGACTCATCCATCATCTATGATAGAGGGAACAGATAACATGAGACCCACCTGGAGATCCACCTGCGTGCATATTAACACAATGTAAACCTGCAGCTTATATGAGATTCAGAGGATTGGATCAACCCCTCGAACCTTTTATTGATTGCGAATATGTTAGACATTCCTTTATGCATATATAAAAGTGAACGAAAGGGAATTATGCTAATGATTTTAAAAGCATTAGCAGCGTTGCTGCTGTAGTTTTAAAACATTAATGGAGATACGATGGTTCCTTTATAATCCTCTGGAGGTATGAGAAGCGGAAGGGAATATAATATAGCGTAAGTAATACCTTTAATTATTATGAATACAAACGGGACAGACTTGCATCTTTGTGATACGAGCTGAAAAGACATGAAACCTAAATGAAACTCTTTTTGTGTGTGTGTGTGTGTGTGTTTGTGTCTGGCAGAAATTTCAGAAATAGAAAAGATGGCAGGCGCCCAATTTTAATGGATTTACTTTTTCCACTGCTATCCCACTGCAGGGAGAGAAACATCAATAGCAGATGTAGTCTCTGAGATTAGTCCGTTTAATGGAACAAAAAGGCTTTTCAATACTTTTTATTGAGCTACGGAAGGAATTATTCCTTAAAACTGGAAAATACAAAAGCCTGGTTTCTTTGCAACGAGGAGAAGGAGGAGGAGAGAAGAAGACTTTCTAAAGCTCATCTGTATGGAGAATGTAGTCCTCATCCTACGAGATCCGGGCAAGAATGCACACTGACTATTTGATGCAATAATCTCCTTTTGGGATTGTCAATTACTTGCCTAATAAAACATTTATATGTAGGCTTCTGCATATATAGCTTCTCGGAAAATGCAATATACATGAGAGGCTTGATGCTGTGTGTGTGTGTGGATGTGCAGTGTGTTGAACATGCGCACTCTGTCACCTTTTCTTTTTCATGCAAATAAGGGGTACAATGCAATTTGCGAGTTATTGCAAAGAAGTTTAGGCCAGTGACATTTTATGGCAGGGCAGCGTGTTATCAATATTTTACCACTCGAGGGTACAAAAGCTGCGTTGATATGATATGGAATCATCTCTCATTTAAAATGACTGCCGTAGATGTAATTTCCACCTGAGCAGAGAAGAACCGAACCATATTTTCTAAAAAAGATATATGATTTTTTTAATTTGGTTAATTACATTTTGAGAATGACTGTACAAAGTGGAAGGGATATTGAAATATGCATCTTGCAGTCCTGCATTAGCAACAAAAACACTTTACGGTTGAACTGTTTTACATTTCGTGGGAAAAAAGCTTCTTTGTTGCTGAGAGTGAGACGGAAAAAATCAATTCCGCTGTGATATCTGTGTGAAGACATTAAACTTAGATTAGAGGCAAGTTAACCAAATGTTAATATAATCACCACAAAAAGTTCCTTTAAGAGAGGGGGGCATTTGTAGTTTGGATTAAACGTTAAACATCCCATCCAAGCAGCAAAGTCTGTGCCTGCAGTTCCTCGAACGTCCACTTGAGGCTGACTCCAGAAGTGAGTCAGTCTCCATAAGTCCCCATGTTAGACAGCAGGAATAAACATGTTTACAGCCTGGTACAAAAAACAGTTTTGGTCTCTATAGCTAATTTAGCCGTTTATGACAACTGTACTGAGGGTGAATTTATATACAACTCACCTGTTCAAATTATATTAAGGCTTAAAGTTATGCAGGATTTAAGAGCGTGGATGCTTTGATTGACAGATGGGTGTTGTTACAGGTGGCTTCTTTGAGCAATCAGGCTTCAGCACAGCATCAACGTTCTGCATTCTTTAACTCCATCCTGTTTCGATTTATTCAGGGAGGCATTATGTTTTGTACGGGACACATTTCCTGTCGCGCATTCGTAATATACATGCACGCAGAGTCATTTTTAGGAGGCGAGGATGAGCGATGACAGACCGGACTGAATGCTATCTTTAAACACCTCGTCACTTGTGTGTGGACATGCAGACAACAGCTGCAAAGGTGTAGAGGAAAAACAAGATTCCTCTACTGATTCCTTCTGGCAACTAACCTCCCCGCCATTACACCCCCCCTCTCTCTCCAACACACACACACACACACACTCAGTTGTCAGAAGCCAACACATGAGGCTTGCCACTGAGAATCGAGGTTGGGGTGTTGCAGTTGTTGCCACACTGGCAATCAGTGAAGTGAAGTGGAAGAGGAAGCTGCTGTTTGGGGATTTTCTATTGGTCTTATCAAAGTATCAATAGAAGAATGTGGGAGATTGATTGAATTTGTTCATGGTTATTTCAAGGATAATTACGTTTAACGGCCATTTATAAACAGCAACAAGCCGCTTGAGGCGGCGCTTTACCATGAGCTGGGAAAGCACTCTGTGCTATGTAACAACAGCACTCATCTGTGCTGAAATGGCTGTAAAGATCGGCCTCAAGTGGCTTGTTACTATGCAGACCTGTGACCAGTTAATGCACTCACTGAAAATCAGCACTCACGCCGTGACGCTGCATCGTAGAGGACGACATTAAATAAAGATTTATATTATCTTCGTTAAGATGTTTATGCCCTAAGACTTCTAATTGAGAATACTAACACTCCTCTTACACACACACACACACAGGAAGCATGCAACTGTTCTGTCTCGTCATGTGCAAAGAATCCAGGAGGTGGCAGGCAGGTCGCCGTCCGTGAGCACGCCACAGTGCGGCCTCCTGAGTGACGTGCTGGACATTGATTATTTATCACCTCGTGGGCCGGCGGATTCAAGCCTGGACGTGAGGCTGGGATTACCTAACCCTAACTCTGAGCCGGTGTTTGACACTGCAAACTCACCTTCACGTTTGAACAGTCACAAATGGATTCTTAGTTGTAGCGAGCTGGCTATTATTGCAAAATAAACCCTGACAGGGTGATGCAGGTCTTTATTTTTGCAGTGACCTGCTCCCTGCACGTTATCCTGCTTATTACTACACAGAAATCAATATTTTGTGTCAAATTATTGATTGAAAGGTGATTTTATTGCTCCGGCCGTGTCCTCCACGGTCTGTTATTCAAAGCAGCGGCCTGTTCTACAGAAATAACAGACTGCACAATGCTATACCTGATCAGAATTAAGCATTAAGCCCCACGTAATAAGGAGAAACAATAATTCTGTGGTTTCCCACCTGTATTTTATTTTTCTGATTCTGATTCAATCTTGTGTTGCCTGTGTTATAAGTAATTGGTATCCCAGTCAATATATAACAGAACTGTTCAAGCTGTTCCTTTGTGGATGTGAAACATGAAGTCACAGGGAAAAACAAGAAATCCCGGCTGAAGACGAAACACTCTTTGAAAAGCCGTACGTGAGGAAATATTAGCTGAAGAGGCGGACGATGTCAGCTCAACAAAACCGTCAGTGATTGAACGAGATCTGAAAAATCGGACGCAGGAGAAAAACCTTGAAACTCCTTTGACAATTTTATTTCTGTAAGCAGATAAAGAATGATTTATCGCTGACTGAAGTAACGCATATCACTGCCTTCTTCAGTCGCATCACGCTGGACCGGAGCTGCTGTGAGCATTAAAGTCAGCAAAGACACATATTTATGCAGGAGGCCACTGCAGGGGAGGGGAAAGAAAGGTGGACTTATGAAAAATAGCAGGTTGTTGTTGCTCTTTAGTCCTGATGTGGTGCTGAGCGGAGAACTCTGCTAAATTAACTTTATGATACCTCTTTTGATTTATGATTCTCTGTTTCCTCTGTCATACTGGTGAGTCAGCAGTGATAAATCAGGTGCAGGTGGATATTTGCGAAACGTCCTCCCGTATTTTGAACTCCGGAACATTGAAATACATATTACATGAGACCAAACACTTCATTCAGTGGCGGTGCTTTTATTCCAAATTGAATATATAACTGATATTATAACGCTTCTTGTTCTATCAGACCTGACACCTGGGACAAACTTGAGACGTAGCAGAGGTGTGAGCCTGCATGCACAGCTGTATGAATTAAAATGAGATGAGATGCACACGGAAACGATAGTCTTTTTACCTTAAGTGTTGTAATATGGGGGCATTTGCGGGGAGAAAGTGATTTGTGAGGTACGTGAATGAAAAAGACATTGTGGCTCATCCAATAAGCAGACTCTGCCTCCAGTTTGGGCCTGAACTGATGAAGCGCGGTTCTCGAACGCTACCTGATGACGGTCTGAAAGCGCGACAACACCTCTCTGCTTTGTTGGCATAACTCTACTTACCAGTTCATTGCTCTTAAAGGAGGAAATTCTTTGCCACAGTTTACAGGGAGACTTAATTCCGAGTTGTGACACAAACATGGATTGACGCCCTTCACACCCCACATACAGGATGTCTAGTAACTTAAGAGGAGGTCACTTATTTAAAGCTCTTTTTGCACAGGTGTGTGTGTGTGTGCGGTGGGTGAAGTGTCGGTAAAATGGATGGTCTGGATCATGTGTGATTGGGAGTGCTTTGCGGATCAGGGACGAGGCGACGCAGTCGGATGAAGCTGTGGGTGGGAATACCAATGAGGCCCTCTGGGTAAATGAGTTACGGGACAAGAGAAGAAGACGCGTACGGACGGACAGGTGCTTCAGTCCACTCTCCTCTTTCATTCTAAAACAGATCGTAACAACATCGGCGCTTGTACTGTAAGTGATATTTCCATTAAGTTGTTATGCATTGTGGTTGTAGACCACAGTTAACAAGCAGAGAACAGACATTTTCCACTAGGCGAGGCTTTATTTCAGATAGTGAGCTGACTCTCTGTAATGGCCTTGGCGGACTAACTGCTCACACAGTGGAATTATTGGGTTTATAAAGTGCGCGCAGGCTCTTCAAAGCCGCCGAGGCTTTCTGGTCCTTGGTAATGACTAATGACTCAGTATATTCGGGAATGTGTTTTGTGTTTAATCAAAGGAGGAATGATGCGTGAAGGCCTGTTGATGTGCTGCATGCGTGGGCTGCTGCAAAACACTGCAGATGCACTTTAAATTCCTCACTTTGTTATTGGTGCACTGCATTTGTAAAGCTGTAGATGCCTGTGCATACGTGCTGTGATATTTCAGTCATAATCAATTAATTAGTAGGTCATCTGCTCAAAAACAGTTTTAATAAATACCTTTTATAGCTTTTTTTAATCAAATAATCATGAATACTTATATATTTATTGCATAACTTTAGTACCAAACAGAACAAGTACAGAAAATGTCAGAAAATGTTCTTAAAATATGACAGTACTGGTTCTGCTTTCCCCTGGGGATGATATATTTCTTATAGATTACAATATTAGATTAATACTGAGGCATCAGGACATATAGCGTAGCTTAGTCCAGTGGTTCCCAACCTGAGGGCCAGGCCCCGCCAAAGGGTCACCAGATAAAGTTTGGGATGATTAATGGGAGAGAAAACAAGTTCTGCTACAGAAATGTATATATGTATATATAGTAATCTTTGCTTATAGTGAAATACTGGACATTTTTACCGTAGCTAGAGCTTATAGGAGTTACTTTTTGTGCTTTTCACCTCTGGTAAAAGCTTCCAGCCTTGAACCTGTTTCATGATTTTATAAACATATGCTGAAAAATGAATGATATGTCACTCCGTTAGATGATTCCTCCTGACTCCCCTTCACACTCTGGAGGTTTGCTTTCCCCGTACGGCTCTGAGCTTTTTGACACTTCTGACGAATAATCCCAGCGCCTCAGCTGAGCTCTGTGGCACCCATCCCCCCTCCTCCTGCTCAGCAAAGTATCTTACAAGCAGGACAGAGCTCGGTGACAGCAGATTTATACTTGAGGGGGAATCAAATGACATAAAATTGCTCATAAACAGCAGAGACGTCGCATTGTTAATTCAACAAATTCATCTAAACGCTTCGGCGGCGTCTCCACCGCCTGCCTGTGTCTCTTCACTGCCTCCTCCTGTTACACTCATGTGGAAGTATCGTCTTACCGCAGCAGAGGAGGAACTGCCGGTGTCTTTCTTCGTCACGGCGGCCTGATACATCGCCAGGCGCTCTTTCACCGACACCGGTTCGGTTTCTTGGTCCTCACCCGGGGCCCAGTCCTCAGGAAGTCCTGCCCTGGATCTACCTGCGCTGCCTGCAGCTGCACACAAACACAAAGAAATAAGACGTTAACGCCGCTCTCTGGTGCATGCAAACTTTTATGGAATAGTCAGACAGAGCTTGGCCATTATGGACAAGTTAATTGGATAAAGGGGACAATTTTCTCAACAGGCTGAGGTGACTTTTTCAACCAGGATCAATGGGATGGATTTCCTGTTTCCGACAGAACAGCATTTTTCTTAATTAAATTAAACGAACTAAAGATATGTATGCAGTGTACCCAGGTTTCATTAAAGCTTTAGTTTTTTGCCTTCTAATCATAACTGCTTAAATTCCCAACCTGAATGAGATAAAAAATAATCTGCACTGTTCCAGATAGTGTCGTTATTTTAGCACAGAAATGGCCGGAGGCCAACGCTCTGTAACAAATATCGACACAAAGCGAAAGCCGAATAGTCATCAATCACAAAGCACTACTTTATGATAAAGATTGCCCAGTACATCCCCGCGGATAGCCAATTAGAGAAGACCACTGATTTTACATTTGACTTTTCTGTGCTACAAAGCATCATTAGGAAACGGAGAAGGCTCCATTATGGCGCTGCATACACCCACACTGGACCTTTTAGCTCTTGGCATGTTCTCTCTCTCCGGGCAACAACACCGTGGGATGAAAGAAGACCCTAAATAGAAATTATTCTCTCTCATTATGTGCTCACGCTGCAACCTTTGGACATTTTCAAATCCATCCTCCTTGTAGTGTTTCGCACGAGGCGCTTACATATTTTCTCCGCGTGGATTTGTGGTACTCTAGCATAACTTTGGCTCAAAGTCAGTTTGAGTTCTGCTTCAAACGTCGCACAGCAGCTGCTTCTTGAATGCATACGCATCCAGTGAAGGTGTCCTTGGTGCTGTGGCAGTGCAGAGATTAGGAACAGATTCAGTGCTTAGTGCTATAGTACATACCGTACATGCTTGGCTGTGTTAATGCTTCTCTCATCCCACTTATAGTATATGACACACTGTCTTGTTATATCCCACACCTGGATCCAGATCGTCAAAATGAAGAAATGAAACACCCACAGGTCTGACCTCTGTATCCGGCAGCTCAAACCAAGTCTAAATATTCGTTCACACCAGCAGAAAAAATGATGATTCTAACTGAATTTTTGTGTGGTGGACAGTCACCATGAGCCTTAGCTGCTATTTCAATGGAGAGGTCAGAGCTGCAGCAGATTCAAAGCATTAGCTGTTGGCGTCTTAATCCAAAACTGTGCCAGAATCCAAGATACTTACAATCTTTCATAGCCTTTAGCGTCCACCTGACATTAGCACCACACATAAGAACTTTAGCTTGCTCTAGATTGGCAGAAATGCCCCTTGGGATTTGTAGTTTCTTCTGTCTTGACGTTTTTCTTCTCAAGCTTTCATCGTTTGTAATGATTTAGAAGAAGAACCATTTTGACATGAAATAGTAGGGTCAACTCTAATTAAGGGTCCGTTCCATTTATTGCAGCAGAGCTAACGCTCACCACAGCTGCACCCTGACTCTGTCTGACCTGAGTGGAACGAGGCCTTAATTAGTCTCATTGGTAACGCCCCTGTTTACCGACTATTTCATGTCAAAATGGCCGCAGAAATTTATGGCAAAACCAGAGGCCTTTTGAATAAACTCTAGTTCATTAGCTCCTTGTAAGAGCTTCTTTAATAACTGTTTAATGAATTAAATGATGTACAATCCTGAGAAGTGAGGTTAAAAAAAAGTGGTTGTCTGTAGATTTTATGGTGAAAAACTACAAAACCATGACAGTAAAAGACTGTAAAATGAAGTATGACAGTTTTCCTGTATAATATTGTTCAAAACCTTTAATTGTAGGTCATTTTAAGGGAATTTATACAGAACAATAGTATTTTATATTAGATGCTGTTAATAATACAGTAAAACACCGTAATATTTACATATTACTTTCATTTTACTGTAATATTCATCATAAAATCTACATGGATTTTAAAATATGAAATAAAATGCTAACCTTAAACATAAACTCAATAGTACTAATAACCTGTAATATTAGAAAAGGTGATATCATATTTATTACAGTAAAATTCTGGCAGCTGTGAGTTTTTTACCGTAAAAACAAGTTGTCTTTTTTTTTACAGTGTATGATTAGCATTAGCATGTAGCTGGGTGCTAGCTCCCCATGCTATCATTGTTTACCAACTATCACTGCAGATAGCCCCCCCCCCCCCTTGCCGAGTCGCCAAGCCTCTTTAACCAAATATTTTGTAACAGCGCACGGCTGAGCTTGTCCCACTTACTGGTATGAGCGTACCTTCATACAGATGCCATGTGACGAGAACATGCTCACCTCATCCCGCCAATTTTAGCTTCCCCGCTACGTCCGGCATGTTAATGTAATCAATAACCCCGTCAGGAGGAGAAATAGGCTGCTGGAGACAGCAGCATCTGAAAATAAACAGGGATTTCTACCCGCAACATCCTATAAATATGGGTCAGAAAGCCTACACCTGAGGCTGCGGTGTAACCTAATAGCGCCTCGATGACAGAAACACAAGGATAATGCTCTCATTTATCACCCCAGATAAACGTTGAAGTCATGGTCTGGAGCTGTCAGAGAGGCAGAGACGTTGGGGGGGGGGGGGTTTGTTGCCTGAGTGCGGTGACAACAATGCTTTGGATATCTCTGGCTTCTGAGAAGGGTATGCCGTATGCAAAGCTGCCATAGCATGGAGGTGAGGTAACTGGGGGGGAAGGCTGACTGGAGAAAAAAATAAACCGAGCCTTTTTATAAACCGGCTCTGTCTGCAGCGTCATGTTCCCCCTGTGACAGAGAGATTTATGGAGTGGAAGTGTGTGTGTGTGAAAGAGAACTATAAGGAAAGTCAAGATTGAAAAACTTCTTGAGAGAGAATTCTTTCAAAGATTTGAGAATTGCAGCCACTAACGAGTCCTGGCAACAACGGATGTTTAATTAGCATTAGTAACAGCCTTCAAACGCTGCCTCACGTACATAATGAGGGCCACGTCTCTGTTTACAGCCTGTAAAAAATAACTTTTCGCAGGTTTACACTTACAACATGTGTCATCTCCGCTTTTGATGGAGACTGCTTAGAGGCGTATTATTTTCTCAGCTTCTTATCTTTGCAATGCCACAGCGGCAGCACAAGTGATGGCACCAGGCAGGGGGGGGAGGCAGGGATAATGAAAACGGGAGAGGCCGGCAAAAGTCAACATGGAAGGCCACGCTGCTGCCAGCGTGCACGACTCGGTGGCTATATCGAGCCCCAGCCGAGGGCTATTGACCTCCCTGTCACTGCCTCCTCGCCTCTGCCGGCACAAACGCAATCAAAGGTGAGGTACTGTACCTCCGGCCTGCTAGGAGTGAGGAGGTGAAGGGCGGCGCGGGGCGTCCGGTTGAACGCCAGACAGCAAAGGAGAAAGTGTCCAGGAAAAGAATGAGAGAGAAAGTTTGAGATTTTGTAGGAGAAGGCGGCACGGCTTTGTAGCTCAAAGCTAAATCAAGGCCCATAGATTTGTGTCAAGCAGAGGCCGTCCGCTAATCACAGAGGTGTCACCCTTCTCTGCCCTCTCCTCACAACAGAAGCCTTAAGCAACCCAATTTTCTGTTCATTACTTACTGACCAAAGCTTTTGGCTGGCGAGGTTTGACAGGAGAGCCAAATCAAGCTACACTAATTGAAATGTCAGCCATGGAGGGCAATTTCTTCCTTACCGACGAAAGCAAAACAGGCACAATAATTGAGCTGTCAAATCTATCAAAATAACTTCTTCACATGGAGACTGGATTGCCCTCCGGCGCTTCCTTATGCTAGGCTAAGCACTTTGTCTCCGATTTGCGATGCTTTCAGAATATTCCAGATCAGATCGCTTCTGGTTATGTCTGGTGGAAGGAAACAGGAAGGGCTCATGCATGTTTTATGACAATGCACAAATCCTAGCGGAATCACAGAAATGTACTTCTTTATGAAGCCCCAGCACCTCGTGTTCGAACACAATGCGGCTTCACCTCGTCTTATTTCGCCCAAGATTCATCACATCTGCCGAGCCTGGGCACATCAAAGCAATTCATTATCGGCTAAAATGTCATCTGCCATTTCCAATCTGCCTCCTTCCACTTGTGCTTCTGTGGAAAATCACTTTACAAGAGCCGTGCTGACGCCGAGGCTTATGATAATACAGGAGCCGGCCTTGAAACGCTGAGAGTCCACACACTTTTCTTACCTTCCTGTATGTAGGTTGCTCTGTACGTCAAACAAGACTATAGAATCCAAAGGAATAGCAAAGGGTCTTGGAAGTCCAGGAAATGAAATTGGGCTTAGTTGCCCAGCCTTAACCCGACAAAGAAAGCAAATCCGGAACAGAGACGGACAGCGAGGCTTGGAGACCAGCTCCAGCAGTGTGCTCCACAGCTCAGTGAGGCCCAGGCATCCAGTGACAGCTGATTTTATTTTAGAAGTCCCCCTTGGTAAAAAATAGGATGGACTTCGGGGAGAGGGTAGGTGGATGTGGGTTGGCTTATTTTAGTATCCAGTATCGAGGTACCCAACATGCCCTTAACCTTATGTCACAGTAATCTTCTGGACACAGACGTCGCACACTGCGAGCTGGAAAAGAGACACTTAGTACATCCTTCATTTAAGCAGCAGAGAGCAGGGAGACACTTGGCATTTGAAATTACTGCTTGTTAGCATGGTAAATATCATGGCATTTCATGAGTCAGCACACGCGGTGGAGATAGATTTCATACACACTGCTTCATAGACCACACACACAACCGCAGACTGAACCGAGAAAGTGAGAGGGCCATTTTATGACATGCTAACAACGAAACGAAAAAGATACGCGCCACAGATTCTCTTTAAAGAATGATATTTAGTGGGGGAAATAGCTCATTCGCTTCCTTTCAGGGAAACGTCTGCATGCTAAATATAGGAGGAAGTGCCAGGAAGTCATTAGCCTAGCTTAGCATAATGGCGGGAAGCGAAGACGAACTTTGTCCAGTGTGGAAAAAAATAGACCTAGCGACACATTTACCGCTCACAGAGCCAAACTTATCTCACAAACAGACATGAAAACAATAATCTGGTTTCGCAGGAAGTTGCTTTCATTTCTGCCAACCAGCGCAGGAAGTTTTGTCATGATGCTAAACTAAGCTAAGCTAAGCTAAGCTAATAGATGGCAGGGAGTAAAACTGAACAGCCCACATCATACTAATAGACCATCCAAGCCTATGTATGTGCATTATTGATTATTACTTCATGTGCTCAGCATCACTTACAGTGGGGACGGTGATGTTAGCGCCTCTTCCTCTCACACATTATTTCCCCAGAGAGATACACTGTTATTTAGCATAGTTCAAAGTGTTAAATCCTGCTGTTGTGAAGGTCTGGGTGTAGTACTCGCCGTACAGCTTCTCAACTTCGGATCTTTTCAGTGTGGTGAATGATTTAAAACACTTTGCTGAGAGGACTCGAGTGTACCTTTCTCCGTGAAACCTGTGCGCCCTCTGAAAACCCATCTTGTACACTTTATGCCTGCCATCAAGATGCCTTTGAGCTTTTTCTTCAAAGACAGCTCCTCAGATGGACAGTGGAACACTACGAAGCAACGCCGAAGTGAGGAAATTCAGCGCAGTGCAGACACCCCGGAGAATTGAGCGAGGAAGTTGTAAAGATCAAGACACACTCAAGCAGATATTCGCTGGATGATAGGAAATCATATTATTATGCTTTCTTTCCTCTTACTTTCTTTCTTTGCTTCTTTGTTCTGACTTTTCCTGAACATACGTTGCCCTGAAGCAAAAGCAAAGGTCTTCTTTCAAACCAGTGACCTTATGTTTGTGCCTGATCAGCCCGAGGCCTTTCATTCACTCTTTTTGAACCCACTTCCTTCCTGACAATACAACAGACAATCTTATATAACCCGTATGTCTATTCTCTCCATGTTATTTGCTGTGATCGCGGCTGTTTACCCACCTCATATATGGAACATTAGGTGTTCACCAGGAGCCCACCCCATGAGGTGCCGTTGGCAGCACATCGACTAGAGAAAAGCGTGGTTATCGGGCTTGTGGAGAAGCTGCACTCTGCTGATAATCCCACCGAAATTGCACATGGATTTCCTGTTCCTAAAGTGGAAAATAAACATACTCCTGTAGAATACTTAATGAAGAGGCCTGAGAATATCCCACAACTGAAATCCGAAGGGAGTCCACGTTCAAGTAAGTTTTAAACTAAAATAACTTTTACATTTGGACTACAAATGAGCCTGAAGTTTCAGATTCAAACGAAGAAAGACAAGAGGGAGAGATCTTTCACGTCCTCACGGAAAGATAATTTAATTTGGACCAAACATTTTTAGACAATTAAAAAATAATTATATGTGATGTGTGTATAATTACACAATTATCATGATGTTCCCTTCATTTGAATTGCGCCCTGGTTTTTTGCATAATTGCAGTGTCTTAGGTTGGAGTCCAGCCGGAGACCTTTGCTGCAAAGAGACACCTTAATTAGAGTACTCCCACAGAAAAACAAACCTGTCTCCTCGTGTCGTGCTTAATTCTCATTTCAAATATCATCTGTGACTTTCTAACACGTGTAGCAGTAACAGGAGCCATCAAACCAACAACCTGGCTGCTAACTAGAGTTAGCTCGTACACTGAGGCAGCAAAGCTCCTGAGTGTATTAAGCTGAGTAAGGGTTTGTTTTATTGCTCATGAATTGAGCGTTTTATTTGTGGGAGGAAGATTGTTTTTTTTTCCCACCTTTTAAAAGTCACCCAGTCACCCTTTAAAGATTAATGCAGGTAGCAAAAAAAAAACAGACCGAATAAATATCAATAAGAAGTGCACGGAGAAACAAACACGAGTCAAGGTGAAACCAAAGATATTAATTGCGTTATCATGATAAACACGCTCAGATTATAAGAGCCTATTTGCTCAGAAAGGTTATGTTTAAATGTCAGAAGGTTTTAGAGAGCTTCACACATGCATGCTAAACCTATTCAGGGTATAGATGCATTGATTCATTTGGAGGGGATCACGCCAGAAATAGACAGGAGGGGAAATCTTTGTTTTCCTGATGAAAATATTATAAAGACATCGTCATTTGGCATGCAAATCTAGGAGGGAATTAATTAAAACAAAAACAGTCTTTTGGCAAAACCCAGTTCCAGTTGGCAGAATTGCACACTTAAAACATTCTCCTGGGCCAAGTGCGTCTGACAAGTTTAATCAGCCACAGATTAATATAAATATATACACACTTAAAT
The DNA here is from genome assembly GCA_023373845.1 of Nibea coibor. Lineage (NCBI taxonomy): Eukaryota > Metazoa > Chordata > Actinopteri > Sciaenidae > Nibea > Nibea coibor. The sequence continues at coordinate 5,194,880 of CM041732.1, read as the reverse complement.
AAAAAGCACTCCCACCGTCGCGTGTGTCACACAGCCAGCCACAGTTTCATGGCGGTGATTCTGTTGTAATACGAGGAAACAAGTAAACAAGGACGCCTGTTTCGAGAGAGAGCAGCAGCAGCATGGAGATTTGGAGTTGAGCTTTGCATCTGTTTAAAGCGCAGTTACTCCGCCACGGTGCTTTATTTAAATGTCGCGGCTTTGCTGGGAACAGCTCCTGTAGCCCCCCTCGCCACCGTTAGTCATTTGACCTGGCAGATTATGCGGCATTTGCATGTCAACTTGTCAGCAAAGACAAAAGCCCGTCGCTCAGTCAGGACAACAGGATCGACAAGAAGCTCCAATTTTAGACACGGCACAGAGATTTAGAGACGTGCAGGGCGACACGAAAGCCTGACTGATCTCAGGTGGAGATGGAGAGGCGAGCATGCATGAGTGCGAGCATGCATGGCTGAATTTATGAGTGTGTGTGTGTGTGTGTGTATGTTTACATGCGTGTGCTTAACACCTTGATACCATTTTGAGGCCTGTCAACAATTCCATCGCTTTAGATTCTCACTGCGTGCACTCACAACCACTCTTTGTCTTGCTTTTTTTTTTTTTTTTTTGCACTTTTCCATTTGCATTGGCATGACATGTAAATACAGGCGTGTTGCCAAGGGCCATGAAAAAGAAAATGGAGGACAAACAAACAAGGTGTTATAAAAGAACTACCAACAGTGACCATTAAAGCTACACTGTGTAAAAACGGCTATTTTTCCGCTGTGGTAAAGACAGCTGTATGCATGTATTTGTCATGATTACATTATTTATGATCAAAGACTCGTGAGTCATCAACTTTGCAAACAAGGTCAATAGCACAGGACATAGCAGCCAGCTAATATTACCTACTAGTCCAACGGCAACGACTAAAAGTCCCAGATTTACTCTTATCTGGCTTCCTCTGTCCTTTTCACTGTCTTTGCCTCTGTCAGTACATCCATAGAGGCTGCTGGGCCACATTGCCAGTCGCCCAGCTCCAGTTCTGGCACGACACTGACTCCCAGGGCCTGAAAACACCTCAAGCTCCCCAGATGATCTGAGCTCCCGGCTCATCAAGTGACAATACAGCAGATAATTACCTCCTGATGGCAGTTCCCCCTCAGCGCTATGAAGCTTTTTAGTGCCTTTCAGCTTATTGTTGTTGTTTTACAGCCTGCACACTACAGTTAACTACTAACTGGTGAACATAGTGTAGGATTTAGCAACTAGAGCTGCATATTTTTCTAAAGTCTACATACAGAATGCAAGAATGTGAGTTTTTTTTATGCCAATTTCTAATTCTCTTTCTCCAAAAGTAACTACCCAATACTTGAGAGACCAATGTTAGAACTCCCTTTAGTTTATTTGTGATCAGTGCAGAGCTACAAAAAAAAAAAAAAACTGTACCTTGCACTGTAAACTCCATCTGTGTGTACACTGCTATCAGCGTCAGTTGGAAACAAACTGTAGGTAGCCACCATAGCGGTGCTATCACAGTAATGGAAGCACGGTATCTAGCGAGCTCCCAACTTCCCATTAAAAACCTGCCAGGGAGGCAGCCTTATCTGGCCATGAACAATCTCGTTTTCAAAGCCTGCTTTTCGCTGTTTATCTTATAGAACAAATGGGAGACCACATTGCATTAATCATGCCACAGCCTCGGCCGGTTGCATGTTTGACAGAAGAGTGTAACCGTGATGCAATCGTGTGTTGTGCTGCAGCACAACAGATGTTACATCAAGTTTGTGAAAAGTCAGAACAAATGCAAAAAGATGAGAGTACTCACTGAGAGCCGTGTCTGTGGCCATGTTCGGATCTGTTGACGGGTCAGCCTGCGTGAACCTACTGGACGGCACTCTTTTGGACGGAGAGGTGTGGACGCTTGACACTTCCTGGTGGAGTGAAAGAGAGAGAGACAGCTATCAGAGAAAACACCTGTGCAACAGGGAGAGAGGTGACACTGCGGGTCATCGAAAGCAGCTGGCCAAAAACACCTGAACGCGCCACACACGTGCAGAAAGACAGAAGACACACACATACCTTAAGTATGAAAAATGATACAGTCGAGAGTCTGGTGACATTTAAGCTCTGGAGTCCAGTGAAACTTTGTTGCCGTGGTTTTATCTGCCCACACAACACATGTACAACCCCCCCACACACACACATCTGTGAGTTTAAAGAGAGACGACCTTGAGCACAATGTGAACAGTAGGCATTGACTGGAAAGTTAGTGCAAACAGCACTTGGTTGAATTTTAATAGAGCCACTCTAGCTGTAACTAAAGGTTTTCACAGGCTTCTATTGATGAAAGGTGCAACACTGGTAAATGGCATGTCCTTGGTGCATACAGACTTGTTTTTCCCCTTGAAGCGTTTTGTCAAAACTTAGAAGTCAGCCGGTGCAGCACACCTATTCAGTTGCAAATCATCCCCGCGGGGAACAAACACACCTGTGTCTGACTGTTGTGTGTGTGTGTGTGTGTGTGTGCAAATGTGCGGGTGTGTTTTTTTTTTCATTTGCAAATCAAATGTATTCCCAATAGCGTTTTTTCGACAGCGTCTTGCAGGGCATCAGCGCGGAGTCACAACAAACTCTGCACAAGGCATTACCACGTGGTACACACACACACACACACACACACATAAGAAACCTGTATCTGTACCTTCTCTCTGCTGAAAGTGTCAACCATAATTTCCGAAATGCACCAAAGGACAAAACATTGTCCTCAAAATCCCATTTAGCAAATCCCCGAAAGACATGCACGGTAATTTGCACATTTTCCTACAGTATTACGTGCACACACACACACACAAATTATGGCAAAACAGGGTTGTAAACATAATCTCTCCCTTTCTGTCACTGTCACTCGCTCTCTCCTGCTGAAGTAGCACTCACATCGGATGAGGCTCAAATCAGTGAGCTGAGAGAAGCGAGAGCAACAAGGTCCAAACCGGCTGCTAAACACGGCTCCCTCGTGCTCCGTGTTTGACTGCCGATATTAAACACAGCGTTTTGTCTAAAGCGCGGTGCTGCTTTGCTCGGGGGATGATTAAGTTTGAGGATGTTCCGTGTGAAAAATGTGTGCGTGCATGAGTTTGTGTAGCTCGTTACAGCTGGTTACAGAAGTGAAAGTCGCTGAATGAGAGCCATTAAAAAGGGATTCAAACATTTATCTCTCTTTGGTTGTCTGATTGGCTTGTTTACACTTGACTTAAAGCCAGCATCTGCAGTAAATGATGCATCTTGTACTTGTTGAGTGTGGGTGTGAAGAGAAAAAAAACTTTTGAAAGATTTTCTTAGTGCACCATTAGGTTATTTTCATCTCCATGACAGCAGATGAAACAACATATAATCACATTAAAGAATCAGCTGTGTGCACATACACTGCAGTAAGTATTGTGTCTCCAAACCAGACTATTGGAGCATCAAAGCTACTTCATTTTAGGACTTGTTGAACTGATTTCAACAACTAACTGATCAGAAGATCTAAATAAATGGCAAAAAGGTCATCACACACACATCAGAAGTTGTCAACAGGGCTGAGGTCATCAGGGCGAGGCAGTAATGTAGCGCGGTGTGTCATCTGCGTAACAAGATGACCAGATAGCATATTTACATAAACCACTCAAAAAATCTCAGACTTTTATGATAATATTATTATTTTGTTATGCTTCAAATGATGACCTCCTCACCCCACACCTGTCAGTTGCCCCAGGCAGTTTTATATTTGCAACTTTGCCAAACTGAGAACTGTAAATGCCTTGCAGGAGAACTGTTTAATAAAAAACACAACAGGACCCAGGAAAGTCCCCTGGGGCACACCAGAAAAATAAAATACTCTTCATGAACAGAACTTCCCAAATGGTTTCAATCCATTATGTATGTACGTCAAAAGGTTTGGTCTAGGATCCTACCTGAGATTCTCATCTCTCTATAGATTATAACTGACATGATAAAAAGTACCAAAACATTTTCTATAAACTTTTACACGAAGGTTTTTTTCTTGCATCCAAATCAAATATCATTTACATCTTCGAGCAGAGCCATCACAGTCCTTGCTCCATATTTGGCACTGACACAAGAAATGAAGTGAAAGAATTGAAGCCAATAAAGTCTGAGAGTTGAGAGTAAACAAGTTATTTATACTGCTGGCATGGATAATATGTTTATATTTATTTTATTTTTTTTTTCAGAAGAGGCCACACAAAAGCAATTTTCAAAAGCCAAAGAAAAACAGGCAGTGTGCAAGGAGAGATTGATAATGTGCAGTAATTCTGCTGACAAAAAAACAATGAACCTCTTTACAAAGCTGGTCAAGGGCACACGGAAAGCTTCAGCTTCAGCACAGAAGTTAGTTCAGGAAAAGAGCTCAGCTGCAGTACACTGAAAATGTACAATTCCACCAATCAGAAGTGAGGGCTACAGTTATCCATTTTCTGTAATACAATAACTGGATGAAAAGCAGCAGTGCCACAGCTAAATGTCTCATGCAACCGTCACCCAGTGCTATCTAGCTTTGAGTCCCTGCCATATGTTCTCCTTGGTGCAGGCTGAACAGATGAAGGGGGGATGAGGGAGTGGAGTAGGGGAAGTGGCGGCGGTGGCAGTGGTGGATGTCCCTGCATATCTCCCACAGACTGACAGAGTTAATAAGGGACAGCGCTTGGTGAAATCTGTCTAAACGGTGCTGGCCTGCCGAGAGAGATAATCCCTGTGAAAAAAAAAACAATCACTGGATTCTCAACTAATCAATGCTGGCCATCTGGGACCATTGCATGTGTGACAGATGCCTACAAAGAGGCCAGTCAGACCTGTGATGGTGAAACCATGGTAACAGGAAATAGTAATACATGCATCGCTAGCCTGGGGAGGTGACACCGTGACACGCTCCACCTTCACATTGGTGCCTATTAGAGGGAAACGTCACCAGAGCATAATCCCATACAGGAAACTCTGAGCTTGCTATCACACATGCAAGGACATGGCCATTTTATGCTGATTGTCTTATGTCAGCTGTTGACATTTCCTGCTATCCTCTAACAAGCAGCGCTCCTAATAGTAGGACTGTAATGACATGCCGCAGTCCGCGGAGGGTCTCGGAGGAGCGCTGTCCGCCTCGGTCTCCTCAAATGTTCTCTTATCTGTCTTCCCCTCTTCTCCTTCATGCTCTGTTTAAGAAATGTCAGTCTTAATAAGTCAATTAGGCAGGAAGGTTTTATTTTTCTCAACTTAAGTGTGAGAACGTGCCAGCGGGGTGAGATAATGTCAGCAATTAGCTTAACTTAAATCAAGTGGGTTTACGTGGGCCCATTATGGAGAAAGGAACAAGAAGTCGATCGACCAGGGATCATCAGAGTCTGGTGGACCAGGGATCGAACTAAAGCCGCCCCCCTTCCTAAGAAGCCTTGTTGTCACTGTGTGGTAGCAGGCACTACGTATGAACATTTGTAATTCAATGAGGCCGGAGTTTGTAAATGGATTATAGTCAATAAAATTTGGGCAAACGAATGTGGTTGAGACGAGTCACCACATTGCCAAAACTCGGAGTTCCTCTCCGCCTCTTCTGCACCTGACTAACTCCAGACTCAGAAATTGCTCGGAGTGGTTTTGCTGGAGTTGGTGAAGCTGCAGTAGTGTTTCAAAATCGATAAGGTCAGCCGGTTCGATATCAGATGTGACATTTTGCAGGAGAGATGGCGCCCACCTCCGCAGGACGTACTTCTTAAACACTTTTAAGATATTATTTTTGGATTTCTCTCTCTGTCCTTCTTCCCCTCCATCCACCCTGTTTTTCCCCCCTCATCCTTCTCTTCATCTTTTTGTCTGCTCGTCTTTTCTTGTCTCTTTGAGTGTGTCTGCAGCATGCTCATTATCCTGACTGTCCTGCAGGTGAATGGTGGCTTGGTTGTGAAACTTGGGGCACCTAGAATGAAAGCTCCCAAGATCTGCGAAAGCTTGCATTTTAGCCATCTTGTATTTTTTATTTTTTTTGTTTCTTTCTTTGCTCTTCTGTCCTCGTGAATACACTCGGAGGCTTCGCTGATTAGCTCACATGTCCTCTTGGCATTCTGCATATGAATCAGTGAATGCTATGATAGTGTCTCCAGAGAGGCACTGTGCTTCTGGCTGGTGTATGGCGAATGACTGAAGGGCCCTGCCAAGAAAGAGAAGTCACTCACTCATGACTCACTGTTTGGGTACTTCATTTTAAATTACACTCTTCCTTTGTTGGCAAATGGTGCATACATGAGTGAATCAGTCCATGCGGACACAGACGCTGTATTTGCACATACAGTATTTTCCACATACACACTCCCTCTGCTCTGACAGCTCTTGGACTGAGTGCTGCTGGCTGTGAAAGCTGCCTTATGGGTTTGCTGGCATACCGTACAAGTGGCTGCTCTCGAAAATGACTCATGAGACTGTACAGCAGTAAACAAATCACTGGGCTGACCAAGGCAACCAGTTGCTTTGGACTTATTTCTCTGAAGGCGTCTGACCTTCTCCAACAATTCAGAGCAGCGAGCCAAAAGGTCTCAGCAGTCATTTCAAACTGTTGCTGTGCCAGGAGGAGCATCGTCAAAGATGTCGTGTGCATTTGTTCCCCATTTGCTGGTCTGCTTCCATTTCATGCGGCTGTCTTTGAGTTGGAAGTAATGCTGGCTAACCTGGTTTACTCTGCTGCAAGTAGAATTACTGATTGCTTTAAAGGAAAGAAAATAGAGCAGCCTCTGAAAAGTACAAAGTAGTATATAATTAATTCAAGTATAAAATTGCTTCTTTTGAAGGACATTTCAATCAGCTCTTTCTGTGCACAGCTAAGTAAAACTCCAGTCCAGTTTCCCTCTCTTGTCTGTCTTGTTTCATTTTTTTTTTTAATTTGTCTTCAGCTGTTTTTTGTCATGTCAAGCGTGATGTGCACCCGGCTTGATTTTGGGAAGGCGTGCAATGATGCAGAAACCAAACCAAAAAAATAAAAAGATAAAGGCTCAAAATGTTTAAAAAGTGAGAACCTGTGTTAAAAATGTAAGGTGCTCGGTGTGGAGGATCCTGATCGGCCCAAAGAAGCCACATTACCTAAGTTAGAACCACTGACACACAGTCACTAGTTCAGCAGTAGTCAGAACGGGTCAGAACGGCACCGACCAGCTCTCCGGTGCCGGGCACATTCCTCCGGACAGTCCGGCTGCCCTGAAGGGTGCACCATCAGCTCCGGGTCCCGCTCTCTCTGCTCCTTAAAAAACAGGCAGCTGCTTGAGTCACTCCACCTCAAATTACGAGTTCTTGCAGTGGAAAAGGTCTAAACGACATTTCAAACTGGAGTCCGGCTGTGACTGCTGCCAGAGAGAAGAAAACAGGACAGTGTGTGCAAGAAAAGACTGATGGACGGATTTTAATCCATGATGTCATTAGAGGTTTTTTGTCCTGGAGATGATACATTGTAACCAAATGCATTGTTTGCTTCACTGAGTATGGCATGAATTATTGCTGTCCAGGCTCCTCAATTAATTTTATATTCATAAATCAATATTTACAAGCAGGAAGCCACATTTTCCTGAGCTGGTGTATTGATGTCAAACATTTCACGTACAGCTGAAAGGACCAGCAAAAAGAAGCATCCACGCAGACGTTGACGCTCAGGCCATTGCAATTTTGGAAACGCAGCATGAAAAATGTAAAAAATCAGGATCTCTCATCTTCCGATGCGTCGATTCAAACTTCTCGCAGCTTTTAGAGGAGCTGCATCCTGATGCTCTTCCGCTTCGGCTTCATTCAGCTGCGGTGGTTGCAGCTGGCTACAGACCCTGCAATGCCCCGGGTTAAATCATTCAGCCTGTGTGAATAAATAGATGAGTGAGTGAATGCATGAGTGCCTCATGAAAGGATTTGTTAATTATGTGAGCTAACTGTCATCAGAATGAGGCGGCCATTGTGAAAGGAACGATTAATTAAAGATCTAATGGGTTTCATGTACAGAATATAGCCCATTTACTGTCATCTTAATGAAGTTTACACTCAGCCAAATCATTGTGATGTCTTTGGAATCCATTTTTGAGAGAATTACTATATTTTTCATGTTGATGTTTTAATAAAATGTTGCATTGTGAAGCTTCAAATCAGTACGGTACACCCAACCCAACAAGCCGAGATATGAAAATAAATTCCTCCAGGCAACGTTTACTTCAGGGATTATTTCCTGTGTGACTTCATCTCTTTGTCTGCGTGTCAAGTGATTTATAGAGAGCCTAATGAAAAAATAATTCACTTGAAAAGTTTCTCTTAAGCTCCATGTTTACCGTGATGGATCGCTGTGCAAGTTATGTTGTACAGGAATGAGTGGGACAAATGAAACCAAAGCTTTGCACCTCCAACTGTAGCGTACTCTAGACGGTAAACAGGCTAATGTTTTGGCACCGTCAGCCTCCGTCAGGTCAACAACATTATCCTTAAGAACTAGAATTTCCATCCGATGCACCTTTATGCTAATAGGAGCCATGCTAGCATGCTAATGTTTATCACGTCTTACTGTGTTAGCATGCTAGCATTGCTAATTGGCGCTGAACACAAAGTATAGCCGTATTATTTAAGTATTCTGCACTTAAAGATGGCGTTTGACGTTAGGAGGATGCATCCTCTGGGAACCACGAATGTCTGAACAAAATTTGAAGATATAACCAACAAACTAAGAGACTGCAGCACTGAAATGTCCTTGTGGTCTGGATTATGTTAAGTAAACAAAAAGGCCATTAAAGATTCATGCCTGAACACGAGGCTACAATTATTGGTTTTGCATGCCATTATGCACACACTAACAGAGCTCTGCAGCTTAAAGAAATATCACCCATCTCGGGTGCTGACCTGTTTGATGCGTGTGACTTTAAAGTGTATTTGTTATCCTTTGATTCGGTGTGTGGTATATGTAAAGTGGCTCTGGCATCTCCTGCTCTTAGATCCGTTAGATTTGAAGCCCTCTTCAGCTTTCTGTCCGATTACAAACGCGCACCTATTCTAGTCTGATGTCCACGTCCATTTTCCCTCTGATGAAGACACTGTAGCGTGGAAACGTTTCACTGATTTGGATCCTTTTAATAATGAAAACATCCCGCGTGCTCCGGTCCTTTCTTTTCCTCTGAATCCTCTGATGATTGCTTTCCTTGATCTGTGAAGCACCTGAATTATCCGCACATTGTTGGAGGATGTGTGCAGAATGCCGTTTGATCAGGAATGAAGTGTGGAAAATGTGCAGCACGAACAACTCGTGTTTCCATTTGCAAGTCGGAGAAGAATGAGAATCTATGAAGGGTATTTTGACATTACTTTCTGGCATTGAGCCATTTGTTAATAACAAAAAGATATGGGGAATGAAAATATGAACATTTCACTGTTATTGTTCAGTTTTGAGGAATAGATGACGTAAAAACAGTAATAAAGCCTCGTCTGAGTTCAGATCTCAAAGCTTCCATCACTCATGAGTCATGTTGTAAAGCATGTTGCTGTATAAATCAGTTAATCTATTATTGTGTCTTCATTAGAGGGCTGAAAATCTCCCCTCTCTTCTCCGACTACTTTTTTTTGGGGAGCTGCTTTCCTTTCACCGCTGTTTTTGTTTGCGCTGGGTGCCATGAGCGTTCCCTTTTGCAATCCAGTAGAAAATAAGAAAACACTCTTTTTTTTCGGTTTCCAATCCTCTATCGACCGTGCTCATTATGACTAAACAGAGGCGCATCAATATTTCAAGCACTCGTGGGTAAACATGGGCACAAAGGAGACAGAGAGAGAGAGAAGAGAGAGATGAGCCACAGGCCGAAAGAGAGAAGTCAAAAAGTGAAACAGCACATGGACGGGTGGAGAAGTGGCAGCGAGCAGGGCGTAAAAAACAAACTAGATGAACAATAGACAGAGAGTGGTGGTGGTGGGATTAAGAAGGAGACTGTGGAAGTTGGTATAACAACTCAAATCACTATTGCGAACCAGACTCCAAGGTCAGCTGGGACAGAGGATTAACTAAAGGCCAACCTACCAAACAGAGTCACGGAGAAAGCGCTGGGAGCAGCGAGGCTGTTGGAGAAAGTTTGAGAGACAAGAAGAGGAAATGAAGAAACCGAAATGAAGAAAAGGACTGACGGGAGAAAGCCCACGGGGGTGCGTGATTCACATTTATGGCAAACAGAGCTGCAGCAGATGGGATGTGTTCACGCCGAGGCTCTCCTGTGCAAAAACCCGTCGCGATATACGAGCAAAGGGCGAATATACTGCTGCTCCGGTTGCAGCATGTGCTTCATTTTCCTCTCTGGCAGTTTTGAAGACATACAGTGAAAACTGGGATGATGTGTTTTCCATCCCATCCAGATGGAAAAGACTGTTTTTTTTGGGAGGGGGGGGGGTACATGATGCAACATTTAGTCAAGAGTTGTTCCTCAGCTGTTTGCGGTTCTCTGCTGTCAAATTCCTCCTCCTGTGTCTGCCTGACGAGCAGCAGTGGTCTCTGCTACTTCTTTATCGTCCTTTTTAAACATTCGGTTCATGCAGAGAGATGAAAACGCGCGTTTTAATAAATCTATCTACGACAGGAGCTGTGTGAAGGCCCGGCCACGCCACGAGATGGTAAATGAAGCCAAGCATCTTTGCAAAAGAGCTCACCCCTAACTCACTGGCCAGTTGGGTTAGACCCGAGTCCTAGCAGTCGATAAAGATGTATTTCTACAAACTCTTGCATCATAACTGCCCGCAAATCCGTTCTCTTTTGTGCAGTAGTCAGACAGGGAAGACAAAATAAAAGTGGCTGGTGCAACACAGCTAATATACACTTCTCCGTTTTGTACTCTTCAGCTCTGTGGCCGCACGGCTGACAGTACAAAGGATGGACGGCGTGACACCGCCCGCTGTCTTGAAGCTCAAAATCTGTCCTGCCTCGTTTGCCTCCCGGCTAATCTAAATATTGCAAAGACGTGGATCGTGAAGGCGGGCTGGATGAAGCCCGGGTGCTCAGACAAAGCCACCCGTGACAGCACCCGCCTGTCAATCAAAGCGTCCACGCTCATTATGCTGTTTTTTGTACCAGACTGTGAACATGTTCACGGTCCACACTCGCTATTGGTCGACAGTGCAAGTTCACAGGTCAACGCTAACTGAAGCTGCAGCTGTTCACTGCAGGAAAATGCAGATTTATTTAAATCAGTTGAAGTTTTAGCCTCAGAAATTTGATGTACAAATACTCTACGTGCCAAATATTTCCCAAAACGGGGAAACAAACTTAAAACCATGCACCGGAGTTGGAGGTTATGACTAAACCTGCTGCTATTTTTGGTGTTACTAGCACTGCAGCTTTGCTACAGCCAGCAGGTAGTCCACTATAGTGGTAACACACATATTCATTTTAAAGTTTCAGAGATTTCTGTCAGAGACACGGCACATCAAGGAGCTGACCGTGTACGCAACACGATTCAAATGTTAGATTTGCAGAAAAGGATCGGCTCTTTGATCGGTTCGGCTCTTCGCTCTCGAGTTTTTTTCACGCCCAGTGCAGCTGGGGGGCTGTTGTAGTTTATTAGCCGCGCGTCACCACAGGTTTATGATCTGTCGAGGCATGGACTGCAAAAGGGGAAGTAGTCTGGGGCAGTAAAAACACTTCACACGTGGAAAGAAGCTCCGATCTATTGTAGTTAGGACATCACTGAGCCTCTAGAAGCAAATAATCATGATAATGTTTCTTGTTGCAGTTATGATAATAACCATAACTGCAACAAGAGAATATCCTGAATATATGTCTAATATCCCACTAAAGACGTGACGAGGATGTGTGTGCTTCTCATCTACAGGGATGATGCCTTGCCCAGGGACAATCGCGGTGTTGTTACTGTTAAAGGAAAGCAGAGTACTTTCCCCTGCCCAGCTGGGTTCATCTGCAAATGATAAATTTGACCCAGATCTAGTGAGCAACAGATAAATTAAAGCGTGACAGATATCCAATGATTTCTGAGTTTCAAAGCTTGGCTGCAGAAAACTCCCCGCGTGTGTATCGACTGCTGAAAACTAACAGCGACTGGAGTTGTGCTTGGCCCGCACAGGAAATACACAGCAGACATGTGACCTATGTTGTACGTAGGTTCAAATGTTTTCATAGTGTTTGAGTTTGGATCTTGCAGCCCGTGGCAGAGCTCCTCATTGTGTATTCAGCGCCTTCCTCCCCTGATTATCGGCGCTCTTCACCGGGGCTCAAACCTGACAGACACGCGCTCGTCTCTGGGAAAAGAAAGTAGTGGGAAAAGGAGTCAAAGAGTGAGGCCAGGCGAAGCTTAGCGTTATCCAAACGTGAATATCATTCGTTCATCAGGCCCTGACCTGCTTTACCTGCTAAAATATGAACTCGCTCTTCATTTGGATCTTCTCCCTCTTAACGCCTCTGCTGATTCACTCTGAATCTCTATCACTCCCCATCAATCTCCATCTTCACTCCCTCCCTGCCTCCGCCTCGCCCCTTCACAATATGGCCCCATGCTGACTGAATGTAAATCATATTTCAGTCTCTTTCATCAGGCTCTGTGCTCTCTTAATGTTCGGTGAGCAATGCCAACATCACTATTTATACACGATGACTCTAAAGTGGCTCGGGATGCGGCTCTGTTTTCAGCCTCTCCAAATATACACCGAACCACGGACCTGACATGGGCTGACATACTGCATGCCTAGTTTGTATTCCGGGGATTTAAATCTATAATTGTGCGAATGTGTAATACAAGCTCGTGCATGGGGATGAACTCCACGTCACCTTCGCATACATATTGAATCAAAAGTGTCCTGGAGAGTCCACCGATTTGTACCAGACAGAAATATTGAACCAGCGGACGGATACGCACAAAATCCTGTGTGGTCGGATTCCCAGAGGATGAATCATGGCGACTTCGATAATCCCCTTACTTCTCTTCCTCTACCACCACAAGGTTGAGGTTTTTAATGAAATCTCTCATAGGCTGCCATGAAACTTGGCCCAGTACTTTATGTTGCAGGTCTGTAATTTCCTCAAAAGAACTCTAATTTGGTGCCAATTACAGGGAAACAAGATTATTATTATTAACCCCGTTAATCTGTCTTCATCTGGCCGGTGCAGCTGAAGACGTGACATGCAAGGCAAGCGTTCACCATAACAGCTACATCTGCACTTTGCCGAGTTGCCAAACTCAAGAGCTCCAAAGATTCTCCTTCTGTTTGGTGTATACACCCCTCCCCGCGTTGTGTATTAATAGAAACGCCGTAAAACTGCATCCTGACTTCATCTCCCGCTCGCCGCAGCACCTGTACCACGTAACGAAACAACTGGGACCGATTCCTAGCAACAATGCAGACTTAACGAGCACTGCCTGCCAAACTTTTTGCGATTTAATTTGCTAAACCATTAGATGAAGGTCAAGGAAGAGGCGCTCGTCCTCGCGGCGAGGCGCTTTCTGAAATGTGTGAAGAGAGGACGTCAAAGAGCCGAAGATAAGAGCTCATTTAGATATAGCCTGTAAAAAAAAAAGCTGCTTTGAATTTAGTGCTGGTTAGCACGTGTTTAAAGGCTACAGCCGCGCAGCTAACGTGGCACATGGCTAAACACCAACGTGTTGGCATTTGCACTGCAAGCTGGACTCGCTCGTGCGGCCTTACAGCTGCAGACGCTTGTTAAACTGTAACCTCGCGGTTCCCGTGTCTCCATGCTTGTTTTTTTTTCAGCTCCGGCTCAAAGGTTTAATTATTAAGCTTTCTCTTGTGATCCACAGCCAAAATGATTTGCATTGGAAACCTTCTGAAGAGCGCTTCCTCTTTTTTTTTTTTTTGCTATGGCAACGATGAATGGCGCTTCACTCACGATGATATAGTGCCATAATAAATGATTAAAAAAAGTAAAGCCTTGAGGTCTTTGGCTAATTGTTGAACACATATGCTCTTGTGGGGCTGTCAAACTGCGTTAGTGAAGAGACAATCTGAGTCACAGCACATTCTGCATGGAAAAAGGCCTGCAGATATGCATCCATTACGCAGCAATGGGGAATGGATTATCATACGTTGGAGTAAATATGCTCATGCTACCACCAAAAAAAGGAGCCGCTTTAGCAAGCGGTGACAGAAATAGAGAGCCGTGCCGCGTCTGTTTCAAACGCCAAACCAGCGGCAGGTAGGCAAATGAGTGTGAGCCACTGGAATGAGTCAGACCGAGCGGGGACTTTCAAAGCCGCGTTTGGCTCGACCGCTCGACTATTCTCAGAGCCGAGGCGGGGCGAGCAACAAGTCATCATCACACAACAGACAGAGCAATGCGTCACACGCGCGGCTTCCGCTGCCAGCTCCATTAAAAGATTTGAATCTGTGAAACTGAGACGAAAGAGATGCCTGGTAAAAGTTAATGGAATTTTTACGAGCTCAATGGACTTGATGAGAACGCCGGTGTCCTCATCAAGCCCGGATCAATTTCTTGCAGACACATTGTGGCTTTTAGTTTATTTAATATTTAATTAAGTGCGTTTAGGAACAGGGGTGCACATCGATTGATTTTGATTTTATTTGCGACGGGGGCCAAAAGACTGTCTCATTCTCATCTTTCAGAATGTCGTCTGACGCTTTAAAGTGTGATTTTTCCAACATGGCAGAGTGACAAATTTCACAGTCGTCGCTTAAAAGCTGGAGCGGGATATGGAAAACGGACCTTATGAAAAGACTAATGCGTCGCTCAATTTGGCGCCTTTTAAACGGAACGCAGCCGCGATGCGCGGAGGCCATTTGTCGAGGATGATATGAAAGCTCGCCTGCAGGAAGAAAATAATCTTTTCAGCCCGTTCAGACGGACGAGGGGGTCGGCGACAGTGACGGCACGAGTTATGAAAATAAACCAAGGTAACATTCCAGACACATAGTGACACCGTTCACTCAGGGGCCAGAGAGCATGAGACCTCCACCTAATAAAAGTTCCCCTCTGGCTGTTATCCTGTTCACTTCAACCTGTGCTATGGAACTGACACGAGAATTATTAAAGATATTTCTCCAATTATGCAAATCCTGATTATCTTGACAAGAGCAAAAGCCATTTTAAGACACCTTCAGGCGCCGGGAAGCAACGCCAATTAACAGCAGGTGATTAGTAATTGTCTCACTGAGATAAACTCCTGAAATGTGATTTATTATTATTCCATACAGTGGCTCAGCTTTCTCTCTCAGTCTCACAGATGCTACACTGCCACCCGCTGGTCGACGGCAGCCATCACAACGTGGTCGAGTGCCAAGTCAGGTCATGAGCGTTGGAAACATTAAGTTATGTAACCCGGTAATTAATGCACAAACACTTTAATGAACCGGTGGAGAATAATGGAAGCTTTCAACGCGCAAATGTTCAACGTTCTTGATTAGTGGCTTGTTTTTGTGCATGTTTCCGAGCACTCGTGTGCAGCTGAGTCGAGCTTCTAAGAATTTTATCACTTCACCTCATCCCGCCTCATGCGTTTGGATCAGTGTGTGTGTGTGTGTGTGTGTCATGACCAGAAGGTCAGACAGATGTTGTAAACACAAGCCAGCATCCCTCTCGAGGATCCACCCCCACCACACACACACACACACACACCCACACGCTCTTTGCACTCAAGATAAACCATTTGCATCACTTCACATCTGCGCTCGTTGGAAGTGTCGACTGCCCCCCCCCCCCCTCCCCACCGCTGATCATTTTGGCCACAGCTGAGCAACCACCTGGGAACCCATCAGTCATTGTTATGGCTGTCCGGCCAATGACATCGCACCGTTTAAATAAATGAAATGGGGCACAGAAAGAAAAATACAGTGTGTCATCAAATATTAAGCTCAGCAATACAGATGAGCTGGAGACAAGGTCGTGTTTTATAACCAGCCGGCTGCAGAGCTTTAGTCCTCTTCTCTCTCTCTCTGGAAATCTGGGAACACTGCCCATACGCTCCATTAACACCGGCTGGAGGCTTTTTTTTTTCCTTTAAGAAAAGATAGGAGCAGAATATAAAGCACTCATACAACACCCACGATACAGCATGTTGTAATGCCATCGTGTGACATACAGCCCTCTGACCAGTGCAGCTTAGATATATATATATATATAAATAAATGATCTTTCTCTCTCTCCCCTGAGTGAAAAAGTGAGGGCTCAGTTTGAAAGTGGAGAATAAATGCAAGACCTGAATCTGATGGAAATGCCTCTTTATATTATGTCAGCAGGAAAAGGTCAAGTGTAGTATTCCACAAAGAGTCCGTCCGTTTTTTCCCAAAAAGATGAGGTTAGCAGAATTCACGCTTCAATGAGCAGATTAACTCTCTAACGCAGCGCTCATATTCACAGTTTATGTGAGGTCAACTGCAGACTAAACGCTAAATATAAGATTAAGAAGCGGGAAGACAGAAACAAACACGGTAAAGTTTAAACTGCTGCAGGAACATACATTCAGTCCTCTACCAGTCGCCTTTTAATGAAGTTTTCACCCACGCCTTCGTCTTTGTCAACTCCCGGTGCTGTCAGAAAACTATTTCTGCAACACTGATTGGAAAAGGTTTTGGAAGGCGGTGACACTGCTGCCATCCTGCCATGATGAGTCCAATATCCAGTCCCTTCGTTGCTCCCAACAAAGATATCTGATAAAAACACCAAAACTGTTTTTGTACCAGGCTGTGAACGTGTTTACTTCTGCTGTGAAGTTGGACATTTTATCATAGGGGCTTATGGAGATTGACTCATTTTGTAGCCAGCGTCAAGTGGACGTTTGAGGAACTGCAGCACTGGCTCTATTTGCAAGCCACGGAGGTTGCCGCTGTGAGTTTTTAGAGCTCTTGAGAGAAAAGCGCTGGCTGTTGTGGCTGTAAATAAGTCTGATATGAGCCGTGAGACTGAGACTAAGAACAAAAAAACAAAACAACGAGCTGAAAGATGCTAAAACGCCCCATAAAGCTGAGTCTGTGCATAATTATCTGCAAGCTTGTAAAACAAACAGCCTTTTGACTGAAGAGAAAAAAAGGTCACTTGTGTTATCAGTCTGAGAAAGTTCTCCTAATGGTGAGCCAAAGATAGCTGGAGTTTTTCCATCCATCTAATGGTCAACGAGACACTGGAATGCAAAACAGCCATAATAAGAGCTCTTATCTCTTGAGAGCATTATGGCTCACATCACAGTAACCCAAACACTCGTCTGATGACAAAAATAAGGGCGCATAAGCCTTAACAGCTGGACCGAAAAGCAAAAGCCAAACCTCAAAAGATGCTGCCTTGCCTTTAGTGATGTGGATCATTAAGTACAGCAGACTGTGAAATGTTTTTTCATCTCAGGAGCCAGATGTGATTTGATTCTAATACAATCCCTCTACTCTGTCCCCGGCCTGATGGAGAAGCTTCGCGCTGCTTCCAGCAGCAGCCGACATACCAATTACAGAGTTATTTTTAAAACCCTGCTTAACCATAAAGCTCCCCGAAATAGGTCTTAAATAACAGGGTGTCGGATATCAGCGAGCCAGTGGCACTGCGCAGACGCAGACGGCGTGCATCTGTGCCACCAGCCGGCACTGGCACACACCGAGGGACTCCATTCCCCATGATGCACAGGAATAAGAGTTTGGTTCCCGTGATGAGAGAGTTTTGCACGCACTATTAAGCTCATTGTCCTTGGAAGAGTTTGAGGGGTTAGATTTGATGTCGCGACCACATTAGGAGCAAAAAAAAGTAGGTCACCCGGGCCTTTTTGTCTCATCAGACATTTGCTAAATGGGAGCTTTGCTCGTAATGACCCGCTTCACTTCCAGCAGACTTAGTTTTTCCTCTCAGAGAAGCCAGCTGAGGTGGAAAAAGAAAGCGGCAGAGAGAAGGCCACCCTCTTTCTCTGGTGAAAAAGAAAAAACGCTTACAGAACACAGCTCGCTGCCAGAGTCAACGAAAACGACGGAAAAACCCTGAATCACTGGCACGTGAATCATATCCAAAAGAATGGAGAGCTAAGCTACATCCTGCTTTGTCTAAAGCACCAGCAGGGTCATCCTCCACAGTCATTACATAAAGAAGAAGACAGCTTACAACAGTGAAATCGACAAAGTGTACAGTTTCACTGCTCGGAAACGAGATCCCTTTAGCCTGAGGAGTGACCTCACAGTTAAGTCACCACTATTGACTTTGCAAGTTTCTCTGAAGGTTGCGAAAGCTCCTCAAGTTGTTAAAATGCAGGTTGGATCAAACCCATCCATCTACCTGACACATTCAGAGCCGGAGTTCAAGCCATTAGCAGTTACATAACGGTCAGTTTACCTGGTGGGAAGTTGAAATTTCGTCGCACATCGAGTACAGATCACACCAGAAAATGAATCTACAAACGCACGGCACAGGTAGCACTCACTGTGTTTGCCCCAGCAGGCTTCTCGAACATCCTCTTCAGGCTATCAAGTGGGATGTCAAACCTCTCAATCCTCTTAGCAGCCTGCAGGTCCTCTCTGCGCGCTGGATCGTCTGATGCGTCTACCTGCGACCCACGGGGACTACGGGAAACGAAGCCCGAGGTCGCCGACACTGCGCCTGCCACCTCCTCTCCATTTCCTGATTGAATTTCCATTGTTGTAGAGAAACTGTATCCCCCACACCACCACCACCACCCCCCCACGCACACACACACACACACACACCCCCTTTCCCTTCAGGCTGGTGCTCGTGGTGGAGGAGGAAGTCTATTGTGCGAGGTTGAAATCAGGAGGGGTGAGGAAGTGAGGGTGAGGAGCACAAGGAGATGGAGATGCAGATGGAGTTTTCGCTGGGGTTCTTCTCCGTCTGGGAGGCTCTCTGGGTTGTGCAGGCAGCGGCTGGAGGGAGGAGGAGAAAAGAAAAAGTTCACAGGGAAAGTTTTTTTTTTTCCCCCTCTCTCCTCTGCCCTGTAATTACTCATACACACACACACACACACAGAAGCCTATGTAAACTCACATGCGGGCTCAGAACAGCAAATTGAGATATGAGTTGTGAAAGCAGGCCAAAGGAGTCACGGCGAGGGAAAGAATAAAGAGAGTGGCTGAGACTTTGGCTGATTTTATGGTAATTACTTCAAAACATGATTCTGAAGTGATGACGGCCTGATTCAGAATCTATTTCAGAACTCTAATGGATGTTCACGTGCTCTGTGGTGCTGTGAACTAACTTAGTACTACACTTTTTACTCCACTTTAGTTCCATTTAGTGCAGCAGAGGCTTTCCAGTGAGGCAACATGCACCACAAGCAGCACCCTTGACCTGAATGGAACTGAGCCTTAATTAGCATCACTGGCATCGGCTGTGTTTACTACGTCTAAACAGCTAAACTTATCGGCTGGCAGGTTTGCCAGCCGTTCCAAATACGCCTGATTTTTTATTTTTTATATTCATAAATAAGTTATTAAACTAAATCCCAGTTAGCTAGTTCACCGACAAGCTCTGCGGGCAGGCCCCCACCTATTTCACGCCGACAAAGAAATGTCATTTTGCGGTGTGACCATGCGTAACAGAAGACATCTGCACAAAGACAGGCGTGAATGATTCAATTAATTTGAGCTGGTGTGGTGACAGTGTACTTTGAGTGTTAATCTGAACACCTATGCTCCTCTAACATGCACAAACGTGAGGAAAAGACCTTGGACGTGGTCTACATGTTTGCACAGTGAGGGGCTGCTGCATAATATTAGCCAAATGTGCTAACAGTACAGCACTATTACTTGTAATGAGGTTGAATACTCCTGACACACACACAAACTGTTGCATGTACCGACCATAGACTGTATAAAACATCGTAGTCTTTGTCATCGTGACGCCCCCGACAGGTTTCTGAAGAGTGTTGTGTGGTCGCTCCGCCTCTGCCGGCTCCTGGAAAACCTAAAGATGGGCAAAGACGTGGAGCGTCAGAGGAGCTGGGCCAGGCTGAATAAACCTGTCAAAGCAACCATACTGCTGCCAAACTTTAAGCCTTGATATAAGTTCAATAGCTTGAGCAACCAGCTGCAGGTGTCGGGAGGTAATTAGTCAAGTCATGTGACTGCTTCCTAACTGAGTAATATGTCATAGATACTTAAAGGTCCAGGGTTAAGGTTAGGGGTTAGGGTTAGGGGGTTAGCCTCCATGGAAGAGGACCCGCTCCCACTGTGGAAAATAACAGGTTTAAGTAACAAAAACAAAAAGATTCCTATTTTAATGTGATGAAAATAAAAATCTTACACACTGCACCTTTAAATTTCCGAGCCCATCTGTACTTTGTGTTTAGTGCTAATTAACTTTGGTACTTTGGCCTCATATAAAAAAAAGTGTGAGGGTAGAACTCCAAAAACTAAAGAAGTAAAATAAGAAAAGCCGGCAGGAGTCAAATCTGCTTTACTTTCTGATCAGCTGCTCGTTATGGAGCCTCTGCAGGGCTTCAGGAAACCGATCTGTTTGCCTCACCCATCCTGCCTTTAACACCAGGTCTGGGGTGGGTAGGAAAGCTCATTATTCCTGAACAAACCAAGGAAGGCCTATAACAGCTAACCCCGCAGGCCTGCCCTGCAGTCGTGATGGGTGGATATTGTTCATTTTTCACCAGCCACACCAACACTTCCCAGGGTGTGTTTTCCTGCACTCCGTCCTGGCGAGAGGAGCCAAATTAACACGTTAACTCGGCTTCCTCTGCGACTTTGCAGCTCACTCACGCTTGTTTCTCTCTCATCCCGCCGCGATTTCAAGTGTCGTCCTCACCATACTGAGCCGCTGCATCCCTGGAGGTGAAAATTTATGCTCACATGAGCTGTGCGAGAGGAGCAGGGGTCAAATGATAGAGAGGGGCTGGCAGAGGAAGCCATGAGAGATTGACAGCTTAGTTACAGGATCAGGTAAGGCAGCAGGGTTACAAGCCTGAAACAGTCCGTCAGAGCCACAATAGAAACATCAAGGCAGAGGGAGCCAGAGAAAGGGCTTGATAGGCAATCCAGATAATCCAATCTTAATGAATGAACGGTCATGATATATGCATCTGATAGTACTTTAGAGGACACACTATCACTCCATTTATACCAGTGGCAGATACATTATTCAGAGAGGGCCAAAGGTATGTGTGTCACTTTCAGCTGGATCCTGTGTCCACTGAGGGCACTCAGCTTACAGCTTCCTCATACACAAGAAAGACAAACATGCAATTTTATGTCTGATTACTGAATTTTTTAGTAATTTTTCCAACGTTATGCCATTTTAGTAACTGGAAAAAGGTCAGTCTGGAGAGGAAATAGGACGCTAAGGACTAGTTCTGGACTAATGGAGTAGTTAAGACTTTCTGTGCTATGCATCCTGATGTGTTGCATAACTAAAGTAGATGCACACACTGTTTTAAGTGCAAGGCTGAGTGGAATTCACTGTGAGCGCAAACATAATGCCTCCCTAGCACAAAGCGCCCGAGCAGTTTTTCTTTAATACAACAAGACAATATTTCTGCCCCAGCAGGGCTTCCCAGAGACTGTCTAGTGAAGATCCGCCAGGGTAAAAACTGTGTCTGCTTCTATTTAATAAAATATGTTGCAGGTTCTGTATTTGCTCCCACGTTGAATTCCTGCCCAAGGGCTCCAGACAACTTTATTTAGAGGACAGACTGAAATATGATCCCTTCTGATAAGATAAGTTACAATTCTCATTTTATTTTGTCTACAGAGTACCAAAGGAGTATACATACGCACACAGACGTGAAATGTTTCAGTATTAAAAGATGCTGTCAGTAAACACCCCCTCTTAACATAGTTTGGGATCTACTTAAGGAGCCAAAATATCCATCTGGTTCCCAAGAAAAAGTCTGGAAATACAGCAAACATATATACACATATCACAGTTCTGACAAGAGTCAACTTGAAAAATGTTTCGAGACTCTTGCCAGGAAAATCTGTCACAGCTCACCACACATATTTCATTCTTGTTGGTTTGTTGATGTTACAGAGAATGCCATAATTTACTCCAACGGATTTCTGATTCCAACTTTCCCTTTCAGCCGAGGACGACATTTTAGGTCCGTAGACGCTCCTTTTAGTGGATCTTTGTAATCTCGAACAAGTTCAACATTTTGAACTTTCATCAACTGGAATATTATATTATACAATATTTTTATATAAAAACTGACATGTGAAAGAAGTTGCATGATGACCCTACGAAGAATCATCACTTAGTGTTTATTTGGTGTCTTTCAGCGAACTGTTTTGAATGTACTGTCTTAGTTTGGCCAAACACTTTTATGAAACGTGTCTTCAATTTCAACAAGAAGCTAAAAAGCTATGCTAATGCTAACGTTACCGTCCCTTGCACCAAATAAGAGACAAAGTAGATGATTAGCTGGTGAACATAGAGAAATTTCCTTTCCTCTGTGCTAGATTCATTTACTAAGAACTTGCAGAAGACTAAAAAAGATTTAAATAAAAAAAAAAAAAACTCTCTCAGGTAACCAGAAACAGGACTCCGATGGAGGTGTTCTTACATTAGCTCAAAGATGCTAAATGTAGCTAATGTTTGCTGCTGTAACCGTGCTGGCTTTTTGACTCTTTCAGCTGTGCTCCATAAACTTTGCCTTAGCACGTCACAGATAAATATTTCAGTGATCCCTCTATCACAGGAGTAAATCAAGAGGTAAACACACCATGCCTGCCAATTTGTGTGCTGTAATTGCTACTCGTTACGTCATCGCTTTAACCGAATGGATGAGGTGGTCATCTGGCAGGCCTGTAGAGCTTAAAATCTGATTTAAATGTATGTCCAGCATTCCATCTCAACAGGAGAGGCCTGGTGATAAACATTTCCAAAAAGGACGCTCAGGAACATTTTGGTTAGATTTATAGGGGTAGTTCCTCACAGGATGTGTCTTCAGAGGGGTGTGAATTCCTATGAATAATGTCCATATTTCCACATCATTGTTAAACATGCATATACAGGAAGCCATAAAGCTCTTCGGTTTCACACTTAAATCTTCCATAATTCCACTGCATCTTACATGATCACTCAGATGATTGTTTAACAGCACGTTGTAATTGTTGGCATTGCGTTTGATGGTCTCATTGTTCAGCGTTTTAAAAAGGAAAATGTCTCTTATTGGGTTTTTATATCACTCTATTTGTCTTGTCTTTTGCCCATTAGCTTGATGCTTCACTAACCCAATTTTTCAGCGAGGGTCGATAAGGTTTCATCTTATTATCTCATCTTAAATGAAAAATCTCCCCACAGACACTCTTACAATGTTTATTATGGGGAGCTGCAATTTGCCTTTTTGGCATGATCATCTATCCTCAGCCCGCCTCCTCCAGTTCAACTTCAGGCACTTCTTTCCTCTATTTACGAGAAGGCCTTTCGACAGCTCTCACAAGTGTGCAGTGGGTTGAGTTTCTCCATCATCCTGATTACTATGTGGTATCTAATGTTAAGTAACTGATGGATATGCTGTTTCGAAGCTATAATACTGGTCTACTATTATTCTCAAACGTGAATATAATTGCTTTCTCAGACGTGAACTGATTTTTTTTAGATTTGAACTGTTGGTTGGGGGAAAAACTGGCTTCAATTACTTAAATCAGGCTTTAGAAAATTGTAAAACACTTTGATATCTTCTGACATGATATATAGGTTACCAAACAATATATTCATCGAGAAAATAATTGCATTAAGGCAAAAAATTATCAAAAGACTAAAGGACCGAGAACAGACCCCTGTGGTACCCCATCACTGATGGCAACAAGACTTGATTGTGATGAATCAAACCATAGTTGAAGATTAATCTTCACATCAGGTATCACAGTTCAGAATAACGTCCACATGGTCCAGAACGGTTTAACGTTACCACACTTTAGTGTTAAGATCATTTTGCGTACGCCTCTAGACAGATTTCCTGAAATGTACTATAGTGTACTTCACACTGTACACGCGCTATGATACTTCCTGCTCACTTTCTAGGCACACGGTAGACTCAGCAGTCAGCAAGGTTCAGATGACAGCTACACTACTCCAGTTACTGAGGTTTTACTTCCTACCTCACCTTCAATATAACACAACAGGTCACCTGATACAGCCGCAGGATAGTCATGCAGAGTAACAGTCTGATGTACCAATAGTGAAAACAGAGCATCGCTCTAGAGTCTTTTGAGGTGAAGTTGGGGTAAACGCTTGGAAAATTTAAATTCTTTGTTCATAGCTGCACTTAATCTCTGAATTTTAGATAAACGAGTGCAGCTGGGGTTGTACACTCGGTAATAACCCCCGTGGACTGTAATATTCTCTATACATCAAAGTCGCAAATCAGATCAGTTGATTCCAGGAAGAGTCTTAAGAGCAGGTTACACCGCACAGTGCAACCATTTGGACAGTTCATTGAAGGTATTAAATCTTGATGTCTCCGGGATGGAAAGCAAGAGTGGAAGCTTTGAGATCATCCCGGCCTGTGTTGTTGGCTTGTTTGACTTGGGGCTTCGCCTGCAGTGTTCTTTAAACAGACCAGACAGACGGGGATGCCATCTGCTGCTCTCCTGACCGGTTCACAGCCTCCTCCTCCTCCTCTTCCTCCTCCTCCTCCTCCGAGTAGGAAAATATGACTGTTTCGTCGTTTTCGCATTCATCACAGCTGGCTGCAACATTATACCCGGGTTTAAAAGGGAGCAATAAAACATGATAAAAGATGGAGCTGCTGTGGACTGGAAAGGTAGAGTCCTCTTGAGAAATTGCAGGGGTGCATAGGTCCATCAGTGGGCCACTAGGTTGACACACTTACAAAATCTCATTTACCTTGGGGTTTTATAGAGGAAATAGCCCATTGAGTCTAACAAGAGAGCCCTGTATACACACAGGGCCTTTATGAGCTTCCAAAGCAAGGTCTGCTCACCTTTCAGGGTCTCTTTATGAGCTCCTGTTGGTCTCAACAAGAAAATAGAGATAATTTTTCTATCATTAGGCCTTATTATCCAATATCCATATATATACTGAGGACGGTAAAATAAATTTGATAGCATTTTAAATAAAAAATGTTATTAAACGCAGCTGTAGAGTCATTAATCTCCAAATGAGAGTCATTTATTGAAGGGCCCTCAGGTTCCCCTGCTTTTAGTTTCACCGTTACACTCCTATAGTCTGTCTTCAATGCCAAGTCTGCCCTCTAGTGTTCACTTACTGGAAATACAACACAGGGTTTTTAAAATAAAAGGTGATGTCATTTGATTAGAACAGCTAAAATTCATGTTGTCAAAGGTACCAATGGTGGACATGGCTGCTGCAATCCGTGTTAAAGCTCATTTGCGAATGACGCAGTGGGCGTCTGCTCACTACAGGAAATTAGCTGTGTCCAAATATCTCGACTGGAGATCTGACACTTGCCAATTATCTTGAAATTTTAGGGATTAAGGTGTAATTAATTGAATCAGCATGTCGATTACAAGTTTTGACTGACAGCAGCAACTGGACGTCATTTCTGTTTGTAACAAACAATTAAGAACTAAATTAGGAGTAAGTGGCTTTAGTGTCAGCCACTGTTATTCAATGTATGAACCAAGGTTCTGTTAATTTAGCCACTTAACGTGGTAAAATGATGCACTGCGTGAATGCAGCTCGAACTAAATCGCTCCTCCGGATCTGGAGGACCAGGAACCGAAATAACTGTCATTTTAAAGGCCATGCACACCTTTGGACTACCCACAACTTTTCAGTTCAGTTCCTATGATTGATTAGACCTTTTCTCAGGACTGCTATTAGACTCTCCTAAAAGAGCGCCACATAACATTTTGACTCGAGAAGGAACGGTACAAACTGAAGCAGCCTAATTTAATTCAGCCTTTATTAACGCTCTGGGGTCCAAGCAATCACCCACCAGGGTTAAACTTGATATTTATACCTGTGTTTTTCCCACTGTGACATGTCGGCATGTGAAAGAGGCACATTAACACCAGAAAAGGGTAGTTTATCTGAACGTCGTCAGGAAATAGGCAGTGCTAGTAGAGCTGGCATGCAACTACTAGTTACTCTCCAAGCATGCTGGCCTGCAGCCGGCACCTGGATCATCCCTTCACGGGTTGGTTCCTTCGTATTGGACTCTCGGCTTCCATTCCACAACGTCATTTTTAGCATAGCTTTTTCTGAATTACAAAGACTCATGTGGGCGTGCAGGCTCTTTAAATACTCATGTAGATGTTTCACTAACTCATTTTGGATCCAGTTTGCCATGGTTGCAAGAGTCACGTGTCTCAGTTGGAACTGTTAATAGCGAATAAACAAATCTTTCTAGATTTTCTTAGACGCTCCCATTGGGCGACAACGTTTAAATCCAGCACTACACGAGAAAACACAGAGCTAATGTTCCGTTTAATCCCACAAACATCCGTCTGAACACTTTCGTACAGCGCCGCTTGGTTTTACATCCAGCTTTTTGTGTCAAAATGTTCCCCGAGTGATGCCAACAGGAGGACAATGAATCATTGATGTGTTAATTACAGCTGAATGGAATAACGCGAGTGGAAATATGCGAGTCTCAGTGAGAGATACAGGTGGGAACATCGACTTGCCAAGTAAGTCATTTGATTCATGTACTTGGAAGAGCGAATGGATTTTACAGATTTTCTGTTCAAAAAAAGTGACATTTACGATTCCCAAGAAGAAAAGCTTTGGCAGCTATCCTTATCGCTCTCTGCCATCATATTTGTAAGGCCTGAACTGCATGTTAGGCATCATACAGAGCTTCTATTTTTACATTAACTGCTAGTTTTACGCAGAAGTCCTGTATTTATAATTTTAGAAATGTTGTGTCAGCTGAAAACAAATGGAAATACAACAAATAGATTATATTTAAATGATGTAATTCAGGCTATTTATTTGTTCCCCTGAGGTAAAGAAACTCCCTCAACCCATCCTTTCCACACACACACACAGGCGCAGGTCTGTGGGTCACGGCGCAGCTAGACAGCTGAGCCATTTATCTGGATCCCTGGGGAAACAATTACACCCGAGCAGGCAGCAGAGCCGGACAGGCGCTGGGAATTAATGATGGGTTTATGACTCAAGTCGGAGCAAAAACTTACAGTGAAAGGACGGTGTCACTGACCGAGAACCCCCCCCCCACCCCGCTGGTCATCGGCGCGGTGGTAAATCACCTAATTTCCCTTCTCTTTCATGGTATATTCATATATGATGTAATGGTGGCTGCATGGTGGACAAAACTCATTAAGACACAACGAATCCTCTGAGGAGGAATCAGAATATAGTGGCACCTTGCAGTTGGACTTTCACTTACAGAAATGGATTTTTCAGCCAGTGTAGCAACCTGTAAACTCAGCATAGAGAGCCGATGAGGCTAACATGTCAGCAAATTAGCATTCGTTTAGAGTTTCTCGCCACTCTCTGAATGCGAGTCTCTCTTTTTTTACTTCTGTTTTTGGCCTGCAACAGCTCCTGAGAAAATATCTGGCTCTTCAGCTGCTAAATGTTCCACTAGGTTTACTAGTTGCCAACTTTGTCCGTCTACCATTTGGTGCTTGACAGTTTGTGTACGGTGTTTTTTTTTTTTTTTTTGGGTGGTGGTGAAACGGTAGCCTGCTGCGTCTGGAAACTATGTTGCTGAGAGCGGTGGAGCCAGGAAACCAAAACACTGGGCTGAAAGACACTAAAATGGTCACTCAAATCGACTTTCGTACTATTGCAGATTGAAACTTATTGTGTTGATATCCATCCATCTTCTTTCCACAGGGTGCTCCTGACGTCCAAAAAGGAAGACACCCCGGGGCGCCCTAATTAAAATGCTGCTTACATCACCTTGAATACATTTTACACGGTGGTTGGCATTGGGGATCAGCCCGTATAAAGTCACTACAAACTCGTGAATGTTGTAATATCAGAGCGTTGTCATGCGGCAGATGGTCAGTAAGGTTGCTCTGAACACATTTTGTAGCTCCAAATGACAGACTGCAGGTCCCTTTAAGGGAATAATACGAGATAATTACAGTGATTACATTGTTTGGTACTATTTAGGTCTTTTTTTTTCCTGCAGACATGGAACACAACACAACAATGGGAATGGAGCTATTTGTTCATTATTTATGACAGGATACAGTGCGTCTTAGCCCCAAATAAATTCACATATACAGACAGTTGCAATGTCCTCTAGTGACCTTAAGAGCCACATCAGCACAGAGTTTGAAAGGAGGCACACATGGGAGATCCCCCGTTACACACGGACAGGAGAGGATAGTCATCGCGGTGTCATTTCGCGTTTTTCATCCCACAGTCACGAAGACGTTTCGTGTATCCTATAATGAACGGTCAAAACATAATCACACGCCTGATAGGCAGTTATTCTAATGTTTCATTTTCCCTCCTCGAACCCATTGTTCAGATTTCAGAGCGCACACACACACATACACACACACACCAGTGTGTTCTCTCGCTCGCTGTGAAAAAAGCAGACCTCTTCCAGCCCCCCCCCCCCCCCCAACTCATGCTTCAGCGTTAGGAGCTGCCACATCCCAGCCCCCACCTCCCCACAACCCCTCTAGCTGCCTCCTCTTCCTCAAACTCTTCCCCACCCTCCCTCCCTCACTCCCTCCCTCCCTCTCGTGGCCCGTTGCCATGGAAGCTGATTGGAAGGATCACTCCGTCTCTCCAGCACATTGCCACTCCATCTTTGCCAGGAGAAAACAAGACGATTCAGAGCAGAGCAGACAGCCCAAATACAGCCTCCTCGAAGTGGAACTCAGGTACTAGTTATTGACAATAATAGGCTACATATGAAACCATGTAGATTATCCAGTTTAAACACACAACTTTTCTTTACACTCCCTAAACTGTTACTTGCTGATTGTTGTGATGTGTATGCTGACCTTTGCGGTCAAGGACGTTTTCCTCCACGCGCCGGTAGTTCCATCCAGCATCCATCCAAGCAGCATCCTGACAGAACACGAGCTTCAGTACTTTTTTAATTAGCTGTTAATTTACTAATAATTAAAGCCGCTCGCTGCAGAGACGGGACCACAATGAGCTGCAGCAGCGGAATGATATTCCACCTGACAGATGTTTGTTTAGTCGTTTCAAACAATATTTTAGCCCCTATGAAATGTTATCACAACATATTGGATGTTCCTGTAAGTCGTATTAGAAATGCATGAAATACTTTTTATTCAATTTTGGAAAATTCAAGGAGGTCGCAGAGTTTGGACTGTTTCTCACTTCCTCCGTGCTGCACGGGAACAAGAAACAACACACACGCGCGCGTGCGCGTTCTCAAGGATAAGGCTCTTGGTACATGTAGCTTTATTTGTGATATTTCGACCAAGCACTACTATAATGGGAAGATAGAACATCCAAGGTCTAGCATTGCTATAGCAACAATGTTTAGGGGCTCGTGTGTGGGGGCTGGGTGGTTAATCACATTTTTCAAAGAAATTTTTATACTTACCTTCCACAGCTCTTTATATGAAACAATAATTGCTGTGAGAATAAAATTGCTCGTGGCCGAATTCCATTTAGCGCTTTTAGCGTCAGGGTTCTGGTGTGCATGCTAGCACGCGGTCACGGTGTATCGGGACACTTGACTGGAACAGATCCGGTGTTGAAAAATGTCTGAAAAGGGACAAATGAGTCAGCAGGTATTAGCCTAACTCATGCACAAATTAGCTCTATGATCCAAGTGGTAAGGGGTGCTTTGACTAGAGGTTTTAAAATTCACCTTCAATCACAAAAGAAGCTTCAAAGAGGTCTAAAATATCTGCTAAAGTCTAAAGAAGGTCTAAACTGAGGCAAGAAAGGATCAAAATGCTGCAGCTGTGCCGTTCCGCACCTCTCTAAAGTCCTAAAGAAAGGGTGTCATCACACCCTGATTGGTCAAGAGGCAGAGTGCACCAAGCTGCTTTTAATTAGGAGCCACACCCTGCTTAACAGGTGATCTGCATAAACCAATCATCAACTCAGGGGAACTGTAGCAAACAAAGTACCAAAGAATCTGTGATACGATGGTGATACTCATACTCGAACATTCTGGCATGAGACATCTACATAATTTACTGATAGTTATGTATAATAATCATCCTCTGGATCTCCCCCTGCATCCCCTGGAGTTTAGGAGCGAGCACTAAGCTACACAGTCTGATCAATTTTTCTGCTGCGGTTCACCTCAGTGAAAAACTGAACTCATTTATTTTGCACATCATCTCCCACACAGCGCACCGGCGTTAATAATCCTGCACCATTTTCATTTGAAAATACGAGTTCATGTAATGACTCCACGTTCGTCCTGCTGTCATTAAAGGACACACGAAACATGCCGGTGATTAAATTCCTGCAGAACACGGCGCACACAGTCATGACAAAGGACCTGGATATTATGTCTGTGCAGCCTGGAGCTGTAAAGAGGCAGTGAGTCATCATACATGGGCGACAAAAACTGCTTTTTCTAATTTTAGTCGATTGCAAATCTGATGCTGCATCAAAGTTGTTGACTGAGAGCTGAAAACGTTGAATTTCATCACCCACTGCGGCACATGGGCATGGAGCAACTCCACTGCTTTGGCTTTAATAATGCTAACTGTGTATTGTGCTGATTGTGGCAGTTTGGAGCATGATGTGATCCATGATGTGAGCCCTGACGCTTCGCACACCTTCCATCCGGTTTCAAGAACTATTTAACAACCCCAGAATGTTAGAGTGGTGACGCAGAACCAATCCAACAAAATGTTCCTTTTCCACAGAAATTAAATCATCTCTTAAAGAACAGTCGAATAAATCATCACCAAGGCAACCAACACAGATATAAACAATATAAACTCCACAGCGGCCGCAGCCACAAACGCACACACATTGAAGCGGCACACTTTTTAGTGCACAAACACACAACCCCACGTTGCCTAGCAACGTTGACTCTGTACAGAGAGTTACCTATTATCCAGCGAGTGTGTTGTTGTACTCACCTGTCTGTCTGTCTGTCTGTCTGCGAGCTCTGTGCACCGCAAAGACCTTCACTGTCCGGCTCCGCTCTGTTCGTTCTTTATTTAAAGCTTAATATAACCGGACCATTCACTCTGAGCACAATGATGCTAACTTTAATCCACAGTGACGCACTTCTTACATTTAACTGTTACAAATCCAAGTCAGACACTTCACTTACACTTTGTCTAATGCCACCAACTATTGTCTATTTGTCTGGTAGAGCCTTTTGTGCTCCATTATAGCTTAGCAACACCTTGATTTTTCTGTTATTTGACTCTATATAACTGAATGAGCTAATAGCTAACTAGCTTTTGAGATTAGAAATTTAGCTAAACGGCTAATGGTAACCACGAGTAGAAGTGGCTTCCATCTAGGTAGGATTTATGGTGGCCATGAAACATGGACCTGTTTAAAGCCAGCGTTTAGTTTTTCCTTTCTAGGCTACCGTAGAAACATGGCGGTTCAACATGGCGGACCCCGTGAAAGGGGACCGGCAATATCCGTGGATATAAATGGTTCATTCTAAAGTCACAAAACACAATCATTCTAATTTTCAGGGGATTATTCACTAATGAAAATGTAATTATTCAATTTCTGCCATACTGTGTGAATAGAGCCCCGCGAATCTGACACACTGGACCTTTAAATCATGTCTGCTGCTCATTAACTTGTAATGTTTTTGTTCAAAAAACATCATCTCGTTTACCTGCCCCTTTCTTTCTCAACTTAACTGGTCCTGTCGTCACAGCGGCGAACAATAGCTGCCTGTGCCTGTTCTTGTGAATTTCAGTGTCATAAACCCATTATTCGTCCCAGGATGAATGTCAGTGACCCACACTACGTTGAGAACAGTAGAAATGATTGATTCCTCAAGTCATTGTCTCTGTTTTCTCTGATCTGTTTGTCTGTGCTGTCAATTTACATTTCAAATCAGGTTTATGAAAACAAAATAAATGGGATGTCGCAGAGCAAATGCAGAATAAAAGCATTAGAAATAAGCTGCAAAATGACAAATGTGTAAAAATAAAATATTACACCGTGAGTGTGTGACAAGCTAGATGAACTCACTGTTTTTACTCATTTTTCTTTGTTAAAACTGGTGGAATTATTTCTTTTACGTATATAACACAGCTCCTAATGACTGTGGAAAAGAGGTATTTTACCTCGCAGAGTCTACACTTTCCACCCCCACCCCATCAAGTCCACCACATCTACTACCCCCCCCTCTTTTCTCTGTGATCTCGAAGGGCTTGCTTCACCTCAGTCAAGCTCCAGCGCTCCAGCCGGCAGCAGCATCGAGCTAACAAGTCTTTGTGAGGAGGGAGAGAGAGAGAGAGGGAGAGGGAGAGGGAGAGGGAGGAAGGAAAGGGGGGGTGCAGAGCAGGAGAGAATCAGACAGTGAGAGAGTTGACAGTATGAGCAGAGGATGAGGGTGCAGAGGGAGAACGCATAAGATAGTGACAGAGGCAGAGGTGTTCAGTGCTGCACAATAGTGCCAGAGGCTGCTGGATAGAGAGAGAGAGAGAGAGAGAGAGAGAGAGAGTGTGTGTGAGAGAGAGAGAGAGAAAGCAGGCATCATGGCAGCTCTCACTGCATCATCACGACACATGGGGATGTTTGGCTGCTGCTGGTGAACACTGTGTGATGCAGAGGAGAGAGTCGAGGACTTCCTGGAAACCAAAGGCAAGCCAAGGAAACAGGTCAGTGGCGGTCAAACAGGCTGACTGAGAGCCTTTGTGCATGCGGCGGCACCGGCACCGTGAGATTTAATCACGTCACGGGATGATGCTGATTTACATTTGTCAATAAGAATTCCCCTGTTAGTGCCGGGGATGTGGACATGTAAAGGGGAGTGGGAGGTTGCGCATGCATGCAGACACGTGAGCAGCAGGCATGTATATGCATGTGTGTGTGTGTGTGTGTGTGTGCAGGTTTGGTGCTCTAAATGGCACCGGTTAGGAGAGCTCAGCCAGGGACGTTTAGGTTAAAGAGGCATGGGCAGGCAGCGCAGGAAATCCTCCTGGATCCAAGAAAAACTGCAACACCTTCTGTGACATCACATACAAAGAGAGATGTTAAGTAGTATGATGTGTTCAGTGTCTCTTCTACTACAGATCTTTCTGGATTTAATATAAAAAAAAGCTGAGCTGGAGTGTAGGATTGAATACCAGGGAGGCTGAGGATAGAGGAGAGGGGAAATAATGAGAAGAAATAATAACAAAAGAGGGTAGAGATTTAAAAAAATAGAGAATGGAAATGAAGATGAGGCAGCAGAGGACATGGCACAGAGAAATAATTGTCTTGCAGTAGGTAGTAAGAGAAAGGAGACAAAGCCTGTGAGAGAGGAAAAGCTTGGGCCAGCATTCAGCTCTGCTGCATATGATGTAATCCTCTACCAGTCCAAGCAGTCAGCTCAACAGTTTTTACAAATTTGAAATTTAAGTGTGGACAAAGTGCAGACGGATGGCTGAAGACACACTTCCTGAATAAAGAAGGGCCGTGTGTGCTGTTACTGTTAGCGCAGCCTTAATCCTCCGCAAAAGCGCCCGGTAGGATGGTAAAATATTAGTTTGTCAATAGCTTAATGAGTGCAACACTTTATTTGACGTGAGACATTCCCTACATGTGAAGCATCACAAAGTTTGGCAAGGTCGCCTAGCAACACATAATGGCGTGGGGCCAAGTTGTGCGTAACACATCCTCAATTAATCCTGAATTTCTTAGAAAATACACAAAGATAGTTTTCCAAAAAAGAGAAAAAAATAAATCAAATACTTCACTTGTAATTTTATCTACTTTGTGGTTTCCTTTGTGTGAAGTTCGTTTCAAAGGCTTGTGTCCAGTTCTGCATAACTGAGCGGTAGGTGAGTTCATGGAGTGGGTCAGATGGTGTGAGAGATGAAATGGACTTCAAATAAATAAACACGGAGGAAATTGATAATTCCCTTGTCAGTCTAGCCAGAATGGCAACAGGCTTGAGGATGACAAGCTCTGCTTCATATCCAAACATTTTTTAATGGTTTGGGAATCCATTACAAATAAATGATCATTCTTGAGCAACAAAAAAAAAGAAAAGTACTTGGAAGGTGGAAGAATACTTTGGAAAAACCACAACACACAGTCCAGTTTTTCTGAAGGTACTGCTCATCTATCAAACTCAACATTCTTTTTAATGCATTCTTCTTCAAAATAAAGTATATATATAGCCATATTATCCATTGTTAGTGTAAAAATATTGCCACTTCAGCTGCTTTAAAGGCTGTAAAGGAAAACCGCAGTGTGATTAGGTTTAAATGTTTATTATTATAGCTTATACACATTTGTGGCCAGCCGTAAACTTTACCCCTGTCCCTTGTGTAGGTGCGACCAGCGGGAGGAGCCACACGATGAGTGGGATCCTGAAGAGGAAGCTTGAGGATGGCCCGTCACCTTACCTGTCCCTGCAGGGGTCTGACGATGACGAGGTTTCCTGCAGCGACAGCGGCAACAGCAGTGATAGTCTCAACCATCCCGTTCCCTCTGGACTGCTGGACTGTAAGATCCTATTACCACACTGCTCCTGTCGGCCGCTAATAGGTTTTGATAAAAGCACTGGAAGGTCACATGGAAACAACATTTAAAATAAAACATTAGTGTAGGGATGATTTTACACTTTTAATGTATCTCTATTGGCAATATGCAACAGCAATATGCTGTTTTTCATCTCTCCACCTGAAGTATTAGGTGCCCTTGAGCAAATGTTCCAACAGGGCTGAGTATAAAGAAGACAAATGTTTCTGTGAAGTGATTACCATAATTTAACAACAACAGAGATACCAATAAGCTCCATCTGTTATATTATCCCTGCCTAATCTGTGGTGCACCCCCAGGACATATTTTGGGACCATTTTTGTTGTTGATACAATGTATGTTGCCAAAGAAACATAGCTTACGGTGAATTCCTATTAAAAAAATCAGCTCTACGCCGATGACACTCAGCTGTACCTCACACAAAGAGCTAGCATTACTTTTAATGAGACTGCTATGTAACCCAATTTTTGTCATGTCTGTCAGAAATTAAGAGCCGGTGCGGGCTCCTAGTGGGCACTTAATTACCAGTGGTGTCTTTTCAGTCTACCAAAGCCCAATTAGTACTCACTTATAAATTACTTTTCAGACTTTTTGTCCACTTCAACTTATATTTTGTGGTATTTAGTTTCACTTTATCTATCTTTGATTAGATTTCTTCATTATTATTATTCTTGAATATATATAAAAAATAATATAAAAATTCTAATAATGTAATGTGTATACACAATATATACTATACATGTATACACATTATGGGCTTTGATGCTACAGCCTTATTTAGCCTGGTAGGACCAGTACCACATTGTAGTTATGTTAAGAAAAGACTGGTTTAGTATTATATGACTCTTTATTTGTATTAATGTTAAACTACAGTTTAATATTTGCCATTTATTTATTCATAAATTGCTGCTCAAAAGTCTATTT
Organism: Nibea coibor; assembly: GCA_023373845.1. Taxonomy (NCBI): domain Eukaryota; kingdom Metazoa; phylum Chordata; class Actinopteri; family Sciaenidae; genus Nibea; species Nibea coibor. The sequence continues at coordinate 5,159,440 of CM041732.1, read as the reverse complement.
ACCTGCCATCTAGTAGCATTTCTAATCACCATCTGTTTGCCTCGGTATGTTTCTTGCCTCTCTGTCTCAATCTCAGCCACGCTCCAGCAGCAGTCCAAGCGACTGCGGGGCCGCAACGTTCACTTCGAGAGCGTGACAGTCTACTACTTCAACCGGCGACAAGGCTTCACCAGTGTCCCCACGCAGGGTGGTAGCACCCTGGGGATGTCACCACGTCACAGTGGGGTGAAGCGCTTCACCCTCAGGGAGTTCGCTATGGAGCAGAAACAGAGCCACTGGAACATGCTGAGGGATCATCTCAAAGAGGAGAAACTAAACGCCATCAAACTCAAAGTCAGTGACTCAGTGTGGTGCAATATTTGAATATTTGAGTTTGATGTATCTGTTTCACTATGATTACCTGTGATTAGATGTGACGATTGAACTTGAACTTATTTCCTTTTGAATATTAAAATAGTCACATCAGAGCCTAACATTCTGCATGCCTTGAAGCCAGTCTTCAGAGTTTCTCACATAATTATCCTCAGGGTCTAAATGCATGTGTAGGCGTGTAATCTTAATTTAACTTTTTCTGTCCTCCAGCTGACTAAGAATGGCACGGTGTCATCCATGGAGGCGGATACCCTGACGCTCGACGACATCTCTGAAGACGACCTGGACGTGGACAACACGGAGGTGGACGACTATTTCTTCCTGCAGCCTCTGACTACCAGGAGGCGCCGGGCACTCCTCCGGTCCTCGGGGGTCCGACGCATCGACGTGGAGGAAAAGCATGAGCTGCGTGCCCTCCGCATGTCCAGAGAGGAGTGTGGGTGCCGATGCCGGGGGATATGCGACCCGGAGACCTGTGCTTGCAGCCTGGCCGGCATTAAGTGCCAGGTAAATGGAACTGTGGTGAGGCCCATCTAAAATACTCAAGTGTTGTTCATGTCTGTCTGTGCAGCAGAACTAAGGAAAACACAAAGCAGTTTGAGATATCTGGGCCATGTTGGCTGTTGCGTAGTCCCACTGGTGATTTGAGCATTTTGGTAGTCCTCGACTCTGTACATTACAAGTCTTGTTTCGAATTATGGAGTAATATAAAGAGTGCTGAGGTTACACAACTCCTCCATGTTGTGAGGTCTGCCAGTCTGGTTGTTTGCCAGTTTTACTTTAAAGCTTTTAAGACTACACTAAGTAGTTCTGTCTACCATTTCCCAGGAGGCTTCTTGCCTGTAGTGCGCTCCCTCTGAAGCTTTTTTTGCACACCACTTCTCATCTCACACCATCTGTCTGGCGAAAACCTGATGTCTTTTCAGACTTTGGTTTTAGCTTTATTCATCAGTGAATATGTTTTAAACCAAACGATGATAATTGTTGTTCTACTCATAGATAATGTGACCCTTTAAAAGAACTTCAAAAATCAAGTTCTGCTGCATTAGGGTGGATCCTGCAGTTCCTCTTCAAGCTATGATTGGAGGCTGAATTTATCGTTTCTGTTATGACTATTCAACATTGGTGGATTTAATTAATTTCTGTTTGTGTCCTCAGGTGGACCGCATGTCCTTCCCTTGTGGCTGCACCAAAGAAGGCTGCAGCAACACCACGGGTCGCCTGGAGTTCAACCCAGTCCGGGTGCGCACCCACTTCCTGCACACCATCATGAAGCTGGAGCTGGAGAAGAGCCGCGAGGAGCAGCAGCAGCAGCAGCATCATCAGCAGCAGCCGGAGCAGCAGCTTGTAACCAATGGCAACGGTTACCATGGCGACTCCTCCTTGGTCCAGCAGCAGCAACAGCAACAGCAGCAGCAGCCAAACCTGCAGTTTCCATTGATGAGTGGCGCACCGCACATTCCCATCATGCACCTCCAGAGCACAGGCGACACGGATTCACATCTGGATGAAGAGGAGGACGAGGAAGAGGAAGAAGAGGAGGAAGAGGAAGACGAAGACGAAGAGGACGAGGATGATGAAGCTTATGAGGAAGACGAGGACGGCAGCAGTGTTTGCAGCGGGCTGTCGGACTGCAGCACGCACAGCTTGGAAACAATCGACCCCGAGGACAGGGAAGAGGACGAGGAGGACGAGGAAGACGATGAAGACGACGACGAGGAAGAAGAAGAGGAAGAGGAGGAAGACTGGGATCGCTCGTTGCACGGAACGGGTCCTCCACCCTACTCAGTTCCACTTCCTTCAGTGCTGAGTTACTCTAATAACCCTCTCATGAGCCTCAGTAACCCCTTCCACAACACCCCCTCCATGCAGCATTATCAAATAGACAGCTCTGTGAACGACACTCCCGCTTTCCTCAGTGAAAATGTCAGCGTCACCCCCACGCTCCCCACAGTAGAGACCGCATTAGAGTCTGAAATGAACAAAGAACTCCACTGCCAGACAGAGCAGCAGAGCATTCCCTGCCATTTCCGCGACCCCAAAGAGTCGCTGACTCCCCAAACTTGCTCACATGTACACACCCGTGAGAGTAACACTGCCCCCGCTGGCGCGGCCGACGAACAGCAGCTGTCGACAGACCTCCAGAACAATCCAGACCATCATGACTCACAGACTGAGGCTCCGGCGGGGTCTGCGCAGCAGACAGAGGAGGAAATGAGAGAGGCGATACAGAAAGAACCAGGACTGCAAATGCAGGGAGATGCTGCTGATCAGACAACAAATACGTCATGCTCAGACTGTACCTGATGATTCAAACCCTTCAGAGAGCCATTGGTTAATATTTGGAAATCTTTATTCAAGAATTGTGACCTTCAGCGGACAGAGTTTGATTTATTCTTGATAAGTGCACTTCCAAAGAGAGAATGAGTCACAGATTTTGACACAGGAGGCTCAAAGATGTGATCAGATTTTAGCTCAATTTGTCTCTAAACCTTTCTAAGATTCATGGTTTAGATTAAAGACTATAAACTACAAAGACGAAGCTCAATAAAACTGTGTTTCTGTATGTTACTTGTATAATTTATGCCCTGTTATAAAGTCTTTGATCATTACAGCATGTTTAGTTGTTGTGACCGGCATCTATGACGAATCCAGATTTCGAGGTGCTTGTATTGTTTCTCTATTTTCCATTGTGCTGGTGTCTCATCGTTGCTGCTAATCGTTCTTAAATGCCTGTCTGTGTAGCATGTGTTCAGTTTAGGTGTTCCAAGGCTCAACACAAACTGTAAAATGTTAAAAACGCATAAATTTGTTCATGCTAAAGGTCTTTTTTTTTTTTTTGTTCCCTTTAGCTCTCAAATTTTTAGCCGTGCTAGCAGCTTGGCTAAGTCTTTGTTCCAGGCTATTGGATGATTTGTCATGTTCCTCACAGGATGAATTTTAATAACTTCCATTAAAGCAGCTGTAATCAGTATATTTATATTTACAATGGATCATATGGCTACACGTGATAGGAGTCATTAGTCGTGATTATTACCTGACTCTGCGGTTCCCCTCAGCGCTACAGAGTTTTAGCTTCTTTCAGCTCATTATTTTGGTTGTATGACCCTTAACGTTACTATTTTGGTTCAGTGCGATAAACTCGTCTTTTACCAAATGGCAGACAAACTTAGCCACTAGCTGCTGACGTGAAATATTTTAGCAGTTAAAGAGCCGTATAGTTCCCTCTGAGTTTTAGCTTCTTTCAGCTCATTGTTTTGGTTGTATTACAATAATGTGAGCTTTTTTCAGCTAAAAAAAACTAATAAATCCATCCTTTACAAAATGGCGGACAAAGTTAGCAACTAGCTGGTGAACATAGTGGACTATAGCAGTTAAAGAGCCATATTTCCCTCAGGAGTGGGTGGAGAACAAAAACGGAGCTAACACTTAAAACCTGATGTGTCAGTATTGTGTCTGCAGTTTCTGTCTGACGCCTCCAAGTAGCTGTTAGTTAATAAATGTTAGAGTAGATCAAGATACTGGACATCGACGCTAGCATGTTAGCTTTGTCATTGTTAACATGTTAGCATGCTGACATTAGCCAACACGGAGCCGCTAGCATGACTGTAGATCTGAAGTCCATGTGTCAAACCAATGTGAACGCATCAAAGCCTGACAGCGAAGTATTCTGATACGATTAAGGCACAAAAATTCAAAATCATAACCTGCCTTCAAGTTTTAAAAATGTCTGATATTTTCCCAGATTTAAATGATTTAAATTTCAGTTTAGTTTGCCAGTAATTTCCACTCAGTAACCATCACCGTCTCTTCAGTCAACCTTAAACATCCGTGTGCCAAAGCATTCAGATTAGGGAAACATTTGTCTGTGCATGTTCTTTACCATTTTACAGTCGTGTGATAATGTGATTAAAGTGCACTTTTGTTTTCCAGTTTTCACATAAGTTAAGGCTTGTGTCAGAGTTATTAACTTTGCCTCTCAATACTGCCAAAACTGGGGGCCAAATATATTTCATGTTCTTTTGGAAACTATTGTACATTTCCACGATTGTGTGAATTAAAAATCTTTTGACATCCGTCTCGGTTTAAAGGTGGTTAATTCATTTTGGCCGTTACCAAAAAGAGAAAATAAAAATGGACTTCACAACACACAGGAACAGAATTTCCTCATCAAATAGTGAACTTCTCTATTTTTCCACCAGCAGATGGCATCTTTTGATCAACAACTGACTCCTCTCTCCTGTCAGACATCCTCCAGCATGAAGGAGTTAAATCATTTCTGCTGTCTGACGTCAGTACATTTGGTCATGACATGTTTTCTGCCTCAGGACAATCTGTGACATCGGCGTCGCTCGGAACATCTGTCCTCTGTCAGCAAACAACAGCCCAAATCATCACAGGATGCAAAACAAAAAAAATGTGACTTGCACATGAGTCACATTTCCTGGAAAATTCTGGTGCCAGCTCACACCTTTCTCCCCAGTCAGGGGACGATCTGTGTCACCCAGCTGTCCCATCTTCATTCATGCCCTCCACCAGTGCTTCCAGTTTGAGTTGGCAGCCTCTAGAGAGCGCTGCTGAGTTGATGATGGTGCCTCTGGGTGAGGCGGGGATCAGACAGGGGCAGGAGGAAGCTCTGCTACCCACCTCGCTGCCGAGCCTGTTCATGTATGGACATATTTTCATGGCTCGTTGCATAATCACACAGACTGCAGCAGGTGCTGGACGCTGAGACAAAGCGTGCATTCATGCTCCTTTATGATCCTCCAACAATGCCTACAGTATGAGCTGTACATTAGATTTCTTTAAGAACACAAGGTCATCACCTGACCTCTCCCTGTGCTTATATAATCAGGCCGGTAAAGGTGTGTTGTGCACCGGGGGGTTGGAGCAGGGAACGCCTGCTTGCTTTTAGGCCAGCAAGGTTGCTTGCTGATCAATCACAGGCAGGGGAGCTGTAATGTTAGGTTGCCAGGCAACAGGAAGGGAGAAGCAGCAAAGCGTTTGGAGGGGGATGCTGGGCGGAGGGTGGAGGGTGGAGGGTGGGTAGTCTCAGCTTTTCACCTCCATCTCCCCCTCCTCTCTACCCCAACACCACCTTCTTCTTCTTCTTCCTCTTCCTGTTTGTACCTGACTCGCTGTGATGGTCGATGGTGATGATGATGCACAATGTGAAGTGAAGATGTGTGATGTGTGGCCGTGTTGTTCTTGTTGTTGGTCTCAGAGGACAGTTTGTTCTCACCTCGTGCCCTTCACTCATTTTCTAATCTATTCTCTTTAATAACTATAATTAAAGCTAGTCCATACATAATAAACCGTGACATATGACAAGTAATTTTCCTCATATTAAGTATGTGTATTTTTCAAATATGATTTATTTGGATTTATTTATAGTCCATCACTCTCATGACACGAGACACTCACGGTGTGCCCTGTGTGGAAAGCATCACGAGAGAACTTCTACAATAAATAAACACAAACAAACTGATGACGGCCATGTGATGCAGCTGAAAGCTCGGAAAGACATTTTAGTAAGTGGACATTGAGTTCGTTTTTTTTTTTTTTTTTTTGGTCAATTATTTCCAGTCAAGAATAAATGAAGCTCATCCTGTGTTATGAGTTTTGAAGCCGTGAAAAATGTATTTGAACTGTTAATAAATGTTGAATGACATCTAAAAATTACAGCTCCTTTATACTGTTATTCATCAATAATTAACTGTTTATACACCAGTTATAATTAAAGTTATATACACATAAAATGTCTAATCAAACCACATTATTTAGTATTTAATATATACTGCTAATAAATGCTGAAAAGCAGCAGGGTAAATAAAGAGTAACCATACTTTACTTCTCAATTTTGTCCTTTAAATTTCTAATTATTTGAAATAAACCTTTAAGAATCTTCATAATCTTCATGTTTACTGGCCCAGTTTACCCACAGGAATGTCAGCTGTCTATATCCCATACGATGATCCTCAGAGCGTCATCTTGGGCATTAAATATCTGTTCGAACCTCATTGGATCTGCTGATCCATCAACATGAGCTCTCACTTCACTTTAATGAATGCATCCTGCATGCAGAAAATGCTTCCCAAAATAAGTTTTATTTTGGAAATCTAAGTTTTGTGTTTTGTTTGCCACATCTTTGGTTATAACAAAAAGAAAAAAAAAATGCCACTTGTCACATTTTGCAAATTGATACATAGTTAAATGTAACATGTACTTGAACCACATGAATGATCCTGTCCAACCAAAGTTCCCGCCATGTTAAGCAATCACACTTCATGTTCAGATCACAGACCGGATGTCACTCACAGAAAAAAACACCTGAACCATCGAAACAGAGGAAATGGAGAAAATAAACAAGCATTTACAAAAAATATGTCCTTTATTCTTTTGGCTTTAAAATTATATTACCATATGAGCGGACAGTAGTCACTTCTTGCATGCAGTTCACTAAAACACTACAAGCGCAATGAGAGATGGCTACTGATTGCTTCATGGTTTCTATCTACAGATATGGGGACCATACATGTGTTTCGTCGTGTGTTACAGTGCAGAAAGGAAAAGTTCTAGAAAAAAATGTAAATCAAATCCAAAGACTGGAAAAAATGCACTCATATCTACAGTAAAAATGTTATTTATAGTCGGGAGAACACAAACAACCCGCAGACCCCAGATGCGCACTCGCTCGCACAAAGAGATAAGATGCTTACACGCTCTCGCGCTCGTCTTACAGATATACACGGAGACATATACAGACACTCCAACGTCCTCACACACACACTTACATGTATGACCGCCACACGTGGTATTACACAGCAGTGGGGATAAAAAGTGCTCTTACATCAAATGTAAGTGTGATGCATACTGTGGGCCCAAATAGCTAGATTATATACAAACCAAAGCACTACATTAAAACCACTCGCTTCTCAGTTTAAACAACATGAATGTCATACAAACATATGTGATATTATAACCTTTAAATGTGATATATTGTCATGTTCTAGCGTGACAGCAGTTAAAAAGACATTTTATTTTTAGTATATTTCATTATTTAAGATATTTTCTTTACAAGAGCGTGGGGAGGTGTGAGGAGGAGGTGAGATGGAGGAGAAGAGGTGGAGGACAACAAATGGATTCGAGGAGAGATGCAACACGACGACGGATGAATAAGTAGATATGAGTGTCACTTTAAAGTAATAGTTTGGACATTTTGGGAGATACACTGCTTTCTAGCTGAGAAGAAGATGAGACGGTCGACGCCGTTAGCTCGTTAGCTAACTATGCAGCTAATGCCAGGAGTTGATTAGCTTAGCTTAGCTCAAGATGTAAAAAGTTATTCAAGTTAGAACTAATCAGCAGTGACTTCCCTGCAGTAGTTTTCCATCCCTCTCTCTTTTTTTTTTATTTAAAGCAGTAAGCTATAATGTGTGTATGTGTGTGTGTAAAGCTATTGCTGATACGTTCACAGTAAGCTAACGTTACCAAATCTGTACTCGCTAACGGTACATTCTTCTCAACGCTTTGAGAATGGCTCAGGAAGTTCATCATCTTCGTGACAATGAGTGAATAGAGTTTAAAAATACTACTGCAGGAGCATTTCATACAACAATTCAACATTTCATAACTTCTGGTGCTCATTAGCTACATGCTAGCTAATCAATGTTGATTAACTGGTAGCTACCACTAAAACCTGTACGATCTGTGTGGCCTACAACAGATCTAAACTGAATATTGGAGTTGTAGTAACTCAAGTTTTCTGCCTCTTAAAGGAAGTTTTTCCGCACCACTATTACCAAGTGCTTGCTCATTGATACGATACGATAGAGATATGATATTGGGGGACGGATAGTTTAATTGCTGTATGCGGTTGTGCAACACCCTGTAAAATAAGTTCAGTAAATTTGGTTTTTCGTATGGATCATAAAAAGCGAGATACAGTATGTTAATTTGTTGTTGAGCTTGGAGCGAGCCTGACTTACTGTTTTCTCTATTTATAAGTGCTGGTAGGCTGTTTTTTTTTTTTATTATTATAAACCAGGATTGCTGTTTTCCCTTGCCTAGAGTCTTATGCTAAGCTAAGCTAACACTCTCCTGGCTGTAGCTTCATATTTAAAAAAAGGACGGACATGTGTGGTATCAATCTTCTCATCTAACTCTCAGCAACAAAAAGGACTGTGAATATTTCCTGATATGTCAAAAGATTTCTTTAAATGTGTCTCATTCCTTGCATACATTCAGCTTCTCTGTATTTAGAGACTCGTATTTTCTATTGAAATGGGGAGATGGCAGTCCAGATAAAAGCACAATACAGATTTCAACAATCACTGACGGCACACCAGTGAGTACAAGGTATTTGTCCGTTGCACTTCAGCGGTATGCTTTTTTGTTTCAGCTCTGTACACTGTATGAACCAAGAGCGTTCTGGCACTGACCCTGCACTGTACGAGTTTTTCAGATGGTTTTAGTTTCCAGCATTGACTTTGTCTGCCCTTGGTGGTTCTACGACAGTGAAAGCAGTGGACACATTCTCACGATAATGACACAAAAAAGTAGAAAACATTCTTTCTCATTAAAAAAGAAACTCGTAACCAAAAAAAATGAACAAAGAAAATAAGAATGCAGAGTACTTGTTAAGTGATACAGCGATTGTTAAATTCAAGACACTGGATTTATAGTAGTAGCAGCAGCACTAGCTACAGACAACTTAACAGTACACTCAAGTGTGTCAGATAGTAACAACAACCAATAGGAAAATCACAAGCGTTTTGCAGAGAGGCTTTTCCACGTCCCAGTCAGTCTCTGGCAGTGTCTGCTGGATCATTTGTTTCTGTGTTCCCCCTCTGAGAAGACCCCGTGTATTCACATATGACAGAACTTCACTCCCATGTTAGGCCTACCTGGCACAGCATTCCTCACCTCTAAACAATCAACATACAAGCGTACATCTACCCCCTTTAGAAGCTGTAAACAAATTTCCCCCAGGTCTCTGATGCATTTTGATTTTGTTCCTTTTGAAAAAGTCTATTTCTTTCTGTCTTTCAAGTCTTTCCCTTTGTTTTCCTTTTCCCTATTCTCCTTCTCGTATTTGTCCTTGTCTGACTTGGTCACACTGTTGTAGGAGGGTGGAGAGGCCGTGGAGGGAGTCATGTCCGTTTTGTCCGAGGTGGAGTTCTCGGTGAACTTGCTGATGACCATCACGTCCTTGTCGGGGTCGCGGATTCCCTCCTTCAGCTGCTCCTTGTAGAGGGCGGAGGCCTTCTTCATGGCCAGGCGGATCATGTAGCGGCGGAAGGCTCTCTGGATGATTGTGGCCGACATGTCCTCCTGTTTGCGCCGCAGGGTGGTGGTGATGGGCTCGTAAGACACCTTAGAGGGGTTAGACGCCATGAAGCGCTCCTCCATCTGCCCGCGTAACACGTCCATTTCGCCGCCTTCGCCCAACACTCGCTTGGTGAAGGCGAACAGGATGTCGAGGCAGTGGATGCGCTCGCCGCTCACCATCGGCAGGTCCATGGAGATGAGCTGGATCATGTTGGGCTTGGGCATGCGCAGCGGTGGATCTAGAGCATCTGCAAAGTCAGAGAGCTTGCTGTACTCCATGAACTGCGTGGCGTCCGGATCGAAGCGCTCCCACACCTCGTAGAACATCTCAAAGTCGTCCTCGCTCAGCGGCTCGGCGCTCTCCTCCGTAGCCACGCTGAAGTTCTCCAGGATGACGGCGATGTACATGTTGACCACGATGAGGAAGCAGATGATGATGTAGCTGACGAAGAAGAAGATGGCCACTGATGGGTTGCCGCAGTTGCCTCTGTAATTGTTGCCCGGGTGCTCGATCTGGCTGTCGCAGTCGGGCTCCCGCTTGTTCAGGATGGGCGCCAGCAGGCCGTCCCACCCGCCTGAGGTGGTGATCTGAAACAAACAGATCATACTGTTCCCGAAGGTCTCAAAATTGAACATGTCATCGATTCCTGCCTCGCGCTTCACGTAGGCGAAGTTGGACATGCCGAAGATGGCGTAGATGAACATGACCAGGAAGAGGAGGAGGCCGATGTTGAACAGGGCGGGGAGTGACATCATCAAGGCAAAGAGAAGCGTCCGGATGCCTTTGGCACCTTTGATAAGGCGGAGGATGCGGCCTATCCTGGCCAGTCGGATCACTCGGAACAGCGTCGGGGACACAAAGTACTTCTCGATAACTTCAGATAAAAACATACCTGCAAGAGGAAAACAAACATTCAGCACACCATTTTACCATCGATCGAAAGCTGAAGCACCTTCAACACCTCCTCACCTACGATGGACAGGATCACCACCACAAAGTCAAATATATTCCAACCAATGGTGAAGTAGTAGTGACGCAGAGAGATCATCTTCAGCACACACTCCCCAGTGAAGAGCACGATGAACACCAGGTTGATCCAGTAGAGGATTTTGTCCATTTCGGGCGTCTGGTCGTCCGTCTCCACCATCATGGTCACCATGTTAAGGCAGATGAGGATCATGATCACGATGTCGAAGGCCTGCTTTGTGATACAGTCGAACACGCAGCCTTGAAACGCGTTCTGAGAAGAGAGGAGGAGGAAGGGGAGTCAGCTCAATGTTAGTGAGAACTGACAGAGTGAAATCTGCAGTCTGAGCTCTCGGAGTCTTACTGCGGGTCGAGGTATCGGTTTTTGTGGTTTCTTGGAGCCCAGCTTCTTCATGGCGTTGTAGTATTTCTTCTGTTCTTCTGTCATGAAGATGTCCTGACCTCCAAAGTAAAGAGAGCACAACAAAAGCTGGTTATAACCACGTTCTTTGAACTTTAAAGGAACTGTCTACATTATATATTTCAGTTTGGATCAATAACTGCTTTTTTATGGCACAAAATACATAATGCATTTCATTTAATTTATGATTCATTTGATTTAATTATGGCCCATTGGACGATTTGAGTTTGACAGCCAAACAATTCATTGATTAGTCAAAATTGTCAGATTATTCCCAGAGCAATATCCCATCCATTCATTTTCTGTAGCTGTTTGTCCTCATTAGGTTTGTGGGGGGCTGGAGCCGATCTCAGATGACTTGATCTCAGAGGCAGGACAACTCCTGGAACAATTATGTCAAGTGATCATGTTGTATTCTCTGTATTTTCTAAAAACAGGGAAGAGGCAGAGGACAAACAGCTAAACAATCATCTTGTGTGTTATTATTTGGGGTAGATTGATTTGCAATCAATATTCTGACAAATCTGCTGACGCATTTCAGCGTGAAGCCTTCGTGGGAGCGTGTCTGCCAGCAGTGAGCTCTCTTTTAAGGGACACATCATGTGATCACCAATCAACAGAACACACTTCCACCTGCGGGATGTCCCTCCACTCCTCGTCTGCGATGTCACGCTGCGTTTTTATTTCACTTTATTTGATTTATCGTTTCTCTTTCTGCTCCTCGGCTCTCGTTAATCAAAGAGATGAAGCCCCCCTCGTGATATCAGACGCGAGGCACACATCGCGCTCTGAATGCTCACTGAGTGCATGATGCGTGTCTGGAGGGAGGACTGGTGTCAACACTGCAACAACCATCTGTGTGGCGCTGTGGCTGCGGGGCTGCTGAACCAACACCGGCTGATACTGCGCCTCAGTCAGTCGAGGCAGACCTGCCAGCACGCAGCAAACACAGTGCGAGCCCACCCCTCCCCCTCCTGGGCGTCGCCAGTCCCACATGTTAGCGCCTGGTTGAATGGAGGACACATTTCCAGACTACATCCACTGTGACACTATGTGTGTGTGTGTGTGAATGCAGGCTTGGTGTTTCTCAGTGACTCATGCACCCTCAGTAATCCTTGGCAGCAGCAGGTCATAGGCAGATCATCATTATTCTGGCTCAGTTCTTTCTTTAACACAGCTGAGGCTCTGCTCTGGCTCTGTACCCAGAATATGCATGTAGCTGGCACAGTGTGCTACAGGACTGGGACCTGTTCAAGGACTGGGACCCGTTCAAGGACTGATACCTGTTGGTATTTGACTGCAATAACGCAGTACAGAACCAAAGCTGTCAGTGTCAACATTAATAATTTCTAGCAGCGTGGACCCACAACCAGGGATTTCCTTGGATTTCATCTTTCCTTTGAAATATTATTACTTCTGCAAAAGCTGGAGCTAGTTAGAACTGAACAACACAAACATTCATTGTATTCATACGAATCAACCTGAAAAATGTTCTTAAGTGTTGGTTCGAGTCATGAAGAATGTAGATAATAGCTACATTAGCTGATGATTAGCGATGATGATCAGTCATGAGACCGTTACTAAATGCAACTTATCTTCTTCTTCTGCTGGTTGAAGTTGTCGATGATGACACCTATGAACAGGTTGAGGGTGAAGAAGGATCCGAAGATGATGAAGATGACAAAGTAGAGGTACATGTACAGGTTCACTTCATATTTGGGCTGGTCTTCCAGCTGGAATGGAGACAGAATCGGATAAAATGTTACTGGCTTTCACGTGTCAATCCTCTGACACAGAACAGAAATGATTAAGCACACTTACGTTTCGAGAGTCCACGGCTGCGTACATGATGTCCATCCATCCCTTAAACGTTGCCTGGGAGCAGATGAGAGATGTGTCAGTCAGACAGGAGGCGGGGGACGTTTCAAATAACCTTCCTCACAACATTAATTTGATTCTCCCAGCAGTCAGGCTCGGCTGCTTTGCTGTCATATCGAGGAGTGGGGGTTGATATTATTATTATTTATCGCGTCATCATGATACAACATGTTATTGGCTTTGTGAGGGCTCACTGTTCCATCGTCACCTAAACTCTGGTACGCCTCATATTTAACACCATCGGCTGTCTTTAGCAACAGTCTGGAAAAGGCCACTGAAAGATGTGTGACGCAGAGGACGTGTGAAAAAGCAGCTTGGTATTTGGGAGAGCTCCCGAGGTGTCCTCACAACTTGATGAGGTTATTTAAAGGTTATATTTGCCACGTCACGTTTGCTTAATTACAGGGAACGTCTCGGATCTCAACATTCGTTTAGATTACGGCAGGTTTATATTATCAGGTTGTTTTGCCGTGTTTACACGCGTTATTTCTCTCTTGCACAGAGCTCATGTGATAACAGAGGGTGTGGCTGAGACTGGATTTAGATTTGAGCAAAATAATCTTTCATATTCTCCGTGGAGAGGTGTGCCACAGTCCACAGAGGGTTTACAGCTTCAACGCTTTGTGTGCGAATGAGGCACATCATTTTATAATATCTAAAATATTTGATAAACAATTTAATTCAGTACAATTGAGTAAAAAGGAGGAGTTCAGATACTCCTGTTCCATGTTCCTTTTATGATGTTTTATCTTCACGCAGCATCCCGCAGGAGATAAAACCCAAAGGTAAACAAGTCGCAGGTGTCTCAAATGAGGATGATTGACTTATTCCCTCAGAGCACAGCAAGATAAATGGACGTATGTTTGTGCCGAGATTAAACTCACCACTTGCAACAGAGCCAGATATCCTGCTCCGACATTGTCAAAGTTGATTTTGACGTTCTTCCAGCGGGCGCTGTCGTTGACCAGATTCAAGCAGTCAGTCTTGTTGTTGACGACTTCGATGGGGAAGATCTCGTCGTTGGTGGTGTTGACGCAGTAGTAGTACTTCCCCGCAAACAGGTTGACGCCCATGATGCTGAAGATGAGCCAGAAGATGAGGCACACCAACAGTACGTTCATGATGGAGGGGATGGCCCCCAGCAGCGCGTTCACCACAACCTGGAGTGGGTGAAGCAGAGAAAAACTCAGCACTCTCTCTCTGTCGGTCAAACGGACGTCTCTGCTTGCCAAAATAGAGAGGCTTTGATTTTAGATAAGTGGCCATTACAATCATCTAATCACTTAACTATTAACCTGATTTGATTGAGCTGAGAAGCTGAGGCTACAGAGCCAAGACTGATTTAAAAACACGTACTGCTCCTACATTATTGTGTATGTATTTAACGTAATGTAATGTCAGCACACGTAAAGCTCCTAACACCGTACATAGCTACAAAGAGAATTTAACAACGTGACAGTTGGAAAGAAGAAGGTGGACAGGTGAAAAAGTTAACATTTGATAGGTAAAAAAGCAAAACAGAAAAAAACCTTAGAGAGGCAGGATGAAGTCACAACATTTTGTTTGACTGTAAATGAAAAAAGACACACAACAAAGAAAAAAATTACAGGTCAAAGGCACCACACAAGCAACGTCAGAAAACAATGCCTCAGAACAGCTATATACAGTAATCCATTGACACAATGTGAAGAAAGTCATGCAGAGAGAAGAAGTACAGTGTTGAATTGCAAGGAAAACGTAACTCTGTAGAAGTTGTAATAAGCATGCAGTCAGAGATAAAACAATTTAACTGACATCAAACATTAATCCAGAAGAATCAGATTCTAAAATCTAAATTATAGTGGGACATTTAACTTAATATGTGTCTCTATAGGTTACAGAGACTAGAGAATAAAAGTGAAGTGACTAAAAAACAACTGTATGAAAGCAGCTGGAAGTGGCTGGTGGCAGGTTAATATTCTGGAAAAGCTTGTGAAATTTTACATTTTTCTGTAATAGTTTGACATTTTGGGAAAATAAATGTCTTCACTTCACTCCTGAGAGTTAGATGAGAGGTTTGATACCACACACGGGCCTGTTTATTAAACGTGCCTACAGCCAGGAGATAGTTAGCTTAGCTTAGCTTAGCATAAAACTGGAAGCAAGGGAAAATGGCAATCTTGGCACTGTCAAAAGTAAAAAAAAAAAAAAAACTACTAGCACTTCTAAAGCTCAATAAATAACATGTCATATCTTATTTATGTGGAGTGGGGATAGCTGTTTCCCCTTGCCTCCAGGTTTTAGGCTAAGCTAAGCTAACCTTCTCCTGACTTTAGCTTCATCACGTATTTACCAAAAGAGAGTGGTTTCTATCTTCTCTTCTAACTCTTCTTCTTAAGCCCAAAAACATTATATTTTACAGTACCTGCATTTTAAAGCATGCTAGTGGTTTGGAGAATCAAATCGATTAAAGCTGATCTAACAAACTGCACAGGTATACTGACTTCCAGCTTGCCCATAAGCACTTATAATGTATAAGTGGGTCTTGTGTTGCTGTTATTCCAGATGTCCTTACCCTCATGCCCTCAAACCGAGACAGGGCCCTCAGGGGCCGGAGGGCTCGCAGTGTCCTCAGAGATTTGATGGCAGTAAGCTCAGAGTAACCCAGAGCGTTGGCAATCAGGCTGACTAGGGACACCTGAGAGAAGATAATGACAGAGACAAGCAGGGTGAAAGGTGAGAAATGAAAAAGGTCCCTGTGCACAGGGAGAGACAGCCTGGGTGTTTGAACAAGATGGTTAATTAGACATTAATGATTAATCTGCACACAATTAAAGAGATAACAAGAAACCAGGCTATATGTTATTTACCCCTCTATCAAAAAGCTGTCTTTGATTTAATTCCAGACTGGAAGCTTTGGTCTTTTGACTGAATACATACATCTACAATGAGGAAGTCGAGCCAGCACCACGCGTTGGTGAAGTACTTGACAAAGCCGTATGCCACCCACTTCAGCAGCATTTCCAGGATGAAGACATAAGTGAAGACCTTGTCTGCGTATTCCAGCATTGTTTTGATGGTCCTCCGCTGCTCGATGTATACGTCCTCAAACGCCTGTACAGAATGGAAGAAGTAATAAAGACTGCAGGTGGAAACACTGAAGCAGAAGTTAAAGGGAGGGAATTAGCATTGGGGTGGTAGAGCCTATAGACCAGCAGCGCATAGACGGACATATTGACCCTTGAGGGTCTTCAGTTAACTTGACCTACTTGCATTTGGACCACAGCACCAGAAGGCAACCATGGTGAGCAGGGCTGAGATGGTTAGCCACTTGCCCAACATGCTGTTGAAGTGTTAAAATCATTTTGGGAGGTAAATACACGCACTGTACATAAAAAAACACAAACTCACCAGTGCTCCACTGCTGAGCAGGATCATGAATATGATGAAGGATTCAAACCAGTTGTGCTCCACTATGATAAAGCAGGTTTTCCTGAGTGTCCACCAGCTCTTGTACTTTGGTCCGTCCTCGTTGATCTGGCAACACTGGAACCTGCGCACACAGCCTGCACACATGGGGTTCATGAGTCTGTCATACTTCTTGTAATCTAATCTGAGTGTATTCAACTATTTCATGAGAAAGATGTACACACAAAGCCTGAAAGTAAACAAAATGGCCAAATGATAATTCAGAGACGCTAACAAAAGGTAAATACTACACCAGCACCCATCTCCAATCCTCAGTAATCATATTTTATTTCACTCATGAAAGACTAAAGAGGTATTTGCAGATTCAAAATTGTACTGAAGGTGTGTCAGACTAAATGTCAGGTTACATTACAAGCCCAGACAATCGTGCAGACTACTTTTCTTTCTGTCCTGCTGAGCATTTGTATTCACTGTCACTCAGCGATGAGTATAACACACAGGCGCTAAGCACAAGCAGTTAACGCGATTTACTCCACGTCTTTAAATGTGCCGTAGAAGTGCTTCATCTCCCACCTTTCTTGCTTTGTCCCACTTTCCCACTACCCGTCACCCTCGCATCCCTCTCACCCTCAGTGAAGCAGGCCTCTGGGTCCAGTGACTCCTCTGGCTCCAGCTCCACCGAATCCACCCCATCTCCTGGGGGGCGAATATCGACTGTGCTCCCCTCCGATGAGCTCAGACGCTGGGGCTCTACATCGAGCTTCTGCATGGACGAGGGAGAAGATGAGGGTGCAAAGTTACACAATGGTGCCTGAAATGACGGAGGTTCAGTGGTTATTGGAGCCAACCTTCTGAGCTGGTTATCATTGTGATTCTCCATTCACATGTACTCCAGTGCCACAACTGCATACCTTAGTGTGGAGACTAGGCACTGTAATAGCTCACAGAGTTGGGCTCTTTAAAGTCATTGTATTATCATTATCACATGCAGCATCGATCAAATGTACCTACAGGCTTTGATATTAGTTTTATCTGATGGCTCAAATCAGATTATGTGGCAACACATACAGTAAGGGAGGGTTGGCGTTACGGAAATGCTCTGTGGGTACGTTTGATGTGACCTCAGTTCGAGGAAGAGTGCATGCAGTATTCCAGTGCATTATCAATCCAAGCCTGAAATAGTACCAAGCAGAACGTGTGCTTAAGTATTTTCATGTCCACTGAAAAATGACCCAAAATCATGTTTGTCTATAATTTATCCCACTTTAAAAATTGCTTCTGTGAATACTAATTTCCCCACCCTCACAGCTAGAATCCACCCACAGAGGCACCGCTAAACATTATCCTCAGTGGCATGAAAACACGTTATTTCCATTCCTTGAAAGCAGTGTACAAGCTTCTTCTGTTTGTGTTGAAGTAGACGGATAACCACATTAGCTTACCAGCAAAAACCAGTACTGTGCACTGTTTATAAGACAGCATGTGGTCTGGCGTTTTTAAGTTCCCATTTGTAAAACATGTTGAATTAGCACCCATGCATACCCAGAAAACATACAGGACTATGTGTGATATGCAATATGCAAAACACATGTAAAGACAAGTGTTGCTGCTGTTCTCAAGTTCATTTCACTCTATTTTCCTTGCTAGCTCTGAATTTTGAACCCTGGCAACACTCCTCTGAAGCCCTAAAATGCAGTGATCTTTCTTTGTATATTACAACATCATCTGCATAGAGTGAGACTTTTTGGTGTCGTAAGGCTTCCTGTCTGTTTTTCTTTGGGCAAACATGGTGTTATGTGGCCTCATGTCTGATCTGTCTGGCGTGTGAAGTACAGGAACATGTCATCCTACACAGTGCAGCAGCTCTGATTGCCGTGGGACCCAGCTAATACGGCATGGGAATGATGGAAGCATGCTGCTCACGAGTGCATCGTTTTCTGGGGGGTGTTTCTCCATTTCGGTTTTCTCTCTTTTCTTCACCAAGAGACACATTTGAACCTCGTCTGTGCGTGGATTATATGAGGCTTTTACTTTTAACCTAGCATGCTTTTATTTGGAAGCTTTTTGGCAGGTTTTTACCATATTTGTACAAGATGGGTGACAAGATAGTTGCAGTGGACCGAAAGTGGATAACACAGGCATAGAAGCACATACTGTAGCACAGGGGCGACTAATCAACAACAAGTGTGAATATGCACCACATATTTAGTGTAGATTCAACATCCAGAGAAATTTGGGTTGTAGTTTCTTCAATTTTATATTTGAGGAGGTTAAAAACTACCCTTATTTTGTGCATCATCAGCAATAATGCCATGTGTTATCTGTTTTGCCACCCTGCAAAAATCAGTATTGATTAATTTGTAAATTATGTCCTTGGAAAGAATTCCATAAAGAATCTTTCATCATTCCACTATTTTTGAGTATCACAGAAAACAAGTACATACAAGTATTTCATGTGTGTATGCATGGGCTATGATCCAGACAAATGAATTTTGTCAAACTACAGCAAAATTCATTCCTCCATTCCAAGTCTATTCCCCCCCGTCATTCTCCTCCAACTCCTCCCTTCCTTCATTCTCAAGCTCGGAGTGTTGGATGCCAATCAAGTCCCAAAACCAAGTCAAAAACCAAGCAATGAAATCAAAAGCAAAGATCATGTTAGATGAGTTTGTCTATCAATGGAAAAATGTGGTGTTGCTCATTCCTAATGGTTTGTAACTGCAATACAGCCTGATGCTTGGAGATAAATTATGAAAGGGGGGTGGGAGGGGGTAAAGGGAAAACTCAAAATATTACAGCACTGAATGTGCTGGTGTACGGGGAAGAGGGTATAAAGCAAAGAGGGTGGGGTGGGGGACGGAGGGCAGACCAGGCAAAGAACGAAAATGGGCAATCCATTGAAGGTATGAGAAAAAATATGTTGTTTGTCTGTAAATGGTATAGGCAGTCCTCATGGTTAGTGCTATGGTACAATAAAGTGGTCTTACAATTCTCCTCTCACTGAAAACCTTGAGAGCGTCTGTGACACAGCTGCAATAACAAACGGGGGGTTAAACAAAGTAAGTCAAACACACCAAAAGCCAGCATACAACCTCAAGTCTGCTTTCACTGTAAGGCACAGCGGGGGAGAACGTTAGCCACAGACAACAATTTAGATCTCCCTGAACGCATATTCCTCATTAGATGCAATGCACAAGAGTGGGATGCTGTTTTTATACTGGCAGTGATACTTGACACTCATCTCACACAACAGACACACAAACAGCACACACCAAATGTTCATTGTGTAACACTACGTGCATAAATGAATATTTACTAACCCTAATTGGATCGAACTCTATGACACAAAAGGCTAGG
Organism: Nibea coibor; assembly: GCA_023373845.1. Classification (NCBI taxonomy): domain Eukaryota; kingdom Metazoa; phylum Chordata; class Actinopteri; family Sciaenidae; genus Nibea; species Nibea coibor. The sequence goes on along the minus strand of CM041732.1, from coordinate 5,139,707 downwards.
ATATGTCCAAATATGTTTTAGCTGATCTCTAATCATCATAATTTACCCTCCTCTGCCTACAGGGTGTTAAGATCAGCTGTGACGTGAGAGAGAGAGAGAGAGCGCTGCTTGATCCAGATACGGAGCATGTGGTGCCATAGCTCGAAATAGTCTCCTGGGTTGTTTTGAATCACGGGGACTTGGCACCACACCCACAGTGGCAGGTTGACATCACCAGGGAGCACAGTCCCAATGCTCTGTCAACCTGGCACCACTTAACAGCAAAACCTGGCGTTTTCTCTGACAGCACAGGCTGAAAAGTTGGACATTTATGCAAATGACGTGCCAGTTGTGAAGTATTTGAATTAGTTTCAAGTGACAGAATATCCGATTTTGATTCTCACATACACTGATTCTCCATTTTGGTACATTATTACTCAGAATCATGTGATAACACTGAACTGAAACACACACAAAGTGACAAAATGAACCTGCTACATAGGTCAAAGGCAAATTTGAGTCATCATTTGTCATGCGTCTTTCTTCTGCTGCCAAGTCTAACTGCAGAAGATTCCTTCAGCGCCACAGCATGATGAACGCACAAATGAGTCAGCAGGTATGTTATTTTCAAACTGCCTGACTGTGTTCTGAAAAGGCCATCTCTATGCAACACGACATATTCATACATTGGCTGACTTGCGTCGGGTGTTAGCTATTACACATATAAAGGAGCTAATCTGATTCAAAAGCTGTGACTCAGGAGATTTCTGACAAACTGACAGAGGCGTCCAATCAAAGACGCTCATCGTACCTCTTTGCTGCCCTCCACGTCCGACGAGTCGCTGCTGAAATCTTCTGTGTTCAGATTCTCAAAGTCCGACTCGCCCACAGCGATAGGCACCGTGACTGTCAGGCTGGGGTTATGAATAAATGACATGTAGTCACACTCCTCCATTGGGTACTTCTCTGTAGTGTCCCCACCAACCACGACCCCAACTACCAGCCCTCCTCCTGGCCGTCCGTTGCCCTCTGTCATGTACACCCCGCTGGGATCTTTAGTGATCTCCACTGCTGTGTGGTTGGAGATGCAGTTGCCCTTGCCGTTGCTGTGCAGTTCATCCAGGGGTTTGCTCTCCTCAGCCAGACCCGAGCCCTTACTGCCCCCACCGAAGCAGAGGCTCTGGAGGAAATGGCGTACAGTGGTTTTGACAAATGCGATGCCCCGCTGGATCCGGCCCACCGCAATCTGAAGGTTGTTCATCTCGCTGTCGTCGTCAGTTGCTGCCAGGTTGTCAGCACTGAATGAGCTCAGAAGGAGAGCCAGGAACAGGTTCAGAACCTGGGAAGAAATGGACATTAGGCACGTGGCATGCGCTATCCAGATTATCTAAATGAAATAAAGAAGAACTCCATACCACCAGGTTTCCAATGACCATGACCATCATGAAGACAATCAGGCACATGCTCTGTCCAGCCACCTCCATGCAGTCCCACATGGTCTCGATCCACTCTCCGCACAGCACCCGGAACACAATGAGGAAGGAGTGGAAGAAGTCGTGCATGTGCCAGCGAGGCAGCTGGCAGTCCTCGGAAATCTTACACACACACTCCTTGTAGCTCTTGCCAAACAGCTGCATGCCCACCACGGCGAAGATGAAGACGATGATGGCCAGCACCAGAGTCAGGTTCCCCAGAGCACCCACAGAGTTACCGATGATCTTGATCAGCATGTTCAAAGTGGGCCACGACTTGGCCAGTTTGAAGACCCTCAGCTGTAAGAACATTGAAAATTAGTCTTTTTTTTAAAAAGATGATTAACATTCAGTAGATTAATAAATGTAACTATATAATTCTCTCATAAATTTCTCATAATTTCATGAGTCAAATCTAGCATTTTTGGTTCTAACTGCTGTGATCTACATGTGTGGTTCCCACCGAGAAGTATGAAAGAGGTGTGGTGGTGTGAAGGTGCTTTGCTGGTGACACTATTCTGTGATGTATTCAAAATTCAAGCTACACTTGACCAGCATGGCTACAACAGCATTAGTGGGACCATCATTTGTTTTTGAACAGGACGACCCCAAACATATTTTACTTTGTTTACACTTATTTTTTATTATGTTTGACATCTTCAATATTTATCTACAATGTAGAAAATAATAAAGAAAAAACACTGAATGAGAAGGCGGTCCAAACTGTATTTACTTTGGTTGTCTGGCAACCCAACAATGACGACTAGACTCCAGGATGCAACAGCATGTAACTCCCTATACTACCTAATAACTTTGCGTAGGGAATAAAAGCACAACATGTTAATTTGAGAGGTGCCGACAGGTGTATTTTTAGGCTTTAGTGTTGCAAACCTCTTCCCGTTGCTCTCAGGTTTTAAGCTTCCCAGCTAGCTCTATATTTTTAAGGGGCTGATATGAGAGTAGTATCAGGCTTATCTAACTCTCAGAAAAACAGCACAGTTCCCAAAATGTCAAACTCTTGCTTTAAAAGCAGGCCATAAATTGTATAATGCTGCAGCATTGTTTATCAGCTTGTTAAGTACTTAAGAGTCTCTGAGTGTAAGATGACTGACTGTGCCCTCAAAGAACCTGAAGCACAGCAACACTCTTAGAAAGCACCTGATTAGGTGAATAGAAAAAAAACAGATTGTGCCCCCAAGGCCACAACAACTCTCAGTGGGGCCTTTCATGTGCTGCACAAAAGCTCTCATTACATCATTACCTCATTAATAACCTGAATGTTATTGAGAGAGCCACTGGGGCCTGACCCTAACAGTACAGGTACATCTTAACTTTTGTCATCTGGAGAGCAGACCAATCATGTAACTCAGCCTTTCTACTCCGAGGGTTAGTCATCCAGTGTTCTTACCAATCTAAAGGACCTGAGCACCGACAGGCCTTCTACGTTGGCCAAGCCGAGCTCCATCAGACTCAGACTGACAATGATCCCGTCAAAGATGTTCCAGCCCTCCTGGAAGTAATAGTAGGGATCCAGGGCGATGATCTTGAAGCACATCTCTGCTGTGAAGATGCCCGTGAACACCTAAAGAGAGCAAAAGTCTACTTTTAAACCTGAATCTGCATCGTGAAATACAGGAGATGTTATATTTTTGTAAACACGTCATAAAATACTCGCCAGGTTTCCAACTGAGAGGACGTTATCGAACTCTTTAGTCATGGGGTAATGCTCCATGGCCATGAAAAGGGTGTTGAGGACGATGCAAATAGTGATGGCCAGATCCACAAATGGGTCCATGACCACCATGCTGACAACCTCCTTGATTTTCAGCCACGCAGGGCAACAATCCCAGATCAGACAGGTGTTGGCGAATCTGTACCAGCAGGGGGGGCATTTCTGTCTCGACTCTTCAAGTTCTGGAAGAAGAAATGACCACAGTGCGTTACAATAACACGCAGGAAGAAGAAAATAATACAAGATGGCTACAATATATGATGTGATGCTTACCTTCCATGGTGTTGGTGAGGATACTGGCCACACTCATGGCCCTCTGTCTGCCTCCTGGTTCTTCTAGGTAGTCCATGGACGGCTGGTGAAAACCTGAGCGGCGTTTCTTGAGCTCGGTATCTGTAGTCGTCCCCTGGGGAAAAAAATACATGCCAATATATTTGAGCTCTGTTTGGCACAAGGGGAGATATGTAGAGAAGTTGCCAGAATAAACACCTGTGAGGGTGTGAATCGCCTGTACAGGAGCAGTCTGGTGATATTCTAGATCTTTCTATTCGTCATTAAATCCCATGGAAAGACCAAAATCAAGAATGAATCTATTACACCAACATATATTGTGTGTGTATCTATATTCTCTAAGCAACAGAGCTTCATTGTTGTTCAACAACAAGAGAGTCAAGAGTCTCAGCTTCAGCTGTTGAGAATTTGGTTGAAAACATGCACCCAAGCAACGACTCACACAAAGGGAATAAATGAAACCTCGGGTGTAAACTTGGAGCAGGTCAATGTGGGGAAAAAAAGCATGAAACAAGCAGTTAAGTCACCTCAGGTAGCAGGAGACCTACAGGGGAGGTTGTTACAGAAGTTCCACCGACCAGTGACACCACGCCGTTGCAGTCCACAGCGCAGTGCATCTTGCCGTTGGCTGGCAGCACGATCCGCGGCGCCCCGAGGCTGGTCTGGCTGACGGCGCTGCAGCGGCGCTCGAGCCGGCGCGGCAAGAACAGGGAGCCCCGGCGGCTGTCGCTCTCCTCGAAGGTGCTGTGCTCGTCGTCGGCGAAGTCGTTCTCGGAGCCCATGTCGCGCGCCCTGCCGCGGAAGCTGAACAGGCTGGCACGGCTGTTTCTCCGAGGTGAGAAGAGGGAGCCACGGATACTGAGGAGAGACTGATTGAGAGAGAAAAAGAGAGAGGGAACATGGGGTTAGAGGGTGGAGGGAGATAAAGCACTGGAATACTTGGGGAGGACACCAAAATGCCACATTTGGTGCTGGGTGTTCCTGTCAAATGAGAGAACGACAGGTCTGCAGTTCAACCGGGCAGGAAGGAGTGAGACAGGAACAGAAGAATGAGACTTGCAAAGGAGACTTTGCACTGATTCAATGTATCTAAAGGTCCAGTGTGTTAGAGATGGAATATAATATTCATAACTATGTTTTCATTAGTGTACGATCACCTGAAAATAAAAATTCCATGCCCATCATAGGTTATTCTACCTGCTTGGAAGAGGAAGGTGAGGCGAGGGGTGTTCATTTGGAAACTTCACTGTTACATGCTACACGCTGGACCTTTAACCTTCTAATAATCTATCACCAAAAGGCTCCACTCATCAGGCAACAATCGCTGACAAACCTAACTTGTCAGGGAAGCATTCACCTGGTTTGGTGAGGAGCATCTCTTCTCATAAGAAAGTCTGTTGGCATCAATGGAGAAGCGGAAGCTGGATCTCTTGATGCTGTCCTCGGACTCAGACTTGTGGAACTTGTCTCGGACCCCCCTCTCCTCTTCCTCCTCCCTCTGCTTCCTCTTCTTCCGCCTGTTGCGTCGCTCCTTCGCACTCTTCGAGCTGAGCTTAGACGTCCCTGAGGAGGACTCGGAGGTGGGGCCCCCTCTCCCGCTGTACTCTCCGCTCTCCGTGGCTGCTGCCGCGGCAACCTGCCAGCCAATCAGAGACACACAGACACAGTTGTCATGGCGACCCCGTGCCTGTCTCAAAGGCTCTCGCGGACTGGAGTGGAGGAGAAAGCCTGGCAGCAGAGAGCAGCGGCAGCAGCAGCATGAAGAGCCAAATAAGCCTCAGACACCTTCTAAAAATGGACGGCTGAATGTTTTCATGCAAACCAAAACATTGCCCGAGCAATGCACAGAAAATACATCTTCAGAATATGATTTACGACCACGTGCATGAGCAGACATAATGTTTCATGTTCGGCTTTTTTTAAGATCTTATCTCCACCAATGCTTCTGGTGGTAGGTTGGGGGTTGGTTATGCTTGCTCATCTTTGTTGCCTCTGTCTTGCACAAAACGTATAGCCCTATACCAGGAGGATTTAAGAGTCTGTCATGGCAACTACGACACAACCAACAACAACAATGTGAACGTGCACTGAGCCTGATAAGACGGCGTGAGCCCGGCGGAATAACAAGTGAAGGCTGCAGAGGTGGAGGCATAAAGCGAGGCAGGCTATCTGACCTAATGAGGGTGAGATAGGAAGGCTGTCATGTGCTACAATATGAAGCACCGAAAGTAGAAGAGAAATATAGCTTTTTGGATTATCTTACACTGTTATACACATATCAGGGGTTACCAGCCGATTTTTGGGTTGCCCAAATCCACATATCACATCAGATTAGATCAGGTCCGCCCTGGATGCTATGCTCCAAGTGTGTTTTCACACAATTCAGTGTAAAGAGCTGTATATCACCAATCTGTGACAGTCAATGCTGTGTAGTGGGACAGAAATAGACTCTGTGGATTTGTCGTCACAAGCTTCAAAATAACCAGGAACACGAGGTATAGTTCCCCTTTGATAACGAGCCTCTTACACATGATGCACAGTTTATTGACCCAGCAGTCTGAGCTACAATACGTATAGTTACAGGACAATCTGCTAATTGTTCCTTCTGCATGTCCACCAAGGACTCCTGAGCCCCGAGGGAGCAGCAGAGAGGTGTCAGTCATCCAGGATAGTAAATCCCTCGGTTGCCCGGGGCAACGCTGCTTTTGGCAGCTGGCTCAAGAATCAACAGAGTCTCCCCAGTTACAGACAAAGTGATTCTCCCAGCCCCTCGTCTATGTCATCTTGAAACATGCACTTTTCAATCAATCATTTTTAAAATCAATAACTAACTAATAACAGACTGGTCTAACTGAATTTCAGCAGACAAAGATGAATGTCCTGCCTGTGCCTCCTCCTGCTGTCTCTTCAGCTGCTCCAGCATGGCCTGGAACTCCTCCTCCTTCTGCTGAGCCTCCTCGATGGTCGCCTGGTTCTGCTCGTCGTACGCCATGGCCACCACGGCCAGGATCAGGTTCACCAGGTAAAAGGAGCCCAGGAAGATCACCAGCACGAAGAAGATCATGTAGGGTTTCCCCGCTGCACGCAGAGTCTGAGGGATCCAAGACACATTGCAAAGAAGAAGAGGGCATTGTTTAGAACTGATTTTGAAAATCTGTTTATGAAGCTAAAAGACGTACGCCTGACGTATTTTTGTCCTTTCTTTTCTTTTGTACTTGACGTGAACACGATATGCAGTGTTCAGTTGTGGTCATCCGATTGTTCGGTGACTTTGCAAATGTCAAGTTGCTGCATTGTTCTGCAGCAGTGCAAAACAAAAGACAGAAAAGCCTTACATAACAGGCCTGGTCTATAATTACAGAATGGCACACCCGTTTGAAAAAACTCCTTTTGAAGCAAACTAAGCAGAGATGTTTGCTCACGTATTCACTGATCGAAGATTTATTCTGTCTTGTTGTTTTGGATTTGGAACACAACAATACATCAAACATATCTGTAGACATGACGTGGTGACACTGAGTTCACGGTCAACAACCTTCACACGTCGAAAAATCCACTAAACACTCCCAAAGGACGAGAGAGGTCTACCAACCTGCTGGTAGAGGTTCTCCCAGTAGTCCTGGGTCATGAGTCGGAACAGAGAGAGGAAGGCCCAGCTGAAGGTGTCGAAGCTGGTGTAGCCGTAGTCTGGATTACGACCGGCTTTGATACATGCGAAGCCCTCTGGACAGAGCCTGTCAGGACACACACGCGTTACGAACATGTTGCATTAGAGATGTGTCGTCTGAAGCTGCTACAATGCGATTCTTTGATGACTGTCTTAAATATCAACTGAAATCAATAATCTTTCTTTAGCTGCACAAAAGGATTGCCCAAACGCATTAAATGAGGAGCACCCATAGTTAACCAGCAGTTTAGATTCCTGAGATGCCTCTGCGCGGTGGCGACTGTCGACACTAATTGTGTATGCTCGGCTTTGTGGTGCATCTAATTGGCCATATAAATAAAACATGTCAAGCCTTACCCAGCGCCACTGCCATTCCCACAGAGCAGAGCATCCCTACGGCCAGGGAGGTAATAGTAATTACCTAGAGGAGAGAGGAAAGAGGGACGGTCAGTCGACCTCATCACGAGGGTGAGAAGGATATGAAGAAACAGAAAGGATGGACGAGGGGACAGAGAGGCACCCTGAGTGTCTGCGGTTTTTTGTTCAGGGTGTGATACTGTACAGTGTCGCGGAGACGGAGCGAAAGGTGGTGATTTGTTTCGTTTCAACACCCAACCGAATTAGTCATCCGTTGGGTGACTTTCCGAGGCAGTCACGGCCGCTCCGTCCTCGCTTAACGCTTAACTGTCTTGAAATCACAATCACGTCACATTTCTTTAGGGCCAAACACAGTCATGGATACAATTAACATGCCAGACTTTATAACATCTATGCAATTTTAATCAGCTCTCCTTCTCCTCTCGCTCTGGCATCAGCTTGTCATGTAGCTTGCTGCACGTCTCCTCGATATCCTGCTGGCGGCCGGTGACTCACCCTCCTCTAGCACTTTAGGCTGTTCATGCCACACAGATGGGCTATTGGAGAATGATGGAGGGTAGTGAGGGGGTGAAAGTAGAGGGTTTTATTGTTGTGGCGATTATCTGCCACATTTGCCGCGTTCTCCCACCAGCCCTTGTTAGGGAGTGCAGCCCCTGCTCCCAGCCATCGCTGTCACTCCTTATCATGGCAGCGCGCCAGCGTGCCCGACCTCCCCCACGCAACCACCACCACCATCACTGCCCTGACCCATCTCTGCGTATGAAGTAGCCAGTATCTGACTCAGGCTGTCTGGGTCGGGTTCTAAGTTGACCCTGGTTAACCCCTCCGTGCGCCTGACGGCCATCTAACACTTTGGGCTTACTCTCATCGCTGATGTACTCTGTCCAGTTGAACGAGTTATCCGTGGCGTTCTGCAGGGTGAAGTTGTATGTCATTTCGTCGTCGATGGTGACGTTGCTGCTGTTGCTGCTCACTGGCATACGCACGCACTTCTGCCTCAGGTTGCCCATGAACAGCTGCAGGCCGATGAGGGCGAAGACGCTCAGGCAGAACACGGTGAGGATCATGACGTCCGACAGCTTCTTCACCGACTGGATCAGGGCGCCAACGATGGTTTTCAAGCCTAAACAAGAAAGAGGGCAAGTGGGGGGCGGGAGGGGGACATTGCAGAATGATTACTGCCTGCTAATTACAGCCACAAGCTTGTATAGAGAAGAAGCTGCTAATAAGAGCTTACAGTAGCAAGCAGCCAGGGGGATCTGCAGTGGAGGTTCCTGTATGAACTGTGTGCTGTCATACAGGAACCAGGCTGACACAGATCACTGCTGATCATGGATTAACTAGTAGTGGAAGGTATGTTTCTCATGCCCATTATAGTGCAATGGTATTGGTCTATGGGAAAATGATCATTAATGAACGATGTCTGTCTTTGTGTTGTTGATTTTTCTATTTTTCCTGTGTCGCTGTCTTCTATAAGTTACATCAAGCTCGTTTGGAGCACAATATGAATTCATATGCAGGTCAGTGAGGGCGGATCCAAGCCCACATGCTGTTTTTAGCCATATAGGCGCAAGAGGGTTGAGTGAAGGGGTGTACAAATTGAAGGGTGACTGGTGATGATCACACCTTTCACATGCACCTGGCTGTGGAGTGTGAATACGACATGATAAAGAAACAGTTTTGACATTTTGGATCTCGAGATCAATGCCACGTCGATGTCTGGACAAGCCAGCACATGTTTAGCTTAGCTTAGCTTAGCATTAAGGCTGGGGGGGGGGGGGTGGGGGGGGGGCAGCAGGTCTGACTCTGTCTACAGTCTATAAAATCATTAATTTAAACCAAGCAGCAACCTCTATGGCTGTGAAGTACAGGCAAGTGCCAAAAACTGCAGTTCCTTGAATGGCCACTTGAAGCTGGCTACAGAGCATTTCAATCTCCATAAGTCCCCATGTTAAAATGTCTTAAAAACTTCACAGCAGAAATAAACATGTATACAGCCTGGTACGTCACTCATAAGTTCCATTCTTTATACTGTCATTGATTATTTTACTTGCTAGATCTGTACAAAGACAAAATGTAAAAACACTTCTGCTCCTAGCAAAGAAAAAGCTAGCTAAAGCATAACTTGTCATCTTTAAGTAGTGGCTTTTATATCGCCACGAGAATCAAGTTAACCACAAGTTAATTAGTGAGCTGTAGAGGTGAATTTTATAACACTGGACAGAGCCAGGCTAGCTGTTTCCATCTGCTTTCAGCCCTTATGCTAAGCTAAGATAAGACATCAGAGTTAGCCTGATTCCCAAAATGTCAGACCATTCCTTTAGCAGAGTGATGGTGTATGGAGAGCAGAACTGTTCTTTGGATGTTTGTTCTCGACAGTAAAGACCAAAATTTCACCAAAATCACTCTCAATATTGTTGCACCTTTTCTCCCAATTCTGCGCCCTGTGCAGTATGCTAACTAAATGTTCAAGGGCGGGATAATACCAGCATGTGCTAGCACAAAATCAGAGACCAGAATGTTTAAACTCGGCTCAGATACAATAAGTATGTATGTTGATATTAGATGATCCTCTTTTTACAAAGAGCCAATGAACTGTTTCCCTCGTGGTTTCCAAGTGAGCTTTTTGTTAGTTTGTGATGTGATAGTGTTAGTGTTCGGAATGCCATCACCCAACCACCGCTCACCATATCACAATCCCCCGCCCCCCAAAACACACAACATTGAACAAGACATGCACAGGAAAACAAGGTAAGGAGGAACCCTACACACACAAGTGCTTGCCACCAGAAAAATCGGCTTTTGCAATGTCTCATGCAAAAAAGAAAGGAGAGAAAAAAAATAAATAGTGCACAAAATCTACTCGTAAAGTCTCCCAAGGCAAGAATAGATTTCAGCCAAAAAGAATTCTGCCTTAAAGGATGTGTCGAAAAGCTAAGAATCACGTCAATCTGTGCAGATTGGAGCCAGATTCCAGCTTTTACTGGCCTTGGGACGAAGGCAGCATGAGAGAGACGGCGACGGGCGTCATCAGGCTTTAGCTACAAGTGAGATGAGCTGAGAGGAGGAGGGGCGGGGGCGCGGGTTGCTTGGATGTTAGCGAAACGCCAGTTAGCCGTTAGCATTTCATTAAACCCTACGGGGGGCCTTGATGGCTCTCTCACCTGGGATGACTGATATAGTTTTCAGGGCTCGCAGAACCCTGAAGGTTCGCAGTGCTGAGACATTGCCCAGGTCCACAAACTCTGTGACATATCTGTAAGGGAAGGTAGGGAAGGGGGAGGAGGAAGGGAGGGATGGGAGTTGGGTAGAGGGGGAGGCATTTTGGGAGGGGTGGGACGCACACGCACATACGCAAACGCACAAATCAGGCACCCACACACATGGCGTGACGAGACAAAAGGAGGGGCGTGGGAAGGGGAGAAGGAAGGGAAGGAGAGGAGGGAACGGCAAACGGTCACACACAGAGGACAAATGGCAGGAGTGTTGGCAGCAGGCACGGGCAGCCTTACCTGGTATTACTGAGATTGTTTTCAAAGCTCGCAAAACTCTGAACGTGCGCAGAGCTGAAACATTGCCTAGGTTTACAAACTCTGTTATATACCTGCAGGATCAAATGCACAGTTACTACACAGCATTACACAGGCAGAAAGCCATTACACGTGCACAGACATCTGCGAGAGAGAAGCAGCTCTCATAACAGCAGTATGAATTACAAGAGTCTCTCAGACAAAACAAGATTACAGTGTTATTATATTAACAGTCACTGTGTAACCCAATGCTGGAGGCTTTATTTGGTAGTTTTCGAGACAAGTGGGTGAAGTTATTGAAGCGTGTGACAAATATGGGCCAAGATACTCCATGCTTTGGGGGCTCGTATCCATTATAAGAGAGCAGAGTTGAGATTTATGGCCATGCTTTCAGTTCGCACACAGCTAAGCTGCAGATTATCCACCCCCCTCTTCATTCTCCTCATATTCACTGGAACTTCGTATGCTGCTGGGTTGATTAGCATTAAAAGCATTTGGCCTCTTAATCTACGCCGGATCATGTTAAGCTCATCCTAACTGCGCTTGTCAGGATACTTACGCCATGAGGATAACACTGAAATCCAGCCAGTTCCACGGGTCCCGCAGAAAAGTGAACTTCCCCACACAGAAGCCCCTGGCCAGGATCTTTATGAGGGACTCGAAGGTGTAAATCCCTGTGAATGTGTACCTGGTTAACAGGGTGAGGAAGAGAGGGAGCGTGGGGAGGAAGAGACACGCAGAGAGAAATAATGATGCTGGTTAATGGATGCACTGTGTGCAGGGCAGTGATGAAGGTTTGGAGCATTTTCTTGATTTCACATTGTTTCGGTTTGATTCAGTGGATCTGGGGTTTAGTTCGCTTCACTGCGAACTAAGAAGGTAAAGAGTATTACTCTCTAAGGAGGCTACTCACTTTGTGTATTACACATACATATTCACATCAATGTTGTTTTATATAGATGTTTGTCCTACAGTTTTCATCATTCTTTGTGGGACTCAGGCAGGAAGTATTATGTCGCCATGAGGTCTTGAACTGTTGCTGCATTCCCATCTTATCGTAATCACACATTTCTGACATCAATAGCATGCTAGCTCTGATATATCAGACCTGACACTTAACACAGAGTGCCCAAAAACAGCTGAAATGCTGATATCTCACATCAGCAAGTCCACATATGAATGGTGACACCCCTGAATATCAGAAATCTCCGCTTACTAAAGACTAAAGCGACATACAGGGAGGAGAATGGGAAAATGGGTGCGCTGATTACTTACTCTACATTCTTGGCCCATTCCGGGGGATTACTGAGGGTCATGAAAGCACAGTTGGTCAGGATGGTGAACATGATCAACATGCTGAACATCGTGGAGGCAGAAAGTCAAGGAAGCATTCATTTTATATTCATGTATGCTCTATATGATGTACTGGCAGTCAAGACTAACATTTCTCCAGTAAGTATAAAAAGCCTTCCTGTACGTCGATCATCTAAAATACCTTCCTACTCCTCAGCAGTAAGCCCGGTGTGTGTCTAAACCAACAATGACATTTAGTCTCCATAATGAGCAAATTTAAATCCCTCTTTTGTCTGATGAAGCCTTTAATCCAAATCAAACTGTGTCCGCAGCAAACTCTGAAAGGATATGAGTGTACTAAAACTCTAATAGCTACCCTCCTCAGAGGGTTGAAGGGGCTTAAGATGTACAAGGCAGGAGTGGCGTTGAAACGGAAGATTGCCTTCCCGCGATTCAATACTATGAAGGTCTGAAAGAGAGACAGAACAGCATTAGTTCAAACGCAGCACCCAGGGGAGACATAAGACAGCACTGAAATGACATTTCATGAACCTGCGTGTGTTGCAGAGTGTGCGTCTGCTCGTCATGGCTGCCTTTGTGCATGTGTGATTACAGCACGAACAGGACCAGGTCTGTGGCTGTTATCATAATGAAGCCGGGGGAGTCCGTTCATGGACGGACATGTTGACACAGCGGCTCAGGTTAGCATTTAGCACGTTAATGCTGAAATGTGCCCAAACCAAATGCTAATGCTGCTAGTTGTTTGGATGTAATGCCATCTCGCTCATGTGTTCCCAGTGGTGGAAGAAACATTCAGGAAGATTGAGACCGCTGTCCTGTCTGCACGCTAAATATGAAGCTATGTTAGCTTAGCTTAGCTTAAAGAATGAGTGAAGAACTCAGTTAGTCTAGCTCAAAAAAAAAAGACATAACATGTTAATCAGCGAGCTTTAGAGATATTGGTAGGCGCTTTTGTTTTTCAAGTCAGGCTAGCTGTTTCCCTCTGCTTCCAGTATTTATGCTAAGCTAAGCTAACCGACCACTAGCTATAGCTTCATTTATCTAGTTCCTGGCCCTGGCTCCTGGCCTATAGATTTTATTATTGATGCATTAATTTGTAAGTAACTGACTTGATGAAATCGCATTGCAAACTTAATGCAACAGCTACTAATATTTCCTCTGAAATGCAGTGGAGTAAAAGTATGAAGTTCAAACAACGCACTTTTACTTTTGAAAAAACTCTACCCTTTAATAAAAATCACACAGAGATAGGAAGTTCATTTATTCAGCTGAAGATTTTCTTGTGTGGGAGGAAATTGTTTCCTTAAAATAGTTAGTTGAGAGCACCGGCCAATTACCTGCAAGCTTTTAGGGGCTAAAATGCTCGGACAAAAAAGCAGAGACCTGAGTCAGACCATAATTGAAAGCTAAATCAAGATCTATAATGATGCTTTAAGGTCAGCACAGTCAGGAACATGTCTTGAAAGTATCAATTCACATTAGTTTGCTTCATATTTCCCTTTCAGAAGATGAAGTGAAGTGACAGACCTTCTGATTGCTGTAGTAGGGGTCCATGTCTTCCAGAGGGGTGGACACCAGGAGGGGAGGGATGTCCCCATAAATGAAGGGGAGAGATTTCCCCGCCTCCAGGTCACTGTTGGGCTTTGGCCCATTTTCATCGTCGCTGTCGCTGCGGCGCTCCACCCGCGGTCTCCGAGCCTCCTCCTCGGCGATGCGCCTCTCGACGGCGGCCAGCGACTCGGGGACGAAGGGGCGGAAGCTGTCAGGTCCGGGCGGTACAAGCAGCTGTGCCATCTTGTCATCCTGCTCCTTCAGAGGGCAGCGAGGGGCTCAGCTGGGGCAGGGAGCTGCGAGGGGAAGGAAATGAGGGGGAAATAGGTCAGGATGCTGAAAATAATTGGTATGCTCACCTGCAGATCTACCTGGATCATGCTGTCGGTTTATTGGAAACCCTGCATGGACAAATAAGATGTAACACCCGTACAATCAGCCATTTGTGCCTCTAGATTCGAGTCACTGCGCAGAGCATCCTGTTTCCCAAAAAAGAAATCACCCAGGGATCTTTAAAAAACACAGAAGCTTGTTTAACAACATTTATAGCAGCTCAGGAGATATTTCCAGAAGCCTTAATACTCCAACTGCTGCACGGTCTTCATCTATAATCTGTGTCCACATCCAAACAGTGACGGTAACTACATCTGTATGATGGGAACCGTAATCAAAAATGTGACTATGATGTTACTGTCCACGATATTTGGCAGCTGCGACGTGAAAAGGAAGAAGCGTTTTCTGTCGTCTCACAAGCTGCATCGCGTTTTGTGCATGATGCATAAGTAAGAAATGGGCTGCGGTGATCTTAATCAGGCGAACACGACATGCATTTCATATCTCTGACGTGGTACAGAGCCCGAGCCAGAAAGACTGCCATTGTGACTTGAACATAAAAGTGACTCAGACACTTATTCAGACATGAGATGTTAAATTACCATTGCATTAACATAAAGAGGCAAAGTGACTCAAGAGAAATGACCTGAGGTCTGTAAACGGCCTTCACACTTTACCGTCTCCTCACTGTATAATAACAGAACAGTTCCTTATGACACAAGCATATATTAAGACTCTGCCGTGTGTTGTGCCGACCTCTGGGTGGATCCAAAGCAGTGAGAGGTCTCAGGTAGGGTGGACGCTTTAGAGAGGCAGTTAAATGGGGGGTCTGACGTCGGCGACACGCCTTCAGCTGATTCACAGGGACACAGAAATAGTAAGCGCAGACTGAGATGGACAGCATGAGGGACCGACGAGGCTCTCCCGAGAGAACACAATCCACATTTATCCATTTATCTCTCTGCGTTTGTCTCTGTTTATTCCTGCATTTGCCTGAAGTGGTTTCAGCACAGTTAGCGGAAGTACAGTCCTTTTACGGCATAATTTATTAATGTGCGGCCTCAAATGAGTAAAAAATTAACTATCCGCGGTAGCTTTTAGTAGTAATGTAGTTGGCAGTAGCGACACCAGATTCCCCCTGTAAACCATCTGCCACCCTTAAACACCCAGAAGTCCATCGTGTTCCCGCAGGAAATGGAGAAAAAGCACACAAACAAGACCTTCCCAAAAAAAAAAAACCCTGGTGAGCCATTAGCAGAGCGTCCTCGGTGCCTACCAGTCTCTGCAGTCTCACAGGTGGGTCTCGCTCCTCGTGGGACACTCTGCTGGCCCAGAAAACAGGAACCTCCCCTCTGGCAGAATCTCAAAAGTGATGTCTCCTTGTGTCATCAGCTTTTTCTTCCTTTCGCCGAATGGAAATGGACTGACAGAGGCCACCTCACCCAATATAACCTTTGTTTTTTTTTTCCATTGTAAAGACCAGAGACCATTTTAAGCTACATTTTTTTCAACGTGCGCCGGAGTAGCAAGAAACTCATGTGACCTGTCTGCCAAGGTCCCTAACATGTAACCAATGTGACCTCACCACTGATTGAAGTCTATCAAACTATTCCTTTATCTGCTGATGAAGACTGTGTCGAGCGCTCAAAAGCTGAAGGTTGCCGGTACAAAAAAAAGCAAGTAAGGGGACCTTGAGTTTTCAGCCAACACTCTAAACGTTTTGACAATTCAACTGCTCAAACATGCGAGCCCTGTCACATGCCATAAAACACAGCCATTCATTTTTACCACCTCTTGATGAGAGAGAAGAAAACACAGATACGGCTCATAAACTGTGAATTAATAGGAGCTTCTCCCATGGGGCCGTCTCATAAAACACATCTGCTTGCGTCCCAAACACTGCCCCGGGACCCAGTGTTGTGACGAGCGGCCTGACAGCTCGACTAGCACGAGCTGCCGGGCAGCGGTGGCGGTGGTGGGGGAGGGATGGGCGATGATCGATCCCCGTAGGCCCAACATCCACACCCACCTCTGAACCCGGCTATCAGCGTGGTCAACCCTGTAGTCAGATATAACATGACAGGGGACAGCCAGCGTTTCTGCACCTCACGGCGTCTATGAGATCTCAGGCTTTTTTTTGCACTCTGACATTGTTGCTAAGGGATCAAACGCGTTTGGAAAATGGAGAATAACTGCTCTGACTGACAACGCTCTCATTTCCATACGTGCATTTAAACAGGTTTTGGTTGCTGTGATGGCAGAGGTCACTCCCCGAATTCAATTCCGCGCGTGCACGGCGAGAAACAAGCTGACATTTGGCGTCAGCAGACTGATTTACCCTCCACCAAACTCCAGCTGGAAAACGTGGACTTTTTATTGTTCCTATTTCCATGCTCCAAATCAGTGACCAGTCCTTTATATGTCACCTATCGTGCCCACATCTCCACAGCAGGATTTCCCCCTTTAAGTGCCCTTCACGGCTCTCTGTCTCTCTGTCAGTCTGCAGATGTTTCCCTGTCCATGGTGCTAAGGAGGGCCGCCTCAGGGAGCCGAGCCTCCCTCGGAGTATCAGACATTTTGTTAATCAACACAAAACACGGCTCATCTGAGTGTTCTCCAGGTGTTGCCTGGATCACACACCTTTTCCAGGAGAAGAAGATAAATCAAGCTACCTGTTACCTGAGACATTGCACGGTGACCTTACAGCACTCTGCTCATTTCTTTACATTGTAGGGCTCAGAGCCACAGACAGACACCGACATGACAGTGTGTGGATGGAGGCAGCTCCAATCGCTTCATTGGGAATGAGAAATAAAGAGACGACGGGTGTCAGACGGTACCTTAATTGTTCGCGGTTTTAAAACGAGCCGAGGGGGCCGCTGTCGCCATGTTGATGGTGGTGATGATGATGATGATGATGTCTCCGCGTTGTCTCCAGGACTTCTACCCACCGACGAGAGCTCGTCGGATTAGCCGTCATGCCTTCCTCCCCCCACACACACCTTTCAGATACGCCACCAGCTGCACGACGCCACCCAAATAATGATTAAAAAAGAAAGACGACCGAGGTGGAGGCTTTCAATCCCAGCCGCCCAGCTACATCCCCTGGAAACCAGCGGTGCCCAAACTAGGGCGCGGGGTGCCACTTTAGGGTCCTTGTGTGGAGGGCTTTTCAATCTAACATCTCCTTTCCTCCTCACCTCCACGCCCTGTGCACTGTCACACCGTAAAACGCCGACGCGGACGCTCTGAAACGAGCCTAACCCTGATTAAATGTGGAATATGTAGAAGTGTGCGTGTGTTTCTCCTCAGCTCTGGCATGAATGAGTCTAAACGAGTCTGGGCGTGTCCTTTCCAGATGTGTCTACCGCTTCGTAATCAGCCCCCTTCACAGGGAGCAAGTGCTTCACCTAAAATAGAAATAAAGACCTTGGTTGTTTTTTCTGTCACCTTTACATTAAACCTCTTTAAATGTCATCACATGTTATAAACAGGAGGCTGCGGGGCTATTCCCCCTCTCAGCACGTCGTCTAGGGGGGGGGGGGGGGTTGCTTCTTTTTGCCACGACGTTATTTCCCTACATTTTTATTAAAATGACTGGAAACGCGCCTTAATGCTGGGGTGGTTCATAAACAGACATACAATGAGTCAATTAAAAACACAATTAGTGAAAATGTGAGTGTGAGGTGAGTGCTAAATGAACTGCGTGATTAAAAAAACAACAATTTAGCGACGAAAGCCTTGAAAATGTCGCGCGCGCCGCGGTCGCGGAGGCCTGTCACGCGCGCAATTAGCGAAGAAAAAAAAAAAATCAAACAAAAAACGTGAAAAAACGATTTGAAATCCTCCCACGTCGCTCGTGCCGCGTCCGTCACACACACACGACGTTAAAAAAAAACGCTTTTCTCGTCTTAGCAAACGTGTGAAGTTCGACTGTCCTTCAGTGAGAGTAACCTGTCACGTCAAAAAGGCTGAGAGAACCTTCTCCAAAGATCTGAATACTCACCACCATTACGGTGCCCAGCAGGTGGGGACCCTGAAGGTAGATCCCATATCCCGAAAGAATAATCCTGGATTTAAGCGGCTGTCTCGATTTAAAACGCTTGTCCCCCTTTTTTGTGATGGATTATCATTTGATAAGCGCTTTCTTTGATTTTTTTTTTTTTTTTTTAGCCGCCCTTGCTTTCCGTGGAGAAATCAATCCGCGCTTCCGGTTGGTTAGGCATCGCAGGCTGGGAATGAATGTGACTGTCGCAAGATGGCCCGAACGTACAGCGAATATCAAAGTCACAGGGGAGCAACCTGTTGTTAGTGAGCGCAACAAATGACAGGGAACCGTCATAATCCACGAATTCATACTTTTTATTTTATTTTAATGTTATCTAATTAATCATATTTGTGTTGTGACAGTCCTTGTTCAGTTGATGGACCCATGTTTACTATCAGAAAATACTTTTTTTTACAGCTTATATATGAAACAAAACTCAAAGTTTATTATTATTAATAAAAAATGCTATTATTGTACTTGACAGCACAGTTTTATATTAAATATAGTCTTTATTGATGACAGTAAACGCCACATTCACATGTTGCACACCTCATCTTTACCTCAACTGATATATTAGAGAGGTTGGAGACGCAGGCTCCAGATTTGATGTAGTGACATTTATAGGTGAAATTTATAGACTGCTAATCATATATATATATATATGTATATATTTTTTGCTGACATGGTGGTGGAGATGGAGGTGTCAGGAAGCTGGGCGTGCTCACCTCACGTGGAGACCACATTGCGGGGTGACAGGCAGACATCAGCGCCCCCTCTGCAGGTTTGTTGTGGAGTTACGCCATCTGCTGGACACGCGGTGGGATTACAGCACAACGCGTTTACACAACATTTGTAGCCGGGGGGGATAAAGTTTATTCTCTTCTGCAAGCTGGAGGAAGATGGAGCTAGTGCACAGATTCAAAGTCTGTGTTTTAAAGTGTTTAAAAGAGTGTGAGCTCCAAAGTCACAGTGAGCAGGGGACAGGGGTGGACACACCCTTCAGCTGTCTGGGTGCAGCAGTTTCACTTCACCATGTGCAACATAACACACCTGCGTCTCATTCTATCTATGGATTATCTATCTATAACCGCTGCAGCATGATTTCCTGTTTGGCTCGTGCAGATTGTTGTTATCCTTTTATGGCATCAAGACAGTTTCTAGAACTTCCACTATTCAAAATCTAGTTTTTGTCACCCCTAGGAATCTCTATGAATAAATATGAGTATGCTATACGTCAACCATATACTAGCAATCATGTGAATCAGGCTGCTGTGATAATGTGATTTAAGTTCATCACTTGAACACGTGTTTATGGTTTTCAGATGAAACCACATGGAGAGCTCCCATATATACAGAGAGAGAGAGTTTCCCCGGTGTGAACTGTGTTTCCAAACCTCAGTTCACGCTCGTCCTTGTTGGCGTAGCTCTGTGACTTTGCTGCAGGTTTCATTAGGAACAGAGTGATGAATTTGGAAGCCCACGTTTCAACAGCAGGATGTCAGAATTAGCTCGTGGCGTGTCAGAAGGAGGTTTCCTCCAGTGGGTTAGTTTGTCGCTTTGTAAACACTCCGGTTTAGCCTCCTGTTTCTGGCTGGGCTCCTGTTCGATGCCTTTATCCAGCGAATCCAGAAAACAGTGAAAACAAAGACAGTTCAGTGAGTTCATGTCTCGCACAGATGGCCCGGCATATGTGTGCTCACTTTCTATAAATGCTCAGACTGAACAACAACATGGATCCGGCTGTACACATTCCCTTCTGCTCTTCCTGAGTTTACATGAATCTATTCAAGAACGAGTTTACACGAGCCCGACACGGGGAAATGAATTCATAGTGTTTGCTATTATGATTTCCTTTGACAGGAAAAATAGAGCATGTCAGTATCTCACCACTTATTTCATCACTCATAGCAGGTCCAGGATGGAAATGAAGCTACAGGCCCGAGCTCTAGCTATCCCTCGCCTTAAGTGGATGCATTTAAGGCAGCGAGATGAAAACAAACCCGCAGTTTAACACCTTCTACCTGTTTATCTCACAGCGGAGCGAAAGCTTTCTTCCACTTCACGACACGACAGAGAAAGACAGACTGGGCGGTGTGACTAACAGGCTTTCTGTTTGTCTGTTAGTCATCAAACGAAGTTCATTAAAGAAGACAGTCACACTGTGATCTGTTTACTGCAGCCAGCTACTGTAGAGGCCCACTGAGACTCCGCTGACAGACTTCACAATGAGATTACAAGATTACAGTCAGTGTGGACATGTGTTCCCTGTGCCTAATTTGATTAAAACTCCCACCTAGCTGCATGTTACTGCTCATCCAACTGTATATAGATGAATCAGGGGCTTTGTGTGGTACCGCAGCAGTGTGCCTCATAGCTCACAAAAATATGAGTTTCTGTAATTCATTAGCATCTTAGATCTCTTCGAGGAAGGCTTGACTAATCACAGATCCTATTTAGGAATATAAAAGCCAGGAAATCCTTCTTTAAATCAAAGCTGTGGGTAAATAACTGTGCTATAATTAGTACTACAGTACTAGAACTATAAAGACACAAGTAGAAATACGCCTTTCCTCTGTTGCAGATCAGTGCTGATTAATCTAAAGTTATGTAACCAAATAATCTAACAAGCACCATGCTGGTGGCTCTGTGAGGCTAAGGTGATTGCTAATGTCAGCATGCTAACATGCTAATGTTCTGTAGGTGGAATATTTCCCTGTCTATGCCGCCCTAGCTTAGCGTGTTAGCATGCTAATTAGCACTAAATACAACAAAGGCTGATAGCAGTCTTCGCAGGTGTTTGGTCATAACTGAACCAATGTTTGTCACAAAGCAGAATATGCAGTGGGCCGCATGAAATGCACAAACAACGCAAAAGAGCCAGCATTTAGTTTGTCTGTTCCGGGCTCCTGTAGAAACAGGGTGGTTCAATATGGCGGCCTTCATAGACGAGGACCCCTCGTGTCTGTATATATACAGTAAAATCATCCTAATGTAACAAACATAGCTTATTTTCAGGTGATTATACACTCAAATATGGTTATCTATATTATATTATATTATATTAAATGTTTGTCATATTCTGTAAATACAGCCGTCTAAATCTGACACACTGGACCTTTGGCGCATTCCAGGAGTTATTTTTGGTCTGCACGCCTCCCTCAACTTGCCTCAAGTGCTTCTTCTCAGCCAGTGATTTACTACGATACCCAGAAGACCTTAACAGCCCACAGAGGACCGACATGAACTTGTTTCATTCAGCCGAGTTACACGAGGAAGTGGAGAAAGAGAGAAGCAGCGACAGAGACGGCTCAGCAGGTGTGAGAGAGTGGGATTTTCCAGTGGAGCAAACACAGACTCATGCAAAACTGAAACCTAATATTAATTCTGACCTACTGACTGATATTTGTATTTCCACCCGTTTGATTGATTTCTCCCCAAAGTTGTGCTGAACTGACTTTAATCTTTAATGTAACATCATTTTAGTTAAGCCAGTTTTCTGTGGGGATAATATGTTTTTGTATTGAATTGACCCCGGAGCATTGGAAAAGGGGATTAAGCTCACTCTGTCTGCATCCTATACAGTATGATGGACTATTGTATAATTCAGAGCTACAGAGGATCAGTAGCTAATGTGGATTAGAGGCCCTTTTAGCGCTATACTCTTTTAACATTGATGTGGTTAGGGAAGAGCTTTCACATAGTAGGCTGGTTCCCCAGGTTACAACATGCATGCCCATGCACCACCACCAAAACCACCACCTCCCATACACACACACACACATATAGACATGCAAAGTGCTGTCACATGACTGGGCAGGGCCTGTAGGTGTGGTAGGTCAGTCTGTTAAACAGGGATTACAGGGGAAGGAAAACCAATCTCTGCTTCAACCTCTCTCCTCCTGCAACTTCACAACACAGGAAAGAAAGCTGAGGCAGAATGGGAAGAATCCGTGGACACGGGTGAGTGTAAAAATCTGCGGACGCTTGTATAATTCATGAACGGAGTGTGAATGTTTGAGCGTGGAAGGACGCAGGCTTTTTAAAGCACTAATCCCTCTTACTCAAGAAACAGTGTAAGCTTATTTGGAACAACATGGCTGGATGGAGCACGTCCTGTATGAGTCACTGAGATATTGTTGATGAAGATGACTGTTTATTGTATAACTGTAGTATTAATCTAAATGTCAACTCTACGGCAGGCCGAGCTTCTTAGAAAAATAGCACTTTTATTTGTCTTTATTTATATTTACTTTACTGTAATACTTCTATGTATTCAGCAGGAATAATAATAGAAATAAATACACAAATGTGAGAATATTTCAGTAGCTAAATAAATAATGTGGCTTTAATTCTTCTTTTTTTATGAATTTAAACAAAATGTAAATTATTTTTTAACATATGTAAATCAACAGTTATCAAAATTATACATTATTCAGTTTATACGTATTTTTACGTTTGTGTGGCACGCGCTGGGGGGGGGGGCAGTGGCGTGGCACGCGCGCGTTGTTGACGAACAGACGCGCGCAGCTGTGCCGTGTTGTCGTCACGCGCCGCTGGGCGCCTCGAGGGCGTCGACTTGAATCAAACAGTTTAAAGAGGCTGTTCCTGCGTGATGTCCGAGAGCCGCGCCGGGGTCAAAGGTGGAGGCGGAGGGTGGGTGCATTCCTGGTTGGCGTTGGAAGGCGCTGCAAACGTTCACGTTAGTGCTCGTGATTCAGGTCTGAGGGACGCTTTGGATGAGCTGCTGAGTGTTTGCATGGGGAGGTAGTTTTGTTGGATTGAGGAAGAGGCTTTTCAGGTAACCCCTGACAACAATAACTGTTATATACGGGCTGTTTCATAGACTTTGAACGTGTATGGATGTATATGTAAGGGTCTATTAGTGCTAAAAACAAAGATGGAGACAATTAAACAACATTTTTTTCGTTTGGAAATGAATATTTGCTGTTTTTCTTGAATATATTTGACTTTTTATCTTTTTAGATTTGCCATATTTTTCTTAGAAATCTTTTAAACTTGTATATTTTATAATTTTACTCATGTCTTTTGCTGTTTGCATCCAGGGATACATGAGAAATGTTATTTCAGTTCTCTGTATGTCCTGTACTTATGGCAGCATTGACAGTAAAGTTGACTTGACTTCATGTATCACATTTAATTGGCCAAGACAATGAATTGATTCAGTGAAGAACCCATGCGAGTTGAAGTCAAGCCTTCAGATCTCGTTCTTGAAATGTTTCGAGCAGCTGTAAGACATTTCACAGCTGCGTCGCTAATCAGGTGAGGCGTGGCATCACTCGTAAATATAACTACTGAAGTATTTCTTATCTCTCAGGAAGTTTACCTGACCCCGGAAACAGCATCACATCTGGACAGAGTTTCCTTGAAGGTCCCTCGTGATGGATGAGCAGGAGAATCCGTTGGAAAGAGACCACTGTCTGTCCGTGGTTCTGCCTGGGGGGCTGGAGAAGAACACCACAGTGCATGGAAGGTAGGTTATATTATAAACCACGACCTGGTCCCTGCTAGTTTAGACTGCAGAGCTCTGTTCTTAAAGAAACTCCTGTATTTTTTGTATAAATAGAGAGATTTTTGCATGGTTTGCTGAGAGCCCTGACAATAAGACATAGGTTATTTGTTTCCTTTCTTTGAATCGTCTTAACAGTAAACCCGTGATGGATTTACTGGTGACCCTCTGTGCAAGCTACCACCTGAATCCGTCAGACTACACCGTCGAGGTCCTTTCGCCCAACAGGAACAACATTGGCTTCAAACCAAACTCTCCTATTGGCTCGCTAGAAGCGGAGAAGATCGTGCTGAAGCCCAGAAGTGTGGAGGAGAAGATAAGGAGGCCGTACATGCCTGAGGTGCAAAGAAAAGTGTTTCTATCATAGTATACATAACTGAAGACATAACCAATGAGAAATGAGCATTTATCTCTCTTTGCAGGCGTCTGTGCGTCTGTTGATAAACTACAATAAGTCCCATAAGACCGTGGTGCGAGTGAATCCCAGAGTGCCCCTTGAGATGCTGCTGCCGGTGGTGTGTGACAAGTGCGAGTTTAACTCCAAAACGACCATCTTACTGAGAGACTCTCAGTCCAAGGAGCCGCTGGACCTGACCAAGTCTTTAAACGAACACGGCCTGAGGGAGCTGTTCGCCAAAGACACATCTGAGGTTCAAGACCAACCCAAGACACCCGAACCAGGTATGTTAGGGGACATTTGGGTACCAAAAGTGGCACCGCGAGGCTTGGCGTGTTTGTTTTCTTGTTCTCGTGCTCTGACAGTCAACATATGTCATCTAAAGGAAGTTAATTAGGCATTGCGTGTCTACAATACACCTGTTTATGTATTTATGTGTTCTTATTGTGTTATCTGATAATGGCATTGTTTTCTGTCTGAAACAGCTGTCACGCCAACAGAGGTCATCTCGCCACCTCCTCTACAAGGTAACACGCAAACGCATTGATGCGCAGTGTCAGTATAATCCACTCTTCCTGCTACCGATCCTTTATTGATCAGGATCTTTCGTCTCAGACCTGCCAAAGAGGGTGAAGAAGCAGAAGGAGAACGCCGGGTTTCTCAGCTTATTCAGACGAGGGAAGAAAAAACCTGAAACGGTACGGTGTGTTGTCAGCTTGCGGCAGGCTACGACGGTTACTTAAACCTGCTCGTCACTGAATTGTTCCCCTTCTTGTAGGAAGTGGCAGGGAGTCCTCCGGCTTCACCTGGCCTCAACAAACAAGTGAACGGGCAGGATGTTTCCCCTTTGAAAACCCCTCCAGCGGACATGCCCAAGAAGAGACGAGCCCCTCAGCCGCCCATGGGCGCGTCGCAGAGCGTGCCCAGCAGCCTCAGTACCTGTCACCTGAGAGCGACGCCGGTGGGTTCGACTTCCGCCAAGGCCTGGAGGTTCGTGTCTCACAAGCAATCCTCTAATAATGCCGTTGTCTCTCTCTGCAGAGATCTTCTGAATCCACCTTAAGGAGTACCAAGCGGAGAGCCCCACCTCCGCCGTGTGCAAACACCAACCAGGAGGTGCAGGCGGACACTGAGGTTAAAGGTAAAATCTTCACTGTTGTTTAAGGAGCGCTTGTTTCAATGGTAATGCTTAAAATAAACAATAAAATTCCGAGTTATTGACCGTCCAAACGCAGCCTGATCCCAACGGTAAGCTTTGTGTTTACTTTGCCATCTAGTGGCCATGGCTGGTGGAGGCAGCCTCATTGAAGCAGCAGCAGATATGAAATATGCTGGTACAATAATCCCAATTGACCTTTTACAGTATTTCAGTGGAAATCAAAGGGGTTTATAGTGGGGTGAATTCTCATGTCGGACCAAATCCTTACGGCTTCAGTCAGCGGCGCGCGAGGTCAAGAGAGATTGAAGTTAAATCAAGATTAAAATGTCAAAGCGAATGGCATCAAATGGAAGATTTAGCAGTTAAATCCAGCACAAAACGCAGCTTTTTACCAGTCAGAACAATTTAACCCCCGTTCAGGGCAATTAAAGTGACCCGGGGAGCCTTGTTCATAGAACATATTGGCTTCAGGCTGCTCCAGGATAAATCCCTCTATTGTCCAAGCTTTCATTCCCCCGTATTAGTCTGCCTGGCATGCTTTCACCACCTGGCTTCAGGTTCTCTCCGTACACGGCTCCTTTTGCTTTCACAGACTTGAATGGACAATGATCATTTAGGTTATTAGGGCACTGTAATTATGTGAGAAGCACCCGAAGCGCTTCAAAGTTTCAGCGTTCTAATTATCGGCCTAAATTGCCTCCAGCGGCGTCGGTGTCTCGGCTCACTCCCTTGTTTTCTTTTAGCCACGCTCGTGCAGCACTCTGCTGAGTCGGTGTCAATCCTAGGCTGGGAAAACAACTCCCAGTAAAGAGCTGACGATGACATTCTTGATCCTGTCCTCCTTCACTTACGCAACCGCGGTCCGCTCCGATCAGAATCACATTTCCACGTTTGAGATTTCACTGAAAGCGTCTTGTTTCTGGCTGAAGATCGCCGCCCTAAAGCCGAGCTTTTTCTCCTCCCTGCTTACAGACTCTGTGTTACCTGATGGGGGTGATTGATAGAGGGCTGCTGCTGCTGCTGCTGCTGCTGTCGTCTCCTTTTCCTCTCCTCCTTCCACCATCCCTATTCTTCCTCCTCCGTCCTCCTCCTGCGTTGGCCTCTTCTTCCTCCTTCCCATCTTAGTGGCTTTCACGGACGTGTGTCACTGTTGCCCGCTGCACTTAAATCATTTGTCCTCTTTTGATTTTGGGCTTTTCTGGCTGTTTTTTTATTTTCGTGAAAATTCTGTAACGTTTGTGTGTTTTCCTTTTAATGGGTTGGATTTGAACTTTAACTGTTGTGCCTTTCATTCAAATCAGATTCTTACTTTTCTTTCATTCTTGTTGTAAAATGATAAATGTTCCCCAAAATCACGCTTGTATGTTCCATGCTTATTTCCATTTCTTCTTTATAGTTCTACCTGTTGTATCTTCATGTTTTTAATATATTTCTGTTTGATTATGATTCTGTTATCTCTTTTAGATATTATGCTTTTTCAGAAAATGTAACATTTTACAATTTTATATGCAGGAATTTTCTTTTATTGCAATAAAATTGTGAATTATTCATTTAACTTTATTTAAAAATGTGTTTGTCTGCAAAATTTCTTCAAACCGACATTTCCCAGACCCTTAATTTGAAAAATTCCATCTTACTAAGTCTTTCCTGTTTCTCCTTAGCCTCCCTGAACACTGTGGAGGAGCTGAGAGAAAGCGACGAGTCAGACTCGCTATCCTCATCTTCGTCACCACGTCCATCACAGCCGCGGCCGACCTCGTCCTCCTCACGTCCATCGTTCGCTCATCTCTGCGAAGCGGCCGATCCGTATCTGCCTTCCTTCCGAGGGAAAGACTTATCGGACGCCCGCTGCGCTCTCGCCAAAGTCATGACGTCCTCGGTTTCCAAAGGAGTGCTGGTCAAGCGTTTGAGGAATTCCACCACCTTCCCGAAATTTTACAATACCTCCACCTTTATGTCCATGAGGGGTTCAGATAATGGGGTTTTCTGTGCAGAGCCAGTTCTAACAACCAACCTTCCTACCGAGCCTGAGTGGGAGGATCCTCTACAGAGGAGAGGAATGACCACTTTCAAAGTGATTCCCTCAATGAAAGAAAAGTGCCACGATCCAGAACGCACCCTGGATGTTCCAGATCAGACGGAGTGTGAAGCTTCTCCTCAGGTTGGCAGAAATCAAACTGAGACCAAGGAGGATCCATGTTCTCCGGACAGATCAGAGACTCAAACACCTTCGCAGAGTCCAGAACCTTCTTCTCAGGAGACTCACACTGCATTGCTTTCAACTCTTGATTTAGACACCCAGGGCCGTCCAGGCTCGCCTCTCGCTGAGGTTATGGACAGTCTTGAAAAGGAAGCTGAACCTGAAGTCACATCCGAGGTGACACCAGCAGCACCGGCAGACTGCAGCGACGGAGAACTTGAGTCTCTCCCGCCTCCGCTTGATTTAGACATCCAGGATTGTCCAGGATCGCCTCCCTCAGAGGTCGGTGGCACTATAGAAAAGCAGAAGGAAGAGGATGAACCTGAAGTCACATCTGAGGTGACACCAGCAGCACCGTCAGACTGCAGTGATGGAGGATTTGCATCTCTACCAGCTCCACTTGATTTGGACTACCAGGATTGTCCAGGATCTCCGCCCTCTGAGGTTGAGGATACATTTGAAGAGCCGAAGGAAGAGGATGAACCTGAAGTGGCATCTGAGGAGACACCAGCAGCACCGTCAGGAGAACGTCTCAGTGACGTTCAGGTCAACTCAGAGGATCAGAGTGAATTCCGTCAAAGCCCCAGCAGACAGTCTGTAAGTCCAGATATGGACCACCGTGGTTCATGCACTGATGAGAGGGAAGTTGAGGAGGAAGAGGAAGACGAAGACAGCTTCCCTCCCCCTCCTCCACCTGTCTTCTTTGAAGACCTAGAAGTCACTGAAGAGTGGAGAGAAGTCGCTACAACTGAGCAGCCTGCAGCTGCACCGAACGCTCTGGACAAGATGATGGCAGCCCCGTCCAAATTTGCACAAGCTGTAGCGTTGGCCGTGCAGAGGTCCCGCCTCCAGCGTGGCGGTAAAGTCGTAGGCCCTCAGGACGCAAAGGGCCCGGACGATGCACTCCCCTCATCGCCCAGGTCCATATACCAGTACGGTGAGTACCACTGAGCACTGATTGCATAGTTCTAGTTTAGTGACAGCAACCAAAACCTCACGAGACGATGGACCAGCTATGCAGACACTGACACTGCGTGATGACAAGTATATTTCTGTGAAGCGCCTGCCTGAGGCCTTTTTAATTCCTATAGAGGAAAGACGTGTCGTAAATATTTCTGTTTTTGATCTCGCCTCTGCTGCAGGTGCCTGACCGGCTTCCTCAAACACGCTTTGAATGGAAGTCCTTGTTTAGGGTGAGGATTCAGAGCCGGCTGAGGACACCACATTCACTTTGCGACCTCCGGATAACTTAAACAAAAGACTTCTGGTCTCTATAATCCTTTTTTTTATGTTTCTTTGTCTCATTGTGCGTTGGACTTTATGGTCACGGGTTGAACGTAAACATTTTCTGTTGTTGAGTGAGCCAAATGTACAGGACGCGAGCTGTTGAACGTCCTGTTTTCTCTTCATGTGCCAAGGCGGACAGAGCGCTGACGTGTGAGAGCTTTTTTTGTTTGTTTGTGTAAAACAAAAGAAATAATCTGCTCTCAGTAATATTCTTATTTGTGCTTGATTTGTTTTCTCCCTCAGGGTGTATATATTTTTATGATTTAAGACATGAAGAATGCAGTAAAACTCATGAAATCATGCGAGACTGTTTGCGTTTCAGTCAGCAGGTGGCAGAAGAGCATTGCATCTGAAATGAACATCCTGAGTGTGAGGTCTCTTTTTTTCCATCGTGTGAGAGCTGTGGATGCATCACAAGAGGATAAATATCTGTAAATATTGTTTTCTAATTAGCCAGAAGCAACTAATGAACTTTAATGACGTTATTTTTTAATATCCAATTATTTTTAAATGTCTCAGGATGTTTTCTGAAGGCTGTCTTTGTCTGAGAATCCACCTCCTTTTCAAGGACTTTCCCAGAACAAAAACCTACATGCAATATTAAAGGGAATAGGAGAATTTCCAGCAACGAAATGGAAAAAAAAAAATCCTTGTTGGAAGCATCAGTTTCATGCCAAGCATCTCAACACCTTCCTGAATAAACTCAGTCCACTTTGCTCACATGCACACACTGTTATGTCTTTAACGGAGCCATACCTCAGGGCAATACTGCATAGCTATACTTGGGTGCCAAAAGAATCCGCACTACTATACGTATTGATCCAGCCCTGGCCTTGGAGGAACAGCAAGGAGCTATGCGAGGTAGAGACCTAGCCAGAACCGCCTGTGGCTAAAGCTCCACGTTTGCCAGGCCTGGACTGAGTGGGCTCGCTTCAAGACTTTCTTTCTCCCTCTCTCTCTCTCTCTTTCTCTTGCTCTAACATTCCTTGCTCCACCTGAGGAAAAAGAGAGGAGAGAGAGGGAGAGAGAGGAGGACGGGTTGCTGGTGGATGATGGGAGGTGACCGTTGACCCTGTCGTGTTTCCGCGGCGCTCCCCCCAGAGGGGGCGCCCGGCCCTCAAGGGCACAGCCGTGTCACACTGCCGTTGTCATGGAGAATGCCATTACCGCCCCTAAGGGAGAGAGCCACGTCTAACGTTTAAAAGAAAAAGAGAAAAAAAAAAAGTCTGTGGAAAAAGAAACACACATGCTGGAGAGGAGCTCTTTTCCTGCCTGAAGCAATGATATCCAGTGTAAGTGACAACTCTGGCATTATCCTTTTTTTTTAGCAGTGAAAGGTTGAATTTCAACCTGAGCGGCGATGTTCATGATTATGCAGACAAAAGAAAGCTGGATTCATAATGCAGCATAACACGAAATGCCTCTCTGTCATGTACGTTTACGATCAGGCACATGACATTAGATGCTATCGGCACAGAGGAACAAAAAGCAGACGTCCACACAAAGAGGTTCTGCTGATTGTTGGAGACGGGGTGGAGAGAGACACGAACGAATGGGGCGTTCAGAATCCTGGAGGACGCTTCAGTCGCATGAGCACATCCTGGTTCAAAGGAACGAGCGAGGAGGCAGTGGTATGAACGCAAGATACACACCTGAGCAGACGTGGACTGTCGTCGACATAACATGAAGGGGCTGCGAGTGTTTGCAGGATTTCATGTAGGCATGGATGAGCATGAATTTTGGATGTCCCCATTTGTGCAGCACGGACTCAGTTTACCGGCCCCGCTGCAAGCACAGCCGTGGCAACATTTTATAACCTCACCCCACCCACACAAGCAGCATCCACTCGTAACCTCTAAATGAAAAGAAACATGCAATTCTTTAAAACATAAACAGACAATATCATTGTTATATATTTAAAAAGTAGCATTAGAACAGCTCTGATATACATAAACAGATTTAAATAATAAAAAAATGTATTTTTGCAGCAATAAAACCAGGTGCAAAGACAAAAATGTTGATTAGATTAGATTCAGCTTTAGACACAACAGACACAGACTCAACGAACTGCACTTAGAAAGCAGAAACACACACATTAACATATAGGATGTATAAATAACAGTGCAGGTATAAATGCAAACATGTTAGCAAGATATATCCAACACAGAGTGAAATGAATACACTAAGATATATATATAGTTTGTGCAGCAGCAGCAGTTGCAGGTATAGATGTAATTAAGCAAAGACATATCACATGAAGTATTCGACATAACACAAAGAATAAACTACACATGAATACACTATAGGTCAGATACATACAGTATAGAGAGTTCACTATATATATATACACACAGTAGGACAGTGTAAATATGTATTAGTGTGTAGGATCATTAATTAACTGCAAGATGTCTCCAAAACAACAGGACACAGTGCACGTGTGCTTCAGTTCAAGAGTTCGTTCAGAGTCACGTAAAAGTTTGAGATCAGGATTTTTACATTTTTGGATTTTTACATTATTTTTTTTTTTTTACGTGTTCCAAACTGTTTGCCGCCCAAGGTCATCAGACCTCCAGTCCGAGGTTTTAAAGGTTGATTTTAATAGAAGAGAGTTTGAATGAAGAAACCGCGACGAGCTACATCGCCAACAGGTTATGGCGCTCTCTAAAAACTCATTTTACATCAAGCAGCTCCTGGAGAAGTTCAGATCAGAGGGAAGCGCTGCACAGAGCCTTCGTCCAGGACAAAGATAATAAAAAAAAAAGTCACAAATTAAACATTCAAATCATCCAAGTTGTATAAAAAGATTCCACGTTCTGTAAAAAAAAAAAAGAAATCTACACATTTTGTATAGCAGAGAATAAGCATAACAATTTGACTTGGCAAGCGTACTGTAGCCTGCTGCGAGTCCACACACACACACAGGAAAAAAAAAAAAGACAGTTCAGATCAATAACACAATAGCTGGCCCACACAAATAGCGGTAATGCACATTTATCATTTATTTATTCCTTCATCTCTTCATTCATCTCTATTTAGTTATCCATCAGATGCATCTGCCTTGTGGTTTGAAGGTGCCCACGAGCTGCTAGAAGTCGGAATCTGATTATAAAACAGTGAGTAGGCCCGAGGCGTGCTTCACTCGATCCACCGCGTCTGCATGTGTGTTAGGGGCGCACATGTGCATTGTAGACTACTAATATATGTGTGTTTACATGGCACCTCCATGCTTGGGTAGAAATAATCAATAGATGAATCACCTAAAGCAGTGGAGCTCTCCCCAGGCAGTGTGGTGCAGCTTAATGCTATTCTTTCCACTCACCTTGGGAACGGCATCCATCAGGCCTCCCCCCAAAGTGAGGCACGGTTGCCTAAAACATCACCAGCGCTTGAGGGGCTGCTTGGAAAGGGATGCAGGGAGAGCACAGTTGACCTCTCACCTCCTCCATGTTTGCGCTCGCTTCCCTCCTCTTTGGCGGAGCGGCAAATCACAGAGTTCCTGCCTCATTGGCATTGTCAGGCGCTTACAGTAGTGTTTATCTGCATTGTGCTGGTGGTTAACTGGTTCAAATGTTATGGAAATGATATTTACCTCTTCTTTGATCCTGTAAACTCCAAACAGGCTGGGCTTTTTTTTTTTTTTCTTTTTCGCTTTTTTTCCCTGCTCTCCCCCGGTCGAGGGAAGAAGGACTTAAAGACGTGCTATAAATACGAGCAACAGGAAAAAATAGATGTTTTAAAGCCGAGCTGCGCCGCGTTCAAATCAATCACATTTCTGGACTTCTCTGCAGCCGACTCCAGCCTTTTAAATCATGATCCACTGCTCGCCTGCACGTTAAAGGACATAGTGAGACATTTTTGACACAAACCACAAAGTCAAGCCACTTTGATTCATGATGCTTGGCAGCACTATATAAAATAAGCACCTAGAAGCAGTGTTTGGTGGCTGAGCGTACAGTGGACGGGCCCCTGTTGCTCTGTGATAGATAGTGGACGAGCCCCTATCTCTCTGTCATTTTTCTTCATTCATCCCTTATCACTGAATCCTGAGAGAGGGTGGAAGAGAAAAAAAAACCATGCACCTCTTTCCAGTGATGAATGGCGGACGCCTCCAATTTCAACGCGGTGACAAACTGACACAATCACAGCAGTTAATTTGTCAGCGCCCTGCTCTGCGATTCTACACAGACGCACACTTTAACGTCCTGACACCGGCGCGTCCGACTTCACCACTGCTCAAGTCTAACCACTCTAATGATCACGCCAGCTGGCTTGCAATCTCTCTGCGAGAGAGAGAGAGAGAGAGAGTCGCCGTGAACGGCTGTAATGAATGACAATGCAGTGCTGATTTATAACCAAGAGGGGGCACAGTAATCCCTGCTTCAGATCACTGACACTACAAACACACTGACTCTGATGGTGGAGCTGAGATGGAAGTCCAGGACGGTCAGGGATGAGCGTCGAAGCCGCGTTATTTCTGCCTTGAATTAACTCTGCACGCTCGGTTAAGGAGCTCCCCAGGACGTGATTATGAGCTCCGTATTTTTTTGCACGTCAAACTCAGGCCTTCACTCACTGACTGCTCAGCCTGGCTAAATTTAAATTGACTGTGATGAGAGTTTATCACACAGTATCAATGAAACACTCAATGGTATTTACTGGTACTTCACTGGAGGTGCAGCGGAAGAAAACAAGACCGTGGGGAACAATGGAACAAGATTAAATGTGCTTTACACTTACAGTTAGAATATGCTGCAGGGACACAGAGGACACAGTAAATATATCGC
The DNA here is from genome assembly GCA_023373845.1 of Nibea coibor. Classification (NCBI taxonomy): domain Eukaryota; kingdom Metazoa; phylum Chordata; class Actinopteri; family Sciaenidae; genus Nibea; species Nibea coibor. The sequence continues at coordinate 5,106,058 of CM041732.1, read as the reverse complement.
TCATGTTTCCACTGTTTTGAGGCGGGAAGCTCAAAGAAAGGGGTACGAATGTTAATAATGAAGGACTTGTCAATCCGCAGTCACCCTGCCGCACAGACTGACTGCAGTTTAGTGTTCCTTAAAGGGTTGGATCAAAGTAGAATAAAAATGTCGGATAAAATGATCCGACAAAAATGAAGAGGACAAATAAAGAACGCGAAACACGTGTCGCGGTTGAACTTTGTTTCGGTTTGTGGGAGAAATCTGTGCAGCTCAGAACATTTATACCGGAGCTTCAGTCCATGAAGTGCACAGCTAACCATCACAGAGTACTACAATTAAATATCACACAGTGGGAGGTGGAACAAACCCAACTTAAATATTTAATGTTTTCCCGATTACTGGAATTAAACAGTCAGAACAAGTGTCATTTTCACAATTTGTCAGCTGTAATTACACTGAAATAATATTGTGTGAGCTGTAAAAATAAACATTAATTACAAACCAAGAATACGTGTTAATCACGCAATAAGAACAATCATTAATTAAACAGTAAAACGAGCTGTATTTACACAGAGCTGACCTATAGGAACCAGTAAATATTTTACTGATATCTAATGATGTTATAAGTTACAAGCTGTGTTACAAAGTGTTATCTGCAGGCCTCTTGATGGAGCTGCAGTACTCGGCAGCAATCCTAAAAATATCAGACTTTATTCCGCTCTTTCTTTTTTGTTCTGTGATCATTAATAATTCATCTCTTTTCTTGGATGCTAAAACAACAACAAACAGAACAACAGCTCAGATAATGTATTCAGTCAAAAGCTCATTGTCTGGGGGAGGAGGAGGAGAGGGGACAGCGAAAATGTGCACTGGAGTGAGACAAGAGAGCACCCCGACAGGGAGAGGCTCAATGTCACTCCGCAGCATGGCGGGAAGGAAGAAAAACAAACGCCAGAGGGGAAAAAATAAAAAATAAAAAGAGAGGAAGATACAGTTTGTAAGTCATAAAAGCCCAATTAGAGGCATTAGGGTCCTCAAATGGAAGATTACAATGAATAATTTGTGGCTGCAATTTTTTCAGGCTGATTGTGCCATTAATGTGGGTGACAAAAAAAAGGGATATATTTCTGAGAAGGGCTGGCAGAAAAGCTTTCAATGCAAGAAAAAAAAACAACAACCAATAATTCAAGGTTACATGAATACGCTGCCAAATCTGCACCCGGGCCGTCCATTGACTCAGCTGCCTTACTTTAAATCTCTTCACTCCCCCCCCCCCGTCACCCCTTCATTTGGAGTAGCTCGACCTTGAATGTCTCCGGTGTGAACCAGTGCCCCGGCTTTCACATTACGCCAGAATGGATCCTGACTCATTCAATTTAAAGCCATCAAGAAAGCACAATACAAGGCAAATTAGCTGCCATTATTTAGACACTTTCATGCCCCCCAATTTGAGGTTATATGACAATTAGTTACATTTGTCTCGGCTGTCTTCGCGCTCGCCTCGTTCTCTGCGACATACGTGGGCCCCTTCAGCCGGATTTCCGTGTTTATAGCTTTAATTCATATCGAGGAATTAGATCATTTTACGCTAATAGCAGCACGGTCTTCCATTTTTCTAAGTTTTCTTCATTGAAAAATATGACACTGACTGAAAAGTCAAGGTGTCTGACAACTTCGACGCGCTGCTAACGGGAACGTCTCAAACACACGGCCGTTCTTGGAAGGAGCTTGTTGAGCGTATAAAGCGTGACATTGATGAAGCAGCCAAACTCTCTGTTCTTGGAATCTACCCAGAAGACTATGTTGTTACAATAACTGCTCGTTGACTTTGGACTTTTTGCGCAGGCCCGGATGGTTTACAGGAATGTTGACAAAGCTGCTGATTTATACTGTTGAAGGGAAAAAGCATGAGAACTTTGTTTATTGAGCTTGAAGAATTCTGCAGACACAAACTGGAATGATTTAGAAATCACAGGGTTTTGGACGGGGATGTGCTTTTTAAAAAAAAAAAAAAAAATGTATAATTAAAACTCCACTCCACCACCAGCAGTCCAGTCATAAGTCTAGATCCATGTAATTCTATGTACTACACTGTGTACACTGTGTACATAGTTATACTAATTTCTGCAGAATAACCGGACGATTGCAACATTTTACCGTCTCCATTCTTCTTTGCAAAACTGCAACCAGGTGCAACCAACATTTGACTCCCCGAATATAATGTAATAATATAAGACAATATTAAACAATATAACAATGTGGCTTGTCCGCTCAGGTGACATCACTTCAGACTTCCCTGAGACGGACTTTCATGTAGAGTTCCCCTTCGGCGTTTCCACGTGTTGCGACCCAGCGTTTCTGACCTTGGTTTACGTGGTTGTCCGCGTCTGATGTGAGGGGTTTTTTGAAAATAACGCCACAGACCGAATCAACACCCGGATATATTTTTATGAAGTTTGTCTTGATGAAATGCTCTCGCGGCGCTCAGGCGGTTGAAATGCGATCGATCGGGCACCTTGAACTGCGTCAGGCCATGGATAAACAAATTGATGCTGCACGCGCTGCCTCCGCTGCCTGTTCCCAGTGCTCCTCTCCACAGACAGAAACCCTCCTCCTGCCTCTCTCCCGGCTGCCCAGCGCTCTTTATCTGATGGCTTATTTAAGTTCGTAAAGGTTCACTTTTCTTTCACACTTCTGATAAATTAATCTTTTTCCCCGCCTGAAAAGCCTCTTTATAATCAGCATCCTGTGCGTGTGCTGGTATTCTTCTGGATGTTTTGGTGCTGTTTACACCTGGTACTCCTTTTTCAGATGGGGTTTCTTCACAGTGCTTATTAAGACCTCGCTGATTTGCTACCTAGGATTAGTTCTCAGGTTCATATTTCGCTTCAGATAGAAGTGCAGCCACAAGCTGTTTTTCAGCTGTGCTGCAGGAACGAACAACAGTATGTGGTTTATTTCTTTATATACACACAGTGTCAGTAATATATTGTTTCCTTTATTAAAACGAGAGGGACACAGGGAAGAAAGACCTGGCGGGAATCCATTCTGGGCCAGCGGGAGCACAGAGGCAGTTTACTTCCAGAGGGAAAAGATAAAAGACTATCTTTGAATGCAGTTAATGACTTTTCTCACCTGAAGTCTGTGTTGATAACTGTTTCCTGAGTTTACCTCTTACCGGGCCCGAGCAGCCGACTGCCCAACCCGAGCTTGTTTTTTTTTTTTCTTACCTCCACAGAAACCGAACCTCCTCTCTGAAAAGCATCCACTTTACACCGTTCCTTCTTTCTTATCTCGGCGCATTGTTGCGCGAACTCCACGTCCGTCTCGGCTGTGAGTTTAAGGTGGAAAGGTTCAGAGCCCGAGAACGATCGGCGCTGCTTTTCAAATCTCGTTTCGCAGAGTTTGTTGAAGAGAAGCCGTCTATTAACAGGTGTTCGCGTTGCCCTCCAGCTTTGGCTCTTTATAAAGCCTAAAGGTAGCGTTAACCTCGGCGCCATCACTCTTAGGGTAAACAAACATGAACCCTAAGCACAGCGGGAAACTATTCAGAATCTGTGAATGCGTGCGGGAAATGGTGATTGTGAAGGTATATGGACTTTAATGCATAAGATTTTCAGATGTCTGTGCAAGTGAAGGCAGACATCTAAAAACCTTGTAAAGATACAGATGTTGTGTGTAAACAGAAGGTCTTTTCTGACAAAGTGGCCCCACAAGTTAAATTTGTATTCATGCCAGTGACTCCTGCCAGTTACATTGTTTCGTTTTATCTGGAGAAAGTTTGCTCGGCCTAAACGTTCCTTTTCAATCACACATGACTGACGCAGAAAAAGAAATCCTCACTGGCGCAGCTGCCGCTTATCTCGTCTTAAATCCGAGTGGTTTCAGTTAATTGCGACAAACTTGGCATCTGTGGATGGCCAATTAAAACGCGAGCGTTCTGGGCGGCGTCGTGCCACGTTCGTCCCAGAAACATCGCCTCATCGTGAAGAGAAATCAGACTTTCAGCCACTGAAGAAACGTCTTTATTTTGTGCCTCGTCATTTGTCAGTGTCAGTGAAAAGAGATGCTTTACAGCCAGCTGAGTGATATATGTTGAAGCATTGATTTGAACGTCTACCAAAATAGCACCTGGACCTCTCCCTGCATGCGTGTGTGTAAGCTCTGTCTTCACTTAATCAGAAGTTTTGCATCGAAGGAAGCGCTTACTTTTAATTGTATGTTTTTAGGATAAAGAAGGAAAAAAAAAAAGGGCACATGCCTGACTCCGCCTGTCTCAAATGTAATATGAATTCATGGTATGATACCTGGAGTTTATTAATTCAGGGCCACAGAGACAGCTGAATAATGAAATTTAATGAAAATTTTAGATGGACTAAAAGTCAGAGTGCTTCTGTCATTAATTTTAAAAGCACACATACCGTTAGGCTTTGCACAGTAATGATAAATTCTTCCATTCGGCTTCATGCTATATCGTAACAGTGCACGGTAGAACGGAGTGAATCCAGCTGAATTCAAGGTCTTCTTATAATGAATTCTGCAAAAAAGTGCACAATTGCCAGAGTTTTAACTTTAGTTAGTAACATTAGGGACTGTCGTGAAATTATTAGTGACTGTAGCGGTGTGATTTTTTTTTTGCTAGCTTCATAAAAATTCTCAATTGACTCTCTTTGACTTGCAACAGGCTGCGACACCTCTCCACCTCGTATCTCGAGGTGAATTAAGCGCTGAATTTTTTTTTTTTATATCATAAAAGGGATTTTAAACCATTTTAAACTTCATGCTGTGGATGCAGAGTAAAAACCAGAGCGTGATAATCAGCAGAGAGAGAGACGGTGTACTCAAACTACTGTACTTAAGTACAACTTGCAGGGACTACTACTCAGCCAAGCATTCATGTGCATTCACACACCAATGGCACAGCCTTCGGGAGCAATTTGGGGTTCGGTATCAGATAATGTCATATTTTCAGATCTACTGGTTCATTTCCAGGAAAGAAACTGTACTAACAGTCTGATTGTATTGTATGTCTCATATGAGGGAGCCTGCATCCTCGTGCAGGTGAGCTGTCTTCCAATCACACGAAATTGGTTTAATTCCTTCCAGGACGTTTCATAAATAAGACGGCGACGAGCATAAAGTAAAACATAATACAACTAAGCAAACACAAACATCAGCCTTCAGCAGCTTCGCACTGAACTCGCTGGATTGAAAAGAAAATGAATGAAATAACTCGGAATGAGCAGACAAAGGTGAAGACGAAAGGTAGGCTAAGTCCGACGCTCCTCAATAAATCATAGCGTACGATAGCGGGAGGCACAAACAGCCGTCTGAGCTGTTCATTAGAGCTGCCACTATGGAGCCTCAGCAAACTTTCTCCTGACATTCTGTGTGGATATTTCAGGTTTCTGCATCATAAAGTAACAACTTTCCAAATCTATTTCTTCAAAGGGAACGTTTTATAATCCTCCCGTGACCCTTCTTTTTTTATTCCAGCAAAAAAAAAATTGAAAAGGCTGGTATAGAGGTAGCTTTATCACGCTGTAACTAGATAAATTAGCACTAACGCGATGCTTTATGTCGTTGACAGCGCACTAAAACTTAATTTCCGGTCAGAACAATAAATGTGAACAAATCAATTAAGTTTTTTTGGACGCATATTTCGGAGGTAATTTTCAGAGTGATATTCTCTGAAGAATAGCCTTCAACATTTTTATCTTAAATGAATTTATTTAAAAGAAGTCCAAATTCTCTGCATGGCGGGCTTCTTCACAATTAATTGGGTTATCATCTTCTTTTCACATATGTTAAATTAAGTTTGGAAGACGTATTGTGCGTGACTAAACATGAAGCAAAAAGTATATTTCAAGTGTTGATCATTTTCGAGCTGGACGGCCTTCAGTTTTTTTTGTTCCACGAGGGGTTTAATTTTTGCTGTAAGAGCCACTTTTCAGAAATAAATAAAAAAATAAACAAAAACTGTCCTTGTTGGCCACATCTCTAAGCGTCTGAGCACATCCCCCCACCTGCCTTTGATTGCCGTCGCTCCCTCTTTGTCTCTGGATTGCTTATAACATATTGAGCCAGTACAATAGGTCCACTACCGACCAAAAAGGATGCTGGCAGGAGAGTAAATCCACTCAGATCCCTGTGGTTTACTCATCCCACCTCACGTCCCGTGGACTTGCCACTATACCTCTGGCCCAGCGTGGGCTGCACTCAGCCAAGCATGGTGCTATTGGACCAGCCATGGAAGCCCTATGTACTTTGACCCCAGAGGAGATTGGATCCTTGGTCATGGGGGAAACTTAGCAGCGGCTGCCTCCGTGGCACCGCGGTACGACTCCCGGGATAATGTGTTAGTTGTAGAGTGATAAAAGTCCAGGCTGCAATAAATGGGGAGTCAACACAGGATAGAAGGGATGATCCACCTTATTTAATTGCGTTGGTGATGTTCTATATTTTTCTAATCATCAATAAATCCTATGTGTTGCGTGTGTGTCTTCTTCCTCTGTGCCGCGGAGCTCCATTGTTGTCCGGTAACGCGGCGTTAAAATGAACGTAGGCACTGCAGGTTATTTTGAGGTGCGCCCACATCACCGCCCTGCCGCCTTAAAAAACAAAAAAAAACTCGCTAATGCACCACATCCAAGGCTGAAAACAGCCCCGAACAAATGCACTGTTCAGTCCTCTTTGTGCCACGTTTGCTAACTAAAAGAACTACAACGCCCATCTGCTTTGGCTAATTCATCAGCGTCTTTTAAAAAACTACTGGATTATTCAACAACCCTTAAAAAAATGTTAATGTTAATCAGGTTTTTGGCTTCGTTTTGCAGAGACGGTGGCCAGTAGTCGTAGAATTAAGACAAAAGGCAGGTGGCGGCTGAAGGCTGGTGAAGTCAGGCGCTGGAAGCAGGATAACCTGGCCGTGGAACAGCGTCTCCGCCAGTTCCCGATTTCCCGACCAGCAGGAATGATTGCTGGATGAGAGACAGGTGCGTCTTGTCACTGAGACCAGCACGCCACGCCCTCTGCTTCGCACACACACACCTTGACGCCATGACAGTTGTGCGCTCGTGTGTCAGGTCACTGCCAGTTCAATCCAATCAAAGTCCTCATGAAACTATCGACTCTTTCTGGTGTCTTAATGCAAACTTTATTATGATTTTTGCTGATTTAGTCATAAATATTTCATATTCTAAAGATATTCTTGATGTGATGAATAGGATTTGAGGTTTTCCTTAATCATGGAAATGTGCATAAAGACTTTAAGTTGTGCTGATCCTCAACTTTATCTACTACGACCAATTTTGCACGAAGCCGCTTATTCCATCAGTCGCTCAAATAAACTCCAAACCTTAACTCTGTTCATGAAATAACATAATTAGCCCGTCAACTTGGTGTACATTTGGCAGCAAAAAGGTATCCCTATATTTTTTTGCGCGGGCGTACAGCCGATGCTTTTGAAGGTGTTTGTCTATGGAGTGTCAGAGCTGTCAAACGATGTTGTCACGTAAACATGTCACCGCCGAGATCCAATATCTAGCCCCCGTCCAGCGGCTGACAGGACGACACTTCCTCTGTTAAATCCTCGCCTCGCCTGCACAGTGCGACTCTTCATAAACAAACAAACGGAGACAAAAGACAGCTGAATTCTTACATGTCCGCGTTCGACTCTTTGAAAGTCCCCCCCCACCCAAAAAAAAAAAGAGGGAAGCGCCTCCACTGAGCGGGCGTAACATCCAGCAACTGTCTTCCACTTAACTACCCATAGCTTTTGAATTGCATTAGAATACATGAGGACTCCGAGACAGTGAGGTGCTCTCCCCTGGTTCCTAATGTATGACTATTTCATATGGACAGGAGAGGGGGGCGAGGGGGGAGCTGTCTGTGGGGGTGATTGACACGGGCCCACATTAGGAGCAGCTTTTGGAAATAGGTCCGTGGAGACTTGGCGGATTGGGTCTGCTGAAGGAACGGTGTCTCCGCGAGGAGCCGTGCCTTCTTAACCCCACTCATTGGTATGCCGATGCGCGGGTAAGCGAGCCGTGCTCCAAACGGCACAGTCTCCCAGACACACACACACGCCCTCCCCAGCACACACACTGCTATGCAGACACAATCCCACTGAGGACCCGTGACGATATGCAGCGTGGAATACTGAATCAAAATAGACTCCAATTAATAATCACATAGTTAGTTCATTTTTTAGGCTCCCTGTGTGCGCAGTGTGGCCTGCAGGAGCGCAGCCCTATGGAAGTTTCAGCAGGGAAAAGTTTGGTTGACACACACACACGCACACACACACGCTAAGCTTCAAACATGTCAAGTTTCAAGTTGGTGGGAATAAGAAAGCACGGGGCCTTTAGTGTGTCCCTCCCTTCCCTCTCAAACATGTGACAAAACAGGCAAAATAAAATGTTTAAATTTGGTTTCAGATCTCGCTCGCGGTCTCCAGAATGAGACGAATAACATGTCAGCATCGAGACACATACTCTGCTGTCAGGTAAGAAGACAGAATATCACTTTACCCTATTGTGACTTTGAACTATATGACGCTAAGCAGACAGATTGTTTTTGTCACAGAACTAAGTGACCTTGAACCCGAGCGTTCTCTCTTCAAACTCTTCCTCCGTACATCTAAAAATATTCCCATCAGAAGCGAACTGATGGAATTTACAAGACCTAATGTCATTGCAAAGAAATATTACCACAAACATACAGCACATATTTTTGTCTTTATCATTCGAAGGGAGTTATCATTGAGCAAGCTTCGGGGTCCAAGGTGAGACAGGAATATTTGAGTACGCCTAATGAAAGGCAATATGAAAAGGTGCCTCTCTGTGTTGTTTGAAATCAGCTTGTTTTGTTTTTTGGCTACGTTACACGTGCTGGCACTAATTATACAAGCTAAGGTAGTCCTCGCACATTCAAAAAAGAAAACTCGACCATTTTTGACATGTTCATTTAAAGTTACTAATCAGATGTAAATATGCAAAGCAGGTCCCGATGGGATTTCTTTGATATGCAAATTGAAAGTGCAAACAAAGGTGGGGGGAGATGAAGGTTTTTTTTTTTATTATTATTATTTCAGATGGTTTTGTCATGACATTCTGTTGGAATAGAAAAATGTGAGATACCACCTTTAATGGCATTTTGTCAGACGGAGGCTGCGAACAGAGTTTCGCCAAATCTTTTTTTTTTTTTGGACTCGTGTTCATGCATCAAAGGCAGCGTCCGATATGAATCTAGTCCTATTTGCCATTCGCCTGCATCAGAACATGTAAACAGGCATGACAGTGTTCCTGCCCCCCCACCCCCTCCTATCATAACAGCAACTTACTGGCCAGTTATCTGTTTGATGGGATGTAAAGGGAAGGTCAGTGTTTCCATAATTCACTCCAGAACCATAAATCACATTATATGATCTCCTCTGCACGGGGAGCTGGCGAGTGCAGAAAACGAGCGATTCACTGCTGTATAATATGGCACTTATGGGCACAGGTGGAGGTTTTAAAGACTTTGTTTTCCTCCCGCCGACGCTTAGCGTCTTACCTGTACGTCCAGATTAATCGTTAAAATCTCGCCGCTCGTAAACGCAATCACCATTTTCTGCACGTTAGCACAATATTAGCCGCGCGGCGCTCTGGCTGTAGCTGACAAAAGTCCCTTTGTGGTCAGCGATGGGAAGCAATGGAGGGAAACTGACTTTTATTGACACGAGGCTGTCAGAATGGAGACGGCACCGCTGTTCATTTCCAATTTCAGACCACAGATTGGAATCCGCCGCTGGGCTCTCCAGTGTCTCAAGCACCATTTTCTGAACCTATGGTGTGGAAAACATGATTTAATTCCTGTTCAATGCTTTTCATCAGATTCTCCATCTCTCCAAATCGTCTTTGTGTGGCATCATATTGAAGGAGTAATTGTGCATCACTGTGGATGGTGGAGTGCAACATCCTCTGGTAAAGCCCGGGGTAAAATTACAGTCGCGCAGCTGAACTCCAAAATATGATATGAATGAAGTTGCAGGTTGATTACTTTAATTCTGTGGCACATTATAAATGAGTCATCCTCCAGCATTATATCTTTTCTCTGCGCTGACTGTTTGCTGTGCTAATGTTGTTTTTCAGTGGAAGTGACTCAGTGAAAACAACTGCAACTAATGAAAAGTGACTGTAAACCGATACCTGACTATATGATCAATATTTTAATTACATCTTTGTGGAAAGGACCACAGTGCTGCTCCTTCACCAATAATATGTTTATTCACGCAGAAGTGGAAGGTAAAGAAGTTTCCTCTTGCACTGGACTCACATCAGCTCAGCTCCATGTCACTTTCCAGTAAATGCATGTTATTGTGTTTAACCTTGATCAGTATCATTGGAAACACCCGTCTTGACCCGACTGGTTCCATGGGTAAAAAATAAAATTATTTTGGGTAAAATAAGTAAGAAAAAGAAAAAAAAAGTCCTTTCCTAACTGCTTTTCCTTGGCCTCAATGAAAAATGGAAAATATGTTTTCTTTCTTAAGTCTGGCTGTGAATGACCGAACGGTGCGTCGATTTTTTTTTTGGCGCTGCCGCACAGAATTGTATCAGAGCTCCTTTCCTTGACAGTTAGAGAATTCAAACAGCTCTTATCATGGCGGCTACGTTAATTACGTTACTAGACTTAGCACACCTGGTAAGCCAGCAGCATTAGTAGGTCAGCTAAGACAGGCGTAACTGATACTACTAACAGTGGCCTTGATTTTAAGGAAGGACGGCTCGCTAACATTAAACCAACTCAGTGTTTAGACAGCTAACGAGCTTGCTAAGCTAGCTTGCTGAGGCCATTTTGCGTCTTGCTAACGGTTAAGTCAAGTAAGAAAATGCAACAAAATAAGACAACTTTAGGGATTTTGGAAAGCGCAATTTTAAACTGTAGGGAGATTTATTTACTGCAACTGCTGTTTCCAAGGTCAACAACGAACTGTCTTTTCTTTACTTGCTTTTTCAACCTACTAAAATGACAAACTGGTGGAGGTGAAATGTTACTGCTCAAATGTGTGAATCCACCCGTAAATCAACTTGAACTATTATTTGTCGGCAAAGCGCGAGCTTCTTTCATAACCACCGACGTGTCTACACTGCACTTACCCTCATAGATGAGAAACATTCATTAAATTGAAGGTAAATGCAATTCTGTCTAAAAATTGACTTCCAATAATATCTTTTAATGACTTGGCATACATATTAATACCTCAGGTGAACAGCTGGGTGGCGGAGATCAGTGAAAATATATCATAATCGCTTCAGGACAAAGGGATTTATCACACAGCGACACAGAATGCACAGAAATATCCATCAGTGTGTTTTCCTACTTGTTGACGGGCTATTGTAAAGCTGGAAGTATGGAGGGGAAAATAGAGAGAGGGATTTATTATCCTGTATTGAAGTTCACCCCAAAAGAGCTAGCATTTCACAGGAGCTGCACGCTGACCTTTCCGACAGCCAAAAATGTCATTGAAGGTTTAAGGCAAAGAAATCCAGTCGTATTTAACCAAGCCTTCAAAATCTTTGACATTTCTTCTGATGTTGCCACAGGATGGCACCCTGAAGACTGAGCGCTGGCCTTCTCATAGGGAGCTATAGCTTTTCTACACATACAGGCTTCACATGGAAGCTAGGCCCTTGTGCAAACACCGGTCTTCTCTATGAAAAGGGAGGATTTAGAGATACGGCACCGCGGCTGATGGAAGATATGATTTGATCCTTTTTTTAAAGCCTCCTTTAGTCTTCTTTTCTCCCGCAAGGACGGGTGATTTAATTAGGAGCGACACGCACAGGTCATGTGGCAACGCTCGCTGATTATTTTAGAAATATACAGGTGAAGTCAAGATATCGCTCAGCTCCTAATTTACACTTCTCCACATATACATACTTTTTTTTTGTTTTCCCCTCTCTCACTCTTTGCAGTGTGTTCTCCGCACATAATGCCTCACACACACGCACACACACCACACACTCCTCTGAATCAGTATGGTGTCAGTCCGCATCTTCCCTGCCACTCACTAAATTGGAGAGAGAGCTGCTCTGCGCTCAGGCAGAACTAAACTAGGAAGTGCTAAAGCTGGAGGCAGAAACAAGGGACGAGGACGGGGGCGGGGGAGTGGAGAGGGATGGGGTTGTGAAAGAGAACACAGGGGTAGAGGAGTCGGCGGGGGGAGTTTGTGTGTGTGTGTGTGTGTGTGTGTGTGTTGAGAGGGGGGACACACTCTCAACACCACTGGATACCACCGCGGTGGTCCCTCACTGATTCACATTCCCCTAATGCCAGTTGGCAACCTCTTGGACAGACACAGTCCCTCCACGCACACACAAACACACTCAGAGACTCGCTCGCTACCCCCACGCCGCTCTAACTCGCTCACTCTTTTAGAAAATGGACACAATGGACGTGGATGGGTTCGGCTTTAGATGAGGCACAGGCGCAGATTGAAGTCTTTACACTTGTGTAGTCATCTCAGTGGATTGACATCACCTCCAGGGAAGAGGCTGAGCTGCTGGGAATATCAGGGCTAACTGTCTATTAAGGAAAACCGAGGATGTGGTGTTTATTGAATCACCAACGCATGGGCAGTTTGAAAATCTAAATATTCACCGAGCGGCCGAGGGATTTTTTTTATTTTTAAGACAATCTTTTGCTGCTAACAGTCATAGATCTCAAACCCACAATGGATATTTTGGAAATGCAGTGTAGGTGGAATGATAAAATTCATCTGGAACAACAAGTACAGTCAACAACACAACACGGAAAAGCAAAAACTCACAACGCACAAATTGCTACCACCTTATTATGCTATAGTGGAAGCTAATCCTGATACTTTTGGCTTTCCATGCATATTTCCAAAAGAAATATTGCTACTATCGGAAGCTAAAATTGTCCAGTTAGCCTGTGTTGTCATTGATATTTGAGTCTGCATGATTTTTGTGGCCACTTGGCGGCAGCAAAGTAAGCTGGAAACACAACAAAATTGTTACATTAGCACGTGTTAGCCAGTATTCCCTCCCCTTTTAGCTCTGTTTTTGCTCTCCACCAACTCCCGGAAAAAAAATTCCAGGGACTTAGCTGCCGAATGCTCCACTTTGTTCCCCAGCTAAGTCGCTAAGCTAGCCTTTGACCTCAGTTTGGTGGTGGGCAGGTATCGCACAGTGGTTTTCATTTAGCATTTTAACTAACACATAACACCAGATGTTAGGTAACTACCTGAAAATGTACTTACTTATTCATTAGCCACCTAGCTATTTGACAAGTTGAACATCATAACAAGTTAGCTTAGCTTAGCTTAGCTTTTTCCTGTTAGCTACTTGTGCGTGTTGTGGAATGCACGTCTTCGCCGTTTCTTCCACAATGAAAGATTCTGTACATTACAAAGAAGTTATTATAATGGCTTTCATGGTCGCTGTACCAACGTTTGCTGGTAGCCAGTTGCGGTGGACAAGAATTGTTGAAATATTCCACGCAAGGCCACATTGTTGAGTCTACCTGAAGGTTGGAGTCCTGAGTTTAAGATTCCTCTCTTTCTGTGATACTATACATCACACAGTTTTTGAATTTGAGTATTAACTTTCTTTATCAAAATGCATATGGAGTTTCTCTCTCTCACACACACATACACACACCTGTGTGTGTGTGTGGCTCCCTGCCAGGAGTTGTGACACGCTGGCAGACTATACTTTTGTCCATCTGGCTGCGCTTTCACATTTCACTTTTCTTAACATTTACACGCGCATCTTTATTCACACTCAGAATCTCAAAACCTCTGTGATTGTATTCAGGGCCCGGCTCCGCGTGAGCTCTTACCTTGAATCTTGAACAGCATATGTAAACAGAGACGTCTATATGAGCTCTGGATGAATCTCCATTGGTTTACAAAACATATGATTTTGTTGTTTTTTTTTTATGTGCGTTTTCCTGCATATTTTGATATGTAATTCTGATGCGGCGTCCATCACAGAAACAATAGCTTTTGCTGCGGACCGTTCAGGGCCAGTCATTTAGAGAAAGGGAGGTGTGGGGGGGGGGATTTTCTATATGAATTAATTACAAATGCTTGGAAATGTCAAGTATAGATAAAGCTTAATACCCTGTCTCCTCCCTTCTGCAACAGAGAAGCTTTTAAATGGCTCTCTGCCAGCCCCTATCTGCCAAACGACACCAAGGTTACTGGGAGAAGCTGAAATATTCATAATATATGCAAAACCACCGCTGTCCATGGACAGTGTTCATTGGAATTCAAGAGCGAGCTTCAAACCTTTGACAACTGCTTAAGTAATTAGTTGCTGGGAGAGCGACACCCCCCCCCCCACCACACACACGCACACACACACACTCACACACACACACCCCACCACCCTCCACTCCCTCCCTCCGCATTGCTGCTGAAACTGGCAAGTAAATATTAGAGCATTTTATCTTTTCAGTTTGATAGTATAATTGAGTGTGTTGAGGAAAGGTTGTTGGATTTCGTGTAATCTAAACTCATCTGAAGATTGTTTGATATGAAATAGTCCAACTGTGCAATGTTTGGCTGAAAGGATGATATGAACTACAAAGCCTGTAGTTTTTATATGCACCAAATTACCTCAGATTTAAGGCCTGGCCGGGCTTAACCCTAACCCTAAGTGAAGGTAAATTATTTTGCAGGCGCGTCTCAAACAGGACGCAACTTTAAATCTTAAATCTCAAATTCTCCATGACAGAAAAGTCTCCCTGCGTGCTCATAAGTTATGTAACGCTCGGTTCAACAAGGTGCCTCATGCCAAATTCTGCTTGGATTTGACTTACAGATTTTGGCCGATGTATTATTAATAGCAAGACAACAAAGAACAACATGTTTTGTGTTGAAACAATAGCCGAATTCGGTGTCGGACATGGGCTTCACTCTCCCCCTTCTGCAAACTGCTAGTCACCGGTCAGTTCGTCAAGGCTGGGAGCTGCTGCACAATGAGAATCATGCCCGAATTGGAGCGGAGCCAAAGCCCATTCAAAGCAACTCCTCGTGTCTAACGCATTACCCCGGCTTATTAATCTGAAGAGACCGTGTTTTTGTGTTTACTAAGCATGATTCGCTTCTAATTAAAGCAAAATAATTATACTTCAAAGGAGCATGGGAGGCAGGATAACTGTTCAAAGACGAGAGCAGCTCTTGTCACGGGCAGAATTGCTTAACACAACAATGCAGGACAGCAAAATTAATCAAACGGATGGCAGAGATATTAAAGTCTTTTCATTTCACAAGTTAGAGTGCTAAATCATAATCAGTTTTACATATACCACGTATTAATTAACATTTCTGAACACCTGTATATCATAACTTAATGATTGGATTAGGCCTACCAAGAACTGATTCATAAATTACAATTATTTAGCACAGCAGATGTCCTGTAACATTTTGTATCCTTGATTTTTTTTGCAGTTTATTGATGGTATTTAATAGGTGATCATCAAATGCTGGATTGAGAAGAAGCTGCATTTATTCAGCCGGGGGCATCTTAAACTCGTGAATCAAAGAAATTATGTGAAATCCAAGCTGACTAACGCGGCGTAATATGAACATGTAAGCCTGACTCCAAGGCTTGGTTCAGCAGCCATGGCTGGTGTGAACAATTGGACCACCCCTTTTTACGAGCACAAGTGTCCTTGTCCTTGGTAAGGCGAAGGTCGATGTGTTCCCCCCTCTCTCTCCTGCTGTGGCGCTTCCACTGGCCATTCATTTGGGCCTGTGATGGCTCTAATAACATCTCCATCACATTAAAACCGGACCAGGCTGAGGAGATGTTAATACTCCCCTGCACTCGCTGCCGGGGAATTGGTCATGTATTACAACAAGTGCTTTTTAAACGCCTCTGTGGCCAAGTCTATGGAAACGGCAGATATTCATGGCTGCCTGCATGTGAAGCTCTTAACACGGTGGATTTTCAAGTTGTGACAGTTCAAGGGAAGCGGCGCTGTTAACATATTCAGAATGGTCCTGTAGCAAGGCCGTTCCTCCAATCCCTCTTTGCATCTCCACTGCTCGGCTGACAAGGTTGCCTGTTATGTTTTTTTTTTTTTTTTTTTTAAAGATGGAGATTAGAGAGGAATGCTGCAAACACTCAACTCAAAAGCAGAGTCTACTAAAAGGATAATATTGAACTAAAGGAAAAAAAATATATATATATAGGTGGGAAAATAGACCATAGATAGATATGTGCACTTTCAAAATAAAAAAGCCAAAGCTGATTCTACATAAAAGGTGCAACTGTTGGTCAGAATTAAAGGTGTTAATTGGGCTGTTTTGCATGATTGGAGCCAAAATGTTGTTTTATTTAAAAAATAATAAAAGAAAACTGCAACAGATCCAGATGAAAACAGATAAAAAAAAAAAACAAAACAAGCAAACAAAAATGAAAAAAAATATAAACCTGACACTAAATTGACCCCTCCCTCGTTTTGCTTGCACTTTTGAGACGGTCCCTAACTTCAGCTTGTCAGTATCATGCATCCCATCCTCCTCCTTTAATCCAGCGTGTCTGCAATTATTGCAAAAATCATCTTTCATATCTAAACAGTATTTGTTTGCATCCCTAACAGAGCTGATAAAGACAGATAGATGATAGTTAGACCGAGGCTGTGGTCCTCGGGCTAGCTGTCACCGCCGGTCACCATGGTGAAGGAGGGATTGATGGCACCCATTGGCTAGTGAAGATGTATACATCATGTTGGTCCAGGGCTGCTGCATCCAGATGGACCCGGGCCATCCATTGTCTGTCAGGGACACAGCTGTCTGAGAAGTGCTGTCCTCCCCGCTCCTCCTTTTCTAACGCAGCTAACAAGTCTTTCCTCCTATAGGGGAAGGGTAAGGGGGGGGTGGGGGTTCCTGTCAATGTGCAAGGTTTCCAAGAATCAGAATGAAGATGTGCGCTGAAGTGCATATATGTTTTTCTGACATCATGTCAGAGCAGCAAGTCTCACAGTGATTTGTTATTTCCTTTTGTCTGAAAAGAGGAAAAATTATTTTCAATGTAATATTTTGGAGAGTTGGGACTTGAGAATCTAAAGGGAGTAATGTGAAAAGGTGAAGGGTACAGTACAAGAAATGGTTATTTCTCGTTGCCAGAGTCAGTGAAACTGGTGAAGTACTGCAATATTTACAAGGACAATGTGCAGCTCAAGTATCAGTTATTGATTTTTTTCACATAATGGCACAAAAAGTAAGTGTTGAATTCTTTAGTCCGACATCGTTACTCCACCTATGAATAAAAACACTGGAAATGTTTTTTAAGGCCGCTTTGTGCCTCACATTTCTTCTTATCCATGCAGCCATTTTCCATAACCGCTTATTCTTACCAGGACTGCAGGAGGCTGGAGCCAGTCCCAGCCGAAACATTGGGTGAGAGAGGCAGAGTCAACTTTTGTACTCGCCACGCATTATTTAAAACGCTTGTCTCCGAGTCCGAATGGAAGTAAAACCAGGAGGTCATCCTGTGGGTTAGCTATTGCTGCTAACTTCACTGGGATCCACTCGCGACGCTAACCAAATTAGCTGCACGCTGGATGTGGATTGGTGTCGATTGATTCATGCTAGAGAAGTGTCAGTAAAACTAAGCATGATCGCTAGTTGTCTACAGATTATCGGGAGAACTGAATTTGAATTTAAGGATGAAAACGAGGCAGCTCCACCGTGACCCTGGTCACAAACGCGGGTTTGCTAGCATGTCAAAATGCTGTGAAAAAGATCTATTATGGAAATTTTCACATGGAAATATTCCTTTAAAAGGAAGCAATTTTAAGAAATACTCTGGTAAAATCAAAGACTCATATCTGCAGACTGAATATGAGGCTACAACCAGCAGCCAGTTAGCTTAGCTTAGCATTAAGGAAGTCAGTCTGCAGGAAGTCAGTGTGCCTGGCTAAGACCTGTTTTTTTCCTACTTTAAACAAGATGTATCATACAGACAGATTGGAGAGCGGTATCGATCTTCTCATCTAACTCTCAGCAAAAAAAGCAAATCATATTTCCCAAAATATTGAACTCTTCCTTTAACCAAACTGGAAGCAGGTGTGACAACTGCACACACTTATCTGCACACACACACACACACACACACACACATTCCAGCCAGCCAGCCAGCCAGCCAGTTCATCGCTTCCCCCTGAGGTGTGAGGTGGGACTAGGGAAGCATGGAGTTATTCACTGTCTGCCTACTTGGTCCTAATAGTCTGGCACAGCATGACTGACGCTGCCCCTCTCAGCCGTGATTGAGTGTATTGATCCTGAGCCGCTGCCGCCGGCGTGCTCCCTGGACGCCAGGCGGGAGGAGACCAACAATCAGAGCCTTCACTGGGGGAAAAAGCCCTCCTCATCTGCCTTAATCATCCGATCGATGATTAGCGCGCCGGCCCACTCATGTCTTTCTCTCGCTGACAAAGACATCTCCTCAGTCTCTGCTTGGCGTTTGTTGTTGTTTTTTTTTTTCCTGATCCGCACTTCCTGCTTTATTTTTCCTTTCATCCTGCTCTGTGTGTCTTTTCTACGTTTGATCGCTGCATCGGCTTGGGTGAAAGCCGAACAGAAATACTCTTCAGCGAAAAGGCCTTCTGCTGACCGTCCATTTTTTTGAGTGAAAGTGGGGGAGACGGGGGAAAGAACTTGATTAGACGGCCAATAGGAGAGATGGATGGAGAAACAGAGGCGGAGGAAGACAAAGACGGGGGGGTGTAATGGAATCTGACAATAGGAACTGTTGAATCACCAGCTGCTTTTTGGGGTTGGGATGCTTCCAATCCTCTTTCCTAGCCCGTCCCTGCTGCCGTCGGTGGCCAATGGTGCACTTCTCCCTCCTTCGTTCAGCGTTGATTGGGCAGCAAATTGCTCCCATCACCTGGCATTAGTCCAAGTCCCACCAGTCAAAGCTTTTAATCTGATCATTATCCTGGTGCTAAGCGGCAGCGCCACAGCTTCTGTTTGCTGGAGCAAGATATTGTGGCTGATTGAGTGAGGCGGATGGCCGTATAGAATTTCAGCTCCATCGCTGTCGAACCGTTTAAAAGTGTGGATTATCAGAACTGGAGCGAGATCGCGTGACCTCTGCCTGTGCACTCTACTTCTCAGGGAGCTCCTCTCCATGTCTCTTGCTCTTTTCCTCCCTTCTTTGTCTCTTCTTTTTTAAAATCAGGTTCCCACTCCTAAAGGTGCCCCGTAAATAGATTACAGTGTCCACGCAGCGGACCAGAACACAATAGAAACAAACAGCGGTGTTATTTTGAATGAAAGGCCTCAGCGACTGCTCAAATCGGTCTGAAGGTGGCAAAAGTAAGCGCCGTTTGTTGTGAAAGCCGCAGACAGACGCAGCTGGAGAAAGACGGGAAGGGAGCATGTGAGAACACTGAAGTGGAGGCTCTTTCTGTGAACCATCCACTTCACATTCTCAAGCAGCCCGCTCATTGAATTTTGTCATATTTCAGTAAAACTTTTCAAGGCCGCCGCTCTCTGCCCACCAGCGTCGAAAAGTTCAGGCGATATCCGTGAAAGGAACACCTCAGCGGGCGCGACGGTTCTTGGAAAGTTTCCTTCCATACAATGCTTCCACTAATGAGCCATTGCATGTTGAGTGCAACAGTCTAGCACATGATTACGGCGGCCCTCCATCGCGCATGAGGAAAATACCAGCCAACGGCTCCCAAGTGCTCATTTCAATTACCGTCTATTAGGAATTCCAGCATCTACTGCCCCCCCCCCGCCCGCCTCCCCTCGCATGCAACCCACTCCTGCTTCCCACCCACTAACCTGCGCGCACTCAATCCGGCAACCCGAATGGGCCAAGAGCCCCGCAAAACATGCCTGCCGTCGAAACAATGCATGATGTAAGTTTGGAGAGCGTTGAGAGGCACTTCAGGCGAGAGAATCAGCCCCGCGCCGTCTCTCGAGATGTAAGGGCGGCGGAGGGTGGAGGGGTTGGGGGGAGGAGGAAGGGAAACAAAATGACTGTTTTTAGAAGATCCACTTCTTCCTGATGAAGCAAACCCCCCCCCCCCCCTCCTTTGTGCGAATGGCTCTTATGGATACAGAGGATAACTAACACTAGAGATGGGTAGTTATTGTTCGAGTGGCATTCTCTAACTTGCAAATAGCCCCTCAAATCTGCGTGGAGGGCTTTTTCTTTAATATGAAACGCTGGAGGGCTCCCTTAAAGTAAATGAAGTAAAGAAATTAGAGGAGACATTTGCTGAGTGTGAGAAGTTAATCCAACACTCGCGGGGAGCGCAAACAAAGGACTTGTGAATCTTTTTGTTTTATGATAATTGAGCATGTATATGCCCAAACAAAGAAGAAGACGAAGTAGCGGGGCAGGCGATGGACAGAAATGGACCCCCCTCGCC
Source organism: Nibea coibor (assembly GCA_023373845.1). NCBI lineage: Eukaryota > Metazoa > Chordata > Actinopteri > Sciaenidae > Nibea > Nibea coibor. Next base: position 5,085,667 of record CM041732.1, on the reverse strand, counting down.
CTCCACCCTGTAAGTGACTAATGCCTGACATCAGTCTCCACTAATACCCCGACCGGCTGTCAGTCTGTTCGGCGTGACACGAGACAACCACCCTGTTGTTTCACCTCCCAATTCCGGAGGAGTTGATGGAGGGGCGTCGATTGTTGTGTTGTTCCCATGACAAACAGGAGGCAGGGGAACCAATTAGTTGCGACGGCTTTTAACATTCGCCTCAAACCAGGAGGAGACGTAGAGGTTTTGCTGGAGTCTGCCAGTGGCTTAATTATAAAGAGGGAATGTTTTCCCAAGGCCGGCGCATGCAGACATATTACTAATTCATTCTCCTGGCTTGAATACATTGAGTTTTGCATGCAGTGTGCTTTTGGACATATTTATTTTGTGCTGACGACCACACACAAACATTCAGGACAGGAAAACCCGATTGGCTTCAGATATTGGCTTCAGTTTTTCCTCTTTACAGTCCTCGTCTCTCCATGGTCGTGTGTGTTTTCTATCAGCCTCACTGTATGCGGAAGGCAGGAAGACCCCCTCAGCTCTCCAATCTGTCACAGGGTCAATGACATTCATTTCAATGATCCATTTCAATTTAATCCAAAGATACTGAAGTATTTACAGGTCTGTGCATGCTGTTACCATGAACCCTGCGTGCATGTCGTGTGTGTATACAAGGGGAATCTGAATTCTGCGCAGCCTCTTCTGTCACTGTTAAGATACAGTCAGTCTGTGATCTGCATTACAGAAAATTTCATTTCTCATTTATGTGCTTATCTTTTCATTTTTGGCCTTTGAAGAGGCGAGCTTCCTCTACCTGTACTGTATTTTGTTTGATTTCCTACATTTCTCAGAAGGCCTTCCCGAGGAGCCCACGGCTAAATTCAAGTTTAAATTACAACCTGTTATTCAGCCCGAAATCAAGATGAAAACTAAACAAAAAGTTAAAACGTGTTACAGAATTTGTCAACCAGCCGAGTCTAAATGTAAAAGTCTTGTTTAATGACCTGTGCACAGCTGAATGACACACTAGGCTTCTTAAATGAAATAAATTCAGCTGACAGACACACCAAACGCCGCAACAAAAGAGCTCTGACATAAAGTCTCACTACTTTCAACATTTTCAGGGCTGTGCATTCAACGTGGAAGTGGCCATCTCCGCAGCTTTACAGTCTGTGGAAACAAAACGAGCGCATTCATTTTGGATGTCAGCCATCGAAACGACTCGATGTTCACTAACGTTTTTTTTTTTTTTTTTTACACCGTCTCAGGATATATTCGGCTCTCCGAGTACCACGAGTGCGACAGACGTTAGAATACAGCAGGCTGATGCTGTTCAGCTACAGACGGCTCACGCAGGAGGAAAGAGCCACTTCTCCTCATTTTACCTCCATGCACCATCTCCCTGTCACAGATGTACAGCAGGCTACATGCTACCTGCACGTGAATTTACTCCGGTAAGGCTGGAGAGGTGGTTCTGAATGGTTGAACAGGTTAAGGATGGCGAAGACAAGGTACGTTGAGGAGATGGTTTAAGAATACGGCCCCAAATAAGGGTGGTGGTAAGAGTGACTGGGTTCTGTTAGCAGATGACTGTGACTCCCAAGTAAAGCCAATTAGTTTTGGTCTGGCAAATAAAGATGCCAAATGAAATCGCTCTGAATTTAAGAGAGCCATTTCCTGCACCCCATACGCGGAAAGGTGGACGTGGTCCTCGTAGTTCTTCAACCAAGTTAGATGAGAGCTGAACGTTTGGATTCAAGAAAGAAGATCAACCAGAGCGTCCACCGGCTGCAGCACAAGGTGAGGACAGGACTGGCTGAGACTTTTAGCTGTATATGAAACCAACACAAACAAATGAAAATGATTTGATGATTTATTTCATTTAAAAAAAGAAGCTATTATAAAAACAAAAATAATCAATAAAAACTGATGATTTCCATCAAAACAAACTAAAAAATCAGGCGTTAGTTGAAGAAATTCAACACATCCGCGTGATTGAATCTCTCGCTCTTTCATTCGCGGCGTTAAAGGATGTCTTTCTTTGCTCACCTCACCAACCTCGCCCGTGTTTTCCACGTCTACAGAAAAAAATAAAACAAGGACACAGCACCAATCAACAATAACAGCCCCGGAAACGTGAAGCGCAGCAGCATTAGCCGCGTCTCGAAGTTTTTCATGCTTTTCTCTCTCCAACAAATAATCTGCCGGGCTGCTGCTGGCTTGTTGGACTTCACTGTGTAAATGGTTCACCACATATGGCAGCTGCAAGCTTTCGGGCCAACTTGTTGAACTTGATGGATAGTGAAAAGGCCTTCGGGCTGCATGCGTTGGCCCTCCCTACCCCATGCTTTCCTTTCCTTTCCTTCTTTTCCGTCTTCGTTCCCTCCTCTCTGACTTACTCTCTGTGCCTATTGATTATCAGAACTTCCCCTCCACACACACAGATATATTACCTCCCCTCCTCAGCGTGTCTCCTCTGCTCTGACTGTTGGAGGTTCTCCAGCGCTCTCCAAACAGGTCTGATCCTTAACAAAGGTGAGGGGCTGGAGCTCTCGTTGTGTTCCAGCACAGCCGAGGTGAACGGAGAGAGGTCTGTGTTCCTGGCACACGATTCCTTCAGCGCGCTGTCACGTCTCTTCAACTCTCCCCCTCTCTGATGTTACCTGACAGGTGAGGGTGTGTGTGTAGGTGTAGGTGTGTGCGTGTGTGTGCGTTGTTTCATGCATTCTGCAGCTGGGGGTGGTGGTGGGGGGGTGACGAGGAGGTGAGGGAGGAGGACAAACAACAGGATATGGATAGGGTCGAATTGGAGGGGGCATGAGGGAAAGGATGCTAGGAAGAAAAGAGGTGGGAGGTAAGTAAGTAGGAGACTAGGGGAGCAGGGTGTATATGTGCATTTTGGATCTACAGTGTGTGTGTGTGTGTATCTGTAAGAATGTGGGCATTTGTGTGTTTATGTGTGTGTGTGTGTCTATCGATTTGTGTGTGTGTGCCATGGACAGGGAGGTTGTGTGATGGCAGTGCCTTCAGGCTCCTCCAGGCGTAAGAATCAGTGAGCAGGTGGAGCGCACCGGCATCGCTGTCTTCTGACGAGTCCCCGCCGTCTCCTGTTTTGTCAGGACCCCTGGAGCGAAGACCGGGGAGTGTTTCTCTGTCTGTGTGTGTGCGTGTTTGTTGACCGGTTGGGATGCACTATGATCATTAGGATTCACAATGGCTTTGACAGCGCTGCTCTGGAGCAGTGGACACAGCATATGCCCAGGGAGACAACTGGTTTGGCTGACTGGTTACCTTACTGGCTGGCTGCTCCGCTAACTGCGTCCACCGCGCTAATAAATTCAGATCCTTTAATTCAAACAGACTTGGCTCTGGACATGAGGCCCCGCTCCGTGTAGCAGACACGTCTGGATTGCATCAGGCAACACCACCAGTCTGAATTATTTGTTTGCTCTCAAAGTTGTGATTAATTTTGCAGCAGTGTTGCTTCACTTCAAGCGATTTCGTGACATGTTGCTGATTTTGTAATGTGAATATTTGGGACCGCTGCAACAAAATGAGGCTTTTCATCCAGATACATAACAAGCGTGTTTCCCCCGCAAGCATCATTTGTTCTTACATGCTTTTGACCGGGGAGGAGCGGTGTGTGTGTGTGACTATCCTAAGTGTGTAAGTGGCTCAGGTGGTAAAGAAAGGACGTCCTAATAATAGCCCCTTGTCTCCACACTGGTCCACAGGCTGTAGCCGTATCGATTCTGCCTCTCCATCTTCTACGTTTGCCCGGCATCGTTATAGACCAGATACCGAGGGTTTAGTTTGGAATCTTGTGCAGGAGCGCAGCAGCGATTTCGCTCTCCGACCTGAGCTGGATAAAGCCGAACGCCCTGGGGGGGAGGCAGCAGTGGTTTTTAATTGTTTGTAGTGTTAGTTGGTCACGCTGGAGGCAAGCTCTCGAGGGACGGGCCTCCAGCCCAGGTCCTGACCCCGCTCCACGCACACAAACACCGATGACAAAATGAACGCGCGGGCTCGCGCGGGCACACCGGAGCAACAAGCGAGCACGCCCGTGCACGGGAGCTCCTGCTCTATAATGAGAAACCCAATTATGGTCGCGCTAATGTGGACAATTCCCCTTTTACAAACTTATTGTGGTAACGCGTGCAACTCAGTGTTCTCCCACACGTGCATGAATCAACAGCGCTGGACGCGTTCATCATCGCGCGTTTTTAACGTTAAGCTACGTGATAAACTGGCTCTGATTTTCTTGCTTAAGTGCCTTTTAATCGTTTGCGAGACTATAATCATCGGTAACAGCGAGAACCTAAATGGGCTCCTCATAAAGAAAATCTAAAATCTTCTCTGCACTTCAGCTTTTTTTTTCCCCTCATCTGGAGGAGCGGTTGTTTTATCCTTTGATCTGCAGTACATTAAAGTAATACTGTGGGTTTGAAAAAACCATTAGATGGCCTTTTGCAGGGCAGCAGGTCTCTTTTAAAAGCACAATGAACCTCTATACAGATCAGGTTAGAAACTTAGTTAAAGGCACAATAACACATGGTCTCAAATTAGTCTTAAATGGTGTTAGCCCTCAAATAAGACCATTGACTCCTGACCTGCGCTGCCGAGGTCCAATTACACCTACGGCTTTTTCCTGTTTTCAACTGTTTGCAGCGAGACGGCGAATTCTCGGATTCAGCCGAGAGTTAAAATATTCACATGCTGTGTCTTTTGTCTTTCTTGCCCGCCTGTCTCACTGTCCGTCATGCTCTCCGCCCGTCTGTCCGTCAGGGTGGCAGGTCTTGTTGAATAGAGAGTGGGTCATCTCCCTGACAGAGCTCAACTGGTAGTTATGGCAGCCTCGCCACGGCTGGCTGGCTCCACACAGTCACCGGGAGACGGGGGATCATCAAGTCTGTCCTCGCGCTCCGCCACACACACACGTACACATCCACGCCGCACGCGCTCGCTCTCATACACACACAACATGCACCTATACTAATAATGGCTAGATAGAGTTGTAAGATCATTATGACAGACACGGATGTATTTGTCCATCTCCTAACCTGGTTTGTGGCTTACAAATTGTCAGTTTTCTGTAGCGCCAGTACAAATTCTGAGAAGGTAGAGCTGAAATGTAAATATATTTTTGCTAAGAAATATCTCTTTATATTTATATTTGGTTTTTGTGCTCATAATTGTATTGATAAAAGGCAAAAGGAAGAAATGTAAGTCTTATTTATTTTCCTTTAGCAACAGTGCGTCCTTTATTTTTATTCTCCAAGCGTTTTTTTTGGGAGGCTGCTAACACTTAGCTAAACCCCCACAGCACTCAGTGTGCACGAGCTGCCGATGACTCACCTGGTGTTGATATAACACAAGCGAAAAAGTAACAGCCACTGGGAATCAGTGCTAAACAAGCGGCAACCTCCGTGGCTGTGAAATGAAGCCAAGTGCCAAAAGCTGCAGTTCCTCAAACGTCCACTTGAGGCTGGTCTCCAGAAGTGAGTCAGTCTCCATAAGTCCCCATGTTAGACGGCAGAAATAAACATGTTTACAGCCTGGTACAAAAAACAGTTTTGGTCTAAGCTAATTTCCCCGTTCATGACAACTGTACTGAGGGTGAATTTATATACAACTCATCTTTAATAAAATTTAAATGTATGTATAATTACATACAGTGGATGCTTTGATCGACAGGTGAGCGCTGTCACAGGTGGTTTGTTTGAGCAACCAGGCTTCATTCAGCTCCTGTTTCATGCAGTCTATGGCTACAGCCAGGTCTATGCTACTAATCTTAGCAAGCTAAGGTTAACTGGTGTCCGCTAGCACAGCTTGCTTGCCACTTTTTGACTGTAATGCAATTTTTAACAACCAAAAGGATCCTTGAAAATGTTGATTGATGACTTTGATTGCTGTTGGCTGATAGTAAATCCCTTAATCTATGTTTGTAGGCTTGTGCACAGCTGCTATATGGGAACTGCATTCCCCAGTGGCCTGATGCTTCCACAAACTTGTCCTCTTTATAAAATATGCACAATAACTGGAGCATTATCATAATTTATATTTCCTTACATAAAAAGTGAAACAAATTCAAAATTCAGTCGGACTTTGATATATTTTGACTGCTCCGAACACGCACTTACCGGCACCAAACACAAAGAAGACAGAGGCATAACACCCCCACCAGTGAACGTCCCAGTTATTCCACAAAGCCAACAGTGTTTTAATCTTCCACGCCACTTAATGTCCCATTTAAATGTTCTGCAGCCTTCAAATATGAATCATGAATATCTGCACCCGGGGGTTGGCCAGCACAGTCTATTAGAATACATCACTACCGTACCAGGGGACCACTTTGTGCATCCCTCTAAAATGTATCATATCTCCACTGTAGAGAGGGAGACATGACTTCATGTGTCTTGTGATGTAAGTATTATTACAATTCATGAAATTCAAACACTTATGGCAGGGCCATTAATTTGAACCATAAGCCGTTGGGGAGAGATTTACAGTGGAGTTAAGGGCGATCACACCATTAAAGGACTTGGGAGGAAGACAGAGAGAGAGAGAGAGAGACTGCGAGAGATAACTGGAACTATAGCAGCAGCTGTTTGAATTTCTTCATGTATAAGTGCAGCAATTAATATTTCTGTTTCGCGCTCTCAGGTCAAATTCGCAAACATTTCCGTCCGAATTAGAGAGGGAATAGTGGAGTTCTGAAGGTTCACCAGTTAAAACATAACCCCTGCCTCCTGCCTTGGCTCCGTCTCAGTCTACATACAAAGTGCTGAATTTTGCATGAGTGCCTGAGCGTATAGCAACTGGAACCCTATAGCGTTGTTTACTGATACTTCCTCGAGGCGCCTCAGTCCGCGCAGCCCATTCTGATAAGAGCGCGAGCAGCTGAGACCCGTCTCCCGTCGGATGCTGTGTGATGGTCTTGTTATACAGCAGAGCATGAAGAAACAACGGGCAGAGGTCAGGACATGCAGACGTACTCCTCGGCTTCAAAATGACCAATCAGGATGTCTGCTCCCAGCCGATGTTGATTTCTCAGATAGTACCGGCACAAATTGACACGTGACTCACAGCAGAAACAGTCTGGATAGTCCTTCATGCTGTAAGTGCAACAAAAGTTATTTCCCTATTCTGAGGAGATCAACGTTAGGATTTTACTGTAAGAACAGATTATGTCCTCCTTCATGACTCATACTGTGCACGTACATTAGCATGTCTAGCTAAAAAACACCTAGAATAAATGCAACTTTTTAAAACTTCTTAGCGTACACATGTTCATTTGTGAGCTTTCAAGTGGATGGTTGATATTTTCTGTGGAAAACAAGGCGAAGTTTCCCACCCACCGTCAGTCAAAGCAGCTATCCTGTTAATTAAACATAACTTTAAGCCTTAATATAATGTGAGCAGGTGAGTTGTATATAAATTGACCCTCAGTACAGTTGTCATGAACGGGGAAATTAGCTATAGAGACCAAAACAGTTTTTTGTACCAGGCTGTAAAAATGTTTATTTCTGCTTTAACATGGGGACTTATGGAGACTGACTCGCTTCTGGAGCCAGCCTCAAGTGCCTTTATTTGATAGGATGGCATGTAGGGAGACAGGAGAGTCTGTAGAGAGGGGATGACACGCAGCAAAGGACACACACTCGGCCATTTGTACATAGGGCACATGCTCTACCCGACGAGCTGCCAGGTTCCACCTGTAGCTTCATATTTAGAAGAAAATCAAAATAAACATATATCACATTATTCCCTTCAGGTTATTTGACTTGACAGGTTGTTGCAGAAACACAAATGGGTTCTTGTTGACCGAGCTGGGCTAACTAATGATTGCAAACATAACGTGAACGGTGAAATCCCACAACCAGAAAAAGAAAATGCACCTTTTTCGAGTTTTAGTTGAACTCAGACTATAATCTTCTCCGAGTGTCTCTGGCTCTGTGTTTGCTATCATTTGTCACATGGCCACAGTGTTATGGGTTCAAACAGAAATGTGCAATGGCTCAGTGCACTCCAACAGCACAGTTTTCCATCTCCGCTCTCCCCTGGCCCAGTTTCATTATCCTCAAGGTATTCAAGGAGTAATGGCTTCTAGGGCCAGAAACCCTGTTGGCCATTTCAAGTTCTTTGCCCAGACCTCCTTAGTTATTGTTCAGGAACTGCGTGTAAGTGTTTGGGAGACAGGACAGAATACTGAAAAGATTTCTACAGCTAACTGCAGCTGCTGACATCCCTCCAATCCCTTTTAAGCTTTACATCTGTACTAAATCAGATTTCAGGAGAAGTAAATGAGCGATCTCTGCGCTATCTTTGATGATTTAAATATTTAAAGACGAAGATTTGAAACTGGCTCGACAGCGGAGGATTTGCTTTGAGCGTAGCCCTGAATCTCACATGCTCCAACCATGCAAGAAATGCATCTAAATATGTTGTTTGCTCCGGCACGTTTCCGTGCCATTGACAACACTTAAGCAATTTAGCGGCGACGCCTCGTGTCAAGTCGGAACGGCTTTGTTTATGCGCTTAAAATTCAGCTTCTCTGTGGTTTTACAGGGGGGAAAGAAGTGTCTATGCATGTAAACAAAGTCTGAGAACCAGGCCGTCTTTTCTCTGAGGAGCTGCCGTAGTGTAACTTCAGCTCCATTGAACATCACCCTTCACTGGGTTTGAGGTATCTGATTGAGTCCATCCATGTGGAGCGCTATTGAATCAAAAGAGTAAACCTCAAGGACATGGTCCACCACACACACATCTCCTGAACGCAGACGGTAAGAAAGAAAATGCACACACACGTATGAACGACACACAGATACAGACACGCTCGATAATGATAATAACGGACGTACGTCAGTTTCTTTTTTAAAGTGTGGAAATGTAAATCTGTAGAACGTGAAGTGAAATAGACATTTTCCTGTCAGAGGCTGTAATGAAGCAGCAGCCAGTGAATCCCAGCATGTGTAATCTGTTCCTCCACAACCCCGGCGAGATGTTTTTCTCATAATTATATTGTTCCTGGTTGTCAGACGTTGATTCACATTAGTGGTGGAAAGGCAAATTCTTACTCAGAGGGAGATTTGTCTCATTTCAAAGAGCCAACAGAGAGAGCTGCAGAGAGCTGCTGAGAGATGGACTGGTCAGCAACAATAACCCTGCACTCACCACTGCAGGAGACAACGCTGGACTACTGTAGACTCGGCTACACCTCTCAAGTGGTTAATTAAATGAGTCCAAGCATAGAGCTACCACACAACGCTTGGTTTACCATAAACAATGTGATTAAAGCGGCCATGGGCCAGCCAGAATGTAGAGTTGGAAAAAAAAATACAGATCACCATGGAGATGTGTGAGAAAAAGAGGTCTGAATACAGACAGGGATGTCATTATTACTTTTTTATTCATTATTTTCATAATGACTGTCATTATGCACAGCCTCTGATTGAATTCCATTTTGCTAGTCAGGTTTGTGGCGAGCGGAATAATTATCACTTAAGTGATATTAAGATTCATGCTAAACATTTTCATGGTCAGAGCCTCTACATATTTGGCAAAAGGACTTAGATTATGAAAGAAAAGATTTTAAAAAAACATGTTTTTCTTTGCTGTGAAATGAGTTCTGAGCGAGGTGAAAAGAGACGGCAGTACTGCAGAGCATCCCGGCTGCCGTTAAACAGACATTATTTCCATATTACACGTCCATTTAACACAAATCTGAATCCATTATTGTTCTGCCTTGATTACTTACCAGCAACACAAGCAGCTTCATTTATTCCATATGCAAAATTTGGTCGTCAGCTTGCATTTATATATATAACGTGATGAAAATAGACGATCGCGTCACATGGAAGCGCAATCATCTGAAATGTAAGAATTGATTAAATCTGTGCAGCGATTAAAACATCTCTTTCTTGCAGTATGGAGGATAATTGTTGTGTTTTTGCCGCGTTCTCATTGGAGAAGCCTCCACGTGGAATCAGATGAAATTTAGACGCGTTAGCATCATCGTTTATAAAAAAAATGGACAGCCTGGTGCCATATGAGGTACCACAATTTTAAATATGTAAGATGAACAGTGAATGTGACTGTATTTTATTATATAAATAATTTGTTAGATCTCCAGCAGCGATATTAAAATGCTGCTTAGGAGCGCTTGAGTAATAATACTTCAAATATATGAAAATATAAATGACAGGAGACACTCGTCCTTCATGATAAGTATTTTTTTTTTACATACTTTTTCTTTTAAACTTTTCCTTGGCTCCACTTCATTCAAATCTGCTGCAAAATTAAGTCAAGCTGCCGTGTGCATCATTTAATATTTGGTGTTTTTGTGGCTCTGTGCGGTCTGGCAGCGTTAGGACCGGCCGAGCGGGGCGCTGGGTCCGCGTTACGTCATCAGCGTTCGTGACTTCATTATATTTGATTGATTTTTTTAAAATCTACTTTTTGTGGCGGACCCCGCCAAAACCCCACAGTCAGATATTAGCATTAACAAAGTAAGGTCTGACATCAGTGTGTAGATTAAAAAACGTTACCTCACAAATAAAAAAATCTATGTAAAGGGGGAAATGAATGAGATTGTATTTTGCTTTGAAATTGATCCTGTGTTATCTGTTGGCTTCTTTTAAGTACAGGTGATCGCTGCCTGCCGACTTGACGCGCACACACACACCGGGAGAGAGAAGAACCACGTTTCCCATCTTCCTGTCTGCTCCTCTCACACAGTATAGCAGGCGGGCCTGCAGCCTACCAATGCGTTCAGTGAGGGGGATTTGGCCGGGCTCTAATCAATCACTGACAGATTACCTCCAAAGCCACTTCCACAGCCATTAAAGCAGGACAAATGCAGAATTGCAACTGAACAAGTTGGAGTTTTTAAGCCAACACCAGGACTTCCTGGTTATTTGTCAAAGTCACTGCCGCTGAGCCGCATGAGTGGCTGCGCGAGAGTGTGGGGCTCAGAGGCAAAGGCGGCCAGGCGCTCGCATTGTGTGCATGTGTGTGTGTGTGTGTCGGGGAGAATGAGTGAGAGAGCAAGAGACAGTAACAGAGTGAGTGAGTTATTGTTAGTGTGTGTTTTTATGCTCTCAGGTGTGTGTGTGTGTGTGTGTGTGTGTGTGTGTGCGCGCGCCGTCGGCTGCGTCGCTCTCGGCCCACTGGAGCTTACAGTAAATCACATTCCCTTTATTGCCAAATTTAGCAGCTTATGCTCAATAGGCTCTGCTCAAATCTACGCCGTGTCCCATCAGGGCGTTAGTCTGGGCTCATAAAAGTGGATTGGCCACACACACACACTCACACACACACACACACACACTATAGCCTCTGAGCAAAGACGACTCATCCTAGTCTTTTTTCCTCTACATTATTTCCCCTCTTCTTTATCTGAGCAACTGGAAACACTGTCTGGGCTTTTCTAATCTCCCCTCTGTCTCCCTCTGGATTTCCTGCTTTGAGATTGTCCCCCATTCACTGGGGCTTTGTTTATATCAGGGTGTATTTGATAGAAGACACTAAGAAATTGGATATCATCATTTTCATAGGCAGTATTACCAGGGGAACACGGTCTATCCTCGACGTATTGTGCACTTTCTAAAGAATGGACACTTTATCCTATAAGCTTTCTTCTTTCAGCCAAATTGATTCTGACGTCGTTACGTCTTGGCAGACATGACGGGTTAAGTGCTGATAATTATTTGGAAGAGATGAATAAAAATATGAAATGTGTCTGGGAGAGGTGACATCAAAGCGGCGGGGGTTTGTTGCATGTTTCTCCCTCTTATACGGCGAATACGGAACGTTCGGAGTCGAGGTTTGATTAGCGTGACATCCTTTGATTGGGCTCTTATTGTGAAAAACCTCTTTTTCTTTTTGCTTGTACTTCATTTAGAGCTGTGATTTCACAAATAACACACGAGGGGGGTGGGGGGGGGGCAAATCTGGTTTGTTTGTCTTTTTCTTTTTTGGTGTGTGTGTGTGTGTGTGTGCGCGCGCACGCAAAGAGAAAAGTGCAGTGGTGAAGTGATGAGGGCCGACACTGAAGTCCGCAGGCACTGGAGTTGAAATTTAGCTGGTCATGTGACTGTGACTCCCCTCCCCCCCCTCCTCCCTCCCTACATCTCCTCCCTCATGACCCCGAAGAGAGAGAAAGGAGGAAAAAAAAAAAAAAAAGACACCCCATACGAACACAGGAGGCGGGATTGTATTTGTAGTTTTGTGTGCATCCTTTTGTGCACTTTGGGTTGTGTGGGTGTCCATGCAGTGTGTGTGTGTGTGTGTGTGTTTCTTAACCCCCCCCCCCCCCTCCCTCCTTCCTCCTATTCAATTAAGAGCTTAAGCTCATTAGTGGCAGACTTACATCATTACCTCTCCAATGGCTAATGAGTTAAAATCTATTTAGATTTATGTTGCCGTTAAAATCTACGCGCACACACACACACACACACACGCTCGCACACACACACACGTATGCAGTTTGCGCCGGTCACAAATCAGAAAACGTGTCATCGAATTAAACCTGAAAGCGTCCCCGTGACTCCACGTAAGATTTTCCATATCAGTGTGGGAGCCTTTTTATAGCAACACTGCATATTCAACACACTTGAATTATACCTTTGGCTTCGGTATGTAAATCAGCGAGCGCGCCGGCTAATGTATCTGCGCGCTATCATGCACTACAAAGGCCTGTTTTCTCTCACTTAAACATTAAAGACGCTAATTTAAGGCCTTTTCTAATTACTAACTAATAATTAGCACCGTAACAAAAAAAGAACAACTTTCTTTTTCCTCTTTTTTTTTTTGATTTTGCAAAGCCATTACGCAGCGATTAGCTGAGTTTTCAATCAATTCTAATTAAGCTAACAAATCCTTGATTGCATTGCGGGCTTGACAAATTTAATGAATTGATAGAAGAAGGGGAAAAACAGACAATTAATGCAAGACAATGGAGAGAACGAGAGAGAGGGAGGGAGGGAGCGCTGATCTCAGGCCTGCAGGAGAATCTTCTGCTCACTGCTGACTCAAGGGCATCATGTTTGCGCGTGCACGTGGGGGGGGGGGGGGCCTTGACCTCGGCGCAGGTTGCACCCTGTGCACGATTTACTCCCCGCCCTCCTCACAACCCCACCTGCAATCCGATTGGACCACCTTAAGGAGGTGCTCGGAGAGGTGGGGGTGATTAGGAAACAATGAACTGACAGTTCCTCCATCTTTGATGTCTTGTTTAAGTCCGCTCTCCCCGCTGATGCTTTGATAACTCGCTAACTGGGACATTTTCATTCTAATTAGGGCTTCAATTGCTAATTCCATATTGCTGCTATAATTATCACTGGGAGATACGCGGGACACTGCGGCGAGATTTCGGGGGCAGACGGCGGAGGCGGGTGTGCAGATTCTTTATTTTTTTATTTTTTTGTTGCCCCCACCCCTTCCTCCGCCAACCTCCATGTTCACTTACACTTCGCCAAGGATCCTAGAATGTCCAAACATCCAAACAGCTTTCTGGGTAATGAACCGGCTCCGCGTCACACCTCAGCACCCCCACCCCCCCCTTCCAAATATTTTTTTTGCGCCACCAAAGAAAAACGAGTGTCTCACCTTTAATCTGTTACTTTGGGCCAAATTCAGCAGAAGTGACTTGTTAAAGTGCACATCTCCTGCAGTGCGGTGGCTCCTCGGCGTGTCCTCATTCTATCCCTGCCTCCTAAACACTCTCCTTCTAATGCCTCCTCTCTCCTCAAACATTTGGACTCACCGTGCAAACCTTGCCATACAAACCAGACGCCCATAATAAGCTTATGGGCAATAATTGGAACTGAAGATTCTTTCTTTTCTTTTTTTTTTTCACTCCCACCGCCCTCCCCTCTTCTCTCTCTCTCTCTCACTCTCCCTTTACCCCCTCTGGGCGCATGCGCAGTCGGCAGCGTACTGGTCAGTGTGAGAAGCAGCTGTTCAGGGCTGGTGAAATTCCAACATGGCAGTGGCTGTGGTCAGTGTTTCCTGCGTTAACTTGGGATGGTTTCAGCAGCTCGCGAGCAGCAACCCGGCTTAACCTCGGCAGCGCGCTCCTCAGCAGAACACCCCCATCCCCGGGATCGATGCGACCCTAACCCCCCCACGTGAGAGGTCGACCTAAAAAAAAAAAAAAAAAAAGAAAAGAAAAAAAAGAAGAGAAAGAAAGAGGAAAAAACAGCAGGTAAGGAGGAGAGGGATAGTCTGGGGATCCGCTGCGTCTGCAATTAGACAGAGTGGTCAGGGCAGACTGTCTCCATCCAGGCTGCGCGTCTGTACCGGAGAGCTGCGCCGTTTGTCGGAATAATGCACGTGCACTTTGTGATTTAAGTTGCGCGGATCGCCGCGTGCGCGTTTGTTTTTTTCTTGACATTGTTTATTTCAATGTGATTTTTATATATTTTTAAAAAAAAATCTACAAGAAGCGCACCTGCGCCACGGCTCCATCGCAGAGAGAGAGAGAGAGAGGCGTGCGTGCATGCGCGCGCCCGTGTGTGTGTGTGTGTGTGTTGGGCTGTGCGGCATACTCTCTCTCGTTATAAGACGGGCTACAAAAACACACAACTTGCACGCACACGGACGCTTTTTTTTTTTTTTTCACCTCCCCTCCCTCCTCCCCTCCTCTCTCCTCTCTCCTCAGCCTCCCTCCAGGCGGCTTGCGGCGGCGATACGGTTACAACAAGTTGCCCAAAACGCGTGCGTGCGTGCGGAGCTCGGCTCCAGTGTCACCGCAGCATGTATTTTTTAAAGGCTCGGGCGTTTTAGGGCGTTATCGAGAGATTTGAACTTGTTATTTGCAGAGCTTTTTTTTTCTGCTGCTACCAGTTGATTTGTGTGTGTGTGTGTGTGTCATCTGGCTCCACTTTCTAATGAGATGCATGTAGGTTAGATGCTTCTCCTATTGAGTTGCTTGAAGGGCCCACCTTTCACACAGCTTGAAATCCGAGCAGAGCTGGACGCAGGGGGAAAAAAAGTGTGTAATGTAAATCCTCGTTTTTGTGTGTGTGTGTGTGTGTTTTTGTTTTTTTGTGAAAGAGGGGGAATCCTTTCCTCTTCCTCTCCTTTTTGAAAACACACATTAATCCCTCTTCCTCTTCCTTGTTCCAGCACGAGATGATCAGCAGCAGCAGCGTCTATGGTAGGTCCAAAAAAACTTCCTACTTTTATTTGATTTTATTTTATTGTTTCTATGGATGTTTCATAAACGCACACGTGAGTTCAGGGGCAGGTGTTTACATCGCTGACACTGTGTGACAGTGTGTGTGTGTGTGTGTGCGTTCACACCTTCACCTGGTTGCTGGAAGTCTGCTGAATCCTTCCAGATTACAGCTGCTTTATTTTCCATCTCGTATTAATACAAGCCTCTGTCACACACACACACACACACACACACTCACACAGAGCTGGTAATTAATATAATGGGTGGGCTACATTTAAATTACACATGTGCAGCAGCTAATGAGATTTTTTTTTTTTTTTTTGACGTGGGAAATCTGCTCCTAAATTTTGTTCTTCAACTTTTTTTTTTAAATAATCAAACCTGCACGTCACGAAGATAGATTGCATGTGTGTGTTTTTTTTTTTTTCGTTTTTACACACACACACGATGCAAAGCGCAGCTTTGCTGTTAAATCACATTAAAATACAAACACGCGTTCACTCGTCGTTTATTGGCACGTTCAGGCCTCAATCAGCGCAAAGTCCAAATGCATATTTATGATCATCAGCCGCACCTGATTTCATATTTACTTCCTGAAGTTCAAGCTGATAATTATTAACATCACGACGTGGGTGAATATTAACAGGAAGCGGCGCTAATGACCACGACTTGCAGCAGAAACACACTCCACCTGGCTCCGTTCGACTTTGGAGAGGGGGGGGGGGGGGGGAAAGAGCCGATTCCTGCGAAGCTGTAAGGAAATGTGTTCCACATTCACGTGGAAGAACAATGCCGGATTGTTGAAAATTTGAAAATAACCATCCCACCTCTCATTGCGAGCGAGCGAGAGGCGGCGGCGGCGGCGGCGGCGGAGGAGGAGGATAGTTTTCTCCTGAATAATCACGCTGGGGGAAAAAAAAAAAAAAAGCCACAAAGTGCTTTCTGTACACGCGCAGGAGCAACTTCCACGATCGCACATTCTTGGTTTTTGTTGCACTTATTAGCGAGGACTCGACCTCTCACCTCTGATCTCTCTCTCTCTCTCTCTCTCTCTCTCCGCTCACTCTCCCTCTCTCACACACACACACATTGTTATTTCCTTCACGTCATGTGCTGTTTCCTCCTCTCTCCTGCTGATGCACTTTCACACACGCGGCATTTTCTACCTTGTGAATCCCTTTTTTGTGTTTTCACAGGTGTGTGCGCGTGCGAGCGTGTGTCGAACTTGCTTCAGGTGTTGTCATCTAAATTTTCCGCACACACACACACACACACACACGCGTTGAACGCCGCGCTTTTTCCGCAGCTTCCTCCCGTCTCTCAGGACAGGTGACGGAGCCTCATTCACTTGTCGGCTCGCTTCACCGCTGTTTTGTGTCACGCAGGAGAAATCCAGGGGTGTGTGTGTGTGTGTGAGCTCGTGCAACACTCGAGGAAGCCCAGGCGAAGCCGTGCGCGTGTGTCGGTTGGGTGTGTAATGTAAATAATGTAGATACTCGGCGGTTTGTTTATTCCTCTAAGTCTATTTGTTTGCTACAGTCGCCGGCTTAAGATCCGTCCCTCTGCATCGGCTGTCTGCGCGTGTTGCAGTGACAGTAGCAATAATCCCCCTCATTATACACATAACATATCGCCTCACATCTCCAGCAGCCCCCCGATACAGCTAATAGGGACAGAGAGAGGAGAGATAATAGGAATAGAAGAGGGGGGAGAAAAAAAAGAGGCAGCTTTACAAACAGGCACCGCTTTGGTCTTGCCTTTATTTATCTAAATACGGACTTTTCCCTCAAATGAATAGAGAGAGCCGATGTGTGCTGCGAGGGTGGCTAAGCTACTCCCAGTGGGGCCGTATAAATAAATTATCCTGACACTTTCTATCAGTCTGTAATGTTTACCATTAAAAGCTGTTTTACCGTCCCGGAGCCACCGGCGTGCGATCTAGCCTGCCCCCCGTGGGACTCCTGCCAGATGTAAGGCGATGTGGGGAAATATTTTTTTACACACACACACACACTCAGAGAGACGTTGGTTAGTCTCCGCTGCGTCCGTATCGGTGGATTTCTCTCCTGTCTGCACGTCCTGACAAAAGGCCCCTCTTCAAACGAGATCCAGCCCAGGGTTGTCATCTTTTAGCAAATATGTTAAGTGTTATCTTTTGTGCTCTGGGCTCGCCGAGCCGATGCCGGACCCCATGGGAGCCCGGCGCATGCAAATAGAACAAATCCCTCTCGGACCTGTCTGTCTGTTTCACTCTCTCCATCTCTCTCTCTTGTCTTCTCATCTCCCCCCCCCCCCCACCCTCCACCACCACCACCACCACCCTCGCTCCCCTCCTTCCCCATCACTCTCTCTTCTCCTCTCCACGTTTGCTCGACAGTGCGTCAGCCTGTCTTGTCTCCTCGCTCTCTCATCTATTTCACTCTTTGTCCACTTATTTCCCCTCCTCTCTCTCTCTCCCTCTCCGTCCCAGAAGGCAGTGCTGGGGCTGTGTGTGTGTCAGCTAACTGTAGCGAGGCTGTTGTGAGTCTTTGTGTGTTTCCCTGCATGCTCGCTGACAGCCCCTCCTCGCCGATCTGAAGTTCCTCTCCCGGAGACGGCAGGCAGCTGTCGGTAGAACGCCGCTCGCCCAAACGCCGTTTTCTCTGTCCGCAGATGAGTGGACGTCAATTCCTTAAAATCCTTGACACCGCGATCCGCTCAATCCTTCTCCTGCACACTTTTTTCCTGAGGTTCTTTAATGGGGGTTTTGGGATTTTGTTGCCTTGCAGGAGGGGGGCTGGAGTAGAGTTGCTGTGACTGACAGTTGCCGGTTGATGGATTTTTTTTTTTTTTCCTTCTGCATGTTGCAGTTGAAGTTTTTTCAAACACACACACACACACGCCCTCACACACTTCAAATTATATTCATCCTGCCCTCACGTCTTTCTCCCAGCGCTGGCTGGTTATTATCCAGTCAGAATCTGATGGGTGTACTTAAGGCGAGGGGGGCATCCACACAAGACTGACTCAGGGGTGGAATAATACTTCCAGCTTAGCGCCGCGGACCCTGCTGTAACCTGTGATGCTCAACGCTGAGATAATGCTTTTATGCATCATGGCAGCACTTGAGAGATCAGGGGTGTGTGTTTTGGATTTGTGATATCATTCAACTTGTGTGTTCAGATGAACCCCGCCCCCCCAAAACCCTGAAAAAGTTCAGAAATGCGGCATTTTAATCAGTTTTTAAGTCACAAATGTGAGTTTTGGTGTAAATAAAAGCAGCTCCGCGCTCAGTCCGCTAACAGCTGCGAACCTTTGGAGCCAAACCTGATCCAAGATCAGTGTCACCGGACTTTTCCGCACCCTCCTAAATTCATTTCCATGTTAATACCAGCATTAAAAACATTATCTCGCTTTCTTTGAACTCCGAAGCCCCTCGAATGTTTGAAGTTTCTTTGGTTTATGTAACGCGCCGTTTTATTTTTTAGGTTTTAATCAAATCAAAGCTGTAGATTTTTTTTTTCCCTCCTACCTTCTTTGCAATCCGCTGAACCCTTTTTCTGAATTTTAAGCAGACCCCCGCTCACCTCCCTTTTACTCTTTACCAGCAATCTCCAGCACCCATGGCCCGGATTCTCTGGCAGATATTAAAACATTCAGCATGTGGAAGCGTTAAATATGCTAAGGACTTATTAAAAGAGAGAGGGAGAGAGAAAATCTAACTTCCACTTTGGAATATTCCGCACCATTAGACCTCAATAGACATGGCGGCGCGCAGCTTATCCTTTACATTGTGCCTTCAAATGAGAAGGCGCCGTTTCTAATTAGGTTATTGCCATGGAAGTCTTAAGTTAAATTGTGCATTGATATGCGGAGACGCTCACCAATCATTTGGCCCCGATGATGGAGGATGCAGACGAGGGCCTTTTTTTTTTTCTTTCTTTCTTTCTTTTTTTTTCTACAAGGGCCAAAGAAAATGACAGCGAGGAGAGACGATGGATCTGACTGTAATCTCTCGCCGCCGCTGCTCTTCTTCTTTCTGGCTCTGGCTGGATGATCTGATTTTGTTAACAGCGAGCCTTGGCTAGATAGCGGCCGTCTGCTACCACCACCGTGCCCTCCCCGCCCAACCCCCACCCTCCACCACCGCCTCCCCCCCCCCCCCCCCCCCCCCCCGTCCGCCCTCCCCGTCTGCAGCTCAGTTTGAACGTCTTGATTAGCGAGGCATCTTCTGCGCGAGCGGCACAACTAAGTCGGGGACACTTTTTGTCGGCGAGGCGGCAAAGGTGTGCATGCGCGTTAATGAACAATAGCTCGTTGGGTGCGAGGGATCGGTGTGCGTGCGTGTGTGCGTGTGTGTGTGTGTGTGTGTTTGAGCTTGGCAGGCTGCCAGGGGATGGACACAAAGGATGTTGAGTGGCTGGGCGTGTGGCACAGCATCACTGAGCCGCCTGTGGCCTCTGGGAGATGGGCACAAACTGGGAGCGAGGGCAAAAAAACAGCCGCTATCGCCACAAAGACTCACGTTTTGTGGCGTCTGCTGGACGGCTGCAGGCAACAAATCACAGTCGCCATCGATTAGGCTGCCGATATTATGTCTGATCAATCATCCGGGATGGGCAGTGTCAAAAATCACAACGTAAAGGAGCAGGAAATGCTCCGGTTTAAGAGAGATCCTGCGTGTCTGTGGTCATGCCTTCAATCAGGGGCTGCAACTTTTTATTATTTATTTTATTATGGATAAATCTGCCAGAATCTTCCCAGAATGCAACCTGCTGTCTTTAAATATCTTATTTCGCCCCACCAACAGCTCCGAAAACCTAAAGATATTCGGTTTACAATCATATAGAGCTGAGCGAATCCTCGTGAAGGTGAAGCTGGAACCCGAGAGTATTTACTATGCTTAAAAAAGTGTGCGCGCCCGGGCCCTGCTGGGGGAAAGAACACGTTTGCATGCTTACCTGTGATTGTGTACATGCATGCATAGCGTGTGAGTGTGTGTGTGCACGTGGGGGCCAAGTCCCTCCCCCCACCCCCAGTGGAAGCAGGCGCAAGAGCATCAGGGTGTTGCTTGTACAACTCTGTTGGCAGGATGGACACATGTGGTAGATAGCTAATGATAGCATGCAGCGTATAATGAGATCCTACTCTCCGTCTGTCTCCCCTACCTGGCATCATGCATTAACCATACAAGAGGAAGAGGAGGCACGCATGGTATTGACTTTTGAGTGGGTGTCTGCTTGTCCGTTGTTGGTTTTGTTTAGCACTCAGAGGTCAGCATGGCTGCAAGCGCCGCACATTTATAACAAGTAATTTTTTTTTTTTTGCGCGTGCGCGCGTGCTTGTTTGTGTGTGTGTGTTTGTTTTTTCGTGGCAGGAGCTCGTTTTTTTTTTTTTTTTAAGCGAGACGAGAATCTCTCCTCATCTGCACCTCTTGAGCTCTGTTAAATGGTGGTAAATTGATTTTGGATGTGTTGCGATGTATACGCTTAACAAGCCAAATGGGTTCAGTTTGCGGGTTAGTTTGTGTGTTCAGAAGATTAATCTATTAATGTATTCCACACACTCGTAATCCGCGGTATGTTGCGCGATGGGTTGATGGAGGGAGGGAGGCGTTGGCAGCGGTCCGTCTTCTTGCCCAGTAACATATATTTATCCTCTTCACTACACAATCCTCCAGGCTGCTCAAATACCCCAGGGGGTCCCAATGACATGCTTACTAATGTGTGCTTTGGAAACGGAGTGCTATTGTATCCCCTAAATCTCACAAAGCACTGTATGATTTGCCCATTGTCGTTAAATCGCTTTGCTTGTGCCAAGTACTTGCATCTCACAGAGGCTTAATGCTTTGAGGGTTTCAGGGACAGCTTCGAGTTCCTCTTTTGTTGATTTCGGGGAAAAGTGCCAAGACTGCTGCGCTGAATATTGTTTTGAGTATGGAGGAGGGAGGGGAAGAAGGGCCATTGCCAAGCGACTCCATTGAGCCCCGTGAATGGGCCATTCATATTTAGGAGAATCACCCAGATGCCATATTGTTGGCTCAACAACGCTAAATATTCTCCAACAAGGATGGGATTGTAACAGGTTTTTGAATTGCGCGAGTGTAGAAAAAGGGACGTTGGGAAATTGGTGGAGAGAAAAAAAAAAAAAACAGTCAACCCTTTAGCTGGAGCTCTGAAAGGGGTGAATAGTACAGAGCAACACAACAGTGACATGATAGTGCTCCGGCTTCGCTGCAAACGTTTTATTTCTACTTCAAGTCATGCAAGAATCGAAGTATTTGTCAAAATGTCCTTCGCGGTGCCGGCAAGTTTTCCTGTTTTTTCCTCATCAAGCATCAGAACCTCTGCACAGGATTTATACAATTATAAAGAAAGTCATACATCTTGGCTTCTTTGTATATATTCTATATATGGTAACAGGTTAGTTTGACACGTGTTAAATATGTTAAATAAAGCTACACATGTAAGCAGCACATATCATTTCCACAGCAGCGTCTAAAATGTATTTTAAGCCTCTTATGGTATTAATTTTGGATATTTATGATTTTAAAATGACATTTAGAAATGTTGATGCTGCATGACACAGTGTCTTAACTGTAGTTTCAGTTTAAATGATCACTTTTGGAGTTTTGAGGCCTCAGGACAGCAGGTGCTGCCGGGTTTGGATCCCATGCCAGCGAGGGGCCGACACCACCCCTCTCCTCACACACACACACTGTTAAAGTCCGTGTGCGCACAAAAACAACCTTGAAATCACTGCCGTGTGCAGCCGAACTCCTGCCCCCCCCCCCCCTCTGCACCGTCAAAGGGGTCTAAGACAGGACTTAACAAAATGTCATTGTGGTCTTTTATGTCATGCATGCACTGAGTATTAATCACGGCTGGATCTGCGCCTGAGAGGCTGATCAAATTTATTGTTTGGCTGCACGGGACAGTAATGGGTGTTTAATTACTCAATAAAAGCCCTTTTATAGATTCCCAGGCCTCCTGTGTGTTGAGCAAATGGTATTGATCTGTCTCCGGGCTGCAACATGATAGCCTGTGAAGGAGAATTAGAGCCGTTAGCCTACTAGCGCTTTCTCATTCATTAGCTGCATTAGCCAGAAGGTGGTTAAGACGTAGCATCATTGTTAATACCAGCGTCTCAGAGGTTTTTGTGTCTGCCGTGTGTTGTAAAGCTCCGTGAACCTCATCTATACAAATATGGATTAGATGAGCTGTGAATATTGACCGCCGTGCAAAGTGTTTCTATAAGAATCTCCAGGAGAGTCGTTTATCTCTGAAACATTTCCGTCAGCGGACGGTGTGTAATCCACGGGACTAAATTTGACAACGCCCTCAGCCGAGGCGTGAGCTGCATTAGTCGGGCTACCATCGAGACGGCGCGTTTAATCCCACCACTTCCCCACCTTCTAATCTGTAATCTGACAGCTCCTCCACCTCCTCCTCTTCCTCCTCAGGGGCCTAAATCTGGATCTCCGTCCTCATGCCCGCGCTGCGGGCTGGAGAGCAACTCTCAAAGGGAGAAAAAGGATGAATGATAATGACATTGAGCCTGGCTGCGTCTCCATATGGTTTCCCATCCATGCACTCATGCTAGAAAACATGTTGATGTTCATGTCCAGGCCTGCACGGTGTCCACTGTATTTTTTTTTCCTCCTTTCCTGCCTAACTGCGTCCGCCTTGTCCCCATTGTTCTTTTATGTTGAGAGCATATTGCTGCTTCTGTGAGCCAGCTTCCACTTCTCTTGATGCACGGCAAAACCACTGCAGTATCTCCCTTGATGTGTCCATATCAAATGAATGTGGTCTATTACAGACGTGGTGGAGTCAGTTGGGTGGCTTTGTGGACGAAAAAGGGCCTGCAAGGGACCATGAAAGAGACATTGTCCAATATAGACCATACAGTTCTTTTGTAGATAAATGGATTTTCATGCTTATCAACTCGGACACTGACATGAGTGAAAACTGTGGAGAATGTGGAATTATTCTCACTCCTCGGCCGTACACATGGACAACTGTAGTTTCAAGTGTGTGTGGTCTTTCATTGTCCTGCTGCAAGGATTTTTTTTATTTGAGTGTATCATTCAATTTGGAAGAATATGGACTGTTAATGCCACAAAAGTGTATCCTTGTGGGAAAATATCAGCCACTAAACTCCCCACATGGACTTAAACTGTATGTGCATATAGTCTGTTAGTTATTAATGTGAACCCTGAGCTTTTAGCTGGACAGTTTTTCTTACTTAATCAAATTTGGGTTTGAGAAGGAGCCATTCGAGCTGTCCTAAATTAGTACATGATAGTATGTAGAGAAAAATTAAATATGTATAGTTATAGAGCTGAGTAGTTAATTGTTTTTATATTAAAATCGTGATTAGAAAGGGTTCAATTTAAAAATGTTTTCACAATTTGAAAGTTGATTTCCGCGGCTAAAATAGTGGCTGTCACAGGTAGCTCAGCTGTAGCTAATTAACTTTCATGTATGTTCATAAAACAACAAGAAAGAAACTTGTGTCTGGTTAATTATTCTCTCTGTATGCCAGTGCGACGATGAAACAGTCTTTTTACTGTTCATAAAAGACCGAGAGAGCTTCGAGAAAAATATCTCTGACGTTGCTTCACGTTAATTTCATACCGTTAGCTAGCAGGTAGCTCTGCAGTTGTCAAATGTGCATGAGAGAAGTGAATTGTTTAAAGGAATTTTCCTTGAAACTTAAACTCATCACATGAAAGTCTTATAATTGAAGCGGTGAAGTAGCTCGAGTGTCAATCTAATGATAACGTCAATAGCACGTTAGCTGCTCAAGCTAACGTTAACGTTAAAGCTAACGTTAACTTGACTAGGAGTTTGTCATTTTTGCCGTAACTTGCCGAACTGAATTCAGATATTTCTAAGTAAGGTCAAGTATTCATTGGATACATAAATAAATGCTAAAATCAGCATTATTTCATGTGATCCTATTAGATTAATAATCACAATTAAATCATAGGTTGTTCAGCCCTGTAAAAGTGTTTTTCACAAACCAAATTTTAAACAATTTTGTCAGTTTTTAATTAATTGTCTGGAATTATTAATTTGGGTCCTGTCCATAGAGGAACATATATCATCATCATCATCCAGAAAAACATAATAAATGAGGCCAAAGTTTTCACCTGACGGCGACAGTATGCGAGTCGAGCATAAACCCCCACAGACGCGAGCCGGCCCAGTTGTTTCATGTTCTAATTCAAAGGACACGTGTACATATATGCAAGCGTGCCCGCACAGACACACATTAAACCCTGTTCACATCCCGCTGCCTGTGGGGCGCGAACGAGAAGCGATGTCTACTCGATGCCGAGCCAGTGATCTAGGTAATCTGCCTGTGCTGTGGGACAGGTCTATTGGTCCACAAATCAATTGGCTTCATGTCCGTGCCATTAGGCTAACATGGCGCTGCTGAGGCGCTGAGAGCGGTAAACAGACTGTTTAATTCCCCTGGACACTGGCCAGGTGGACACTCCTCCTCCTGCTGCTTCCTCCTGATCCCTCCGTTTTATTTTTTTTGTCTCCCCTCCCTCCTCCCCTCGTTCTATCGTCCTCTCACATTGACTCCACTTCAGTCAATGCGGTTATTCTCAGTGGACGAGTGCTTACAGGAATATTGCTTGGAGGGATTGTGTGTGTGTGTGTAAAGAGGAGAGATTTTGGCCAATGAACCCTTGCTGTGCTCTGTCCTCCAGTACTGTGTCTATACTGAGTAAGTGATCCCTTGGGATGCAGTACACACATCCAGCATCCCTCCCTATCTCTCTCTCTCTGTTTCTCTGTCTGTGTCTCTCTCCCTCTTCCTCTCTCTGTTTGTCTCGGTCTTTGTTTCTCTCTTAGCGGATCTGTTTCCCATTCTGTTTCTGTCTCCGTCTGTCTTCCTCTTTATACATTTCCTCCATCCTCCCTCCTCCTCCCTCCCCTCTACCGTTTCTTCCTCCTACCTCCAGACAGAGGCAGCAAACAAGTACAGTAATACGAGGGGGGCTGCATCAGAAAAATGCAGATTTGGAAGTTTCCCTCTTTTTGCACGGCTACACCAAATAAAACTCCGTCCTCTCGCTCAGACGTGCTTCCCGTCCCCCCCGTATGGACGCGACTAATGACTTAGCTTGTATAACGTCGGCGGCTCAGTTTGTCCGCTTCGCCGTGCGTCCTGTCTTTGTGCTACAGTATGGTAATTGAGCCGCCGTGTCTTGACAGATGAGCGTCGTTGGCAGTATCACTGTTGTGCGTCTCATTTCCTGCGCGCTGTTGCCGATTGACTGATAAGATAAGAGGCCCGTAGCCACGTCCGAGAGCCCCCGCCCCCCCGACGCACCTGATGAACAGCTGAAGGCGTGATTAAGCCGCGGGAAGCGGTCTTTGCTCGGGTCCAAACACGTCCACTCGAGCAAACACAGGACGTGTTGGCATTATTTGACAGTTAGGAATGACACCGTATAGAAATGTGTGCTGTGGTTTCAGATTTGCCTGTAGGGCCTGAACCGTTTTACTGTTGCTAGGAGACGCCGAAACCCTCGGACACATCTGGTCAGCTGTTAGTACAAGTTGTTGACAAGGGCCGGAGCATCCGCAACAGCGTGATATTGTTTACAAAATGAAGCCATCCATAATCAGTTTTCCAAGGCGCGCGATGTCTTCGTTTAAAGATTTTTAAGGTCATTAAAGATCCACTCCAGGAATGAAAATATCACAGGCTGAATTTCTTCCTCGGCCTTGACTCATCTCCCTCCTGGGACCTGAATGGTGGAATGACATTCATCTTCCAACAGGACGGCGGAGTCACTCCTTATCTTATGTCACAGCTCATCTCTTCAATAAATACTTCATGTCCTCTTCTCCCTGCCGGATCGCATCCTTCTCTCTCTTCGTCCACGTCTCCACCTGATCATATTCCCGTCTATTATATATAGAACAGACTCTCTGGCTCGTGCGCAGACCAACTGCAACATTTTCATCCCTGAATTGCGCGATGAAAGCGGCACAAGAGTATCAGTAGCGCCGGCTCCCGTCTTATCTGAATAGGAAATGTTTCAGTTCCCAAAATTGGAGCGCGCTCTTTTCGAGATACAGCACTTTGGTTTTCCTCCAGATGACAAACAAGCACAGATCCTGTGTTAGCCCGAGGGCTGGAGCTGCGCCCCACAGTAATAAAGCTGTAATTATTTATTTAGTAAGAGTGAAAACAAGACTTTCTAACTGCTGCCGCTGTGAGAAATATTGCACGGAAAATATGTGAAAGTGCATTAAGTTGCCAACAGACACACGCACAAACATGCACATCCACACTGTTATCAAGGTCCTGGTCTTTCTCACTCCAGATCAGGCAGAACTGGAGGGAGAATGCAGAACAGTGAACAGAGGTATTAAATCTCATTTTCTGTTTGCTTCTGTGGCTTCGAGTGAAGATGCTCGGCAGGAAGTTGCTGCTCACGAGGTTACATCGTGTCAATCCATATGTTTGGACGTCCCCGAGTGTAATGTGCTTCGTCACGTGTCGACAGCTACTGTACGTATGTTAGCTCCTTCGGCCAACAGCAGCAAACTCCTAACAGGTCGCATTTCAAGTTCAGCACTGGCTGGAATGTCCAGATCTTAATCCAACATTTGACATTTTTGGCGGCAGTACTGTAACGCGGCCTCCGTCGTGACATCTGAGAATGTTAAACCAAAAGACCAAAAAGTTTAAAACGCTGCTCTCTGCACCTGAAACCTTTTGTAGAGCAAACAATTCATCAGAAACGATGATGGCACTCCAAAGCAACCCAATCCTGAAATAAGTGAAGATGACTTAATATAGCATGGCTCTACTTTTGTTTTCTCGAGATCTCAAATGAATTCTGTCGTTATCTGGTTGGGGAAAAAAGTTTAGTTATCTCGAGAGCTCAAGAAAATGATCTCGATACAACTTTAGTCTTTAAATTTCTATCGCATGATCTAAGAAAATACTCCAGTTTGATGGTGAACGGTATTAAAGAATTATTATTATTCTTGTCATCGTTTATAATTACCCTAAAGGAATGAAAAAAGAGAGGTTGAACAAACACTTGACAAAATATGATATCCCATATCTTTTAAATAACACAAATACCAATGCCTTTATTCTGCCCCCCTAATACATACAGGGCATAAACATTATTATATAGACCTGTCACCCTCTCGACACATAAACAGCACATCCAGCCTTTATTGTTATTAATAATCCCTATGTGACAAATTGTGTGCCACTTTCAGGCGTAGCCACCCTGAACCTCTGAGTCTGGGCGTCAGCTGAGCCTAAGTGTCCTCGACAGCGGCACGCCGAGCACGCAGCTCTATCTGCCTCATAAGTAAATACTGTATGTTTCCTTTTATTACCTCACAAGCGCGGCTGATAGAATCTGCCAGCGGTGGTTGTCATCCGAAGCCCCGTGAAATCGGCGGCCGGCGGATGAAAACCCGAGGAGCCGGCGAGCTACGCGGCGCAGAGCCTACCGCCGTGTTCATCGCCTGTGAATGTGATTACAGCTATTGATCGATAGACAATGACACGATGCTGCTGGATGTCACCTGAGGAGAGAGTGTGTGTTTGTGTGTGTGGGTGACTGAGGAAAAACAAGGCGCACAGAAAGAAACAGAGTGTGTACGTGCGTCCATATGTTGGTGCGTGCCGGTCCATATGCTGGCGTCCGTGCACGTGTGCCTTGTGTGTGTGTGTACGCGTGCATTTAAACCCAGATCCAGTGCGGTAATGTGAGATCAGACGTAGCCTGTTAGCTGGAGCCTTACATCTGCTGTCAGCCACTCGCTCTAACTCTGTTAAGGACGTTATTGATTGCTCATTATTACCTCGTTCCCTGAAAGATGAGCGTCCCCTATGATCACATTAAATCTCTCCTCTGTCCAATTCTCCCGAGATGCCTTCTGCTCATCGGTGCCCATCAAATTTCTCCTCCGAGATCTGATATCAAGCAGCCTGACGTGTTTTATTGCCTCTGGTTCAATCGTGTTTGATTTACTCCAAATAACTGTCTTTTTTCTTCTTCTTCTTCTTTTTTTTTGAACGGACGCGGTTCGGCTAATTGAAGTCTTTAGTCTGTGTAATGGAAATCAGCAAACACGGATGAGCAACATTTGAAATTATGATTTGTTTTCTTTTTATTAGACGCTTCAGGTTTTCATGTTAACTTTGTGATCCGTGTTTATTGACTTGATAGGAAACAAGCGGAGCTGACAAGAGAGCCATAATATGTACTTTAGTTTTCAGAGCGAGGCTATTTTTATTCAAAAAGGAGGGGGGGGGTCTTCAAGCTATCGTGTCAGACTTACAGTCTCATTGAAATCCGACAAATTTTGCCTTTGAGTTTGCCCCCCTCCCCGCCTTTAAAGCGCCCTGCCCTCTCCCCTGCCTCACGTTGTCATTTTCGCTGACGATAAGCAGTTGTTGAAGGTGTCACGCGTCCGCCAGCCCCTGTAAAGTTTGGGACCGCTGAAATCCAGCCCTTCAGCGTGAGAGAGAGAGAGAGAGGCCATCTCATCGGCCCCCTCCCACCCACCCCCCCCCCCATGAATAATGCAGAGCTATCGACTGTGTCAGTTGAGCGCGAGGAGACGCGGCGGCAGCCAGCTTGATATTCAGCGGCTGGAGCTGACTGGATGCCCTCACTTTGAGACAAACTGCTGGCAGACTGCTCTGACTCCAGCAGACAGGACCTGAATCTGCTCGTACGAGATGAACCACCGCTGTGTGTTGGCGTGGAGGCGCGGTCTCTGTCTCTGCGCGCCGAGCACACACGCGTTCACAAATATTTGCGGTTGATACCGCGCCGCATCCTCGGCTGTGTAGTTTGTATACATACATGTGCAGCGAGTGTGTGTGTGCGAGCGTCCTCCAGCCGGCAGCCTGCAGAGAGCTCTAGTGAGAATCTCCTGCCCCCTCGACACGACCAGTTCAGTCTCAATGCCACCGATCGATGGGCGTATTGATCGGCTGTTTGACTGTTTAGACAACCTGTGTGAATTCCAGCATAATGCGAGCCACAGTGGATTTAAAGACGAGCACGCGAGGACTCACCGCACGGCCCCGAAACGTGCGCGCGTCGCCGTCGCGCCGGAGCTCCTCTAACACCTCCAGATGTACGAGAGAGCAAGCAGCTGGAGGACGGCCCGCTGTGGCCTCCCGATGACTCAGCGTGGGCCGGAGCTCGTGGCTCGGTTGAGTTTGAATCCAACTCTGTGACCTTAAGCGACATGTCCTCCTGTTCCCCTCTCACCTATCCTGTCAGTCGCCGCTACGTCCTGTATACCGCTCTGTCACACGAAGCCAAAGGTGACACTTAGATAAAGTTACTTCCAAACTCAATTTTTAACAGGAATATTCCATTTTAAATACATAAACGATGACCTTTAACCTCGCCCTCCCTCCTGATTTCATTCCACGCGGGACATTAAAGCTAAAAAGGCCAAAAAGAATGTGTGTGTGTGTGTGTGTGTGTTTTTTTCCTGTTTATTGGGACGCAGCGAGAGAAGGCGTGAGTTGGCAGATCTTGCCAGAATCTATACGAAGTGCGCAGGATTTGACACTTCAAACATGCACGGTGAAGGATTCTGCGAGTTCACAGGCTGGGGGTAGAGGTTATCCCAGCCAGGGCCTCTTCAGTAATCCACACACACCCCACAGGCGCATGCACACACACACACACACGCGCGCACACATCCTCTCGCACGTGCTCTTCTCGCGGCGGGCGTTAATCTCCACCAACTGCTGCTGAACTCTAATCTCGCTCACTTGCCAAGTGTTTCGTACACTGCAAAAACTCACATTAAAGAGTCATTTAACTTAGCGGAAAGCTTTTTTTTTTCTTATACGATCCTCGGTGATGAAATGACAGTTTAAAATATGATTTTATTAGTCTAAGTAGGGAGATTTGTCTCGTTTCGAGACATTTTTTTAAATAAGTCGAGCGGTTTCTCAACTCTTTGGCTCGGTTCTGGAATTAATTTGATGATATATGACTTAAAAGAATTTCATTTAAATTGGGAAAGTTGTTAAAATTGACAGTTTTTGCAGTGTAGTTAGTATTTGGCACTGAGCTGGCCTGCTGTTGTCAGAAGCAGCAAACTATGGAGCCGTGGTCCAGTCTACTGTCTGACTGAGTGCAACCCCCCCCCCCCACCCCTCTTACACACACACTCACACACACCCCTTCCCTACTCCTTCCAATCCACCCACACACACACACACACACTGAGACATACACAGCCCTGTGCAGACAGACATAATGCATCCACAGATGGTGACACTCCGGCAGTCACTCCTAGGCTGTCTGTCTACGTGCCAGCGATGATAACGCACGCACACACTCACACACACACACACAGACATATGCGCGCACACACACAGCCTGGCGGCAACAAACACGGTGATGCATCATTGAGCATCGGCTGGTTTTTCTCTAACTGCTGAGGGGAAATCAGTGTGGTGTTAAGTAACCATTCATGTGGAGCCGAGACCACACACAAACAAACATCGCACCTACACTTCTAAAAATATATTTACCTCGGCGGAAAAATATAATAAGACGGAACAAAATGAAAGTTCCCTCACAGGCGCGACTTGTATCTGGATGTTATTGACTACCAAGTGGGATCATTGATATGTTAATACACTCACAGTATCACTATTTAATTCCCATGACAAATATCGCTTGTGCGCTTTCAAACTCTTACTTGGATTGTGATATATTCATTTGTTGATGCACTGTTAATGTTTCCACTCTGGACCGGAGTGTGCTGTGTAGGTAATCGCCCACTCTGGGGCTGTGGCGGCGCCGCTGTTTGTGATGTAGATCTTTCCTGAGGATTGTATTTGAATAATGAGGGAGGCTGGAGCGGTTCTCTTGTGCAGAGTGTCTCGGCGCTGCCGCAGCAAATGACCTCTGAATAGTTGTTTTGGATTAGCCATCAAAGTCTTCTCTCGAAGTGGCCAATAGATAGGTACTTCCAGAAATGAGTCACTTGAAAATGATCATCGCCGCCGTTGCCGTATAAGATAATGGATAACCATTACACTCCATTTTCCCCAGCTCCTCACCCACACAACGCCTGCTCTTGAAATATGATGCATCCACTGTGCTTAGTGAGCACTTAATGTCCAAAAGCACCGTGTTTGTTGAGATTTACAACTGCGCCGGCGGGAGGGGGGCAGAAGAAAGAGTGCGTCGTCGGCGTATAATGTTGTTCACTCAATAATTATCTCATTTTATTTACGAAGACAGACAGCTTTAGACGAGGTTAGAGGCTTCCTCTCTATTATCTCCACCTGACACCCCGCTCTGCTGCGCCACCCTCCTCCCCTCCCCCCCTCCCAGCCTGGCCCTAAATGACGTCCTTCATGTCGAGGACTTTCCAAAGTTTCCATCGAGGAGGAAGGCGCGGGGCGGGCGGGCGGGGTGGGAGAACGTCCTCGCCGCTGCTCGTATGGAGGGGAGCGTTGGGGGGGGGTTCCACCACAGCTCTCTTTGCATTGGGAGCAGGATCGATGTCATTTCTAAAAGGATTAGGCCTCCTCTCAGAAATCTATTTTAATTACTGAACACACAGGTAAACAAAGTGCCGGTGGTTCGCAGGTATGGATCCGGGCGTCAGAGGAGTATTGATAGCACGTGGCCCCGTGTTAACCTCAGGGCCACTCTGAGAGAGCCCCTCAGGTGGAAGCACGTCGGCGGCAGCCTGTTTGGGGAGAACACAGATGTTCCAGCTGTGGCGTGACAAACACAGCAGGTATGGACAGTGGAGCTTTGATTGACGGCTGAGCGGGAGGAAGCGTTACATTACTTTAGCGTCAGACACTTCAGACTGTGTCGTCATACGAGCTGAGAATGGTAGCACCCTCTGCTGAGGCATACTTCAGTTATTAGGGTCTAATTATTTATTAAACATTAATTATAGTACGCCTTATTCATTGTTAATAAATAAAGGTTCATTAGTGCTTCATACATCTGCATTATGAGATCACAGTTTAATGAACTAAGTTAATAAAACCATCAATGACAAGTCATAAACATTCAATCAAGAATGACTCATTAGTTTTCTCATAAGTTAGTAATACTTTAATGTTAACGGATCATTATATGAATGAAGATTTACTAACTACTTATAAACTATAATAAGGATGTGAATGCTTTATAAAGATAACAAATGTTTTCTTAATAATTATAGAACTGTAATATGATTTAATAAATTATTTAAAAACTTATTCTATGTCTAACAATTTATAATCTTGAATAAAGTCACTTGAATGAATTGTTTATTGAGGTTTACAGATCAGTGATAATAATGGCTTATGATTTATGATTTAAATAGTAATAATAATGTTTAATTTATAAGGCCATTAGTATCAACTTATAACCTTTTAATAATGTCTGAATTAGTATGCTCATATGTTGTTACTAATATCTTTATTCAGTTAATAAAGGGCTTACAATAACTCTGAATAAAGCATGCCTTACTGGGAGTTTATAAGTCGTCAACAGCGGTGAAGAGATAATAAATGATTTCATGTTCACAGATTCAAAAGAAGAATTATTCATTTAATAAAGAAGTTGTTCAGCTTAATAATGTCTGAATAAGTAGCAGTTTAATGTTATTAATGCCTTCTATTATTATATATTCAGTCAATAGTTTGTTAATTTGCTTATAATGCAGATACAAGATTATGAACTTGATAATCACATTAGTGACTTATGACCCCTTTATAAAGCATCGAGGCTGAAGTTGTTTATTAATCTATTAATAAGAATAATGTCTGGCTGCAGTTTATATATATATATATATATATATATATATATATATATATATATATATATATATATATATATATATATATATTTAAATATTATTCACAGGTTTGTCCTGATTTAATTCAATGAAAATGAAACATGAAGTCAGTGATCACTTACCGTGAGACAGATGTGTCCTTCCTGTGTGTGTGTGTGTGTGTGTGTGTGTTCTCCTGACACAGTGGCGGTGTGAGTCTTTACAGATGTTTTGTTCAGCAGATAAAAAATAATGTGTTTGCCTCAGCGGGCCTGATGTTTCTCTGCGTGTTTGTGTGTCCTGCATGCGTCTGCCTTCCTTCTCTGTTTGTGTGACCACGCTTGTCTGAGTGTGTGTGTGTGTGTGTGTGTGTGTGTGTGTGTGTGCAGGGCTGTCTTTGAGAAAGGAACCCCGCATCGAGCCGGGTGATTAGGCACGCTGCGCTAGTCACAGGAAATGGAGTAGCTGACGGACAGGCCGAGTGCATTATAGATGAATGCCATGCGTTAGCGGCTCCAAGCCCCCGCCGAATATCTCTCAATTTCCTCTCTGAATGACAAAAGAAGCCACGCACAATTTCCTTGATCCGGAGCATTTGTTTAACTGCGCCCTACCCATTTAACCCACCCATTCAATAGTCTGTCTAGTAAAAGGAAATTTAGACAGTGTCAATTTATACAGCAAGGAAGATCTGATACTGGCAGGCAGGGGCGACGATGATACGCCTCTGGAATTTAGTGAGAGATTTATGGCGGTTTAGTCTGATTTCTCCTGCGAGCTAAATTTAGAGTCATCATTAAATAAACCCTAATATTTTTTAAAGCTTCATCATTCTCATCCCACAAAGACACGCCGGTTTCAAAGTTTGCTGCTGCTGGAAAACTTCTCACGGGGTCAAAGATCGCAGATTACAATGAATATTTGATTTTTTATTCTTTTTTTTTTTTTTTTTTTTAAAGATGCCGTCATTTGTCAAATATCCTTATGCCGCGCCTCCAAGCTGTCATCTTTACAGCGGTCCCCCCTCCCTCCTCGCCCCTTTACTGTCTTTGAGTTAGTGACAGCTCATCTCTGCCGGTCACTGCTCGCCGTCTAGACTTTGAACTCGCTCTGTTTACTCCCTCATCCGTTGTTGTTGTTGTTGTTGTTTGTTGCTCGGCGTTGTAAACGGCGAAGCCGCGCCGGCTGAGCTCGGAGAGAGGCGCCTTCAAAGACACCCGGGATTCGGGCTTGTTGGTTATTTTCAGAGGAGAAGTCGACTCGGGGAACAGTTTTGTTGTCTGTCAGCGGGGACGGGCGAGAGATTTAGTTGTTCTCTTAACACACATTTGTCTTTTTCTGTATTCATTTTGTGTGACTCGAAAAAAAAAAAGAAAGAAAGAAGCTTTTTGTCTCTTCAGAGGAAAAGATGAATTCACCAACGCAGGGTTTTGATGGCTGCCTGTGTGTGTGTGTGTGCACGCGCGCATATGCGCGTGACACCAGCTCATGACTAATTTCATAATTAATTGCCTTTTGGAGGACCTAATCACATTATTTGACTCTCTACTGTAGGTTGTGTGCCAATACAGCGTAGCCCGTGGCTTAGTCACAGTGTGCTGGACTCATTAACAAGGTGGTCCGGAGGTTGTCAGACACACACACGCGCACACACAGACACACACGCGCCGACACGCATGCTCATAAAACAATAGCTACATACGCAGCACATCCAGCTTTTTTCTTTTTTTGCGCTCCTACATGCAGCGATTTAGAGGTTAAAAGATGCCCTCTGGTGTATTTGATAAGGATTTGAATAACTGGCTGGTTAGATTTCCCCGGTGGTGTGTGAAAACAGGTCTCTCCTGATGAAGTTATCGCTTGTCACGCGGCTCCTCCTCCTCCCACACTCAGCCGGAGACAGATTTCTATGAAAATGTGACATGATAGTTTGTTTTTTAGAGGTCTCCGGCGCTCGCGCTTGTCTCGCCTCGGACTGCACGCGCGCGTGTGTTTGTATGTGCTGGCATGTTGGTGTTGACATGTGTGCCGGCATCTCTTTTTCCGCGCACACACACACACACGGCTTAATTATGACGTTACCAAAATGGGCAGTTTGCTCTGACACCCCGCTTGCAGAATCACACAGCGGACAGACTTAAAAGAGCTCATTAGCTCTCTCTAAAGAGCTGTTTACTGCACATACACACACGCACGGTAATAGGCAGCTCTGTTGATGCAGATGGACGCCGAGTGTAATGAGAATGATTAGGCTTCTCTATGTGGAGGCTGGAGGAGGGAGGAAGAAGGGGGGAGGAGGGGAGCTCTGGCAGACTTGATGCTTCAGAAGGTGGAGAAGATTTCTGTTGGATGTTGTTTCAGCTGAGTGCACGATCTCTCTCTCTCTCCCTCTCTCCCTCTCTCTGCAACACAAACACACACCCTCTTTGCTTTTTAACTCAAACACGTTGCTGCATGTGTCCATCCAAATGCTTTGCAAATCTCCCCCAGGCCTTAACACACACACAAAAAAAGAAAAACCCTTGAAAGATTGTGGAGGAAATCAAATAAGTGGATATGCTGCAAGGCTCGCAGCGCCACCGAGGTGCTATAATCAGAAAATAAAAGAGGGAATGAATGGGAGGAATTCAGTTACTCTTTAGGAACATTTGGATTTTAACTGCATGGACTAAACACGTAACCCTGATGAGGGCCAAAACATTCATTTCAACAGCACAGCTCGGGCAAATTGGGCTCCTCGAGTATCAGAATTCTTTTCATATTTGAAATATGTTTTTTTTTTTCCCCCCCTGCTTTGACAATGAATTCAAGGGCTTTTCACTGACTCTCAAGGTCTTTCAAAGTGAGTAAAGGAGTGTGGTAAGTCAGACTACCTTGAATGTTTTTCCTAGTTGACCCCGCTCATCCTGCACCACCACATTAAGTGACTTTGCTTTGCTCATTGCCCTTGGTTTACATCACATTGAATTAGAGGGTACACACTGAATGATTCCAAAGTCAATCCTCCTCCATCTCTTTCATATGTTTTGGAGAAGGAGCAGCGAGTTCAAAGCGCTCAGTTCAAAGCGTCCGTCCTCATTTGAATAACGTAGAGTAATCGCTATTACCTTATTTAAATAGTGCAAGTTATCATTTGGCCTTCATTTGCATTGCTGGGGTAATCACTGCGTCTCTGCATTAACCTCATTATAGAAGAGATGAAAGCCCTGATGGAGCCTGACACACTCTTTTATATATGTTATCTTTATTAATGACGGAATTAGAAAGATTCATGTTTCTTTAAATGGAGGACATATCGGAGTTTGATGGAGTGTCAAACTATGCGGGGAGATTCGTAAGGCGTGTTTTATTTTGCTCCTCTCCGTCCAGAGCTTGCTTCCTTCGTCCTCCATCCCAGCGCTGGAGAGTCAAAGCACAGCACTGACACTCCAAATGAAGCCCAAACGGGCCACATTCATCACGACGGTGCAGAGAATCCATCTGAACGTCGCGAGGGCCTCACTTGTTTGCCGCAAAGTGCAGCTGTTTGTGCTCACTTTGTGTGAAATCAGCCGACATTTGTCTCGAAAGAAAGTCAAAACTCTCGGCTGATTGCGTGTCAGCGAGGACGGCAGACAAAAATCACCTCACTGCACTGACAGATTTACAAAAAAATGAGCTCAATCTCATGCTACAGGAAGAGAAACACCCTGAAGATTGAAGAGTGTTTTAAGTTAACGGTCACTGAGATTGAGATGAATCCTAAAAAAATCTGAACTAGGTTTTGAGTCAGTTTTGTCTGTTTTTATCATTTCATATTTGTACTTTTACTATTGTAGAATATCATAATATCAATATTTTAAACTCAATCAATGTTTATTTTGGGTGAGGCTCTTTTAATTTAGCGGTTGCAGTTGATGCAAACATAAGATGCCATGTCCATGTTAAATATGCATGAGCGTCATCGTTTTTATACATATCCACCCTCTGTGGTTATACTGCATCTTCACCACTTCGCCCCACAAGTCTGTCAGGTCTGCACTATAAAAACAGGACCTAGACACTGTGCATGGTGGCTGAAGACATGGCTGGATGTGGCTCCGGAGCCACGTGCCTTCCACTCTCTCCTCGGCTATATATAGATTTGTTTTCTATTTTCTATTAATGCTGAAGACTTAATGTCGAAATAATCGAGATTCCATGTGCTCTGCCAAACCAGCGTTTTGCCTCTCTGGCTGCAGATCAAACACGTTGCTCGAGAATAGAATCCTGAGAACTTTAAAAGCTCTTAAAAATGTCTGATTTACTGTGTTTTCATGACACGGTTCAACAGGTCAATAATGATATCACTTATTTATGAATCCTTTTTTTGTCCGTACTGTGTTTGGATTATATAGTATTAGGGGATAACACGATGAAAGTGTGCCTGCCAGTTACTGGATGAAAAGACAAACAACCTCCTCTTTGGATCCTTGTAATCTCTTATTATTGATTTAATATTTAAAAAAAGGGACGTAACAATAATGTATGCAAACCAGGCTGCCTGTGAAGGATCGCTGTGAAGCCTGTATTTGGCCCAACGCCTCATTTTCTCTTATTTTGTCTAGTTTTCCAGACTTGTAATTTTCTCCTTGAAATACTGCCCTTTTATAGCGCTGCTTCCTCTTAATATATTCTCAATATTAAAGGAGCCTCCCAGCTAATACAAAACTTTCCCCCCGCTCAGCTCTTTGTCTGAGGCGTTCCCTGCTCGCTACACCGGGAGGGTGACAGGCTTGCCAGCCCCTGCTAGACTCCCCTCGGCTAAAATGTTGTAAATTAACACAATTAGCAGATCGCCATTCTGCTAATTAGCCACTGGCGTCTGCCGAGAGATGGCTAGAGAGGAGAATCAGAGAGGAAATAGGAGTCTGGGGATTCCCCCCTCCCTTCCCTGTGTTGTTACCAAACAAACACTGGGCCTCAGAAAAGAGAGCAAGAGAGTGTGAACGTCTATGTGTTTGTGCCTGCGTGCTTTTTTTTGTGTGTGTGTGTGTATGTCTGTGTTTGCAGTAGCATAAATGGATGGGTGGAAGGGAAGATTTGCTCCTCCGTGAATGGATTTTATTGTGCCTGCCTGCTCGACTCGCGCAAGCACAAAAACACACACATAAACCAATTCTGAAGCAGGCATTGCTCACTAGACCCCCAACTGTGGATCTCTACATGCAACCGCTGCCAGTCAATAAGTCGGAGGAAGCAGCCTAAATGACACCGATATTATCCTTTATTTGTGTGCACTAAGTCAAATCAAACGGGGTTCAATCTGCCGTGCGGCTGCTGTGATTGCGCCCCGTCCAGCCTTTGATAGCGCCACGGCTTTGATAGTGAGACAACGATGGAGTCGCTGTGTGACTGTCAGTGTTTGCAGATGGCATTGGCTGGGATTAAAGGAAACAGTGGCTCTCCAGCCTCCCGAGGCAATAAAGGGGAGAGCCAGGTGAGTGTGTCTGAGATGAGATGGGAGCAAGGGGAGGGAGGAGAAGGGGAGGGGAGGGAGGCGAAGCAGGCACAGAGGGAGTAAATAAGAGGAGGGCTGGCCGCGAAGAAAGAGCAGAAAGGGAATGAAAAGGAGAGATATATATCGAAATAGATGGAGTCTGAATAAAAGGAGGAGAGAAATAAAGAAGGATCTAGCAGGAGGGGAGGTGGAAAATGGACGACAAAAAAAAGCAAAGAGGAGAGACTGGGAGGAAAGACAAGGCGGCAGGGAGGCATAAAGAAGAGAGGCAGACAGAAAGGTAAAGAGAACGCAGAGAGCGAGGTCAAGGTGGAGCTGTGCAGACAGGAACTAAGCTTGAGACACAATGTGTTGTAATTCATTGCTCGCTACAGCTACTGTGTGCGTGCCTGCGTGTTTGTCCGTCTGGGTCAGTGGATGTGAGCGCGTGCGTGTTCGCGTGCACGTCAGCACGCCTGAGTGCAGGCATAGATAGTTTTTTTTTTTTTTAAACGCCTGTGTGTCTGAGCAGGGGTTTGTGTTTGTGCATGTGTGTGTGTGTTTGATGAAAGCACCACGAGCAGAGGGAGGGGTGGAGGTGTGTGTGTGTGTGTGTGTTGCTTTGTGGCACTCGGCGAGGCGCATTTTCAAACCCATCTCCAGCCACCTCAGATGAGCCGGGGATTATAGAGTGACCCTCAATGCCTCTGTCTTATTGGTCTGGCCGGGGTGCATTAGGCTGCCGTAACCAGCCATCCTAGCATCCCTCTGAACTGCACTATACCTGCAGACACACTCTGTCCTCCTGATGATGTGTAGAAATTAACATTTCATGTGTAGCGGGACACAAAAACAAGCCTCCAGATGAATGTCACCTTTTTAATTGACCACCTTCCATCCCAGCCAATTTGAAGGTGTTGCCATTTTAATTATTGCTAAAATGATTTTAGCGTGTCAGTGTGTTCATGTGTGCTGTCTGTGTCTCCATCTCCCTCAGGCTTAAAGATGCAGTGGACCCCCGAGCACAGCCAGTGGGCCGAACAGCATTTCGACATCTCCTCCACTACGCGCTCTCCAGCCCACAAGGCTGAGGCCTACAGGGCGGTACCTGGGCACCTGCAGCGCTCTGCGACCTACCAGTACGCGTGGGCCAATGACGACATCTCGGCCCTCACCGCCTCCAACCTGCTCAAGAAGTATGCCGAGAAGTATTCCGGCATCTTGGAGATGCCGGGCGCCTATTCTGAAGCTCCCGGGGTCCCAGGAGTGATGAACGGTCGGAAAGGTGAATCAGAGCCGTGGCAGGATGGTGTCTACCCCATGAGCTGCATCCCAGAGGGGGTTTCTGTCAGAAAGGGAGGGGTGGCGGCGGCTTCAGAGGTGGTGTCTGGCATGTGCAGCTCCCCGGGCTTGGCCTCCAGCACCCTGAGTGAGCCCAGCTACTCAAGCAGCAGCTGTGGGAGCCACACTGCCACCGCCCTCCACTCCTCCTCCATGCCCTCTCAGGAATACGGCCCTGCGTACAGCAGCTCCTACCTGCACAGTAGTTACAGTTCCCAGTCTACCCCCGCCCCAGCACTTCCCTCCCCACTGCACAGCTCTGGGCTCCTGCAGCCGCCCCCTCCACCGCCCTCCCACCCCACTTTAGTCCCAGCTTACAACGGAGGCTCCCCCAACTTGTCTAGTTATAATTACCCCCCAGCAGGCTACCCAGCTCAGAGCTCAGTTGGGCCAGGATACAGCCCTGGGGGAGCGCCCCCTCCTTCTTCATACCTCCCCTCAGGCATTGCTGCACCTACGCCCCTCCCTCCCTCATCTACCTTACCTGGATACCCATACCAGAGCCACAACCTGACCCCAATTGCCCCCACTCCTCTCAACAGTAGCTCCTCCAACTCACTGAAGAGGAAAGCCTTCTACATGACAGGCCAAGGAGAAATAGACTCCACTTATGGTAACTTTGGCTATGGCCAGGCTCGGAGCTCGGCTGAGAGCCCCATGTACCGGATAGCGGACAGCAGCAGTGCAAATGGAGGCTCCAGCGGTGGTGGATTTGACAGAAGTGCTGAAAAGTCGTCTTTACCTTTTAATCCTCAGAAGCAGTCCACGATGTCCTCAGAGCAGCAGCAGAGGAAGTACAACAACCAAGCATCAGGTGGGCCACTGACTCCACCAGCCTACGTCTCGTCTACCCTGGGTGGCTCCCGCTCTGCAGATTCCCTAGTCAGCTTCACCTCCCCTTCCCTCAGTGAGCAAGGTGCTGATGATCACCGTCTCCACCTTTCCCATTCAGCACCAGGGACTACCTCCTCCTCATCCACTTCCTCCTCCAGACCTGCCGAAGAGCAGCTTAAAACCAGTGACCCTCACCTCCTCGACATGGTTACCTCTGAAATAGTTCAGCAGGGGCCCCCAGTGGATTGGAGTGACATTGCAGGACTTGAACTGGCCAAGGCAACCCTGAAGGAGGAAGTTCTGTGGCCCATTCTACGCCCGGACATGTTCAGCAGTTTGGGACCTGCCCCGCGTTGCGTGTTGCTGTTTGGCCCCAGGGGCAGTGGCAGGACGTTGCTGGGTCGCTGTCTGGCCAGCCAACTGGGTGCACCATTCCTCCAGCTCAGTGGCTCCACGTTGGCCACAAAGTGGCTGGCAGACGGAGAAAAAATTATTCGAGCATCCTTCCTGGTGGCTCGCTGCCGGCAGCCCTCGGTACTGTTCATTAGTGAGGTGGACATGCTCCTGTCAGCCCACCTCAGTGAAGAAAGTCCCATCAACCGGCTGAAGGGGGAGCTCCTTGCCCAGTTGGACTCACTTCTCATGGGCTCAGGCGAGGACGGAGGCAACCAAGTGTTGGTGGTTTGCTCCACAAGCAGACCCCAGGATATGGACGAAGGGCTGCGCAGGTACTTTGCTCGGAGGGTCCTCGTGCCCCTGCCGGATAGCACAGCCCGACACCAGATCGTGAACCAGCTCCTGGCTCAATCTCAGCACAAATACTGCTTGAGCGAGGAGGAGCTGGCGCTGCTGGTCCAGCGTACCGAGGGTTTCTCCGGACTGGACCTGGCCAGACTCTGCCAGGAGGCCCTCGTTGGTCTGTTACATGTCTCTGCACAGGGCATGGACATGACGGGTATGATGCCCAGGGGACAGGTCAGGCCCCTCACCTACCAGGACTTTGAGAGTGTCTTTTGTAAATTCCAAGCCAGTATATCGCAGAAAGAGATTGACACGTACACTGAGTGGAACAAAATGTTCGGCTGCAGCCAGTGAAATGATAGATTCCGCCCTTGAGAAATAGAGGCATCCACAATTCCTCCCCTCAGGGCAGAAGCAGTGTGCTGGAGGGAAAGGCACACAGAAGGCCAACACAAGCCCACTGAGTTCTCACAAGCAGGGTTTAGACGCACTGAGAGACCTGGTTTGATGAGACAACTGGCAGTTTTGCAGTTAATGAGCAAGAATTTTAATTTGAATGCTTGACACTACAGAAAGCCAGGCATTGTTTACACATTGCAAGCAAGTTGGTTTCAGAAGAGACGCCCCAGTGTCTGTGTATATATCTTTATGTTCTTGTTCTTGAGATTTAGTTGGCTATCCAAGTGCCTGAAGTGGTGCTTTCTGAGTTTCTTTCATTGTTTATTTGCCTCACAATCTACATTCATGGCATGAGCTGATGATTATTAAGAGCTTTAAAACTTCAGCGGTGAGTCTGAAAAACAGAGATTGACACTTGCCATCGGTGATGGTCAATCATTCTTTATTGTCTTGCTGAGAGCAGTAATCCATCAGGGCGACAGTAATCTGGGCCCTGACTCACACTCATCTCTTCTGATCCCGTGTCTGCAAAACAAACGTAACAAACAAAACTCAGGAAAGCGTTTGTGAATTGTACAGTACCTCAAGATATTTTGACGAAAAGCACTAAGATCTGACCGGAGAATCCGAGGCAGTTTGGCAGTTTAGCGAAGCAGTGTTAGGTGTACCTCGTCTAGCTAGGATAAATAGCAAAGAGGTGACAATGAATGTACTAGATATGTTCTGGAA
Source organism: Nibea coibor (assembly GCA_023373845.1). NCBI lineage: Eukaryota > Metazoa > Chordata > Actinopteri > Sciaenidae > Nibea > Nibea coibor. The sequence goes on along the minus strand of CM041732.1, from coordinate 5,043,180 downwards.
TGATGGAACATAATCAATAGTGAGAGTAAAAACATTATTTCTTTTTCTTTTTCCTCACAGCAGGTGCTTTGAGTACCTGTTTCTACTTGACCAATCCTGAAGCTTATTTCCATTGCTCTTGAAAAATTTCAAACCTTGTTGCCCAGCTTTGTTGTTTGGGGGTTCTAAGAGACGGGGCAGGAGTCGGGGTGGTGGGAGTTGTATATTTATTAAAAACAACCATAATCAACATTGTTTATATTATGTGATCTAGGCTATATGGTTAGGCTGCATGGAGGCTCCATCAGTTTGTCAGCTAAACTTCTGCGCAAAAAAATGTCAGCTCATTTGTCATGTATTCTCTGACGTAAGATGAACCTGATGCTAAAAACACCTCCAAAAAAATTTAAAGGAAACGTTCGACATTTTGGCAACTACGCCGCCAGTTAGCTTAGCTTAGCTTAGCTTAGCATGGCAGCTAACTTGGCTGTCACAACAAAATTGGTTTTATATTTTGTTCGTTTCAAACAACGATCTGTGGTTTAATGCGATGCTAAGCTAACGGGCTGTCGCCTTATAGTCAACGGACCAATATGGGAGTGGTGTCAATGTAACTCTCAAATCGTATTTCCCAAAATGTCAAGCTATTCTTTTAAATCACAGCGATATCAAAGACAATTTATTGTATCTCTTTGTGTGGGTCTTGAATTAAATGTTTGACTTAAATGTCATTTGGTCTAGTTTACTCCAGTTGGTTTCAGCCAGAAATGGTGTATTGGATGAGTAAGCAGCTCTTCTGTTCAAGGACCATGCTTTACGAACAGTGAATGAGGATCAACGGGGCTAATTCCAGACATCTTTCGACGTTTTTCAGTTGGATTTGATAGATTTAACAACTTGATTTCGCAAAGTTGCCTTGTCACTTATGCCGTTCAGCTGCATTTGAACTGGATTAGCTGCACAATGGGATGTAATTTAAATCAGGCGGGGTCAACCATCCATATGGGAGGCAGAAAATCAAGAGTAAATTACTGTTTTTGCCAGAGGTCAGAAGTCATTTGATAATAACAATTCTGATTGGTTGACATCTCTGTAATGCACTTAGTATTATGATTAGTCTTGTCCAACCTGCAGACATTTACAATTTATTTAAGTTACAATTAAAATTGATTTTAATGAAAGATGTATCCAAAGTGAGCGCCCCCAGACTAACTAATCCAATTCAAACCCATTTTTTCTCATCTGTAATGGCGTTGTCGGTTTTATTTTTCACTATATTTCCACAGATTCATACTTCAGTTGATGGAAAAGCTTTGTAACATGAGCAAGGAATTTTGGCACCTGTCTTAAAAAGTCCTGCCTGAGAGTTATCTGTCGCCCATTGTATTGGAATGTATTTTTGTCTCTTCTTTGTCTCCGTGTAAGACGCCATCCTTGAGCTCTGCTGTTGTGACATGGGGGGTAACTTAAGGTAGTTTAATGTACGTGCACTAAAGCATTTTGTGTGTGATATTGTTTAAATGTATCGATGCCACTGGCAGCGCTTGATTTGTTCTGTTTCGTCTGATATTTATCCTGAAGGAGGTTTTCATTTGATCACTTTTACACTTTTATTGTACGTCTTTTGTTTTTATATATATAGAATATCAGTGTTGAAATAGGAGCTACATACTGTACATGCAGGCCCACTCTGTGTTGCTATCTCTGGTCTAGGTGCAGCACCTGAAGTGGGTGGGTGGGCAGGGTGGGGATCAGGGAGGGGGGGGAGAAAAGTTCTGCTGAGCGTCAGCAAAATTGACGGGAGGGAAAGACAGCCAGGCAGTGTGGCGGCGGCAGCACAAGGGGGAAGGCAGAGTGGTCCGTCAGAAAACCACCCTCAAAACAATCTGTACCAGAATTCCTTCTGTCAGCAAATCCTCTGGAGAGAGAGTCCCTTTAGACAGAAAAACCTACTAATGCACTTCAGAGCACACATCAACAGCACAGGCGTTTCTCTCTCCACACACAGCCCAAGAACAAATGACTTGAAACACGCCGGTCAATGCTACGCTTGTTTGTTACGTGTTCTGTGGTCCTTCTTTTGTGTCTTGACCTTTTTCTACATGGTGTTTAAATCTAGCTTTTTTTTTTTTTTCCTTTTCTTTTTTTTTTTTTTTGGAAACCTTTCTTTGAACGGACGCTAAAGTTCTTCTTTAAAGCATTTCTACCTCATGGCTACAAAACACACGTGGTATTTGATTTACGTCTTTCCAAATGTCAGACATTTGTGAAAAATGCATTGAAAACAAACAAAAAAAAATGAAGAAGAGGAAGAAGAAGAAGAAGAAATGGAGAGAATAACACCATGAAGTTTTGCGCAGTCTACCTCAGATGACTGTACTTAAAACATTTAGCTGATGGTGCAACCGCAGGCTGCAGCATAGCCTAGTGTGTGTACGTGTGTGTATGTGTGTGTGTGTGTGTGTGTGTCTGTCACTGTGTGTCAGATCCGAGCTATAGGCTAAAGAAACTCGCACACACACACACACACACACCTGATAACGCTGACGTCAAAAACACACTCACAAGCGATTTGTGAGGGAGGAACAGCCGGGGTCGACCTGAAGGCGACCTGGAAATGTATAATCCAATACATTTGCTTTAATCTTTTGTGAACTACTGTGGTTGTGCGCGTGTGAATGTGTATATACGTGGGCACACTCTTCTTTTTTTTATTTAGTGTGTTGAATTTTATAAATTGTTAGTATATATAACACACTTGCACAACTTTAAACCAGAGTGTAACGTGTTTCTGTTGTACATACCTATACATACAATACAAAATGCACCACTTGTTTATATGTGTGAATATGTTGCCATACTTGCAGTCAACTTAAATGTATTTTCATGTAATCTTAGGTACAAGCAGCAACAAACGATTCATTAAAGACATTTTCTTGGGAGATTATATCTTGTATATCTTTTTTTTTTTTTTTTGTTTTGGTGTGTGTGTGTGTGTGTGTGTGTGTGTGTCGCCGGTCACATTAAAGCTCTGAGCGATGGATAAAACATTTCAAAAGAAGATTAATAACTGAATTTATTTAACAGCAAAAATGGAAAAAAAATATATGTATTGTCCTGCCAAAAAATAGCCCAGCTGAAAAATCGCCTTAATGAGCGTTGAGTTAGTCACCCTTGTGTGCAATTATAAAATCATCCGTGTTGCGCAGGAAGCCGGCGCTGTCGCTTCTCTCATTAAAATGTAACAATTCATTTCTCTTGCTGTGGTACGAGTGGCAAGACCAAAACATTAAAGCATTAATTATCTTTCTCCATCGCAAAGAATTTGGGTTACGTGAGTACTCCTAATGAAAATGATGTGCATTTGCCCACTGCATTTCCAAGGTATCATTATATAGCTGCTGGTGAGGTGTGGGAAGCTGCTGTATAGCCTCTATAATTATCTGTGAACACTCAAACGCTTCACAAGAGGTTAGAGTGACCGAGGGCTGCTGTTTTCTTTATTTTCCCACTTTGAAACATGCTATAGCCATGATCAGAAATAATTTATGACAAGTCTTTTTTTTTTGTTTTTCTTGTCCATCAGTTGTAAAGCGTGTAAACGTCGTGTTTTTCTCTCAGATTTTGAGCCTAGAAGACAAGACGGCGAGGAGAGACTTGATTATTTCGCTCACCTTTTTTTGCACTAAGCTTCATAAATACTGTAGCAGCAAGCTGGTCTGTAAATAACCCGTATTCACAAAGCTGCAGTTGGTCTCGGCTCGACACAGCAGGGGGAGTGATACAGAAAATATTATCGACTAACTGACCTGCGAGTTTTTTATCCAAATCACGGTGCAGCAGCCAGACATTCAAGGAAAGGCTTTTTAGCTTTATGTGTATCTTAAAGGTTTAGACGCTGCCCAATAGCATAAAGAAGTGTGTGTGTGTGTGTGTGTGTGTGTGTGATGAGCCCATGCATGTCTATGTGCGCGTGTGTGCACCCTGAGGTTATCTGCCACAACACCATGCACTGTGTCCTCTTCACTTTAAAGGGTCCTCCTTCCATCGGCCTCACACCTCTGCGTGACAATTAAAATATGCTAAGTGATCATTTTCCTTAAGTAGTCTTAAATGTGCGATCCATTCAAATATGAGAGGAAATTGCCCACAGCTTGCAAAAAAAAAAAAAAATAGAGGTGGTTGAACAGGGGGGTAAAGAAGGAATAAATTATGCAAATAACACAAAGGACTTTACCACTTGAAAGCCTAATTTTCCTATAATCAGCACACTGTCACCTAATATTTTTTTCCCACCTCTTATTAAAAGTGACTGTTCTTTTGCCGATCATCAGATGGCTCTATCTGTCACCGGTCTGTGAAATGACTGCAGCCTGCCAGACTAAATGCTAAAGCATTTTGCTGGAGCTTTTAGATGATGGTTACATTCCCACACAAGTAATTATGCGTCGGAGAGTCCAGAAATAAGGTTTAATTATACAGTAATCGTCTGTGATGGACACTAGGAAGTGGTGAGTACCGCCAGACTGCAATCCATCAATGACAAACCTCTGGCCAGTTTTAATTCCTCCTCATTTGCATCCTAACCTCCACACCAAGTTGCGCAAACGCTGTTAAATGTTAATAGGACCTGTCTCGCCACTCAAAATGAATGCTTAAGCCATTTTTTAGTCACTTTTCCCTCTACTCCCTCCTCCCTCCGTACCAGCGCTCACTCTCGTTTCATCTCTTGTCCTCTCTTTATCTAGCCTACCTCTATAACCCACTCCCTTTTCTTTTATTCCTTTCCCAAAGCCGCCGTCTCCGTGCCATTCTCTCTCCTTTCCTGTCATCCTTCCTCCGATCTTTCACTCTGTGAGGCCCACCACCTCCTCCTCCTCCTCCTCCTCCCCTTCCCTCCTCGCAGGCCTCACCGTGGAGGAGGCACAGAGCGGTCACTGATGCACTAATTGGGAGCAACACTTACAGTTTTATCTCCCCCCACCGCTAATAGCGGTCTGCACTGAAGCAACTCACCTTAGGATGAGGAATGGATGGATGAGTTGGAGGTAGGAGGTGATGGCGGCGGTGGTGGTGTTGCGGATGAGAGAGAGAGAGAGGGGGGGGGTGCTTGGTCGAGGCCTTGAATGAGAAATTCCTCCATGTGGACTGCAGCGCAGACTCAGTGTGAGATTGGGCCCTCAAGCCATCATGGTTAATCCATATCCCGCAGGACCTCGGACTCAATTCCCTGCTTCATTAATTGAAAACGATGGCCTTTTTTTGGTGTGAGTGAATAAAACAAGGAGGCATTTATGAAAAAAAAAAAAAAAGCATTTTGTCTGGTTTTGTTCCTGAAGTAGCTGCAATCTCATTATGCCTCTGTGCTGCATTTCAAAATGTGCTATCATCTTTGTCTTGATTGTCTCCCAGCGTCGGGAGAGATAAATACACACGCCGCTTTGCTGTGCTGATGCCAGGACTGTTTTTCAGTGAATCATTTGAAGTCTTATCAGCCTTTATGGAAATAAAGCCTTTGCCTAATAAACTGTTCCACCGGCTTTGGGAGAGTAGCACATAAACACCTTTTTTCTCCCGACAACGCCATCATTAGCGCATCTTGTTCAATGCTTTACACATAATTGGAATCAACATCTATTGTTCGTGTTCTTGACCTTCCACTTGTTTTCCAGCAGACACTCAGAAACATTGTATTACTGCTGAGAGGGAATCTTAACTAGGCGAACACATGCTAAGTGCCTTTGCTTTGTTTTATCAGGGGCGCATTGCTTCACTTTGAATATAACTTGAAAACCCGTACCACACCTAAAATCCCAATGTGGATTCTAACGTGCAATTGAAATTAATCGCATTGTTTAGTTTCCATCACGTGTTGTTGATCTGTCCTTGCAGGACAACAGTATGGAAAATAGACCTATATTGTGCATTAACAATAGTAATAATAATAATAACTATAGATGTGCAATCATTAAGAATTCAGCTGCTGTTGTTGAAGTTCGAAGATTAAGTAAGTGCTAAAATGTGCTTGAAGCCGCAGCAATCACTGTTTTAAATGAACATTTAATTACTTGACTACTTGTCTTGAAAGACATCACACTCAGAGCATTTTAGCACCTTTCAGCTCGTTGTTTTGGTGTCAGGGCCCTGTGGGTTTAACGTTCTGGTTCACACTCACCGCTCCCAGTAGTGACTGTCTTTTGGCTGTAGCCGTTTTCAGGGAAACTGTCCTGAAATCCAACCGTACGCTTCCCGCCCAGCGCCAAACGGCTAGTTAGCAGCTAGCTGGGGAACATGGCAGAGCACCGGGCAGATATTTTTCACAGGAGTTGGTAGAAAACTAAAAAAGGAGCTCAAAGAAGTGGGCAGAAACATGACTAAACAGGCAACAAGTTTGCAAAATTAGCTTGAAGGATACTATGTAAATGTTTTACAGCCTGTTCTCCACAAAGTAGCTAAAAAAGTGCTAATGCTTCATGCTAAAAACATTGCAGGCAGCATGTATTGATTTTTATTAGCAATTCATAAAGTCTAAGTGGAATTTTAATGTTGTAGCTTATAATGCATAAGATTTGACATTGTTGTCACGTGTTTTGCAGAATCTAGTGAATCTAGTATAACTGCAAATTTTCTTGTGAATTAGTAGGAGTATAAAGTTGTGTAAAATAGTACTAAATGTACTTTCCACCACTGCAGTTCAGTGCTGCTGCAGCGCAGGCATTACCGTTGGAGCGTGACCTTTCAGGCAGCATTTCCACCATGCAATAACTTCAGGAGTCTTCTTTTGAGGCGGCGGCAGTGCCAGAAACAAGAAGTCAGACATGCACAGACGCTCCGGACACCGAGTCCGCGCCGGAGTCCTCTGAATTAGAATAATGAACGGCGCCGGTGTGACCGAAACCGGAGCTGAGATCTCACCAAGCTGAGGATGAAGATGTCGCGTAGAAATGGAATTGCTGATGCGTGGAGATCCCGCGCGCTTTACGGGAACATTCCTCATGCAAATGTTGGTCTTGATTATGCAAATATATTATTATGTTAATGGTGTTCATCTTTAATAATGCATGATTCTGGCATATTGATAACGCATTGCATTTATTGTCATGCAAATTCAACGTTTGAAGCTTATTAATTGACACTTATCAGAAATTCTAAATCACAACAGGAAAAATAATAATTAATGTGATTTTCTAATTAAACTGCAAATGTCTGAAGTGTCATATAATACTGCATCCATTCGTTTAGGTCTTATCTAAAGGGCATCGCTCACTATTCAACATCAGAGACGTTCTTTAGGTCTAACAGCTGGCTGTTATCGATGCAGCTCTTCTCTTACGAGGCTGCTGTTCAGCCGTCATCGAGATTCAAAGGCGGCAAAAAAAAATAAAAAATCAGATCCATTTGATCGCGCAGCCCCCTCGCTAACAGGGAGTCAGACGTGAGTCATCCTCACTCGATGCCCACCTCCCTTGGAAGAAAAAAAAAAAAACTTAAAACGCGCCTTTCCGGCGTCACAGGAGGGTACCTTCACAAACACTCTCTTGCTTTTTTTTTGCAATTTTTTTTATTTTGTGTGTGTGTGTTGTCAGGTTGCCGGCACTCGTGGAGTGTTCACAGGCACTCTGGGATGGGCTGTCGTGTTAGCGGTGAGTGGCAGACCGACCGACTGACAGCCAGCGAGGTTGTCTCTGGAGGATTCCTACTGAGGAGGTGTCGCTGAGTGAACTATCAGGGACTGTGATGTGCATTAGGCTGTGCGAGAGACCTCTACAAAGACTTCTTTTTTTTTATTTTAAGAGTGGGTGGGGGTGTTTTTTGTTGTTTTTTTTGGGTGGGTGACATTATGAGAGATTCATTAGCTGTCTACCTTTTTTCTGATCATTACTCATCAAAGCCTTTCATCTCCGCCGACAGTGATGGACAGGTTGAAATAACTCAATTCCTGCCTCTCTGATTGATTTAAGAACAGCACATACTGTACCAACACCATCATCTGATCATCATCTGATCCCCCCCCCCCGTTACTGCAAGGAAAATCCCTCGCCGCTGAACTCGTTCTATTTTCTCCACAGTGTACGGTGTTGGCGGTGTAGTTTCCTACGTGATTTTCTCTCGGCTATAATGCCACCTCGTGTATAACCGCCGATGGAGACATCCAATTAGTAGCCAGTCAGGCTGTGTTGGCTTAGTTAAGAACACACACCTACACACACGCACACACGCGCGCGCGGATCACACGTGTCACAGATGTACAAACACACACACACACACACACACACACACCTACACACAGGGATGGATGCGCGCGGAAAAAAATGCACACAACCACTTGCTGTTTCCACATGAGTACACTCGCAGGAGATGGGGGGTTGGGAGGGGGGATAGTGGTGGCAGCAGCAGCGGCGGCGGTGGTGGTGGTGGCTGCGATGGTGGAGGTGGTGGTGGTGGTGGTGGGGCAGCAATCTCACCCAATCATGTGTGCTGGGAATGACTTCATTAGGAGGCCCTGTAGAAGTCCGGTGCCTGGGAATTGCGTTTGCGCCGGGGATTGGAGGGAGGAATGAAGCAGAGGGAGAGGCAGGAATGAGTCCTGAATCCCTCTTTTATCTGGCGTGTGATGGAGAGATCCAAATCAACAGCTGTCAGTCAGGTGGGCCCCAGGGTGAAGGCCTGAGGCAGTGGGGGGAGGATGGGGATGAGAGCCGGGTTGGAAAGGGGAGATCTGGTGGAAGTCTGAGGGGGGTTGGGGTCAGTGAGGACAGGGCCTGACTGATGGGGTGAGTGTCAACCCCGATTCCTCCACTGGTTTATCACGTCATCTGCTGGTTGGCATCGTCGGAGATCAGAAGCACTTCCCTAATTATTGCCTCATATTCCTCAAACTTACATTCATCATAAAAACGTCAGAGCTCCACGGGTTTCTGAAACTGCTGAGGCATGTTTTGAGTGACAAAGGATGAGTAAGCAGTTTTTATTTATATTTTATGTGATGTTGCGGAGCTTCAGTTCCAAAAAAATGAATGAGCCTCTTGAAAAATTGAAGATACACATATTTTTGCAGAAAAAACACAGCATTTGTCGAGACGATGGAACAGTACAGACGGTGTGTAATCCAACTTTGGAGCCGCCAATTAAACTTCTCAGAGATCAAACTGTTTTCCTCCTTCCTGGAGCTGCGTCACCTCCACCCACGATATATTTGAATGTTCTGCAGCTGTGAGCAGCTCCTCCATTTCCTTTGTGCACGGTGGCATTGTGGGAGAATAGAGCCAGACGACAGCACAATCAAAAATCAACGGTAATACACAACCCATGATAGAAAGCTGTTTAGAATCAGTATGTATGGATTTGGGAGACACTGATTGCGTCTGATTGGTTGTTCCTCCTCCTCTAAGCTCGTACGTGATTAATCACGTGAGGTAAGTCACTTCACTTGTCTTATTATTCACTTTTAGGCAACTTTGTTCCTGCCCTGACTCAAGGAAGTGTGTTGATACACCACATGATCACGTCCCATCTTCCCGTCGACATCCCATGCGTGCGTTACCGAGGTGTTTTGTCGAGTGATGCGATGCCAGACGGAACAAACCTCGTGTTATCTTAGAAGCTTGACGAATGAGAAGAAAGTCATGCTGGAGTTAAAGGCAGCTGCTGGAATGAAGGACCTGTGTTGGCGCTCCTTCTTACATAGTGGGAGCAGCGGCTTGTCCTTTGAAGGAGCTGCCATTCATGACAATTAGCAAAAATAAAACATATGTAATTAATCTCATCAGTAATAAATCAAACCGAGATATCTACCAGAAATAGATCTGGTTTAACTTTTCGCTTTTTCTCGGAGGGGTTTCACCGGCTATCTAACAGCCTACATTCCTCATTACCGTATAAAAGCAGGCTATTATGTAAATTGTATATTCCTGCTTGTGAAATCCCTGCGATAAACCCAAACATCCCCTGCTACTGGCGACTTCTGCTCAGGGATGAGGGGGAGTAGAGTAGATGCAGAAAGAGAAAGAGAGAGAGAGAGAGAGAGGTGAGTGTGTTTGAGCACCAGGAAGGTCACTCCAGATTGAGAAGTTTGTCAAAATGTGATGACATCAGCAGTCTGTAAACTGTTATTGGCCCTCGCTGAGCGTCGGCTACGTCCAAACTGTCTGAAATTACAAAAAAGAGAGAGAGAGAGAGAGAGAGAGAGAAAACACACATACACACACCCAAACTGACTGCCACCGCTCTGCCAGAAATGATTGCCTCCGAGGTTTCTTTTTTTCTTCTCCCATCTCCCCTTGTTCACCCATGCCTTTCCTCCTCCACCTCCTCCTCCTCCTCCTCCACCACCACCAACAACAACACAACTCATATCCCCATCCCCCCACTGTCTCTGCCTCGTTCTCACATGCTCGTACTGTAGAAGGCAGGCGGCCAGATATGCGTAAGCTTCCAAGGAAGGAGGCAGAGGAGAGGAGGGGAGGGAGCTAGATCTGGATTTAATGACATTAAACATGGTTTTTATGCTCAATAAGAGGCCCATATTATGATTGATCCAAGACGGTCAACACTTTATCTAGACACAAATGGAATCGTCTGTCACCGAGTCTATTGAGTCATCAATATCTGCTGTAGTTATTTCTCTTTTTTCCCCCCCTCCCGGATCGTTTACAGTGAGTAATCATCTGTCTGGTCGCTCGCGTCTCGGGGGTTTGATCGGATAGCGCTTTTGAACACTGGCGGAAACCTGCCTGACAATCCAACAAGCCACTCACTGAAGATTGAGAGGGCCCCATTATGTCGGCTGCCTGTGGCCATATCAGAAGGCTTTTCTTCTCCCTGCTCTCGCCTCTACATAACACACAGCGGTAAATAAATCACAGCTCCGACTCTGTTTATCGATCGGCCCCGCTGAGAGCTCCTTCTTTTTTTTTTCCTCCCTTCTTCTTCTTCTCTTTTTTCCCCCCCGCGCGTCTGCTCGTTCTCCTCCGCAGGATGAATTGTTGCTTTGTGTATTGAGGAGGGCGAGATTGTCAAAACACAGAGGTGTACAAAACGGGAGACGGGGAGAACGGGAATACGCTCCGGCTGCATGACCCACTGTGATGCCGCATAGTTAGCCTCGATTAGGCTCCACATTAATCGAAATAATTTCAATTAGTGGCGGGGTTCGCGCTTGCTTTCCTGGAGGGGAGGCCCGTGTCCTGCTGGGACTACTCCATCGCTGCCATTGTTTCAGGCAAGATCAATTAGTTACAGAGAAGTAATTGAACCCGTTCTGAATACTTATTTAACCAAGACATGCATACAGCTCAATTAAGGCGAAGCGAGGAAATTCAAGGTGATTCGCCGGCGCGCGCGACATCCATCCTAAAAAGTGACAAAATCATTGAGTGTGCAAAATTTAAATGAGAGCTACATGTAATTGTGCTTTCACAGTTAGTTAAGGATCACACTGAAATAGACGACACCCTCATGTTTGAGTGACTATTCCCGCCCAAAGTGGAAATATTAAAAGTTTATACAGTAGGTAAAATATCTGGCTCTTTAGCTGCTAAAATGCTCCGCTAAGTTATCGGAGCTTTTTTCACAGAAAACGGCTGGAGAGAACATTAAAGTCGCACGCCGTGAAACCAAAACAACCAGCTGAAAGACGCTAAAAAAAAGTTCTGAGGGGAACTGCTAAACAAACATCCAATGAAACATCTTGTATTGGTTTTTCCTCCTTACAGAAACGATCACAATCTTCCAGTTAAACTTTAAAGTGCGTCATAAAAAATGATTTCCGTATCTCAGCTTAATAGCTCTGAATTGTGAAGCCCGGTGCGCGGAGCCAGCTAGTTAAATCAGCTTGAGCAGAAGTAAAGCGAGGCCGTGTCAACATTTCTCGTTTGCGGGTCAGCCGACAAAAAGCCGATGACAGATTTCAGCCTCATCTCTGAATCAGTTTCATTTGAGTTACTTACAGATGTTGAGAGCTGAGCTCACAGCTCAGTCTGCCAATGCAGTTAGCAGCGTGCCCTTTATGTAGTGAGGCAGAAAATCGAGGTGTGGAGGTCAGCTAATGTTTACCTTTTTATTAACTCCGACCACAATCTTCCCCAAACAACCAAGTCTTCTAGTCGCCCGATCCTAACCATACATTAGATAGAATTTGCTTGCCTTAATCAGTCACTGTTGACTATTGTAGAAGGCCGTTGTTAGGGTTTCCCAGACTCTTGTGGAGTGCAGTCTAAATACGCAAGGAATATTTGATAAGTGGAGTCAATACCGGATTCATATGCGATAAAATGCTATCAAACCCGCAACCCCAGTAATGCTACAGTCCCCGTTCATCTGTGAAAGGGTTAAGTAAGGTGGGCTCCCGCGGCAGAAAACGTCCTATGACTAGCAATCAGCGCTAATAAGATCCATCTTCTTTTAAAAGACTCAGTGAAAAGCCCTAAATCCATTCCTGAACACATTCAAAGAGGAGATAGGAGAAGGAGCCATGCGCTGTGATGTTTTCATGTCCTTTTTCTCTCTCTGCCTCAGTCTACCTCTTTCTCCCACCCGCCCCCTCCACCTCCACTTCATTATCATTCCCAGGTTATCCCAGCAGCCAAGTGAATCTGGAGCACAAATGAATTAAGGGAGAATTAAGGAGCCTGTGCAAAGTGAAGCCTTTCCAAATCTCAGCACAGATGAAAGGTGGACCTGCTCATACATGTGCACACACACTCCAACACCTGCTCACATGCATCCGCCACACTTATCCCTACTACACACACACACTACGCATGTGTATATGTAGCAGATATGCGTCAGTAGATTTGTGGATGTCAGTGAGTGTTTGCTGGGAGTGTTTGTCCTCACCTTGCTTCTGGGCCTGGTGCCAAGCACAACTTCCTGCAGTCCTCGGCCAAGGCAACACAATGGCGCTAAACGTAGCCCACCACCCTCCCAGCATATTATATCAGCTGGGGAAAAAAAGTTGTTCAAAGAGAGGACAAAGAAGTACACATTTCATTCTCCAGAAACATACAGGTACAGTCCATATACACAGGTATACGCACTGATCTGGAGTCTGCGGACTGCGCACAACGTGTTAAAATGCAAATGATATCCTCTAAAAGTGGAAAGTGGGAGATATAGTGTATATTTCCCCTCCGTATATGATGTGGAGGACAAAGCAGAGAGGTTTGACATTGAAATGGTTCAGTGGAATGTGAAAATGTGACTTTCCCTCCAATGACCTCAGTTTCATTCCCAGCTGGTACGACTGATGCAAGTTTTCTACAATGAGCAAAGGTTTTCTAAACATATGTTTCAGCTGTCTGAACCCAACACGTGTAAAGCAGGTACTGGGAGCGTTGAGACGCGTGTAAATCAAGACTGGAGCTATTTTTATAGACATAGCTGGGTTTTAATGATCTGAAGTACAATGACATGATATTTTCAGTATCAGTTAGCATTTTTAGATTTGTTTGCCCTTGGGCAAAGGTAATAAAATAAAAAATGTTTTGTGTTGCTGCTTGAGAATTACGACTGGCATTGAAGAAAGCTTTGAGACAGAATATGAAATCTAGCTGAAAAATGTTCTTAACGTGGCTGTGATGAGTATTTTTATGTTAATAATGAATCGAATGTACACGGTGGAGTAATTAGCAGCTAAAAAGGTTTATTCTTTCTGCAAAACCAAGCGGCTCCAAATATTAATCTGGTGTTTATAATATCAAAGTTAATGTCAGTGCATGTTTTAACTCCCCTTAAATACCAAAACAATCTGTGTAAAATGTTAAATAAATGTTAAAATCCTCGCTCTGGTCCTTTCAACCCAGCAAAAGTGCAAACAGATCGTATTTTTCATGATTAAAAATGATTTTCTAAAACATACTGAGCATACAGGTTAAGTCCATTGGTTTCAGTCACCAATGTCAAACTTACAAACTAGCTTAGCCTCTTAGTCATTTTCTTATTTATGATAGTAACTGTGAATTTACCTTAATTGCGAGATTTCCAGACGTCCACATCTGGAAATTTCGGCTAACGCTCTAATGAGCTCCACAGTCAGAGAATCCATTTTTGAAGAAACAGTTTGACTTTTTTTTTTTTACAGAGAGTTAGATAAAAAGATCGACATTGCTCTCATGTCCGTAGGTTGAAATACGTAGGTGAAGCCGGCAGGCATTTGGCTTAGCTTAGCATAAAGAGAACAGGTAAACAGCTAGCTTGCCTCTATAAATAAAAATAAATAGTCTTTACTGAAGCATTGCCTGGAGCTTGCTGGCTGTAGCTTTGCGTTTAGCTTACAGATAAGAGAGTGGCGCCAATTTTCTCATCAAAACTGTTGGCAAGAAAGCAAATAAGTTTATTGCCCAAATTTCTGAATATTACTTTATAAAATACTACATAAAAATATCCTGTCCACTCTGTGCATCCCAGAGATTTTTTTTCTCAGTTTGCATGTCACATGCAACACCTCCCTCGCTGTTCAATAGCTCCGACACAGGAATACATGTGACGCTCAGTTGTCAGGAGACCCACTCTAAGCAGCCACCTCTCTCACGTCTTTGCTCTGCTCAGTAGGAATCAAAGGCAGGGAGAACAGAGACGGGATGAGGGGGGAAAGGGCCTCCACTGTGACTTTTAAAGCTCCTCTGTTTGGAATTTAAAGAGCTGAATCTGAGAAGTAGTTTAAATTCTGCTTTTCTTTCCCACTCCTGCTTTGAATTTTTTCAGCGCCGGATACATTTCCCCTGTTTTGATTTAATATAATCTGTTCTGAGCTTGTGTTATTCCTCTGGTCGTTATCATCTCATCTCCTAATCATACAATTGTCTCTGGAAGGTGCGGAAAAGCTGTTCCATCGACCCTGCAGGAATGCGGATTGATCCGGGCTGAATTTGCATGGGAATCCATTCCGTTTGAGCCGAGAGATCATAATCGATCAGATGGGATAAAGCCTGTATCTGGCCTGCTTGCCTTTCAAAGGTTAAGGTGAAAATTAATTTGCTTGTTCGTTAGTTACATTTCAATCCTGTAATTAAGTCTTGCAAATGATTAAAATGTAAAACAATGGAGCAATGAATGTGACTTTGATTGCTTGTTTTTTTCCATTCGATAACATGATCTGTTGGCCTGATGACCGCGCTCGCAGAATCCTAATGAAGCTGCTGATGTCTTACAGAAACCCTGTTTCACGTTGTTTTGCAGACATGATTGTGTTAATTTATCCTTGACACCGATTGTTACAATGAGCTTTAAAATGCTCTGTCTCAATCAGATGTCTGGATGTGAGCTGGAGATTGATTTTAGTGGGAAAAGAACACATCTTAAAGGCGGTTTGCAGGACCTTTTAAACCCCGACAGGGTGGTATTATATGAAACTAAGACTAATTGTTCTTTGTTTTAGGAGACTGATAACATTTAAAAAGATCCAGCTAATTAATTATATATATTTTTTCTGAATTAAATATTGAACAAGAAGAAGTGAATTAAGTGGATCTGCTTTATCTATATTAGAAATTCGCCAAGATCACATTATGAAATCTTTCACTCTGTTAAATATGTAGCTGTAGCCAGCCAGGTCGTTAGCGTAAATTAGCATAAACACTGGGAGCAGCGAGGGAAAAATAGCTACCCTGGTTCTGTCCAAAATGAGAAAATATTATGCCTACCAGCGCTGCAGAATTTTACCATTTAACATCTTATCAAATTTGTTTAATCCGTAGGCCAACATACATGTAAATGTGTCGGCTACAGGAGGACACGTTGGACACAATCTGTCATTTCAGCTGGCGGCGTTCTTGTGTTTGTCCAGGTTAAATAACAATCTTTGCTGGTGGCAGGTGATCAGCTGTAGGAACGTGGACGTCGCGTCTGCGATGTCACTCGTCGGTTCCTGGAGAGCTGCTGGGAAGCTCAGTGTGGCGGCTCCAGCTCCGCCACCATCTTGGCAGTCCAGTTAATCTAAGAATGGGCAAAGACGTGGATTGTTGGTGGAGTGGTGGAGCTGGTTACCTGTCAGTCAAAGCTGTTAATTACACATAAGTCTTAATATATAATTCACCCTCAGTACAGTTATCTATAGAGCCCAAAACTGTTTTTTGTACCAGGCTGTAAACATGTTTATTTCTGCTGTCTAACATGGGGACTTATGGAGACTGACTCACTTCTGGAGTCAGCCTCAAGTGGACGTTTGAAGAACTGCAGTTGTTGGCACTTCACATTCACGTGATGCTTGGCTCTAGCTTAATTAATAGTTACTCTAAAGGTAACTTGATAGAAATATCTCAGACTCACTGGGGTATTTTTCCAGGAACCGGACAGGAATATTTCAAACACGAGGGTGAATCCGAGAGACTGGAGCGGTGTTGTCTGCTGAACAAACGTAGGAACTTCTCCACTTTGTGAATGTGCATCTGTGCATGCCTGTGCACGTGTGTGCACGCGCGCGTGTGTGTGCGCACAAGCTCGAAGCCTTCTGGACAGGGCCGAGGGTGAAGGGGAGTGCTAACACACTCTCCTTGTCAGCGGCAAGGGTAATTACTCCTGGCTGAAATTACTCAACATTTGTTTATAAGCTCCCCTGAGCACACTGTAAATAGATTGTCTGCTCAAGTCCAATGCCATTGAAGCCCTGCTGTCCCCAGCAAACACACACACACACACACCCACACATGCATGCACAGGCTTTATGCTCACTTCAATGTAATCTTTACCGCATCTCACATGCGGAGCCAGGATCTTTTCATCCATTTCCTCTGCTTTGATGAATTATGTTAAAGACCTTGGCGTAGTTAAACGTTGCAGCGCTCCCGCCGACGCGAGCGACTTCCTTTATCCTCTCGCCGGAGTTTTACCTTTTATATTCTCGCTCCTCATGTCATTTTGCATGTGGTCAAGTTGAATCTATTAATCCAGTATTGATCGCTGCTTTGCCGCCCTTTTCACAGCTACGCTCTCCACCTTCCATATCTCTCCCATCGCTCCATCCCTCCCTTCTTCTCTACCAACAAAAGCCCAGATCTTTTTAGCATGTATATGAAGAAGAGGAGGGAGGGGAGGGGGAAAAATGAAAGCACTCCAAGTCAAGGTCCATCCATGTAGTTATTGTATGAGATGGTTCCTGTCAAAGATGACAGTTTGAAACACTTGACCCACAAAAATGAATTCTTGGCCAGGGCCAAGTGACAGCCCAAAGTAATTCATTCTTTTGAAATGTTTAGGGAGATGGAGAGAGGAGTGAGGAGAACGGGAGTGACATGGAGAGCGATAGAGCAAGACAGAGAGGGACGGAGAGAGGGAGAGAGGAACAGAGAGAGGGAGAGAGGACAGCAAAGAAAAACGTGATGAATGAGACAAACACGAGGAGGAAGCTTCAGCTTTTTAGCATCACGTGGCGTATTCTGCCCTCATGTGCACGTTAAAGACGTTTTACCGCTAGCATCAGTTTGCGTTAGTTTGCCACAGTTTGAGAGAACGACCCAAAAACGCGGCAGTCGACTAAAAACCGCGGACTTGCGACGCTCGACGTGGGGGGGCTGACAGAGAAAGGCAAATGAAAGGAGACGGCAGAAACAAAGAGAGCGGCAGTTAAAAAGAAAGTGGTAACAGCAAAAACAAAGATGATGCAACGAGGGAAGAACGAGAGAAATGAATTTAAATAAATCACGGCTCGGATTAATTCATCTCCGAGGTGGAAAGTAGATTTGGCCTCAGTCCTATCATGCACGACCATCATGTGCACATGTAGGAACCTTTTACCAGGTTCTGGAGGTAGCATTAGCTCATGCAAGCTATAAATACATATATCAAGCTGTAATAAAGTCCAATAAGGTAATAACAGGCCGAGTTATTACTCACTCACTATTGCTTGTTTGCTTAGATATGTAAATTCATAATTTCACGTATGGATGAATATTATTTCATTCATTCAGGAAGACAACCGTGGTCATGTGACCTACACATTATCACGTTATCGGCAGGTGTTACGTTATTGGACATTATTAGATCATGGGTCAGTCTAACTTTTTCTGACATCTTGGTAAAAGGACAGGGTTAGTACTGTTGATTTCATCTTTAAGGTTGGCGTTTTATTCCATATTTTACTGCAAAATAAGTTTTTTTTCCCCCATCAAAGGAAACACTGTTGAAAATACCACTTGAATGCCATATAAAATAAAGTATTTGCCTTTAAATAACTGTCTGCCATTTAAAATACTACTTTATTCTGTCTAAATTCCCTTAAAATGTCGTCTAAATAAAGGTTTTGTCATGAAATATGACTAAAAATAACATCACCGAGGTTTCTAAGTACTTTTTAGTCGCTGTCTTTTAGTATTACATGAAGTATGTGCATATTTAAAAAGCTTCTTTACCTGAGTTGAAGCATGTTAAATCAAGTTTTAAGGTCAGAGGGGACACACTGTGTCAAAAAACACGCTGACTTTTGATGGTTCATCACGGGCAGCGATAGATCAAGGCAGAAAAAGAGAGAGGGAGAGAAGAGTGAGATAAATAAATTAGAGGAAATCAAGGCATCATGTTAATCTACAAGAGCTCCAAGGTGGAAAATGTGCTTCACTTTAGTATAAGTGATTTGCTAATGATGATTTTGATTGTATTCTTCTGTACACAAACCTCCCAACATATGTTGTTGTTATTGCAAGCTGCCATCCGGGCTAATTTGTCTTAATTACACCGAGTGTGGTTGCTGCCTACTACCAGCGTCCACTGAGAGAGACAGACACGTTAGATAGAGTGGAGGGCGGGGAGCGCAACATCTGTCTGCTGAAGAGTCGACGCACACACACACACACACACACACACAGAGTTTGCAAACACACATTCATAATTTCAGCTCGCAAACACTCGAATATGAACATACACTCACACTCATATACAGTGAAATACAAACACACACACACGCACACACACCTCTAATAAAACCTTGGTCCAGGCACCTCACCACCATCCCTTAGCCCTTACCTCCCATGTCCTGCTAATGGCGGCCACCACAGAGGTGACTGTGTGCAAATAGGGCCGTAGCGCCGATGGCCATCCATCACAAGGCCCCGGAGCAACATTACACCACTCTAATGGCCCACTCTGGCCTTCCTTATGATATTAATCCACCGCCTCACAGCACTGATTTCATTTGTAAAGTGGTGGGGGGAGACAAACTGTTCATTTTTTTTTTCCACAGGGTGCTAACGGACGTAGTCGCTGTGATGCAGACACCTCCGCTCACACACACACACACACACACAAACACAAACAGGCACACACACACGCTGTATACATGCCCTGCCGCTCACCTTGGTCTGAAGCACACACACAGATACACAGACACATAAAAAATAGATCAGCAGATGCCCACACTTTCTCCTCCGTCTTGCTCCTGCAGCCCCTCAACCTGCCATTACAAGCCGTCTAATTATATAAAGTAACTACGGCGGGCTGCATACATCTCCAAACTACCTCGGCGAGGAAGCAAAACAGAAAGGCCGTTTTCTTTTCAAGCCGAAAAAGAGAGCATCAAGACAACAACAATTAAATTGCACGGCGTACCTCGGAGACTGCAGGATGCATCAATCCTCGCGCACACTCTCACTTTGAACATCTTAAAGGTGTTTGCTGGTAAATTCAGACGCACGCCGGCTGTAGCTTGCTTTACAATTGCAGCAAAATAGGAGATATTTCTGTCTGCACATTTATCACCTGAGCAACAGAGTAGCTGACGCATCCTGAAAGCCAGCAGCCACAAATATGAACTCTTATTGTTGAGGTTTTTGTGTTTTTATCCGGCAGGTTTGATGACAAAGTGCCGTTTTTTACTCACCGGTGACCTGTTTTTCATGGAAGTCTGCGAGTAAATGTGTGTTCTGAGTTTGCCGGACTAAAGAAGAAAGTGTTATTAACCACCCAGCCAAAGTTGAATGATTAAAAATAAGTTTATGAAATTAGTCAGAAATGGGATAAAAATGAGCAGCGTCCTCAGCTCCAGGACTGTCGGGCGTGCCAGAAACGTATCAGATGAAACTTTGAAACACTGAGTGAGATGAATTCATCGCTATCTCTCTGCTCAGGGCGGCCTCAGCGTGTCATTGAGCCACCCTTAAAGGACCGCCCACAAAATCCTGGATGGAAAACTGGTGAAAAACTGTTTGAACTTCTCAGAAATCTTCACGTGTTTTCAGCATTTATTTATATTTATATTTAATGTATTTTACACAGAAAGAATCAGGCATGGTGACCTCTTCTGGAAGTAAAACATTCATCTGAGTAAGCTAAATGTATGTTCATTATTTCCTTTTAAGAAAACATGCATCGACCAGAACATTTTAATCACCATCTTACATGCCGTTGAGGATATCTGGGTTAAAAAAAACATTTCACACTTCATTTGTTATTTTATAACGCCCTCATATAATCACATTTCCTGTATTTTTCTGACTATGTGTGTCAGCCCCGTGGCCTGTTGGATGTTCTTTTTGTCCTGCAGGTAATTGGTAGGCGGGGCTGTCAAATTAGTGCAAATGGGAGCACCTGGTCCCAGCGCTCCTCACACTCTATAAATGCTACCACCTCAGAGAAGCTCTCTCCATGTGCTGCTTTTGGCTTCTTTATTAATTTTGCTCATAAATCCAGCTACTCCCTACCAATTTAGCTAGAAGCCGGGGACCAATAATAACTGCTTGAATAGGTGCGCTTAGATGTTAGCTAACATAGGCCGGGCTCTAGCAGCAGCACGTTGGGCAATTAACTTACATACGGTAACAACCTATCACTGTGCTGCTAGGAAATCCACTGTGAGGAAGCAAGGACGATGTAGGAAAAACCGCATCTGTGTAGTCACATAAAAAGCAAAAGTCCATATTTAGATCAGGGTTTGGTTTGTCTGCTCTGAGCTACTGTGGAAAAATGGTGGTTCAAAATGGCGGACACCATGGAAGAGGACCCGCTCTTACGAGATGCTACACGCTAATGAATATTGTGTTCCCTTCCTGCTAATAAATACTGGGCTGTGTGGACAGATATCTCTGGTTCTGCTGCAGTGAGTTTTATTTTAAACTGTCCATGAGTCTGACAGTAAATCACTCCTTTCCGAACTTTTCAACCAACTCAGAGTTTTTTAGCATTGGCTCACGCTAGTTAACAGCTGATGAAATCTAATTGCGACATTCGTCGTCTCCGCCGACGAAATCCAGCACGGACATAAAATGGTCGGCTGCTTTTGTCTCTTTCTGTCTGAAATCAAGGACACATTGTTTGAACATTTCCTGTGATTTTTATTTATTTATATATTTTTTTGTGTGTGTGTGTGGTAAATCTGAGCTTCAGTGATCCACAGAGACGCTTCAGATCATTATGCGTCTTTATGTTTGTTTTTGTTGAGAAATCTGAAATGTCAAACGCCTGCTTCCAAGGTCAGCGCGAGGTGTTTGGGCATGGAGGAAGTAGCCGGACAGCAGAGTTTCCTGCACTAAGGGATGTGTTTAAAAATGGCTGTTGGGTGGTGGTGGTGGTGGTGGTGGTGGGGGGGAGTTTTAGTCGACAGAAAATCAGAGCTCAGTCTCTAAGCGCTTCACACATCAGTGCATATTGAAACCAGTTACTAAGCTCGCAGGCTGCAGGGAGGGGAGGAGGAGGAGGAGGAGAAGGAGGGGAGGGGGTCTGGTGACCTGGGGAGCAGATGGTGGGCTGAGAGGAAGGTCTGCTGGCTGGACGTCAGAGCCTAAGACGTTCTTTGTTGTGTTTTTTTTTTTTTTTTTTTTTTTTTATATTCTATTTTTTTCTAACAGACCACCGCTGGCACAGGCATGGCGTACACAGATACAGACACTAACTGTACAGTGCCACACACACACGCACACACACACACACGCGGCGCTATATGAATGTCAAAAGCTAAAAGTGTCAACCTGAAAGGACACCGAGAAGCAAGCCTTCACGTTTTCCCTCAAATACCATCGTACATTTTGCAAAGGGAACATTTTATGATTCGACCCTGACACACATGAGCTTGGATATTGTCCCTCCTTGTGTGTGTGTGTGTCTCCCACATGCAAACAAAAGCTAACACCCCCCGCCTTCCCTCCAGGAAACCTGAATGCTTTCAAACCCACGACAACCACCGTGCAGACTAGCACACTCCTCTTTTTTTTGTGTGTTTGTTTATCAAACATTAAATGCATCACTATAGTCTCCGCTATCCATCCCTGCTCCTTCCTCATACCGTGTTAAATTATAAAAAAGACAGTCTGTCCTATGTAAAAATTTCATCGCTCGCTGTGGATGAACAGAGCGGTTGCAGACAAGCGGAGGAGTGGAAATGAGGAGAGCAGAGGAGCGGTGATGTCTGGCGCTGAACGTGTTGAGCCAGAGGTCAGCCTAACTCCGGCGAAAAACCCAGAAACAATAACACACGGAGATGCACGCGTGCGCACACACACACACACACGCACACACACACACTGTGTGCTTGTAAATTGTTCTATTCACTTACTGAAAAACACTGCAATTTGAATAACCCCCGGTCATGAAAACAAACTTTGTGAATACTGAAAGATTTTGATGCCTTTATTAAGGATTGACTACGCTTTGAGTTCATCTGAATCGTCTTGTATGATGTCCATGAAACTTCTAATATGTTGTGAATGCTAATGGCTCGGTGGGCAGTGCGTGATAAGTGATGAAACATCGCTGAATGCTGCGCTGTCCTTGGCTGACTGTTGGATGCTGTTTCATTATGGTTATTCACTGTACTTTGAAAATTAGCAAAACCTGGCAGGTATCAACAGCCTCAAAAGCTGTGTCTTTAAGCACTCCTGTGTTCTGCACAGCCCTTGAACTTAAAAAAAAACGGAGTGGATTGAAGACACATAAGAGACTGAAGTGATATTGGTGAGCAAAGAAAATTAATATAAAAGTGAAACACTTAAAATACAAAACTCCCGTTGCCAGAGGTAAAATAGCTGTCAGGGATGGCCTTCTAGCCTAATGACAGACTGGGCTCATCACGAGAGACGGAGAGACAAAGACAAACAAAGCTGGGGACACAATATTTCTATAGATATACTCTAATGGAAGGATGAAAGGAGGAGATAAAGCCGGAACAAGGGGAGGAGATGGCACTTTACTGTAGCATGCTACATGAAAGACGTACAACTGCACCAAGAGGAGGGTGGATGACTGGGCGGAGGTGCGGGGGTGGATTGGGTAGGAATGGTGAAGGAAATTAAAAGTTAGACTGTACTATTGAAATCAGAGAAACCCTCTGCAGAGAGGCCAGGAGGGCAAACCAAATATTCCTTGACTTAACGTCTAATTCTGAATCTGAATATTAGCCAGCGAGGTTTTAAATGTAAATATGCCATTATGCTGTCATTACAGTGCTCACATCCGCAGGCCCACGGGTCAGCACAGCCACTGTTAATTTTGCAGGCAAAAGCTTTTTTTTTTCTCTCCTCCTCCCCACGCTCTTGAAATGTTAATAACTTTCTATTAGTTAATGTAGCGTGACTAAAATTCCGATTAGATATAATTCATTTTAATATCTGTGACTGGCCGGCCTGATCATTTTCCGCCGCGTTCTCCCGGCCCGCATTACACGATTCTAAATTGGACTCATTTACATTGGCTGGTTAAATCAAGGCCTTCTCTTGCAATTTAGCTGTCATCAAATCAATTTTGTAATTTTCTTTGCTCTTTGAGGTACGACTGTTTCCGAATTGAATAATACCAGCCATCACATTTAATTAGCCGTTATAGCATGTGTCAGAACAGGAGGGGATGCAGCAACATCTCAAATGCAACAAGACAGCATCGGCAGCCGCAACTTAGACACATTAGATCGGATATTGCGTTCGACAAGCGTTACTTTCCCTTCATTTAGGTTTAAGCGGCGAGCTTCTGCTTAATTGTGCGGCGTTTATTGCTTTTTCTTCGTCAGGATTAGTGTTTTTTTTTTTTAAAGTGTGGCCATTAAGTGACACATCATAAACACTTCCGCAGTTGACCTTCAGCGGTTCAGCCTGATTTCCTCCTTTATCCATCTCCAAAAGTTGAAACTCGCAGCGTCTCATCCCCTCTGGTTCCACGAAAGAACAACACGCTGCGCAGTGGGCGTGCTGGGAGTTTTCGGTGGGACCACTGTGGGTTAGGCAGGCGCTGGAGTGGAGCTCCCATGTGGCTTTGCTCAATGGTGACTGAACCATAAGAACAGGGGGACAGAGGGCTGCACACCACAGGGACTCTGGGATAGCTCAACCTACTCTGGGAGGACCGCTGCCTTGGGTAAGTGGTGGTGTCGCTCCAGATCAGAGGACAGCGAGGCTCTTGAGGGGGGAGCAGGATGGGGTGGAGGGGGGAGATGAGGGTCGGCCCAGGCGGTGAGGACCGGGGATACGAGGGCAGATCACAGTGGGAATAGCAGTGAATAGGTTGATTTTTCTTTGACTGGAGCCAGTGTTGGAGCTGTGCACTGGCTGATGGTTGACTTCAGGAGCTTTTTTTTTTTATTATTATGCATGTTTGAGCGACACAATAATAATTGAACGCTGACTTTTTCAGCCTCTGATGTAGGATTTGGTTTTCAAATGTCATATCAAGCGTTTCTTTTGTTACTACAACACTACAATTTGTAAAGCTACCACAGATGGACAAAATAATGGAAACACCTGCTGATATTCAAATGTCAGCACATTGAGGATTGTTTAAAACTTTCGAATCCACTTCAGTCATCCTGTCATCAGTCATCATGTGAGTAAAATAATGAAATAAAACAACTGATGGAAAAATAAGCTACGGATGCAAAATGTTCCGTGTGCACCGCGGCCGCCGGATCTCATCTGGTCGTCCTTCGTCAGTGTTTCAAAACCCACCAGTAGAGGTTCGGTTCAGAAGCGGCGCCACGACCAGCCCGTCTCATCGGACACGGAAACGGCAGAGAATGCTGCGGATTTTCAAAATAAAACACCCTTCCGTTTCTGATTTATAAAATCAACCACAAGAGAAACACTTTGTACAGCCTGTTTGTGTATTTAGAAGAAAAAAAAACTACAGTGGCTGCAAAACAAAAAATCTAAAGGCCCTCTCCAGAGCCTTGATGTTAGTTTGTCTGTTCTGGGCTACTGTAGAAACAATCAGCCCCATAAATCTGACACAGTGAGCCTTTAAGACATGAGAACGTTTAACACAAATCCCAGGATGTGTGGACAGCAGAATGAAAGACACACTGTGAGTTATATTAGGAGAAAAGTAGTTTTGTTTTTGTTTTTTTCTGATTGCTGCTTCAATTCTGAACATTCACCAAAAAAAATCCTTCTCCTTTAATAAGAGTGCCTTGTTGAATTGTTGGAGCGCCCTTTGAAAGTGACCTCGTGAATACGTTGTATCCCGGTCGAATTTAAAAAGAGGCTTGACTGATGGTTTAATGCAATTTATTTGTGTGCCCTGCAGTTTATTAAACCGACGTAAGAGATGAAGAGTAAACACACGGAAGGCAGGAAAATGAATTACAAACCAGACGGAAACAGAGTGAAAATATGAGCCATAAAACACATTCACTGTATACATGGAGGTCGTTTACAAAATTAAAGACTCAGAATTTTATTTCTGACCTTGTGGAATTAATTTTTTTTAATGTTGGGATATAAAACTTACAGAATATATAATAGACTGTATATCTGGCGTTTGGTCAAAACTCTGAGAGCCTTGGATGGGGCTATAACTTTGGAGCAGCCTATTGTGAGTGTCTTTATTATATAATACAGCATGTTCTCAGCACCAATGTTGCATAGGTGTGCCGTGTCTTTATTCCAGGCAGCGTTCAAAGCTAACGTCTTCTTACAAATTAAAAGATCATGCACTATTAAATGCACCCTTACTTAATATTAGCTAACTTTAGACTGATATTGATTTGTAACAGACAATACATGCTACATTTACACTAAATAACATTGTTTTATTGCTGAATGAAATCAATAAGTAAATATTTTACCTCAGCAGGGGCTCCTCGCTGTGTCCTAATCCTCAGGTAAAGAGGTTCTTCTCCTGGTTTGGAGAAGCAGACGGGGATCCAGGCGCGGAAGCATGTTGTGGACAGATTTTAGCCACGTTTAAAAAAGAACCACCCAAGAAAAACCTATATCTCTTGAAGAGCACGCTGTATAAGAAAATAATTTTCATCACTTTACTTCATCTTTTCTGTGGCACCAGCTACAATGCCACAGAAGGACGCAAAAGCCCGACTTTTGCTGTGCGCCTTGAATTCTTCAGCGTGGCATTGTGTGTTTCAAAGTCTCGCTTTAATGAGAAAATTTCTCCAGGTAACTTTGAGATATTTCAAAATGTTATTATGAGAGGAATACATAAAATGCTAGTTTGAAGGTGCATTCATATGGGCCTTTAAAGGACCTGACCTGCAGTGACAGGCCTCCTTTTCTTTTATTATTATGATTCAGTCACTTCAATGCTCGGGTCCTGTTTCAAGTGGGGTTCCAGTCGTAGTCTCTGTAAGCTCGTATGCACCTTGGCTCATGAAGCACTTGAGGGATTTGCTATCTAAATCTCCCTTCACTGAGATACATATCAAAGCCACAAATGTCAAAGGAGATAGCAGCATTGCAGCGTTGGTAATCCACTGGCTGTTGTAGTCTTATGCAAGCGCGTCTTTGGGTTTTCTGTTTGAATCTGACTATTGTGAGAATAAATCAGATTCCAGTCCTCTAGTGTGTGTGCGCGTGTGTGTGTACAGTACATGTGTGAGGGATGTTACAGTATGTACAAAGAATAAATGAAGCCAGACCCCCCTTTTGATGACTTTCTCCAGCTCATAAAATCATGTACAAACCCTTCTTTTAATCAGGAACATAGGCAGCTGATAGAACTAAACTCTCAATCCCTTCATCTATTTTTTTTTTTGTGATCCCCCCCCTTCTCTCTTCCCGTCAGCGTTGCATAGAGAGCGGCTGATGTTTTAATCATGGCCGCAGGGCTCATTGTGATGTGCAGCCACCTCTGGGGTCTCTAATTGTCTCAGGCCAGGCTGGCTCTGCTGATCACCCTGCGTCTGGAATGGCTAATGACTCACAGCGAGGTAGAGAGAGAGAGACAGAGATGCTTCACATATAGAGCTCTATCTGTTTGTGTGTGTGTGTGTGTGTGTGTGCGTGCGCGCGTCCGTGTGAGTCATTCACGGTGTGCCTATGCATGTAAGCACATAATGGAACATAGAATTAACTGCACACAGAGCTTGATTACCGCCACTCTCAAATCAAGGCCAACTCATCACTACAAACCTCCCTGCTGCCGATTGTCACTCAAACACTCGAGGTGGGCTTCATGATATGTACTGTGGAGTGAGTGCGAACCCGCAGAGTTGAATAGATGTGCATTTTCTTTCCTTCTCTCAAACCTGGCTTATACTCACGGAGGGTTTAAAATAATGTATCTAAGCGGAGTTAACTGCTAAAAACAGAAAAATATGGAGAAATATATAGAGGTTTTGTGTATACAGAGCTGCATGTCATTTCCCCTCTGTCATCCTTCAGCTGACACTTTCAAAATAAAAGTTAAAAGGCCAAAAAATACTCAGGTTTATAAAGTTTTGGCCACTCGAGGCCTCTTTTTCAGACAATCTCTATTTGAAGTATTTGAAATTTAAAGTACATCTGAAGTGATTCTTAAGACAACAACATGAGTAAATGTTCCAAAAACCTTTTTCTAGATGAGTCACGAAATGTTCCAACGTTGACAGAGGAGTTTGTGTTTACTTGGACCCCGTTGCTGATTGAGCAGCCACAGTATTTGTCTCAACAGGAAAGCGCTTGGATCACTCCTGCATCTCAAAGAGCGACGTCGCCGCCTTCGCTGGGACGCGCGGCTAAACTGAGACACTCGGAGGAGAGAACCAATCGTCGAGAAATAACTTCGCAAACACTCAGAGACACTCGGAGGAGGGAACTAATCGGCGAGAAATAACTTTGGAGATTTGTTTGACTCCTTCGTGAGGATATCTCAAAAAGTGACGTCGCCACCTTCGCTGGGACGCGCTCCTAAACTGAGACACTCGGAGGAGCGAACCAATCGGCGAGAAATAACTTTGCACATTTGTTCGACTCCTTCGTGAAAATCCTGCACATCCTGTGAAATCTTTACAGCCAAACATGAGAGGCAATTCATTTGAGCCAGAGGTTAAACGGTTAAGACGTGCTGTAGAGATCATACACCATTAGGATATGTTGCTTTATGAATGATACATTTCCTCCTTCATGAGATCCAGACCTTAATCTCCTTCTAAGCTCCGGGCGGCACCCTGGGTCTGCATGGCTGGCCTGGTGGATGATGTGGTCTTAGGGTAAAGGGCCTATTGCTTATGTTGCTGATTGTTCACCTGTGGATAAGGCTTTCAGGTGCTGCGGACAGAGAGCCCTAAGCCTTTGGCGGCACGCGCTCGCAGAATACAGATCCTTTTAAACGCGCGCACAATAACACGCTTTGCTTATTTTGTCTCCTCCATTCATCAGCCTCCGCGGCTGCAATTCTGCGCCGTCAAATCGGCTGTGGCTCTTTTTTTTCAGACAGTACTTGTGACACACACAGCTAACCTGCAGGCGGGACTCACCATCTTGTATTCAACAACGAATCGCTCTATACTAAGTGGTGATTGTCCTTCAAACTGATCTACAGTGAGCGGAATGAATTTGGCGGCACAGCGTCTGTGCTTAGAGAGGAAAAGTCAAGATTTCTTTGAGACTTAAGATTTAAGACTTCATTCAATTCCACTGACCTTTTTTCACAACCATCCTTCACAGACAACGCCTCCCATACTGTAACCGTCTGCAAAACCAACATAATACAAACCCTCTTTGCAGTGTTGGACCCTGAACATTAATAAGCAGCAGCAACTCAAGTGTTGCGTACACCTAATAACAAAGCATGTCTCTGACTCCTCTTCCCTCCATCCGCTGCCCTTATTAGCATACAATCTGAATGCGGAGAGCGGCAACAATGGTGAGGTCAGTGCCGCTGGATGGGGTCAATTCTGAGGACGGCTTGGCAACATGCTCTGTATGTGTCTTTGCATACTGTAGGAAATCTATTGCGGTGGGAAGTTAAGTGGCGGTGAATGCCAATAGTAGACCTTCCAGACTGCCTTCTTGAAAATACAAAGCATGGCCCCGCCAATGGCGTTCTGCTCCATTTTACCTTTTGAAGAGGCAATCCAAGAGTTTAACCCCCAGAATATTATCTCTCTCCCTCTCTCCTATGAGCAGAATGGCCAGCACTCATCACTTAAAAAAAAAAAAAAAAAAATACAATTTTGTTCTGTCGGTCTGGTCCAGCCTGCGATAATCCGAATCCACTTTTAGAGTACTGATAAGACAACCTATTAAATGTAATTATAAAACGGGTGGTACAAATTGTTAGTGCTGTAGCTATCTTCAAAATGTCTTAATGTCTTGAAATGGCCCTGGTGATTTAAATCATTTTAGCATTTCCTTGCAATTAGCTTTCACATAATAATACTGAAGCTAATTTCTGCACCACGTTTGACATTATAAATGTAATTGGCTCCCATTCACATCCCCGCTGTGACACATCTATCAAGCCTCATGGGCGACATTTATGTGTGTGTGTGTGTGAGCGCGCTAACACACGCGCGCACGCGCGCTAACTCTTCCATGTGAGCCGCTTTGCATCTACCATAAACAGTCACCTTTTTTTTCTCCCTCCATATATTTTTTCCACCCAAATCTATCGCCCCGCGTCGTTATAACGACCGGCCATTGATTGCGCTCCCTCTTTCAATTTAACGCTCTCAATAAAAATAAGAATCTACAATGCATTCTAATTACACTTCTTAGGTGACCTATGTAATGACTGTTTCCCAATGAAGGCTCATTAATTGGCCTGTCACAGTTCAGTTGGAGGCTATTGTGGCACTGTCCTTTTCATAGGCACGCCGGCATGACCGGCATCACTGAATGCTCATATATAAGAGCCCCAATAACAGTTAAAATGCTATTAAAGTGGATGAGGCACAGCTATGCTGCTGCTCCCTCTAATTTGAGACACTGACTGGAGGGCTGTGTGGAAGACTCTCTGGGGAAAAACTATTCCCCACTGACTCCAGCATATGTTGTGAGTGCACACACGCGCGCGCACACACACACACAAGCAGACGTTCTAATTGCCAGTGGATTGTGAACTGTAGCTGATAATGTTACGGTCATAACAATCTTTCTCTTAAACAAATATTCCCACGCGTGTGCACATATACATGTAAAAGCAGAGCATTTTGTTTCAGACACTTAACAGCACAACAGCAGATTAATATATTCTAATAATAAAGGACACTCTGAAAGAGTTGAATAGACTTACGAGTATCTTCATATACAGTATCTTTTGTCATGTCTTGATAGACGGCCATTAACGGTTCAGGGACAGCACAAATTACCGGCTTCTCGTGAGTAAATAAGTGATTTTGCTCCACACTTTCAGCGATTTTTATATCTTCCAGCTCATTATTCTAAAGAAATGAATGGTCAAATAATGCAGGCAAATTTGAATACAAGACAAGGTAAGCCTTTGATACAAGGTAGAGCTCTCTGAAAAGCTCTTGATGGATTATTTGGTAATTTCAGACCACTGTGTTGATAGAAGCTAGCCTTGCGAGGGATAACAAAGCGGTGCTTTCGGCATATGAAAATTATTCTGTTTAAGGGCAATCTGTGACCAAGTTTTCAGATAAAAAGAATAAGAGAATGGAAGGCTGTTTCTCTTGGACAGTTTTTCCAGTTTTCAAGAAGCACTCCTTGCTTACCAAAGTGCCGTTCGGAAAGAATCGTCCTTTATTTGTAATTTGAATGAAGCTCAATGAGTGGACGTCAGCCAATTGATTTTAACCAAAGTCCATGAATAACTTGCTGGGTACAGAACGACGAGGAGAAGAAGAAGAGGGGGGGAAAAAACACGTTTGAATGAAGTTACAGTTTGTGATGATAAACATTAAAATCCAACCATAGTCACACTCTCAGATTTCTCTCAAGAAAAACACACAGAACAAACTAATTATTTTTAATGTGTATATGCTTGGTCTCATTTCAGTATCATCTTTTAATAACACAGATTTAATGGACTGGTATTTAGAAAAAAAGGCTACTCCATACATACTTAATACCATTACTGACCAAATTAACCTTGAGTAGATCTTAATTACATTTAGTTCCATTTGGTTGGTCATGCAATGCACACAGCCCGGGATGTTACAAATGGACACAGAGATGGGTGGGTGTTTTTTTTTCTTGTTGTCGTTCCCCACAAAGTTTACTTTCTACTCACTCTATTGTGAATTTTACACAGAAAAAAATGTCTTTAAGGGAAAAGTCTGGTCAATATTTCTCTTCCCATGAGCAAACCAATGAGCACACACACACACCGTCATTTATTTAGACGCAATCCCACACACACCTTTCAGCTGCCCCAAATACTCAGTAGAGCACCAAATGTGGATTAATCCACCGCTGAAAATAGTCCCTCTGTTCTGAGTAATGTTTGAAAGACTAAAGCGCCCAGGAAATTATTCTAATTAAACTATAACTAGTTGCAGACTATGAAACAGAATAAACCGAGGCTAGACACACACCTGTGGGATTTGAACACACACACACTTGCAGACCTGTTTCTTTCTTCGTTAACTTTTGACAAAGTTACCCGTGTCACCCGTCTAATGGCTGCATCCTCTGTAGGAACTGTTGGGTTTGGGCTGAGAGGCTAACATTCAGAATTTCTTAGACAGAATAATGGCAGCCCGTTCCTTTTTAAAGGGTACTTAAAGAGTAGAGGAGGTTTAGTAAACCTCATTAATGCGCCGTAAACTCCTTCTAAAGATTATCAGACAAAACAGGAACATGCAGTTTCAGTGGTCTGATACAGACATCAATTTCTGCCTGACAGCGTCCCCTCGTTTGATTAAAATTCACTCCGTGACGAGCTCTCATCTGCCACTCACCCAGTCATCTGTCAGTGTGATTCACTACTATACGATATTATTCAAAAGCATACTTGAATCCTAATGAGAATCCCATTGACAACTTATTGCTAGACCCGCTGATGAACATTGATTGAAAAAGGGGTCCGGTTTGGAGTGGAGCCCCCTCGGTCTAACCTGAGCTCGAAACAACAAGCGCGGAGCGGGCGGCGCCGATTGTCTGAGGGCAAAAAAAGAAAAGCCATCGCTATGATGAGTGCGTCAGAAATCCTCAGTGTGTGAGAGCCGGGGCTTGATGGGATCAATGGTCTGTCCACCTTGTAACATTTACAGATTCAATACTGCTGTAGTGCTCACTGTTCTTCCCCTTCATTAACTTCCATTCAGGCTCGTTATGCATGAAGAAAAAACTTAATTGCTTAACTTTCTTAATCCAGAAAGTCTCATCAGCTGCAGTGTGTTCTTATTTCCCTGTCACATGTCTGCATCTGTCTCACTCCGCCTGTGTATTTGCTTATAGCTTGTTTATCTGCCCACCACAACGGGGTGTGTTCTCATACTTATGGCCCCTCAAAGTCCAAGGCTGGCATGCAATAACGAAGACAGCACTTTCAATAACCTTGACAGACAGATTAAAAAGAGGATTCAATAGCTACTCTTCCCCATGAGCACTCCATCACAGAGGCCGCTATCCTTTAACGCCGCTCCTCTCTCCCTTTATCGTCAGCTCCTGTCAATCACTTGGTGGCTTGGCAAAATGGCCTCTGCAGCTCCTGAGGAGCTGCTACTGTGTTCTCTCTTATCCACCGGTTGTGGGTTAGAGAGAGGCACGGCAACAGCAGGATGAGCCTTATCGTTGAACTGAAGGGTTGGTGGCGTGTTGCACGCCAGGATATCGCTCCACTTACCACACACGGGGGTCTGATGTTTCTATGAGACATTTGTGCACATCGTGTCCTTACCCCGTCCGTCCCAGCAGACTGTCCTTCCCTCACGTGGGTGGCCTTGTCAATCCCCATTGCTACCCGCATTTTTTTTTTTTTTTTTTTACGGTTTCCAAAGAACCACAGCCTCCGCCCATCCACCATCCCTTTCAGCCGCAGAGCTCCCAAGCTCGCAGGCTTAGACCCCCCCTCCACCTACCCCCTCCTCCACCTCCTCTCTCCAAGTTTTCACCGCGGCTTTACTCGCAGCCTTTGAAAGTTCACAGCCTGGCTTGGAGGCACAGAGAGGAAAATCAAACTGCTCAAGGCGGGCTTGGATCACAGGTGAAACCCGGGAAGAAAAAAAAAAAAAGAGAGAAAATCCTGATGTAAATTCAGGAGACACATTGCCTGAAGATGGGGCACGGAGTTGAAAAGAGTCTCTCTCAATGCCAGGCGTCGTCTCTGAGGTTCGATTACTTATTTGTTATTTTCCTCCATTAAAATTTCTAACGGTGTTATGTCATTTTTGCTCAGCTTTCTGGGTTGGCGGAGTTAAACAGTGGGTGGCAATTATTAGCTAAACCTAATAGGAATATGATGAGGAGGGAAGATTGTTCAGAGGTTATTTCTAACCTTATAGTACACAGTCAATAGTGTAAGTGATATATCAGCTAATTAATGGTTCCAACTGCTTCCTAATTGCTGTGCCCCCTGACCCAGTGTTACCTCCTAGGAGCTGGTCTCCGCCCCAAGGGCATCGGAGATGCCTGTGCTTACGCACACACTCCCAGACACACATACACGCGCGCAGCAAGCTACCCCTGTGATCCCTGAATGTCAGGCTAAGGGCATCCAGAGGCCAGCAGTCCTCTCAGCCAAGCATACCAGGAGTTGATAAAGAGCATGAAAACACACAGTGGGCAGTTTAGCCACTATAATCTTGGGGATTACAGGTCAAAACGATTCCAGACACAAGAAAAAACAGATTTGAGACACCCTTCACTACAGAGAATGAATATAATGTGTGCTGCCACATACTTCATCCCCATCAGCGGTTATTACTCACCAAAGCTGTTCTTCATGATCAAGTCAGACCTGCAAATAGATAACAACAGAATATGTGCCCTTGGTGATGCACTTAGTGTTTTCGGGGGGGGGGTGAGGTTTCAATATTTTAAACGAACAATCGATCAGATGATTATGTGTGATGTGTAAGGTGTCACTCGGAGTGAAGGACCATCACCTGACTCTTTAGCTACGTTTTCATATCGCACGTTTTTGTCTTTGTGCTCTTCTCCTTCGGTCACAGCGCTCTCATCAGCCCCCCACGTCCGCCAGCAGCAGTCAGCTGTTTTCAGCAAATTCACCCTCTGTGCACAACCGGCAGCCCGGCACCGCGCAACGGACAAAGTCAGCAATTAGCTTGAGATCATCGTAAAACATTTAACTGCTAAATGAAGCAGATATATTTTTCAGGAGTTGCTAGAGAGAAGAGGAAGAAGAACCGAGCGGGAATGAGAATGAATGCTGGGCATTTGTTGTGTTGGCAGAACACCAAATGAATGCTAATGCTGTGCTACTGTGTCTGCTGAATGTGTAAATAGGCAACGCATTAGCCATATCAATTTCATACGGTAATGATATCTACATGTTACGCTTATCTCATTGTGCTGTGCCAAATAGCCAATAAAAAATAGATATACATTGCAGGTTTAAAGAAATATTTAGACAGTTTGGGAGTTTTGCCATCGAGGTAGTGTGGCTAGCTGTAGCTAGCTGGGCAAGAAATGTGTGTGTATACATATAAATACAGTGTGTTAATTAAAGAGTTGTTAAGTCTGTGCTTGTAGGCACATTTTATTACCCTTGGATTGAACCAGGCTAGCTGGTCCCAGTCTTTATGCTAAGCTAACTGGCTGCTAGCTGCGTTTTTTTTTGCATAAAGACACACTATTATCGCCAATTTACTAAAACAATATGCAGCCCGGCTGAAGTGTTTAAGATCTATGAGGGTAAAAAAGGCTCTTGGTGTTGAAAATGTAGATGTCTGTGTCTATTTTCAACCCCATTAGATATCACTGACTGATTATATTCTGCTGTTTATTAGAGCATTCATGGGATTCGGTGCATTAAACCATCCCTTCAAAACTTAATCTATCGCTTAATTAAAGTTGTCCGATATGAAAACAGAACCAGCCTACTAAGAATTAGCTCCAGCCCTCCATTGTCCCTCCATCCGAGCCGCAGACACTTGTGAACCGGCTAATGAAGATGTGTAAAGATACAGATTCGTGTCCATTTGCATGCAATTACGGCACATTGCTTAAACGCCGGAGCTGTCAGCATCCATGCGTCCACGCATCCTGCATATGCAGCTCTCCGGAGAATTACGAACTACCCCTCTCTGCCGTTTCGCCAAAGTCATTGCTCTGCCTCTGCGGTTTTGTGGCAAATGGCTGTAGTCCATTCAAACGTGTGAAATTGTAATCATAGCTGTCTCTGGATGGGTGTAATTAATGTGCTCTATCACAGAGATTTTGATGGCCAGTGTGGAGTATGTGGGGAGCCAAGCCAGCGAAGGACATCGGCTAAATGATGTGCTATTATATGGAGTGTTTGGTCATTTGTAATAGCATGCGGTGTGGAATGCATGATGAGCAAAGAGGAATGTCCTCCCGGTGCTATCATCATTGTGTTCATTAATTGCATTGTTGATGGTAGTTGGTAACACAGCAGGTTGGATGTGATGAGTGTTTATGCGACAGAAATGCCTCGCATTGTGGCAAATTTGGTGTTGCAACAAACCGAGAGTGGAATTTGTGGAGAATGTCTGGTGGGAAATTTACCTGCCATGTTTTCTAACAACTTCAGAATTTAACTTTTATTGCTCAACATCTCCCCGGGTGTCTGTGCTGCCTGCAGATTGATTGATTTTACAACACAGTCATTAGTTGAACAGATATTAGAGGATGTTGTTTTTAACTGATGGTGTCACTAAACAAGAGGCCGGCTCCGAGATAAGAAACAGCAAACGAGAGAGCCGGGGGAAGACTGATAGGACGACGCGCGTACGGCGGCGTATCCCATCAGTCTGTGTGTCGGAAGCGTCTCCGCTCAGACAAATTAGGATTTGGGATGCGGGGTGGGCACCCTGAGACAGAATAAATATATCTCCCCCTTTGTGATGGATACATCACCCACCGTGTACACATGACCAACAAGCATTAGTGTCATGAGAGCTAAAGTGGGGATGAAGAAGGGAAGGAGTGATGGAGGGTGGTGTTCAGCTGTACTGTGCATGTGTTGGTGGCAGAGCCCTTAATAGGGTATTCCTGATATGCTAGAATAGATTTTGAGACTAAGTATAAATTGATTCCTGATGGATTTATTTCTAGTAGACAGGGTAGCAAGGACAGGCAGCAGGGTGGTATACGTGGGGTTGAAATAAACTACAGTTTATCAGTGTGGCTCACTGGTGTGAGGTGTGCTTTATAGCTAGATGTATAAGATTTTGTCTGCACGTTGGATTTGTTGGGAGAAAGAAAAATATCACACAGCAATCAAGGAGACACGAGTGAACCTTTGTGTTTCTGTAGCTGATGGTTTGAACCAACCGTCAACAAATCATCTCTCACACGCCGAGCGCTATGAATATTACAGCAACCTGTTATGAGAAATAAACAATAAATGAATCATTCAAAATAAAGATTTCATCACTAATCCAGGGATGTCCATACAAAATGCCCCGGATAAAAATCATCTTATTCTTTCGGACGTTCGCAGCTCTGCTCCAGAGTTCAATCCGAGTTGACTGCGAAGTTTAGGCGCAGCAGTAGTGATGTCACCGTAGGGCTGCGTACCGACTTTTTCTCAGCTTTCCCCGTCAATTCAACTTCAGTTATTGATTTCCTGCATTTCCCAGGATGGTTTTCACAGCGAACAGCACTGCTGTGCTCGAGCTGTGAACATACCCACAGGTGCAGAGCACAACAGCGTTTAGTTATCGCGATTGCAGCAGCAGCAGCAGCAGAGCAAGAAGTCCTCCAGTCCGGTTCAGTCTCAAAACATGTCTCAGGGCTGTGTTGCATGCTACATCACGGGAAACATTTTATCTCTGCCTCCCCTCTGATGTATTTCTCACTGTGTAATTGTCCGATGCTTGTGCAATGCAAGCTGATACCCAAACCTGACATTTACTGTTGATGTTAAGATTGATGCAACATTTTAAAGCCGTAGCAGCGCTGGAAATATCTCAAGGTCTGCATTTGGTCAGGTGTCTGCAAGTCGAAGAAAAATACAAATGTGAAACAGCAGCAGTAAAAATACAACGGACCAAAAACACCTGTCATCTCTGCTGCCCGCTGAAAGCCCCAGAAGAAGAACTTCATCCTTTTATTCAATCCTTTATAGCACTGAAATCAATATCCTATTAGACTTAAGGTGCTTGTTTGGCAGTAAAATGTCTCCTGTGACTGAATGTATATGACGTATTATATTTCAAGTACTGGTGCATACAATTTAAGCTGTATTTTACTGTTGTAGCAGCTCGAGGTGGAGCTAGTTTGAACTCTTAACTTAACTTTACATAAAGTCCAGTGGCGCCCAGTCCAGGGGCCCTTTCAAAGGGTCACAACATACGTTTGAGGGATCGTGAGATGATTAATGGTAGAGGAAAGAAGTTGGGAAAAAGTCCTGCCACACAACTGTGTTCAATTTTTTTTTGCTTTTTGTGAAATTCTGGACAAATTTGACCTCTTTGAGCATCAGATGGGGATCGAAATGAAACCATGGGAGAAGTTTAGAGGGGAAATGTCTCTTTGGTGGAACTGCTAACAAGTGAAACGTGACAAACTACCCGCCTGAACACACAACACACAAACACACAGGGGAGAAAGTAGTAGTAACAGCCAAACTACGGGCTCCCCATGCAAATGTCCGCAGAGACAATGGCTCACTATGAATGCATTCATGGACGTTAAGTGCTTTCGCTTCTAGAAACAAATATTACAAAACAGTATTAAAGAATACAGTCGCTATCGATGGTACCAAATTGGTATTGACATTTTAGTCATTACTATTCCACGCCGGACTGCTGCAATCTATCAGAGCGCCTTAACAACAGGCTGAACTGTGCTTCACTGCCCTCACTGACTCAAAGTTTTGAGTCTGCTTCACCTCTGACCACATCTACACCTGCTTTGTCTGCACCCGTACCAACAGCTAGCAGTGATGTCACAGCGTCTCTTTCCACCGCGTACTTTTACTCCATGTTTTTGTGATATTTTTTTGTGTCTGTATCACTCGTCCTTACCTCTGGAATGCTGAACGTACCCTTGGTTATTAATAAAGAACCTTATTGAGCCTTGAACACGGACAAGGGCAAAATATTGTATCACTTAAATTAGAGTAGTAGACTATATGTGCCAAAGCAAAGCCGTTTCTGGCCACCCAAAGAGAAGAAACTAAGGCGAAGTGGAACAAACTCTTTCCTCAACAGTTTTAGCTCCTGCAGTAACAAGTGACACGTATATGGCAAAGGCAATTAGGATACCTGATCTCAATTCTGCTAATAAAGACGGTCTGCAGAGGGTATTTAGACGTCAGTGGGATTAGGGAGATCTTTGTCATGTAGATCTCCAGAATGCCCCTGGCGTCCGAGATAAAATGAAGACGAATCCTTAGTAGAGGAAGAAGAATAAAACAGAGGGAAGGGAGTGGAGGACACAGAGCTCTCAGCTAATGACAGGGCTACTCTGCATCACTGCACTGACTAATGAGCACTCCAACAAGGGTGAGCTTAAAGACCAGTGCATGTGTGTGCGCGGGAATGGCGTGGTGATACGTATGTGCACCGCACAGGGCACAGAGTATGGGTAAGGGTTGTGTGTCCATGTGATGGTAAAATAAGGGGACTTACACGAGGAAATGAAGGAAGGAAGCAAAAAAAAAAAAAGGGGGGGGGGGGGGGGGTGTATGTCTCCGAGCTTGAGATCCGTGGTGCGTGACAACGGAGGAAGCTCTTAATAATTCACATGATATTGATTTAGTTACCTTACTTCCTACTTCACTCCCACGCCCCGGGAGAGAGAG
Source organism: Nibea coibor (assembly GCA_023373845.1). NCBI lineage: Eukaryota > Metazoa > Chordata > Actinopteri > Sciaenidae > Nibea > Nibea coibor. Next base: position 5,004,222 of record CM041732.1, on the reverse strand, counting down.
CCCACCTGTAGGTTCCCCGCTCCCCCCCCCCCACTGATGCAAGGCTGAGAGCATACCCACCATAATGAACAGGAGAGACAAAGAGACTGCAATCAGCTCGATGACCTCGGGCGAATGCGAGGATTCTTCAAATTGCACCTGTTTGGATATAATCGAGTAAGAAAATGACAGAATAAGTGGATCATTCCAAACCATCATTAGGGTGATGATAATTATGTGTACCGTGGTGGTAATCATTTAACATGTCACTTATGAGATTAAAAAAAAAGCTTTAATGACATCTTTTAGCGTGAGAGTCTGATTTTAAATAGGTTGTAGTTTAAAAACAAAGCAAGGCGGCATCAAATCTCAACTCTGTAAACTCTCCTGGTTAAATATTCATCATCTGATCGTCTTCCTGTTTTATCATTCACATGAAGCCACAGCTGAATTAGTTTCCCCTCTGTATGAACGCGTCTCTCTTCACACCCGATACAGTGTAAAGAGGACTTAAAAAGGTTTCATTTAATTCAAGCATTAACAGCTACTTATTACATCCACTCCTTAATCACACTGGAAGAGATCAGGCATGAGTTTTATACTTGAAAACATCTTTTATCACTCTGTTTCTCACATGGAACAGAAATGAAGCAGCTCCACTCGTCGTGGCGGTGTGGACTTTGTTTCCTGACATTTATCGCCACCTTGAGGGACAGCTGGGTAAGACTTCAGCTCTATAGGAAAAGGCCTTTTCACACCAGAGAAATCAATTCACACGGACTGATGCAGCGGTGCACGGGCGCGTTTCTCTGAAAGTCACTCTGAGGGTTTGAACGTCGTCTTTGAGACGCCGCGCGGCGTTGACTGTTAATGCTCTTCATGAGGAGCACAGTCAGACACAGACAAAGCTGCAGTGATCTTTGTTTGCAGAGGCGTCAGTAACACTCTGCTCCATGGAGAATTAAAGGACTGTCATGTCCATTTGGATAAAGTCTGTGCTGAGAGTCAGATGGCAGAGAAAGCAGATTTTAGTGTGCATTATTAACAGAGAAAAAAGATTCACTTTGTTAATAATGCAACAGCAAAAGTAACTATTGGCTTGATGTGGAAACTGCAAGATATGCACATTTAATACAAACTGATAATGGTTGCAATTATTATTTTTTTTATATAGAAAACAGTTGGTACTAGTATTGTTATTGTTATACTTGTAGTAGTACAAGTATAACAATTTCAATAAAATAACATTTGTATAATAACTTGAACATTATGTAAAGCATGTTATATTATATATAATATTATTTTTTTTACATTATTGGGAGAATATTTTTATTTTTCTTTACATTATTCACGCTTTTTACACTATCTGTAGTTATGACGTGATTTTCTGCAGATGCCTGAGCTGTCATAACATTCACATTTAACAGCGGCTGTGTCCTGTTTATTTAGGCGAGCTGGTATCTGGACCTGGTACTGTGCACGCTGCCTCACTGCTCCGGTCAAAGCAGGTACAGTATGAAATTATCATTTTTAAAACTCGAGCAAATAAGCTCATATCATTTGTATTGTTTTCTTCATTAGAAAGAGTCCTGTAATCTTTCTTACGGTAGTTATTTTACTTATTATTTTTTATTTTTATATGCTGTGTCACATCTTGTGAAGGTTTATGCATTTGTAGTTTATACAGCTGCATTTAAATGTATTCAGTCAGCTTGATGTAACTGCAACAATGATCATATTATTTTCAAGGAGTTTTTCTTTTTGGTTGTTTGATTTGGTCCATCATGATATTAAAGATCACAATATGATTGAATCAGAAAATATGGAAACATTTCTGAGATTAAGCAAATCACACATGCACCCACACCCTTTAACAGCTCTAATGTATGTGTATAAGCTGCTACATCTTTTTTTATTATTATTGGATTTTAGTGTCACTTCATGTGACGTATCTTCAAGATTTCTCTTGAAGAGATCAGTTTCTTGCTCTTTCACCGTGACGTTTGACCCTCGCTGTACAGACTGATGTATGTGCAGAGTTTCTTTCCACGTCCATCTGATGGAGGAGGAAAGTTTCTCTGCGCTCACCATAAATCTGTTTAACACGCGGACGTACCAGCAGGATTATGTCACATCACAGCTTTGATTTATTTGATTCCTGGAGTCGGTGGACAGGGGGCGACGAAAGAACACAAAGAAATTCATCATCAGCAACACCAAGTTCACTAAATACACAGACGCTGCTACAGGCCTGAAGGACTGACCGCTTCTTTAGTTTATTCCAGATATGTCCAAGCCATTGATAAAATGTCAGTTAGGTCAGAATTGTGTCTTCTCTCCCAGTGAAATATCTGGAAACCTGGATTGAATAAACCTCCTGAACAAATCATGATGATGATTCCATGTCGTCCACGACACTGTAAACGTATGCACCATAAGAAATGTAGCATGTGGGATGAAACCAGCGCGCAGACACTGAAGATGGATGTTTAAGTGAAGCAGGAGACATCTTGTGTCCAGCTGTTAAACTTTTAAATGAAACAACATCTGCACAATTTCTGTATTTTTTTTTAATGAGGAGGGAGAGAGTGCAGGTTGATTTAAACATTTCTCCGTTTATTAAACTTTATTTTATGAAAAGAAAGAAGGCCAGAGTGTTTAGTGGGGATTTTTTGTGAGCAGTGTTTTGGTGTCTGAAGCAGTCTGTTACAAGATGGCATCGTCTGTTCTTTATCATTTATGCAAAAGCAGTGCCACCTGCTGGCGCTGGATGCATAGGACACTGTGAAACAAGTGCCAGTCATCTCACACTTTATGCTTATCCACGCTACACTTTCACTTCGTGTCAGTCCATTTTATCAGCATGTGCATGCTTTGTGTTTGTGTCTTTTTGTCTAATGTGCAGCACTGAATTCATCGAGCTTTACCTTCTGTTGGCCATCCTGTAGTCATCTGCATGTGACTGCCGTAAGGGGCAAATGTTAAGACATGTCTCAGAGTGCTGTGCTAATATTAGCTCCACTGATGTGATTCACCGTGATGGTTTTGATCTCGCTTGTGCAAAACAGCTCTTTGCGTTTGTTCTATTTCTGCCTTCATCGTCTTAATTCACCTTTTTTTTTTTTTTTTTACCATCCATGACTGTTCAGATCAACTAAAACTGCTGCTCTTACACGGCGTCCAGGGTTTAACAGAGTGGATGTGACGGGCCGACTGTGGCACTGCAAAGTGATGAATCGTGTACTGTACTCTGCCTAAGTGGACCTCGGTAATCTGATGAATATGGGTGTTTTATTGATAAGGGAGAGGCTGAAAGGAAACTTGGTCGTTCTCCCCTTATAGAGTTTCCCTGCTTGTGTAGACGCATGAATATTTAAAAAACAGTGAAGCAGATGTTTTTTGTTTTTTTTTCCATTCAGCTCTTTTCCACGTTAACACAGATTAACGCCTGCGCTCCGTAAAGGTGTTAAAGGTGTTAAACGTTTGAAGGATTCGCTTCCGGTTTTTCAGTCAGGCGAACAGGAAGACTCAAAAGAAGACAAAGACTTTGCATGTCCACTCATGTGTTCAAATATTGAACTGCCCCCCCCTCTCTCTCATTAACTTAGTCTCATTAGGAGAATCCCAACAAAACCCAAACAACACCACGTGACCAGCCAGAGACTGGATTGGGTTGCCTTTCACCTCCCCGTCTCCAGCGAGGGCCTCGCTCCATTTGCCTGAAAGTGACTCCTGTCACCTCAGATCAATGGAAAGAGATCGGCCCATGTGAGAGTTTGATTGACAGACGCTGCTCCAGGTCTTTAAATCCAGCCCGGCCTGAAAATAGAGACGTGCAAAGTACAGTATAGTAAGCATTCTTCTTGAAATCTTTAACCCCCGGGCCACTTAGACGTAGCCTAAGGGTATTAGTGTCAGTAAACTTATAGCCCATATAAGGTGATGTTGGGTGGGGAGACGGAGTCAAGCGAGCTGATCCTGGAGCACAGAGCATGCACAGTTCGTTCACTTTCCAAGTGAAAATAAGTGTAACACAAGAGGAGCTCGTTCAAGCCTGTATTGTCTTTCTAACCGTCTCAGACGAGAGTTTTCCGCTTCAAAGGCGTCATTACATCTTTGTGTTTTACACACACACACACACACACACACAAAAAGACCTTAAGGCAAAGTCAGACCACATCTTTGTCTCAGTTCATGCTGCTTCACTTACTGTGCATTAGCTTCATGGGCGATGTTTCTTACTCCTCTCTCTGAATATTGTTCTAATGTTGATACACTCGTGAATCGCCCTCAGTTATTGCAGTGAGCTCAGAAATAAGCTCAACAAGCAGCAGCGAGCTCTTTGCGTACTTTGCACGCTTCGCCTCTCGGGCTACTTACAGGTTGTTAAACCTAAAAAAAAGAAATGCAAACATACTGTACATGTTTGCATGTGATCTGTATCCCAACCTTTTGGTTACATGGGTTGGGGGGAGCTGAATAGGGGCCCTATGATAAAGTTTTGCCCTGGAACCACCTAGTGCTGTGCATCAAATACATAAAAGCATAAATCACAGCTGTGACTCACACAAACCTGTTTTTTTACAAAGATAACCTGTTGGTCACCGGTCACCTGTTGCATTTGATGTCACATTTCACCAATGAAAGGACAACAAATCATTATTTTAGCTGATGTAAATACTAGAGAGCTAAATGTGTATTCATCCACAGCTCAAAATAGTCCCCAAACAAATGCACTGTTTAACCCTGTTTTTAAAACATTAGCTAAAAGCCTACAGGGCCCACATGTTTATAACGATGCACTAACACATTGTTAGTAACCACAGAATCTTTCCAGCCTTTTGGCTTTTAACTCGAGTTTGAACTTGATATGGGAATACAGCGCGCTCATAAAAGGTCTGCCGAGTGAGGCTGAGAAAATAAAAAGCCATTAATAGCTTAACAACTGCAGCCCGTGTCCATAAAGCCATTCTTTAAGAGGAGGTAGATGGCCTGTAACAGGCGTTGATACCTGTAAAGCTCCCTCAGTGTGACAAATGTGTTTTTCTGAGCTCAGCTGCTTTTTGAGAGGAGGAGAGAGGGAAAAAAAAAGCTGCACAGCGTCTCTTAAGAGGCTCTTGGGAATCCAGTTTGAAGGGTTGGAGATATAGTGAACTAACAGGGCACTTAGCCGCTATCTGTGGCTAAACAGGGCTACTCCGGGATCTTATACTGCTGCGTTAGGATGTCTGAAGGGAGCTCAGACCACTGCTCATCCTCTGAGTGGTTTAGATCTCTCCAGACATGACAAGGCCTCTCATCTCAATTGGGTCCCGGTCTGGGTCTACGGTGCGAGCGCGCAAACACACTCAGGCACGCATGTCTTCGGGCTGAGTCATGGAGAAAAGGAAGCAGGCACAGGGAGAAGATAGGCTGGCAGACGGGCAGGTGTATTACTCTCGGTTGGTGAAGTTCACTCCTCCGATTTCATTCTGCTCCTGCTCTTACTTTGGTTGTTTTATAGTTAATGACAGCGAGCGACACTCGATACGCTGGAAACAGTCCCAGGCCAACACCAGGTTTACTTAGACAAGGCGCGGTTAATGATTGATCGAGACACAAGTCATATCACGAAATCAAGCTTGCCCCGAGCTGTGACCTTACAGCCGAGGTCAAGTGACACCTGTGATTGTGTATTTGTGCGAGCGTGCCCTTTCAGACGACGTGAAAGTCGTAGCTCCTCTTTCAGATGGGTCGCATAATAGCTTATTGTGTTCCCCCTTTGAGAACAAGACTTGTAAACGATCGCAATTAATCAAATTACGCCTGTCCAGGCCGGCGAAGACCAGGGGCGGATGTGTTCGACTGCTTTCGGAACTTTTTTTCACAGTCAGGCCAAACTGTGTGCTGAACTCAAGTCAAGTTTAAAGGCATGGTGAAAAGGTAAAGGTGAAAAACTGACTTCCCCTGATTGAGGTTTTTGTGTTGCCCTCGCTGGTGGAAAGTGCTTCGAGCAGTAGCTGAACCTTTTAGAAAACAACCTTATTTCCTTCCTTTCCAAGAATTAGAAGCGAAGGTTGACGCCACTCTTACTGCTGTACAATAAATACAAATCGTGAGCTTAGCTTAGCATAGAGACTGGAAACAGAGGGAAATAGCTAGCCTTTAGCGGAGCTGGTCTGCACATTTTGTGAGTTTGTGCTAAGCTAAGCTAATCAACTGCTGGCTCCAGCTTCTTACTTAAAGGCGCGGTGCTGCGTAGGACTTAGTGGCATCTAACGGTGAGGTTGCGGATAGCAACCAACTGAATACCACTCGCCTCACCATCCTGTTCCAAGGATGAACTACAATGGCTGTGAAATTCGTCTGGAGCTAATGTTTGGTGATGTAAACATAGTTATGTTTATTATATTCTCATTCTACCAATAGATCTCCTTAAATGTTACATCCTGGACCTTTTTATGGACACAAGATTAAAGTGGTGTCATACATTAACAGAGGCCATTCTGCTCCATAAAGAGTACATTTACTTTTGAGCAGGAGACATCTTGTCTAGTAGTATAAAATATTTATACATTCCTATATTTTGGGAAAAAAGGGGATGTAATTTTAATTATTTTGAGCAATGTAATCAAGCTAGATGTGGAGAAAACGCATCACACACTAATTGTTTTACCAAGCAGAGTGTCTTTATATGTCGGAAAACATGTCTGGATGGGACCTTTTAAGTAAATCTGATCTGACTGCTTCTCTCACCACCTCTTGCTCGGTCTTGGAACAGGAGGCCACCCTGTTGGCATGACTCCAGTCTCTGACAGTTCACTGATTAAGTTTCAGGGTTGCTTTGCAGGAGCTCACCCTGACCTCCCACTTCCCCGTGAGGCCTCAGCGCACAGACGATAATAGATTTCTAATTTATTGATAAATAATAGATAGGTAACAGATAAAATGGGTAAAAAATTGATGATTGCGCATGTCATAATGTTATAGCAGACATATGATAGGTGTGTTTCAATAAAATCGCCAACAGAGGGCGATGTACGCTTGATGTTTTTCCACGAGATGAGTTAGAAATAAGACGAGGAACACATTTATCACACTGAACGAAAGCAATTAAATTCCATGTAACCATGGAGATTTAACATTTCAGCTCACCTGTGACAACTGTGACTATTACCTCCACCCCTTCCAGCTGGATCCCTCCTTCTAACCGAGCCACACATAAATATATATAATACATATGGAGCTCCTTCATGAAATATTTAGAGTGCGCCGCCATATGTATCACCACCCGGAGAGTTCTATGAAAACTGATTGCAGCTCACAGATCCATGAGATCTTTTTCCTCCTAGGAAAGCATGCCATATACAAACTCAAATAATAACCCAGGTGATTGTGCAGGTGACGTCCTTTACCTCTACATAACTTTGTAGCATCTAATGAGGCCAGCTGCTGTTGGAGGTGCCCTATAAGAGAAACTAAATCCTTCTGGCGCTGTTGCAGTCATTGTCTAAGTTTATAGGACGCTTCTATAGTTTCCCTTGCCCTCGATGGGCAGCAGGTGAAGGACAGGCTCCTGTTACAGCGAGGCCATATAAGGAGCACTGATGGCGTCACGGCATCAGCTGCTGACAGCTCTAATTATTTGTGTTTAATTACATCATTATAACTCGAGTAAACTAAGACTCAGTGTGAATGTCCTTGGTTACAGATGGATGGTTGTTTTTCAGCCTTGTTTAACTGACACCAGTTCAGAGTTTACCTCCAAAACTAAGCAGAACAAACTCTTGCAGTGGCTGTGTAGGGTAGAGAAAATAGTCCAGCAGCCTATAACCAGCTATGATTGGTTCATTTAGATCGTGGGATCACCCGCAGATACACCTCCAATGCTGACTTACTTGTTGTATCTCATTTGTTTGGTCTGCAGATTTAAAAATGTCAGGTTGTGATTTTTCTCTTATGCTACGCTATGCTAATTGTCTCCTGTCTCTTGCTTCGTGCTTGGCAGACAGATGCGAGAGCGGTACCCTCGTTCTAGTCATCCCAACTCTCAGCGAGAGAAGAGAATCAGCGTATGTCCCAAAATGTCAAACTACTCTGTAATTAGTGTTGATTTTCAGTGACGGTGTTTTGACTGGTGAGTTGTTTGTGCACTCACAGGTCCGATTAACTCTGATGGATGTGGACTTACATTTGGCTGAGTTGATATTTGCCTTCTCTGTATCGAACAGTGACAAATAATCATTCCAGTCTTGCATCCGTGGGCCCTGAGAAACAGAAACGGAGGCAGTGAGGAGTTTAACAATTCACTCAAGGACGCATTTCCCTTTCTTCGCACACTCATATTTCTGTTTTCACCTTGGTATGGGTTAGAAGAAATTCAATGTAATATTATTTATATAGTGCTATATCATAACAGAAGTTATCTCATGAAATTTCCTATACAGAGCAGGTCTAGACTCAACAGTTCCAACCATAAACAAGCTCTTGGTGGACAGTGGCAAGGAAACACTTCCCTAAAGAAGCAGAAACCTTCAGCAGAACCCAGTTCACGGTGTAAGTTGACAAAGTGACAACTCATATGATACCTTTCCTTTTGACTGTCCCTTAATTAGCATATAACCCTAACCCCATAGCTGGAATGTTCAGTGTTGAACTTAGAAACACTCGGAGTTGGATGCCAGGTCACTGAGGTGAAGGACCCTCTCCTTCCTCGCTTCCCGGGATGGTGACAGTCAATCCCTTCAAACGGGTGCTGCTGGAGACACTAAAGCACATTCTATATTCAGCCCTTTGTACTGTCAGTTAGCTGGCAGGTAGCTTTACTGTCCGAGAAAATGATTCTCAGTCAGCTATCCGTCACTCGATACAGCGTGTCAATAAGCTAAATGTAGGAGCTTTTTGCAGTCATCTCTCAATGTCATTAGCCATAAATCAATGGAGGACATTGATCAGTGGGCAACTTCACCTTGTATGACATCTTTTAAATGGATTGTCCTGTCAAGATATTAGGCAGGGTCGATGATGTATGCATGTGTGTAGTAATGTGCACTGGCAGATTAGAGTTTGGGTTATTCAAACAGTTTTCAGACCCGAGGAAACGTTTCTAGATTTAGCGAGTTTTCAGGCACCTCAGGGGGCTTGATTTGTCAGGAGCAACCAGACACAAATTTAGCCGTTTTATTTGGACTGTGGAGAGCAATGTGTCAACTCCCAAAGCTTGTGGTGGTAAATTGGTGCAGCTGATGCCAGCGCACACACACTCTGCAGTTGTGTCGTGTCTAATCTAAAGTGATGTAGTGATCACAGTGCTTTTAATACTCTAGTGTAGGCAGGTCTGTCCTCTGAGAGCTGGGCGCTGCAGAAGAATGTATTCATGTGAAAATTAATAACATCATCTGGCAACTTATCGCAACTCTTTGATCAGATGAGAGATGCTCGCTTTAAAGCCTGGGAACACTGGTTTGGAGGCAGAAGGAGACACAGATTTTGGACTGCAGGTAGCAAACTTGAATTGCCATTAAAGGACAAAGGTTAATGTAAAAATCTATCACAATTCTGTGTACACTTTTTTTTTTGTTAGTGGCTCTAAAAGGATGGCAGTATTGATCAGTTGGTCCAACATTTCAGTCCAGACTAAAATACCTCACAAACTATTGGAAGAAAATGTAACACGGCAATTCATAATCCCCACAGGATGAATCCTACTAACTTTTTTATTGATCATCATCATAACTTTTGGCAAAACAAGCAGTCAAATATTTCACAAATTCACAGTAAAATCAACATCTACTCAATCGACTGCCACAATATTTTCTCCTGGGGGTCTCTCATGACCCCCAGGAGATGAACCCTGACTTTATTGGACCTCTGTCTTCTTTTAGTAACACCAACAGGTCAAATATTTCACTCACTATCACAGTAAAATATCACAACATCTCCTCAATCAACTAAATTTTCAACAAATCAACAAAATTTGGCAGACTGTCCTGGTTCCCAGAGGATGTATCCTAATAACTTGGTGACTTTTGGTTGACATTGTGGGTTTGAATGAAATGTCTTGCCAGCTATTGGATGAACATTCCCTCTGGCCTCAAATGTATTTGCTGGTTAGCAGTTGTTAGCATGATAACATGCAAAACTACAGTAGTAAACATGGTGAAGATTATACATGTTAAATAACATGTTAGCATTGTCATTGTGAGTGTGTTATTGGGAGCCTAGCAGAGCTGCTAGCATGGCTGTAAACCCTCATCCATTCATCTGTGCCAGCTGTCTACTAAATTAGATTAGATACAGTTACTGTTTGGCAGTATGGTAGCTTGTACTTGGAACAACAGTAAGGCAGACTTGCTAATTATAAGCTGCAGGTAGTAGTTTCATAACATCAGCTACAGTACCTAACCCTTTCCCTTTTCAGCAGCCTTCACTGCAGTGTAATGTTGTTTTTTGGAGGTTTAACAGATCCGGTGAGATTATTTCTGCCTCTGGTGCAGCGCTCTCTCTATGAGATGTCTAAAACTTTTATCTGTTTATGTGTGGACTGGGTTTATTATCTGCATGTAAAGCAGTTCTGCTCGTGCGTGCGTGCACCTGCGTGCTGTGCACATGCAGCATTCACCTGTCAGATCCACAGATATCATCCCTCTCTCTGCATCTTGGACAGTTTCAGATATCTATTTCTTGCCTGGAGAATCCAATCCTTGCCAAACACTGCCGTACCAGTGGAGGAAGCATGATAGGAAATCCCACAAAGGCATGGCTGGCTCTGTATCCCCACTTAAACAAGCCACTGATGACTGACTCAGCTGCCACACAAAGCGTCATCTCCCCAACCTGGCTCACTTAGGGAAACAGAGACGAAGAAAGAAACGAGACAACAAAACCAAAGAGGAATCGAGAACTCTTTTCTCTTAGAGCAAAAAGCTGTGTGTGCATTGTGTGGAGAGTTTGAGGTGGTGAACGAACACAATCTAGGGATGATCCATCCAGCGATAGGGATAGGACAAGTTGCCACGGCAACCCTGGCTCCTGATCCCCAAGACCGGCTGGAGCTGGCACAGAATGAGAGCAGGCGAGCAAGAGAGAGACAGACCGGAGGAGAGGGGAAGGGGGGAGGCAAGATGGCTTTGGTGGGCTGGATTGCTGCCAGAGGTTTTGACAACAGTGCGGTAATGAACAGGAGGGATGGAGCCTCGCATTGGAAGTCTCCCGAGGTCTAACCTCTTAATAGTTAGGCCATCTGAAACCATCAACCTTTCATGAACTGACAAGACTGTGCACACACACGCACACCTGCAGGTACACGTATGAATAACATTCAAATTCCCAGCGGACACAGTGTGGAAGAACATCCTAGTTTTGAAACGTCGAACATGCAGGAAATCTGCTGTAGGTGTGTGTCACAGGCAGAGAGATACACATAGAGAACACACTCTCACAGCAAACTGGATGGGCTGAGGTTGGTATCTGTTAACTCTCATATTGCATCTTTGTTCGGGCAGCCACATATTAAAGGAACACTTTAACATTTTGGGAAATTAACTTTCTTGCCAAGAGCGAGATGAAAAGATTGATAGCAGTCTCAGTTCTGCACGCTAAATATGAAGCGACAGACAAGTTAGCTTAGCTTAGCTTAGCATTAAGACTGCAAACACATGGCAAACCAGTGTAAAAACAACAAGCCGTGGCATTACGGGGTATTACGTGTGAGACTGTTTCTAGGCTTGGTGCAATGACTTCCTGGAGTCTTACAAGAACATTTTTCAGTGGTTTCGTGTAACAACAGACATAAAATCATTAGCATTTTCCAAAATTCAGAACTGCTCGAAATCAATTCTCGTCTTGTATTTTCCAGTTTTGTTTCTTCTTTGGTCAAACACTCAACACAACACAACCACGGCTGCAAGTACTTTTTTACAGTGCAAGGCTTAGAGATATATTTGGAGGTAATATTAGTGAGTCCCACAGGGGTCTGAAGACAAATATGAGAAGTCAAAAACTATTTTTTTTTCATTATATTTTCACTTATTCTTAAAGTGTGGGCATAAATATACTTTGCATCGTTGTTTGGTATCACAAGTCTGGAAACTACAGGTAGTACTTGTGTTTCTAATGAATACCTTTTAAGATTTGTATGTGATGTTAACCAAAATCAATGTCTGACCTTCAGTATTTCATCATTAAAGAGTCATAGCCTACATAACTACAGGCTGTAGCTATTATTAAATATGCAGTGTAACCATAACAGCTTTAAATTTCAGGGGCAGGATTTGGATCAGCTACTGTACTCCATACCAATCATCAGGGGAAATACAAGGGATTACCAGGATAGTGAGTAATTCAAAAGGTAAACAAAATCTAAAAATACCTCTGTCGCTGTGTGCTCTGTCAACACTGGGCTCAATGCATCATAATGCAGTGTAATCATGTCTGCGTGCAGTGTGCATTGCAGCAATTTGATCTTCATTTTGATCTCTGACTCAATCACGCGATGGTGACTGTTGTATGTTTTACAAATGTCTTGAGGCGATGACGTTCACATCAAATCCTCCGGATAAACTGTTTCCAAGGTGAGCAGAGCTCACATTCTTCACTGCCGTGACTGCAAAGTGGAACGACGGGTGTGAACATTGCACATATTGCTTCACATTACAGCTCTATATATATGCACTTGTTTGATTATGTAGAAAATAGTCTATATTTGATATTCCATGTTGCCCAGAGTAGTTTTGCTGCCAAGTGAGTGATATTTCTACAAAGCTTTGTTCCAATATCACTCCTTAGATTCAAACGCCAACTCACCATTGGTGCCAGAAGATGATTCATGTGGCTTGTTTGTAATTCGGTAGCTGGGGAATATCCAGCTGCTCTCATAAACAGATGCAATTGTCACCATCTGCAATAGCAATCACTGCTTCATTTAATTACACACATAGGTGTATGATGAGTGCAAATCTCAGGCGTTAACACGTGTTTACAAGACAAGCTGTGTGTGAGGAGAAGACTGAGCGAGGAGCTCTCTAACACTGGAGCTTGGCACCACAGCTGCACTTTCAGAAGTGACAAAGAATTTCATTGAGGTCTCTCGACAGGAGTCATTTTAGGGCAAAGTAATGCTAAATGCAGAAACAGGACTGAGTGCTATGCTCATGGGTGTGGTGGTAGGAACTGGCACAAGAATCTGATCTGAGACCTGGCTTGGGATTTGTGCTAATGATGGTCTGAAAAGCAAACGTGCACTTTATAAACCTGTTAGAATTTGGACTTGCAAGGCATGTTGTATGTTTTTCAGCAGGATTTCTCACACGTATGGTGACGAAAATTCATATCTGGGACGTTTCTACAATTGTTGCTTCAATGTTTCCAGTGTAGCCAGTAGATATCTAGAGATGGACAACGGACATCCAGGCCAGTATTTCCTACACACATGCGAATGACGACAAAGACACCTTTTTTCTAATCTCTATAAGCATGAATGCAGTAACAGACGAGAGCTGATGTGCTCGAGGATCTCATATTGGCTGCTTTGTTCTCCTGTTGCAACCAAAGCTCACTTAAACATGACGGCCAATAATACGCTGAGTATAAAATGAAACATTTCTGGTGCCAAAATCTTCCCTAGCCTACAGATTCTACATTCCTATGTTGATCATTTAGCAGGTAATAATAATGTGTTTTATGTAATGTGTAATCATGTTAGAATACTAACGTTTGCTTTCTACACGGGTAGGCTATGACTGAGGTGTCAGTGTCTCTGCTTTACTAACTACAAGTATTTGTACGACACAATACAATTGGGACAAGGGTGACCCGGGTGCAGTGTGCACTGTACTTCATGGGGAGTTGGAAGTGCGATGGGCCAAACAGCCAATTTCTGCCCTGGGGCGCTGGCCATGGTTACAACTCCATGAAGAAGAAGTGGGAACAGGCCAAAATGACCTCACTTTACCAAAATGGCCTCCCTCCAGTGGGCTGAAACTCAAATCTGTTCTCACAAGGACACCCACACGTGTACAAACACCAGCAGATATGCACGCACGCATATACACACTATCCTGAGTCAGAGTCACTCCACTTTGGCACCTCGAGTGGACTAGCAAAGACACGGGGACATGTGCAGGGTGATACATCTCTAGGATGACACCTCTGTTTGGCGATGAGCTGTGTAGTCACAGGCATTTAGCTGCGATGGCGACACTGACAGAAGACAAAGCCACGGGTTTAGAGGGAGCCGCCGGCAGTATCTTGGAGTGACACGTGGGTTATCGTCGACACGCCAACACTGCATCCCTGCCGCGTATTTCCCATGAACTGCTGTGCTGAGCTGCCCAGCTTTCAAAAGATAGTACGACAGCAGATGAGAAAAGGTGAGACATTTATCTGTGGAAGGGGCCTGCTGTGGAAAAAGTCTGGGACAAAGTTGGAGGGGTGACTGCAGCGAAAACAGAAAGTCCAACCAGCAACATTGCGTAACTTTCTTGTCAGTCTAAATTACCCGTCCTACGTTCCACCTGCATCCACAATGTCGACCTTATTTTCGAAGAGTTTTCGGTTCTGCTGCACTTTGCCTGTAATCATTCAACTGTGATCCATCAACAGTTTTGTATTGTCTTTTCCTGGCTCTGAGCCAGCGCGGAGATCAAGGGCCAACAAAAGCAAGAACAGGCAGAAATAAACTGCGAGAGAATTGAGAGACTGCAAGGGTCATTCCTGGATGTGGGCAGCCATTTGCCCTGGAGTGATCCATGGATTACAGGCCAAGGCCTGGCTTCCCGATCTAAATTGCTCCACATACTGAACAGATTAAGCTAAAAATGAATGGACCAACCGAGCTGATAGAGTCAGGCTTACGGGGGGATATTCTCCTTTCAAAAACACTCCTAGCAGTGAGGAGGCTAAAGAGCGATGTGAGTTGGGAGAGAGGAATTTATTTTCTCACAGAGGAAACACCGCGGCACGGGTATACCCTCACTGATGCTGCTTATTTAGCAATATCATTATCAGCATCAAGATAAATAATCATTGTCAAGCTTGATGTCGATGTCATCATGATTATGCTGAGACATCTATTGCAGCTACAACTATTGCATCGTTTCCACCCTTCACTTTTTTCATACTAAAAAATGTAACGACAGGGTGAAGCCTCCAGATCTGCCTCTCAAAAATACTGACGTGCAGTCGAGAGGTATCCAGATGCTCCAGATACATATAAATACTCTCACACACACACATAGACATCTAGTATTCGGCCCTGTCTGTAGTCATGAATGAGCTGATGTTGAGTGGATTAGGCCGTGTGGGGTTTATTTAATGACTCCTGCACAGGATACAGTACACTGAGCCTCTCTCATGGGCTGAGGCCTGAGAAAATGCCTCATAGTAATAGAGATCTTTTACAACCACCAGGGGAAATCACTTCTGGTTTGTTGGCAGCCCATGTAATTAACCATGTTAGCTTTCCTACGCTCACAAAATCTGGAGAGTGATCCCCTTGTAGGTCCTAACCTTTAAATTCTGTGTCACATAAACTGGACGGAGGCTGTTTGACAGCGGGCAGCATCCCTAAATTCTGCATGACAAAGCCAATTTTAAATGATCTAGTGCTGTCAGTGGAGGGAGAGATGATGTGATAGTCTATTGATTGAAGAGGAAACTTCTCGTTTGGCTGAACATCTCGGGAGCATGTGGGAATTCAGTGTCTGCTCTTGTTCTAGGACAATTCAGCACGATGGATGTTTGCTGTCAAAGGGACTTGAACCCAGGTTGAAGGACAGTCTCACTTCTCACCCTTTCTCTATCACTGTATCTAGCCACCACATGCAATGCAAAGTCTGGACCTCTTTGCTGCAAGACTGACAGCCTGTCAGGAGCTTGCAGTTTTTGGTATTAGTCTATCTAATTAGCAGGGCCCAGGGCAAGGTTACATTCTACAGTAATAACCATTTTTTCTTACTCCAATACATCATAATGATGGTGATGGTCCCAAAGGGCAGGGGAGTTGTAATCATTCACCTGCTGACTCAGCTCCAATTATAAAGTGATGGTTTTAGCTCTATCTTTTTTCAACTCAGGCATGTCCTACCAAATCCCAGAATAACATTCATCCTGGCCAGAAACAGGCCTTTGCACAAGGCAAACTTTTAGTTTTTATTCCCTAAGCCCTCTAAAAGAAAAGAAGCATTTAAAACTACAGAATTTTGCCATAGGAATTCATTTTAACAGAATTAAATCCATTAGGTTCTGTAGAACAATCACAAACTGTCTTAATAGTGCTGACCTTTGAGGAAATTTTCTTTTTTCACAGCAATCATTCTGACATGAAACAGCTGCTGCTGTGGTGCATGTCGGCCAAGCGACAAGCTCCGTGTGTGAGAAATGAAGCCAACGCGGAAGTTCCCAAAACTGCAGTTCCCCGAGCAGCCACTTGAGGCTCCATGTCCAGCTTCACAGCAGAAATAAACACGTTTACAGCCTGGTACAAAAAACAGTTTCGGTCTCTGTAGCTAATTTAGATAGCACCGTTCATGACAACTGCACTGAGGGTGAATTTATATACAACTCACCTGTTGCATACCGTTATGCAGAATTAACAATGTGGCTGCTTTGATTGACAGTCGGGTGCCGCCTCGCGTCCATGGGTGAGCCACATCTTTGCCCATTTGTAGATCAGCTGGGAGGCGAAATAGGCAGGACTACCAACATGGCGGCGACCAGAGCCACATATTCTGAGCCTGTCAGTGATGTTGGCTCACTGCTGCAATAAATAGAACTGAAACTTAATTAGCGTCATTGGAAACATCTGCTTTGACCCTACTGCTTCATGTTAAAATGATGATGATGTGAAAAAGCTCTATGGAGAGCTGGAGAGTCCAAAATAGAGGAAACTGTTGTAGCTTATTAGCGGTGTTGAAGCATCCATTTTTATTTTATGTCCTCTTTCAGAGCATAAATAGCTCCACTGTTGAGGAATCATTTAAATTTATGAGACAGCATTCTCATTTGGTCCAAATACAACATCTGAGTCGACCGTTAATATATTGTCCTGTTAGCGAACAAGCTCAAAGTTTGTTTTCCTCCATAGCTTGCCGGCTACACTAGTCTACACGAGTCCTTAAGTAACTGCTTCATTACTACAGTTGCAGGCAGGACTCAATCACTAGATAGATTTCATCTGGCCGTGAAATTGTTGGACAAAGTGACTCTCCTGATAGACAGTATTTCCCAAGAGGGAAATGGTCTTAACATTTCAGTCTGATAGAAATGATCACTCGGTTGCACTTAATGGAACTCAGCTGAACTCATAACCACAGTAAATATCTCGTCTGAAATATTCTCAACCTCTCTGGCTTTACTACAGGATTCCCTCATGTTTCTCCACCAAGACCCTCATCCCTTGTTTAATTTCCACTTAATTATTCATCACACCTTTAACAGCATCTCAGGGATGAAACTTTATTTCCTTCTCTTACCATGACTCATAAACCATATAAATAGAAAGTAAATACGGTTATTTATTTCGTCCCATGAATCCACTGCGCCTCCTTGCTAACAGCATCTGGAAAGAGAGATTCAAGGAGTGTATGGATACAAGAAGTGAAAAAATATCAACTGATCATCCAAAATGAACCTCTTATGAACTTGCACTTACCACTAAGTAGTTGTGATAGGTTCTTGAAACATTTTTTTATCCATAACTAAACCTAATTGAGCAATCACAGCCCAAAATAAATCCTCTTGGTGCACTGCTGTTTTCAAAACCAGACCTTTTCATGTGGCTCGTCTCCAGGAATTTAGCAGCACAAAACCTGATCCTGGCACGCGGCTTATTCCATTGTATGCTTGGAGAAATTATTATATCAGCGTCATTTTTGTTGTGTTTTCAATGACAGTAAGTGATTTATTTTTAACAAAATAACACATTTGCTGTGTTGTGCTGTTGCAGAACTGATGAGATCTTCATATTTCTCTTGGGGATCTTTTGCCATTTTTATTTGAACATTCATCCATTTTCCATAGCTGCTTATCCTTATCAGGGTTGCAGGGGGCTGGAGTGATCCCAGCTGATACTGGGCGAGAGGTGGAGTACACCCTGGACAAATCACTGCTTCATCACAGGGCTGACACAGAGGCAAACAACCATTTACGCTCACATTCACACCTATGGGCAATTTGGAGTCTCCACAACAGAGCCGGTTGTTGTTCCTATGAGATGACTACACCGCCGTGCTGCAAATCATCTTCAGAAAATGTTGAAAACATTTATTTCATTTGCTAGGTTTTATACATTACTCTAGTGCATAAAATAGATGTGTAATCTTGGAAATACCAGGAGACTGCCACCGTTAGATGGATTCATCCACTGGGGACCATGAATGCCATTCATAGCATCCATCTCTTAGTTGTTGAGATATTTCAGTTTGGACCAAAATGGTGGCCGTCTCATGGGATGATCATGGCTAAAATATGTGTGCTGGTGAGAGTTCCCAAAGGAACTGACTGAAATGTACAAAAATAAAATGCTATCCAACTAAAGGCTCAGAGGAGCTGTCCACTGTGCTGAAATGGACCAGTCACTTTTGGTTTTTCCATAATCCTGTGTCTGTTTCCTCACAGCTTTTGTGTTGTGACTAATGAAATAATGAAGCAGGTAGAGAAGGAGAACACATCTCTTATAGGTGAGGCTGAAATTGCGTTGTGTGTAGGTTGTGTTTATATCGAAGAGGAGGAGATTCCCACACCGGTGTTGACTTCTGGTAGATGCATCCTGAATGCTAAACATGTGAGGTTTGTAAAAACACAGTGTCCTCACAAGCAGGAACATTTCTACTTTACTGTACTCAACTACAATAACAAAGAAGCTGATTTTAATGTGTGTGTGCAGGAGCTACTTACGTATTATGCTCTCCTCTCTGTAAAAAATAGTGTCCGTCATCACTAGCTGTCCACTCAGTGAGCATATTATGAACTAAAATACAATTAATTTATGTTGTCACTGCCTTTAATGTGAATGTGACTTAAGGGCATGCCTACCCTTTGCTGTTTCACCGCTGTGAGTCGGTGAGTCGTGCTCGCCGTGTGACAGAGACAGAGAGAGAGAGCGGGAAATGAAAGAGAGAGTGAGAGAGAGAGAGGGGGGAAAAAAGATTTGTGTGGTGGATTAAGTTGTTTTTTATGGATTCAAACATCATTACGGTGTTAAATGTGATGAGAAATTGGATGTGGGCAACTAAATGCAGATTGCAGCTGATAAATATGCTAAGGCAGCCAATAGAATGTGTGCAATAGGCAGGCCACAAGCCGCAGGAGGGGGGGAGAAACACATCCGTAAGAAAGCTTTCGGTGCATGACAAGGAGAAATGTGTTAAACAGAAGCTGCCTCTTGAAATCTACTGTAGTCATTGTTAAAACCAAAAGGTCGTAAAAGCAGCATATGCCGCCTATTCTCCAAACCCCCCCCCCCCCTCGTTTCTCAATGGACCAGATGAGAGCTAGTGTAAGAGCAGGACAGATGTTTCACTAGATGCTGGGTGTGTTTGTTTGCCTGTGCGCGTCTGAGAGCGAGACACTGAAAGAGACACATGGAGGGGAATAAATTGAATCTGAAAGGAAAGTAGAACGAGAGGAATAAATTGAGAGGGGAGGGAGAGAGTATTAAAATGTTTAAAGCTCCTGTCCAGATTGCGTGTCAGAGTTTTGACATGAAAACAGGACTGCCTTTACACAAAATAAGCACTGCAAGTGGTGGAAAGTGTATTTATCTGACAGCTATACTATTTATGTTGCAGATTCAGACTATACATCCAAAACATAGGAGCCACAAATGCAGCCAACAGGATGTACAATGGAGCAACCAGCTGCAACATTACAATGCATCACAGATATTATAATATACACTGTAAAATAACTAAACACCCTCAAAGGATATAATCTGAATATTTTATATTCAATACATCTGCGACTTAAAGGACCCGTGTATAGGATTTAGTGGCATCCAGCAACACCCTCATCTCACCCCCTCTTTCATATCATGAAGGAGAAATAATAATGGTGCCTGCAAAACGTGCGAAGAATATGAAAGGCCCTAGTAAAGCCAGTGTTTAGTTTGTCCATTCTGGGCTACGGTAGACGCTGTACATGGCTGTACATGGACCTGTGGCATCTGTAGATATAAATTCTGGGGTAACAAAAACACTAATTATTATTTTGGGGTCATTCATCACTTATTCGTGAGTAATTTTCTATCAACCTTGTGTATACAAGCTGCTGTAACAAGTGAATTTCCAATGTGGGATCATTAAAGTTTATCTTATCTTCCATTTCTGGCTTTGTAAAGCCTTTAAATCTTACACACTGGACCTCCAAGGAAAGGATCTCAGAGTTTCTTCCAGCACTGTTCCCATAACAATAGGAACCAGTAAATATATCATGGGATAATAATCATGGGTTTCTGCTGTGGGATGGATTATATCCATGAAGCTTAAATGATCCTCATCTTGGGATTTGTTTAAACACTCAAAAACAGTCTCCCATTTTGTGTCTATCCGTCACAGCTACGTCCTGCTGAAGTGTCCTTCCTCTCACTTCTCACTCTTTGTAAGCCGCTTACACAGTGTTGTTCTGATTCCACCGCTCTGAGGGGAAAGTGGAAAGCCTCGGCAGCACCATGGCCAGCGCCTGCTGCTCGTGCGGCAGCGGCGGTGGAGCTCTGCCTGTCTGCCTGTCTGTCTGTCTGCCTGTCTGTCTGTCTGCCTGTCTGTCTGCCTGTCACGTCCTATGCAAACAAACTCGAGGCCAGAGAAGACATTTAAAACAAACTGGCCGGGCGAATCGTGGCTCAGGGGCTCTCTCCTTAATGAGATAGGTGATACACCTGCGTTTGCTGCCCTGACGTCACTCCTCCCGGCGCTCTGCGCTCGTGACTCAGAGAAAAGTCACAGGTGAGCCAAAAGTAATCAGTAATTAGCGCCAAAAGTGATGCCTCGAAGTGATTTATTATCATTGTTTTATGAAACGAGGCTGCTGTTGTGCACATAAATGAAAGTAAGTGTTCAGTTTTACTAGTTAAAGTTGAGCTAGCTAACACGCGCGACGCTTATTTAATTTGACCTGCTGGGCGACCGGAAATGAAGGCGTTTTTTTCATAATTTGACTTAAAATGTCATGAAGAAAAATAGTTTATGCCGTATACTGTGAGAGTTGGCGGGGAGAAGTAACCTAACGTCGCCGTAACGCGCTAGAGTAATCTATTACCGAGCAGTCCTGCCTCTACTATCTCTCAGTCTGCCGCTTTGTCTCCGCGTCCATGTGGGTTTTTCCCCTCCGCCGTGTCGGTGTTGTGTGCTGTCAGCCTCTCAGCCATTGGCCTCAGAGACCATCAGTCTCCCCCCCTCCTCTCCTTCACAACAATAGACCCCCACACGCGCGCGCGCACACACCACACGCTCGCACGCACGCACGCACATCCACTCACGCGCCGACACAAAACGCGTACGGCGCTTTCGAGGAGCGTCGGTGAAATGTTGGTTAAACTGCGGTTTACCGACTCCTTTCTTCACAGCTTCACGTCGGCGAGGAGCGCGGGGAAGCCTCTGCGATGCGCTCAACCGGGGACGCGTCGGAGTTGAAATAAGGGAAACACGGGGGGTCGAGGAGGGGAGGAAAAAAAAAAAAGAAGAAGAAGGAGAAGAGGGGGGAGATTTTCTTACGAGGATGACTGACTGGTGGTGACAAAGAAAAAACGGGGAGCCCCTCTGGCTTCGGTTGTCATCCGCTAGAACTTAACGGGAGGCGTTCAGGGGGACCGGCTTGCTCTCACTTGGACAGCCAAAGATTTTTTATCATCATTATTTTTGGAGGGGAACCATGCCTGTCCGGAGGGGTCATGTTGCGCCACAAAACACATTTCTGGGAGTAATTATTCGGAAATTCGAAGGACAAAGTGAGTATGTTACCTAACCCCGGTGCGCTGCCTGCCTTTTGTGTCTGTCCTCCTGCATCCTGAGTTAAAAGAAAATCGCCTAATAGGCCTTCTTTTATAACAAAGCATGTGATGCTGCTCACACAAAGGAATAATTCACCCAGTCGTTGTAATAAAGCATGTGTCAGAGGTGCATAAAAAGTCATTGTAAGTGAATTATCCTGCCACCTTAGCAAGCGCCGGGTTTGTTTTGTAGTTCTCCAGTGGAAATTGTAGTTTTTAAAGAAGCTGCACGTGAGACAGAAAGGATCTCATTACTTTCAGAATACCTGATTAAATCCTCCAGTCATGTTGAGTTTCCGTGGATTATTTGTTGTGTGCTGCGTGTTGCTGCACACCACGCTGGAGGCCCTTTGAATAAAACATCACTTGTGCCATGAATCTGGTTTTACAGCTCAGAAATGTGGAAAAAACGGCTTTGCCCATATTCCTCTGTTTGAAATGAAACACAGTCAGTCATGGAAAGTGTAATAAAGCAATCCAGCCTGCTCATAGAGTTTCATTTTTCATTCACCGGAACAGTTAAGCACCTATATTAAAGAATGTAATGAGGATAATCCCATGTAAACCCATTACACCCACCCACCTACACATATTTATATTTTTGTTAAGTCTTTTCAGGTTCCTGTTCATGTATTTATGTTTTAATGTATTAATGTCGAGGTGAACTTTCCTCCTCCCCCCGTCTTCCCCCTCCACAGATAAGAAATTCATCATAGCCAATGCCCGTGTGCAGAACTGCGCTATTATCTACTGTAATGACGGCTTCTGCGAGATGACGGGCTTCTCCAGGCCGGACGTCATGCAGAAGCCGTGCACTTGTGACTTCCTGCACGGCGAGTTCACCAACCGGCATGCGGTGGCCCAAGTGGCCCAGGCACTGCTGGGCTCCGAGGAGCGCAAAGTGGAGATCACCTACCACCGCAAGGATGGTGAGTGCTGAGCAGAGAGCACGGCACGAAGCTGTCGCAGCAGTCTCACCTTCACCCCCTCTCTCCAAACATAATCATCATGTTTTGGTCTCAAGATCTGTTTTGTTTACACCGTACCTGAGTGCCGCACCTGCAGCGTTAATGTTCACCACGTAGATGTGGGATAAATGTGTGAAAGGTGACTTTTACAATGTCTAACACTCTCGGTACAGCGTGGGTAATTTTTAGTTCTGAGTCGGCTCTATCTGGAGCATTTTGCAGCAGCAAATCACCGAGTGCACCCATTTAGAGCCCTGAGGGGGGAAGAGCAGCTGTGAAGGTTTCCTTTGCTGTGAAGTCCAGTTTTGGAATGATGCAGGCGCTGGGTGGCTGAGAAAGATGTTCATTAGCCTGCGCTGGATAGGGCACCCTGGGACGGATGTAGCTCACTTCCCCAAAGACTAATGTGGAGACAGCGAGGCGCTGCTGTTCTCATCATCTCCCAAAAAAATTAGCATAGTTACTGTACAATATAGTGTACACAGATGTCACTCTGCATTCATTCAGCTAACTTTAGCATTTTAAAATCCTGTTAGTACTCACAGAGCTGACAATTGCCTCTGACTGACTGTATCTGTAAGGCTTCTCCATAGTTTAGATAATCTGCTGGCGTGCGTACGCTGCTGATGCACACTGCATGCAGATCATGACTTGGAATGACAGCTGTTTTGATGAGTTACAAGGCGAGCTCCAGAGTGAAAGTTTAAAGAAGTCGCATCAGCTGTGCCGGTTCAGGGAGAGTTCATGCGGCCCTAACAATAACAGTGACCTCTACCAATGACATGTATTCAGATTCAGAAGCCTCCTTGCATAATGCTTAAGGACAAATGAGGATTAATAGTTTAACAGAGCTCTGGTTGTTTGTCTGGTGGTACTGTTTGTTGTGTTGGAGGCCTCCGTTAGGTCTCATTCTGTTTTCTCCTCGGTGATTAATAATGCAACATGTGGGTTATTTTTAATCAAATAAAATCAATCAGCTGCACTTAATCAGAGTCCACGGGGTGTAGCATTTTGTCAGAATTTTGCAGCAGTTTCTCATCAAGTTGAACACAGAATTGAAACGTTAGCTGAACTAGAAATTATACTCTCGGGGTCCATGAGTCACGGCCAGCAGCAGGAAGAGCGGGACAAAAAAACCTGACCAGCTTGTAAAAGCGGTAGTACCAAAACATCCATCCATAAAAACACTGCAAACCTTTGGAACCCTCTCACGTAGCATCCCCCTAATGTTTTTTGCAAAATAATTGAACAATAATTGCTGAACAAACCACTTCCACAAGACTTCCCTCAAGCCTCCTTTAGGCCTGTTCCCATAAGCAGCAGGTAGAGTGACCAAAGTGTCGCTACGTGTGAGCTAAAGAGCATCACAGCATCTGACGACTGAGCGAAGGAGCACAGTTTGGGCTGAGAGCCGCAGGAGAAACATTAGAGTCCTGATATAGAAAGTGCTGAAATGTATCTCTGCTTACAAACAGGTGGATTTTCCCATGGATAATGAAACAAGACGCTGCCAGTGAGATTTGTTTTGACAATTCTGATGTGTGAGCTTTGGATCAGTGACTGTATGGTCTCTGCTTCTGTGTGTGTGTGTGTGTGTGTGTAATTCATACTCATGCAGGTATGAGAAAACCCAGAGGGAGAGAGGTGCCATAGATTAGGTCAAAGACAGTTTGCAGAACAGTTACAATTGATAGTATCCGTGGAGACATAGATGTGTGGGGTCAAAGGTCGAAGATAAAGTTTCAGAGCAATGCTTGAGGGAATAGGCAGGGAAAGATGTCAGCTCATTTTGTGAGTGGGCTTTAGCCTGTGCCTTTCGAGACTGGCAATATGCAACCCAGAGCCTTGTTATATATCGTCTTTACTGAACTCTGACGAGCCTGAAACAGCATCAGAAGAAGCTCAGTCAGTAGTATGAGTACTACAGCTTCCCCGTGCTTTTCCTTCTTGTGATTGGAGATGCAGCATGTTTTATTTGTTTGCCACAGATTTCACACCCAGAGGTGTAAATGATATTTTCTGATTCATTACAAATAAATTCTCTCCAGGGAGGTTCCTTTAACGAACCTACAACTCTCCGTGCTTCCTACAACCTGCCAGAACATTGCATAGCACCGTCAAGGAAATGTTCTCCAGATGTTCTGTGGAGGTGTGTTTGCAAATCAGCTCACAGGAGCCCTTAATGAGCTCATTCAGACATGGATAGTACTGCATAACCATGAGGAACATTATAGGAAACCTTCTGGGAATATTTGTTGAGCTAAAAGCAAACAAAATGTTCTTTGAAGCTTCCAGCACCCAGCATCAGGATGACTAATGTGTTTTGATATTTGTTACATGTTTCTGCAAATACTTTGTCGCTTTCAGTTGAAGTGCATTCACTCATATTTGTGTATTTTTTATGTCGCGCTATTAGCGAGCTAAAGGATAAGGTAGTCTCAACTCAGCCTTATCAGGTCTGATGGCTCTCTAGGCCGACGTATTGTCAGCCAAACCAAGCTGGGGGTTCAATCTGCATCGATCCCCAGAGCAAACAGTTTTAATGAGGACACAAATACCTTCATGTTGCATTGATCTTCAAAACCGGTGCATTGGAGAGGGGAAATCAATGACGGCCGAACGCCCTCCCTCCGCTGGCTGTGGACCACAGGAGACTTGAATAAAAAGAGCTGGAGGGCTTCTGACTGTCGGACCCTGCAGAGGGGAAAAAGGCCTCATTATCATTCTGTATGCTGTGCCACTAATTACCTCAGTGTTTTCCTCTCACCTGACTCAGAGCTTCTCTTGGGAAGGTCATACACCTGTTTCAACAAGGCAGACTGCTCTTATAATCTCCTTTACATAATATAATATCCAATTATGGCTGAACTCTAATACGACTGGAGATTATCCTGACATCTGACGTGTCTGTAGTTTATCTTGTTATCCAGTGACAATGACATGTAAAAATCTTGTCTGTTGTCTTCTAGTACAACTGTGCAACAATCATGTGATCGAAATGTGGAGAGGTACGCAGCTCCGGTGAAAAAATATTAGTATCTTTGAAAAAAAAATGAGGAATGGACCACAATAAGACTAAAGCAGCACCATCTGTCTTATTTGGAGCAATGCTGCTAGAAACAAAGCAGGAATTAATGAATGAATCGATGTAAGCACTTCTGTTCCTTCTCCTATCCAACACACACGCAGCTCCTATCTTTATTTTCTCCTGTATTGGAATTCCAGGGGAAATGTCATTGCAGCAAGCCGTTTGCTCTCCTCGAGGTGGACCACTGGGGTTTCTCTGGGGGAATCTTCTTTCTAATCCTGTGACCGAGGGTCTGCATAAACGCATCGGCTGCCGTCCTTTACAGTCCGTGAAGGAGATTCTGCTCGTCAGCACAATCTTTGGCACATTCGTAATGCTTTATGATTTGTGCCATCGCAGAACCACCGGTCGTTTTGCCTTTCCGGTGCACATATCTCAGTGACCTCTATAGGGGAGGTAGCTGTCATTTAAGTGGATAAAATTTACTCCAGAGTCCCGTGCTTGACATCTAGATGCTGAGCTGTCACTTGTTGTGAGAGCAGCTATTCTCAATTTGACTTTTGTGTCACTTAGTTTCACCTGTGCTGTCCTATACTGCTATTACTCATTTTAATAATCATATTCTCTGAGCAAATAGCACTTTTATAGACAGGGTGAGGTATTTTTTCGTTGCTCTTTGCTGTCAGTGTCCCGCATGTTTCTGTTTCCATTCGTAGCCAATGGAAAAAACAAGTCTGTGTCTGTGTGACAGAACAGAGGATACTGCAGTAGTCATTATGCATAATGTAGTGTGTGTAAGATACACAGACTGGTGTATATGAGCACACTGTGGGTGTACTATGTGGGGTGTGTTTAAGAGAGATGTGCGCTGGATTCATAAAGCGTGAGCAAACAAAATAGTAATTATTTCAAAGACAGACAGATTTAGACTGTACATGCTAAACACAGGCTGGTGTTGTGTCTCTAAAAACCCATCTCTCTTTCTTCAGTGTCACCGAAGAAAAATAATTCCTTTTCAAATAGCAAAACAGCCATAAAAAGATTTGAAATAACCTTCATATTCTGCCCATAATGAAGGAAATCACTGTTCCTGACACAGCGGGTTAGAGCTAAGGATGTCATTAAAAAAACATACTCAGGGAGCGTCATAAAGGGGCCCATTTGTTGAAACTGTAGGTGAGAGTAAACATGTTCATTTTCCATTCAATTATCTCTGGAGTCGCTCCATTGTGTTACATACATATATTATAGTAAATGCTGGGAGAGTTGCCAACATTTGGGATTTTGGGTTTGTAAAGTCACATCGCGTTTGAATGCTAATGTTTCACAGTGTTTTTAGACAAAGTAGGGAAAAATTGGATTTGTAAGATCAGATCTCTTCTCCTCTAAAACAAATGCAAACGATAAACCCGGAGCTAGAAGCACAACCCTTTACTTCCACCTCTGTCAGATCAGTAGCTAAAACTAATGCTACAGTTTTAAGTCTCCAGGCTTTGTTCATTCATTTGTTAATGAGTGCATTCAGTGCTGCAAATAAATGGCCCAAGCTAGAGATTAAGCATTTAGACCTCCTTGTCTTGATGACAGCTTCAAAAATCACAGAGTAAAAATAAACAGTTGTAACCAACGCAGCACACATTTGCTCAGCAAAAACTCTATCTGCATCTTCAAATAGATTAACCTGTGCTTTGCTTTCCATCCTAAAGAGCTGGAAAGTATATCCAGTATATCAAGGAAGCCATAAGCTTATACATGGTAAAAGCTCTCACTTGCAAATAGCAAATGAAACTGGAAATGTCACACTATAAATAGATTAAAGTTGGTCGTGGTTCAGTGATGCTCACTGAGATTACAGTTTTCCCCCTCCTATAATACCTCAATCTGGAGACTGAGATGTCGCACTTTAAAATTAAATCACTTGCTTATTATCATTTTACCGATAGCTTTGTCAATTGTGCCTCTTTTGTGTACAGCCGCTTAAAAAAAGTAGTAAACCCCTGCAACTAATCATTTAGAAACTTGTTATGGCTCTCCTCTTGAACCGTGTTATTTACTTTCTTTATCAGTGCAATGATTCGCTTTATTTAGCCTTGTTTCAAGGGGGCACCTACACCAATTTAACGCTATTACACTGTAGGACTCGCAATAAACCTCCTTGTCAAAACTCAGCGCCTGCAGATATTCAGGCGTGTTGTGCTAGTACCATCTAATGTAACCTCAAACTGCTGACCTCAAGCAGCGATAAGGACTGGGCACTTCTCTCTGACTTCACAGGTTTTAGTCAATTCAAGGTTGTAGTTTTCACCCCGATTGATGCAGACTCAATGACGTTATTTGAGGCAGTTCACACAGCTTCCCCCTGGAGACACAAAAGGCTTTATACGACTTCTTACACGTGGAGATAGATGGAACATGTCATAAAACCACGTGCGCTTGGAAACTATTACCACACAAGGATTATTTCAACACCTGATACTGAGAAACGCGTGTCCCTTCTCCTCACTTTGAAACTATTTGATCGAGTCATGAGGTAAGATCATGATTTAACCTAACAAAGGTCCAAACCCGGCCTTGCCTTGCATAGCTTAGTTAGCCTCGACTGTTTGTCTGCAAAGCCTAGACCTGCCGAGTGTCAGGATCGCACAGTTTTTCCAGTCCTGGTTTGTCTTCAGTGTTTCAGTTTGGCAGCTGATATAAGCTAAGCTGTGGGTTCTTTTCCCTGTTGGTAGTGCATCCCACCACATATCCGTTTTTAGGCGTTTTTCTCTTGCTTGCCTGCAGACAGAAGTGAAAAGGAGGCACCTTCATGCAATACAAAGTCAATAGAGAGGGATGAATTGTTTTCCCCTGCGGTGTGGGCAGGGCTTAATTGCACTCCGTCTCTGTACGCAGTGGTACTCCCCAACTCCCTGTTCATCCTAAACTAAGGAAACATATTGATGTGTGAAATTGGTGGAGTTTCTCTTCACCCTTACTTAGGTTGACAGTTCAAATTAGTGGAAACCAGCCAAATTATTCTCGCCACGGGAAAACAATTTTCGTTCAAGCACTGAATATAAATATATTAGACACAAGAGTTTTTACACACTTCAAGCTGCTCTAAGGTCCATGCATTGTGATGCAACTCCACCATGTTGTGTGAACTGTTCTCAAGAATAACAAATAACTAGTGAACCAATCTATAGCCATTAGAGGAAGCCAGACATGATGACTGATGATGATACCATTTAGGTCATTTGTGGCCTCGGTTTGATGGCGTGGCTCTGGAATGGAAACCATTCTCTGTTAAACCAATTCTTGCACATCCGCTGCTGTGCAAACAAGATAAGATTCTGTTTCGCCTGCAGTCCCGTTCACATTCTCAAGTTCAGCCGCGTCTGAGAGCATACTGGAGAGCCTGTCTGCGAGAGACATATGCATGAAGGGAGATAGAATGAAATAAAGGAGAGGAGCAGATGCAGCGGGGGAGAGAGAGGGGACAACGCCAAGACAACATTAGACAGTGAATGAGACAGAGGGAGTGTGGAGCGTTCGTCCTAAACTAAGTTTGACGTTTTGTGTGACAGTGAGGGATGAAATGAGTGAACGGGCAAGAGTGTAAATGAAGGTGTCGGGGAGAGAGGGAAATCAGGTGAAGCTGAGTATCAGATGGCTTCTTCCACTGGAGGAACGCCTTCTTGAATCCAGTCCAGCAGCTTTAGAGCCGCTTCAATTATGGATGGCCACAGTTCTGTCTCCAGCACACTCTGTTTGTCTCTCAATGGCTCTGCAGATACGTAAAATTATTCTAAATCGACTACTGTAAAAACCATAGTGCCGAACACAGACTGAACCCATAGAGGTTAAGATAAATAAAGGCTTGGCAAATGGTGTGTGACTTTGAATCTGGCTGTCCAGCTCCCTCTCATCAGTCCTCATGAGCTGCAGAAAAAGCAGTGTAATGAGCAAGCCCCCCACTCTCAATCTAACAGTGACATAGACAGATTCGTGTTGTAGCAAAGGCTTCGATTTTCCTCTGTGTTCATGCGTCACAGTGGATATCATTTATAACGAGTCCCTTCAATGGCTTCTGCGGGCTGCCAACAGGAAGCAGAGCAGATTTGAAGTTAGTCTCCCTCACTGATGCCATTATAGCTCGAGTGCTTTAAAACAGAAAAAGTGGAGGGAGGTAAAGACGTCACGTTTGAACTTCCCCACATGTACGTTTAACCATTCAGATGAATTTCCTCATGTCTGTCGCACCCTTATTTTCCCATCCCTATAAAAAAAAAAGTCTCTGTGCAGTACAGCATAGTGTTGTCCTGGCAACCGCTGAAAGAGCCATGATATATCATTGCAACTCATCCTGGCATGTCTGCCGATGGGGCTCAAAGCTGGAGAACAGAACAGACTACTGGGACCCAGGCACACAATACGGAAAATGCCATCAAAAGCCGAATGTGAGAAAAACCGATGCAGAGGAATTTGATTTGGCGACGCTTGGGTGGAGCCGTGCCGTACTTCGCAGGTTCATGGACACAGCCAGCAGCAGGATCTCGCACCGTGCCATGCAGAGACGACGCATAACACTCATTTAAATTCACGCCTGTCTGAAATGTATAGAAAGTGTCTTCTGAAGCGTTTGTGTGTGACGAGCATCGCCCTGGTGTTGTGGAGAACTGTATTCATCCAAGATGTCTTATGCTGAAAGCTTGGCCAAGGAGAGCGGAGGATTTATCAATACTGGCCTCTCCTGCTCGTCCGTGCGACCTCAGCACAGTGTCACAAATGCTCTACGTCCATGCGTTTACCCTCCTTGGTCCGACGTTGTTATCTGACTCTATAGAGGCTTCTACGTTATGTACATATCTGTTGTGTCGAGGGAGTGAGACAGCCCTATCCCCTGACCTCGGTTACCATAGGAATGATCAGAATGACGCCTGCTTTCTTAAGCTCAAGCGTACAGTTGTGTCTCAAGGACACATAACGTTTTAAGATTTAACGCTCGCTCTGCAGTGACAGTGAATGAAGCCTTGTACTTCCTTTTTAACAAGGCCATTTGGATCAATAATCCAGTCCTTTACAGGCAATCCTCTTTCCTTTGTTTTCCCTTTTGGGTCATTCTTTACAGTCACAGATCTCCACTTTTTTTCCCCTCGCAGGAGGCCGTTCAGTTAGGTCAAACGGACTTCAGAGCTGCTGAACAGGCCATTATCAAGTTGTTTATGTCTTCAGAAATTCACCTCCACCCTCCAGCAAAAATCTCTCTCTGTAACTGTAACTATATCCATTTATTATATAGAATTACTTTATTTTAGGCGTTTAGTCGAGGCACATAAAAAGAGCAAAGTCAGAGAAATTGCTGTGGACCTCATATCAGACATATTGCTGTCTGATATACAATATTTCACGATTGCCCGTATCAGCTACACATACCAGTTTAACCTCGGCTTGTACTATGAAATCCATTTCACAGTCACAATTTGCAGGCACAATGCCAGCGAATGAATATAGGTCACTCTGATGTTGGATGTATGGATTAAGCCCACACACACTGCCATTATGTGATGGTATTACCACAAACAGACCGTAAACAGTCTGACAGCCCCCTCCCCCAACCTGCGCTGACTCAAACACCTCGCTTTACAGCCGCCCCTCCCCCCCTCGTCTCTCCCCATTCTTGCCTCACGTTGGGGCGAACACCCCCCCGCCCGCCCGCCCTGCACAGCTGCACACCAGACAGCTAGGTGCACGGTAGATACCGCTGATCCAGCCGGGATCTGGGAGATAAACCGTGAGCTGGATTATTTCCCCTGATTATATAGATTTTTTTAATGTTGCAATGTCACGCGAGTGTGCTTAATAGGTTTACTGGTAAACATGTTGATTCACCCCCGCCCCCCATCATCACATTTATCTCCGCTTTCACTCATTCACAGATTGATGTGAGCACATCTGTGAATGGGCGGCCACATGTGAATGATTTTTTTCCCCCTGTCAGAATGTTTCATTCATCAGCTCATGTGCTGTGATTGGTTTTATCCATGTGGCTGTTGTTTCACATTCGGTTGTTGAATAAAAGCAGAGAGGGTCATTTATATGTTGATGTTACTACAGTATCGCAGCCTGAGGAGCCTCTGAATCAGAGGACCCAAACATTATTTCAACCAGCTGAATTGGGTGAAAGCCTACATTCATGACTTAGCCCACTGCTAAATGCCAGGCTGGGATCAGCACTCTGATCTCACTCCTCACTTTGATGGAGATTGAAACAGCAAGCCTGCACAGTCCAAAGGGCCAGCCTACGGCCACTGGCCTGTTTCATCACAGCT
This sequence comes from Nibea coibor, assembly GCA_023373845.1. Lineage (NCBI taxonomy): Eukaryota > Metazoa > Chordata > Actinopteri > Sciaenidae > Nibea > Nibea coibor. The sequence goes on along the minus strand of CM041732.1, from coordinate 4,971,975 downwards.
AGTCGTACGCTCAACAAAACCTGACATCTGCGGATTATCAAGGCACTGGACCACGATGGTCCAGCTCTGACATTTCCAAAGCTTCTGATTTGTTCGTCTGTTTGACTTCTCACACTGTCTGTCCGGCTGAGACACACCAGGGCTCATCTTGTTTTTGTATTTCTCTCTCGCTGTGGGCAGGCGGTTATACGGCTTGCCGATTCCTGGACAATTTGACAAAAGTAAATTAGTGCCGCAGAGCGGCGATGAGACATGGGTGACAGGAACTGTGGACTGCCAAGCTTTAACACAGTTCTTTAATCGAGTTTGTTCCACATTCTGCAGGAGCACTTAAAGTATATCTCTGTAGTGCTGTAATTGGGTTTGCTTGCATATATGCATGTCTTCTTGTCAGCCTGTGTTTGGGCAGTTCAAGCTCAGAAAATGAGTTTTATGTTGTAGGATCTAGTCTATACTGTATTTGACTGACCCCCATCACCGGCACTGTCTTGAATCAAATCTGGCACCTTTCATAGCAACATTATATGACTTTGTGAACGGACACGAGATGCCCAGGACGTTACCTGGCAGTCACCTTAATCAACAGACCATTATACATCCTATGTGATGAGATAGGCAGCTTAATGTAAAGAATCCAGCCAATGTCTTGGTCTAAGCCTGATGTTTTCATGTGTCATGTTCAAGGTAATCATACAGAGCAAACACAAAAGAAGCACAATGAGTCAGTTATGACATGCAACAATATTTTATTACCAACAAAAATCCAGCTACTTGTAGATAATCTAACAATCGAACGGAAAAAACTTTCCCACGATGTTATGTCTTCTCCATTTCTGCCCTGGTGTGCTTGTTTCATTTCAAACTCAGTGGGAGAATCTCTTGAGGCAGGCTAGGTCTGTTTACACAAGGTGGGATGAAATTAAAATGTAGAAAATGCATAAATATAATTGTCTACAGAGATATTAATTCTACGCGGAGAGGACTTCGTGTTAGGACGTCTGCTCGCAACCGGTTAAAAACATAATTAAAAGTTTTTGTATGAAAAGAATTTTCAGTTTTTTTTTAGTCCAGCGTTGTGCGGATGACACAGTGTGACCATTAAAGCACCAAAACCAAGAACAGAAAGAGAGAATTGAGACGTTTAGTGTATAAAATGAGTGAGTCATCAGTTTTCAAAGAGAACAAACAGTCATATTTCTATAGAAGTCAACTTTTATTTTCAAACATGTCCGGTCCAGTCAGTTTGCTTCTTTGTGGCATTTTGTTTGCCGCACCATCTGTCAAGTCGTTTTTTTTTTGTTTTTTTTTCCGACGTTCATAATGATAAACAGTGTATTTCTGGCACCATCACAGCATGCTGCTTGACAGAGTCCACAGAGCCTTCCATCACCCACCATGATCTCCCAGATAACCTTTTGCAGCGGCACCGCGTGTTGCCCAAAGCTCCACACAGATTATTCCTGTTAATGCTGCTATGCAATGCTTTGTTGTATTCCGCGAATTGCTTAGGACTTCCTCCGATTGTCTCCTCGGTCGCCGTCGAAAAGTACGAATGGGATTCCAACATCACAACACCTTTTTCACACTACAAAGGCAAATATCATAATCAGGTATCGGTGAAAACAGTGACATTTCAAGCTGTTTGTTCGGGATTGTAAGCGTGCAATCAAATCAAAGTGACGCCGCAATGACACGAGAAATATCCAACATTAAAAAAAAGAAAATGTATTGAATCCAGTTTGAAGAGAGAGAGAGAGAGTGAGGCATGAATATAAACAAGAGCTCCACAATCAAGGACGAACATCAAACATGACTAAATTATTTGTATTCTGCTCTTCATTGTGACTCATCCTCTCTTTCTGAAGCACAGACTTTAGTTTGCATTTGTTTATCCGCGTATGAAATCTCATCCTATTCCAGGACATTTGTATTTGGATACACTTGTACACACCATTTCCTGTATGTGTTTGACTTAAAGGAGAAGTCAGAGGAGAGCGTTAAACACTAATTCAGCTAAAAGTACTTTTAGATGAATGATGAAATAAAAACCCGGCTGCAGATATTAAATCCCGGCCTGATTTGGAGCGCACTCGAATATCTTGTCACCCGATCATTTAGCGAACTCTCGGAGCACGCAACTTACACTCGCGTAATGGGAAGTGTATTACCCGTGGACGCTGGAACGGGACGCGGTGACCTTGAGGTTTGTGTTACTCAAATATGCGATCTTCTATTTAAAGGACCGTCTCCCTGAATAATAGACTCTGCCCTATTCAAAGTCATTATGCGCTGACATATTGTGCAAAGGATTAATGCCTGGATTTTTCTCATCATGTACTTTCCACATTGATTTTGTCTATCTGCTTTTCTGGTGCAGGCGATATTGGCTTCCTCCACATCCTCAAAAGGCTGCAGTGGATCACTGTATCACACCCACAGGTGCTGTCCATTTAGTCAAGGCAATTGCACATGGGAGTAGAGATGCAATAATATGGATTTCTTTTACCCCCTAACCAATGTTCTATAATGAATCGGTTCTTGTTTGGAATAGTAAGTATATTAAAGGTTTTATATTGGGGAGGGTGTGTCCACATTTGAGAAGGACTAAGCGCTTTATTTGTTCCTGTTTCCTAAAGTGCTTTGTTGTAATTGATCAGGGCACTGCAGAGGTATTGAGTAGGTAACATATCGAGCTCTGAAGTTGCTAAATTGCTCTGCCTGGGAGCGATAACTTCCCATAGATTAAAGTGATTTTCATCTGTCGTTTGCACTAAAACAATTAGTTTTCTATTCAGCCGCCATGACTCAACACCCGAATCTTTATTTCATCTGGAGTGGTGAGGGAGGGAGGTGATGTAATTACGTTCTACAGCTTTAATATTGGCACTAATGGGGCCGTTTTTATTGATACATCCATCAGTGGACAAACGTCCGCGTTGCAGTGATTTGACGCGTGGCATTTGAGGGTTACAAGTGTCTCGGACCAGCAGGCCAGCATGCTGACACTGATGATATTGTATCCCCGGGGATAAAGTAGCGCTTTCCCTCCTGGATTAGAGAGTTGGCATCCGAGTTAAACAGGTCTTAGTACGACTGAATGTTCCCGGGGGAGAAGAGGAAGGGATCACATTTCCCGAGAATGGAAGGCAAATAAAACAAGGCTTCCACTCTGGGAAAGAAGGTCAATTCTTATATTTAACTTTTTTAATAACGTTGCTCCAGCTGTGTCAGGTTCCGGGAATTACTGCTCCGATAACAACATTTTAGTGTAAACTTTATCTCGTTTTCCCAGATTCAACAGATGGAGTGGCTTGTTAGACATCCTGCCTTGTGCAGCTTGCGCAGCGCTCGTTTTGCTCACCTTCTGATGTAAAGTCAAAGAGGAGACGATAACAGTGCGGCAGGCATTTACTCAGACACGTTCGCACGCGGACACGGGGTCAGAGAGCGACCTGGATACGTTGATTTGATGACAATTAGCGGCGTCGAGATGAAGACGCTCCCTGCTGAGATTTTGACAGAGAGAGAGAGAGGGAGAGAGGGAGAGAGAGGCAGGGAAACAAGGAGGAAGATGTCAGCGTAACCCCTCAAGCACCAACCAACAGCTCCCTGCTGCTGGAGGCTCAGCTCACATCAGTGTCACTCACTCTCTCTCTCTCTCTCACACACACACGCACACATACACCTAACTGCATACACACATACATTCGCCGTGTCTATTAGGCCAGGGCAAAAAGTACAGGCTGCAATTTAAAATGATTCTGACTGCGATATTCTTGGCAGCAGTTTCTCTAAATGAGGGCTATCAAGATTCCCATATGCCACCATCCCACACAACTAGTCAGCTGATGTTAAACTGGTCTGTGCGTGTCTGTGTGTGTGTGTGAGAGAGAAAGAAAGAGAGAGAGAGTGACAGAGACGGACTTGACGAAATGCATTTTAATCGCGCTCACCGATCGGCGTGCGCGCGCTGCACTTTGGCTACCCTGCCGCCGCGAACGCGCGCATGCTGAGCTGCATTGTCTTAATTATTGATAGTGGAAATAGAATCTAATGAAATTTCCAGCATCTTGAAACCAGAACTCCTCTCACTGCAGGACAACTCTGAGCAAATCCCATTTCTTCAATGATTTAAGTTTCCTCACAGGGAGAAATGTAGTTACATGTAATAACACTGAGAGAATATAGATCCAGCTTCGCTGTGGTGAAGCGATGGTGCAGAACTTTACTTGTACTCGTCCTCCGCTCACTGTATTTGACAGATATAGTTACTTTGATGCTCCATACAAAACTTCAGCTCATATAATATGATGGCTCTGCATATCCACACAGCTGTTGTGAGCTACGGCAAAACACAGTGACCAGGAGAGCCCCTGATACTGATACTAGACGAAATATTGCTTTTTGCTTTGCTGCACAAGATAATGAGTGTGCATAAAATTAAAAAATAATCAACTTCCAGAACCTCGAGGGCTCTGTAATCAAACACTCAGTGGCCCAGTTTGATAATGAGTATATTTACTTCTCGTACTTAAAGTTAGGATGGCAGCTAACACTTATTTCTAATTATTAATAAATCTGCCTTTTCACAATAAAATAATTATTGGTTACATCACGATGGCCGTCACATTGTCCTACAGCACAAGGTGACATCTATAAGTCTCTTGTTTGACTAACAAATAAGTTACAAATGTTTCCCTTTGAGAACCTGAAACCATTAAACGTTTGACATTTTTGAATTTTTCAAAAGAGAGAAGGAGGAGATGTAACTTAAGGCCCGGTGTGTCAGACCGAGGGGGGCTATAGTTCCAGAATTAGGCAGAAATGTAATGTAATATTCAAAACTTTGTGTTCCTCAGTGTATAATCACCTGAAATGCATTTTTATTACCTTAGATTGAGATGTTTGCAGGTAGATTTTTATATATAAAACATGTCTAAAGGGATTTTGAAGTTTAGAATCTGAATACTTTAACCCCAGGTGACACAAGGACTGATGAGTCTGTTAACCTGTTCCCTCATAATAAACAAAACAACAACAAAAACATTTCAAGAAAAGTTCATTCTAAACTTAAATAGTACAGGCTCATCATACTGAAAACTGTGTTTTACCTCATTTCCATAAGAAATACACAAAAACCAAAACACTGCTCAACCATTCTGCAGACTGAAATGAAAGTGAGAAGAAGAAGGAGCAGGAGCAGTGAGCCCTCAAGCTTAAAATGAGTTTGAACTGACGTAACCTTGATAGAGTGTAATTAATATAACTTAAGGAAAAGAATGGGGATGTGGCAGGAGAGACAGGGTGAGTGAACTGAGGTGAGCAGGGAGGTAATTTCATAGTTGTGCATGTGTGTGCGGGTGCGGTGGGTGGTTGTGGGGGTGCAGGTGCTCTGTGTGTGTGTGTGTTGGATAGCTCCGTGTAATGAAGGCACTACTCTGTGGGAACAGTTGGTGAGTGGTGTATCAGAGCAATATCAGGGCGTCCTCGTCTGAACTTTGTCCTGATGTCCAACAGTGGTGCTGCTTTCGGTCCAAACTTCAAGGTCAGATGAGCCCAAAACAGATCTTATGCATAGAAAGACACCCGGTTATGCACGATGTGAGCCTCTCTCCAGCACGTTTCGGAAGAGTAGCCACATTTATTCATCTGTCTGCACAGATAATTACGTTCATTCCATGACTAATGTCTTCGGTTGGACCAGTCATCCAAGTAGTTTATTGGAGAGACACCCAGTCCAAAAAAAAAATGGCACGGAGGTGACTTTGTGCGTGTGTACCTTTTATTTTTTTTAAAATCTTTCGGTTTATCTGAGTAAAACCTCAACCCCCATGGTACTGTAGTTGTGCTCAAACGAGCTGACATTAAACAATGCCGAGCCCACCAGCGCGCTGTGATTTGGCATATTCTGTGTACGCACTTGGTTCCACACTGTGCTGTCATCCTGCCGAGCCATCTGTGTAGCAGCAGATTACCAGGTAGCCCTATTAATCCAGGTAGGCTCCGCCGCGTCAGGAAGGAAATGAAGCCGAGTGGAAAATGTTTAAATCGATAAGAGCCACGTTTCCACTCAGGCTTACGGCTTGACTTTGACACGCCGGGCCAGCGCAACAATGCGCTAGGCAGTAGGCTTAACAGGCTGTTATAGGATTCACTGTTTGGGCTCAAGGATTCTGTGATGTTTATGTGGACGGCTGGCAGCCCTGCGTTTATCTGCTCACTTTCACCTTGCTAAAGTTTGAGATTGTTTTCCTCCTTTACAAAACTGAGTCAGCACTTCTCTCTATCCATCATCCTCGGAGGATTAGAGACCAGAAAGAAAAGATTTAGTCTTGGTTTCAGTCCATCCATCCATGACTGTAGATTTTAGTTTGGGGAGCAGAATGCTGAGTCACTCCATTTTTCTAAAGGAGAAGCGATGGCACCTGATGTATCATATTAGGATGCTTAACTATGTTTTGCTCTGCAGCTTCCTATGAATATTCAGGTCAGAGATACTCCGACTAAATCTGTTTTAGTGCCTTTCAAAGGTGCGTTCTCTCATTACTCTGCACCGTGTAAACCAGCTCCATCGCCTGCTTATTAGATTTAGTTGGACAGAGAACATTCTGCTAATTAATGCTGCCTGCAGGCTGTGTGTGAGCGACTGCGAGTCTGTGTGTGAGCCGGTGTCTGTCTGTGCCGAACCGGGCTCTGCGAACCTCGTCAGTGTGCTCGTCTCCACGCCGGTGTGCAGCCAAGAAACGTAAATGTTATTTCTGTTTGCGTGTGTGTGTGTGTGCACGCACGCACGCGTGTGTGTGTGTTTGTCTTTGACCCTCCGCCGAGGCAGGATGTGCAGGCAGACAGGCAGAAATTTGCATCGGCAGTAGCACCGGGGATCTGTTTGATCTGTCCACTTATAACACGTCAGGTGGCCTTCCTGCAGAGAACCTGGGCAGCTATCTCATTTCTCAGGGAGAGAGACACGCACACGACGGGGGTAGAGAGAGACAGACCAGGCACTCTGAGCCGGGGATAGGGAGAGGAACAGCAACAGAAAAAGAAAACAAATGAGGACCAGGGTGGATTTAATAACAGTGAAGGAAGAAGAGAGTGACAGAGAGACGAGGACATGCAGAGGAGAAAGCTACAGAAAGCGCAACGGAGGTAGATAGTGAGGGAAAAGTAGAAGGATGATGGGAAATGGAGTGGAAATGAAAATAAATTGTATTAACAGATTTACTTGTATTCAAAACGGCTTCATTCTGTTGTGCTTCATCACACCCTGATGTCTTTGAGAGTAATGGAAAAATCAAATGAGCGCTGCTCCGACAGCTCAAGTAGAAATTTTTACATTTCAAACACAAATAGACAAAAAAAAAGTGAAAGTACAGGTTAATACAGAGAACACACACACACACACACAGTGGCACTTGGTCTCTTGTCATTTCCATAACGTCAAACCCACATACAGCTCTGTATACCCAACTTTAACTCTGTCCTCCTTGACACACGCCTACACTTGACGTAAACACACAGCACAGTCACCCCTCTTCCCTGCGCAGCCAAGGTCCAACCCTGGCTGCAAGTACCTCGCACAGCAATGTGCACGATGAGCGACGCACAAACGAATAGTCAATAACAGTAATGAGTCATAACGGCAAACGGTAATGAATGGGTTTCCACACACACTAACACTTCACAGCATAATTAGCTGGATTTAGGTGTCTTGTCATTTCTCCGACAGAAGTCTGAGACAAGGCAAGTTACACTATTCATCACGTCAGCGTAGTTGCACCTGTAGTTCAGAATCTCTGTGTAGTGTTTGCTCTCCTTTTGCTTTTGCATGGACGCCACAAATATGTGTAAACCTCATGACCAAGCCTGCTTCAACGTAAATGTTGGGTTGTGGCCAGGTGACTGCGCTGGAAAGTCTTCTCTGCTCTCCGAGTGATTCTTGCAAAGCTTTGAGGTGTGTTTGTTTTGGGTGGTCATCCTGCTGCAGTGTGAATCCTTCTCCACAGAGATGCAAAGCAGAAGGCGTAGCGTGCCTTTGAATACTGGAGCGCTGCTTCACACTGGTCAGGGTGGAGTCAGTTCAGCGCAGGTGTGGACCACCACGTTTCACGTTTCTGTCATACATCTCACCATAAAACTTAGATTCATCGGTAAATGGAACAGTCCAGGCATTCACTGGAGTTCCTCAGCCCATCCCGTGTGTTTGGCTCGTTTCTCCTCCTGAGGAGAAAGTTTCGAAGCTGCCACTCATCCTCCTCTTTCTGACAAGACTTTTGCAGAAAGTTTACCCTTTGCTCAGAACAGCAATTTGACTTTGACACTTTCACTGTGTTCTGGATCCACAAACTTTGTGATATTTTCCTGTTTATGTGAGAACGCGGGTTTTCGGCGTGGTCTCAGACTTTTGGACCCTAGTGGATCTATTTTGAGCCCCATCTCCTGTCTCCTTCACACACACACGCACACACACCGAAACAAACATCGAGCCTCCTCTCATTTTAATATTGAGAAGTCCAACCATTATGTTTTCTAGAACATAATACTTAGCTCCTATGAATTATAAATGCCTATGGTTTCCATGCGGCTTATTTTTAGAGTACACACACACACACACAGATTGCTTTACAAAGCTGGGGTTACGTCCCCTCCTGAGGCATACAGAGGGTACACTGAGCACTCTGTAGTGTGTATGTGTGTGTGTGTGTGTGCGGTGTTTCTGCTTTGGATGAATTTGCTTTGCCGATGTGTGGTTGGGCATGTGTACAGTGCACGTGTGTTTTCAGCTGAAGCTTTTCCAGCGTTTGTTCTCCACCTGCGAGCAGCGCCGCGGGGGGAACCGGCCCCCTGATTCCGCCGGATGACGGCGGAGTGTTTGCCGACTCCAAGCGTAACTCAACGAGATGAAAACGTGGAGAATCTCCATTTTAAAAGGGCCGATTGTTCTCCGTTCACCCGCTGACGGGCGACTTCGGCGGAAGAGAGATGATTTCGTTTGGCTTGAGAAACATCCTGAAGTTGCTTTCGTGCCGGAGACAAATGAAGTTTTTGCTTTCCTCCAGAGCGCTCACTTGTTTCCATGGAGACGCACATTGATCGTTTAAATTCGAATTTGCAAACAAAATGAATCGCCGAGATTTGAATTAATAGGATGTTCATCACTGTCATCGCTGCTCCTTGAGGTTAACGAGATAAAACAGGTTTAGATTTTCATGTCTGTCAATGAAAGGATATAATTACAAGGTGTATGTAATGTAATACAAGAATTAAATTATTTGTCAATACAAAGTCTTCTGAAATTTGTCCTCAGAGGTTTTAAACTTTCACCGACAGTCAAGGCCCTCCTCTTTGCTGCTGTAATATGTATTTCCGTCAGCCACAAGTACATCCAGTCCCTGATAACCATGAAGGCAAAGGGACACCTCCACTTGAAGTCAGGGCCTCTTTTGCATTTGTCACTAAAGGCAGGCCAGCCATGATACCGCCTGCCCCCCTCCCTCTCCACACTCACTCCCTCTGACTGAAATTAATGGCTCCATCCACTCACTGTGACACTGATGTACTATTAGGGGCAGGTTACTGCTTAGCCCAGCGGAATCAGTGCTCCCCAATACATAAATCAAACCACAGTCCTGTGAAGCGGTCGGTTTGCGGCGCGGCCGCACAATGGGGTTTTGCAGCCTGACAATACAATACGGAGAAAATAACCAAAGACTGGTATTCTGCAATTATTTTGTTTGTGTTGGTCTGCGTGTGGCAGTGTGTGGCGGGCATATTCACGAGTGCACACACACACACACACACACTCTTGTGAGTGGAGTCAGAGTTGCTTGTGCGGCAGTGTGTCTGTGTTCCCCCAGAAAAGAAATGCTGTAGGCTGGATGCCTGCTGGGTGAGCTATAAATAGCCTCCTGGTGACAGCAGGACTTAGAGCTTAATGTGAGGGAGAGAATCTTCCAGAGATGTCCGTGTTCATTATTTAAAACTTAATATACATTTAATTTTCTCCACCAGTAATCCTGGGCACGGCGTCTCTACCTCCCATCTGGTTATCAATAAAGCCACAGAGAGGCGAATCTAAAAGATCTTTTACTCTCGTGATATTTCATGGGATGCTCGGACACAGCACTCGGTATAAAGAGCCTCCACCGCTGGTTAATCAGCGTTAACCTCTTCTCTGCTGTTTGATAAATTAGGAACATTTAGACATGAGGTATTAGCGGAGAGCAGGGTTGCATTAAATTTACCTCCCAGTGCGGCACCATCGGCAACTCTAATAATTAGGGTTTAAGAGCTGAGAGCGATTTCCTCCCTGAGACTGAAACATTTGTGCTTGCTGTATTTCTGAGGAAATGCACACACACACACACACACACACACACACACACACACACACACACACTGCTATTCGTGTTACATAGTGATGACTTTGCATGTCTTGTCATCCGTGGTGACACAGTATGGAAGTAATTGTGTAAGGCATTAATGTTAACCAGAGGTGAATGGATGTTTGCGCTGTCTCTTACTGTAGTGAACGGACTCAGGGCACGTCTGGATATGTGAAATCATTCAGCTGCAGAGGCTTTCCTCTCCATGGACCTCTTGACCTTTCCCCCCTCATTTCTCTGCCGGGCGTCTCCGCGCACACAGCTTTATCCGGAATAAGATGTTTGAATGTCAAAGTGTGTTAATGGAAGGCTCCAGGGTCAAGCTGTACTGTATCTGGAAAGCTGGGATGTTGCTATGAGTCTCTGCTCGAGTTGTTTTGCACAGTTATGAAGTTATGAATTTCACAGTCAGACAAGCGGGTCCATCAAAGACTAACCTTGGTTTCATCTCCCGTTTAGGTTCAGACTTCCTGTGTGCCACCCACATCATCCCGGTGAAGAACGAGGAGGGCGTGGTCATGATGTTCATCCTCAATTTCGATTACATCCTGGACGAAGGCAGCAGCGACTCACTGGAGAGACTCAACCACACCTTGCTCTCCAGAGCTGACCAACGTGAGTAAAGACAGAAAGGACCGGAGGGAGAGAGGGAGAGCGTCACACCTTTATTCCCTAATCCTGCTCTTTTACAGTGCTGTTCTCACTGAAGGAAGAAGTCGTGAGATTGGAAGAGTGAGGAGGAGTGATAGCTATGTAATAGCCAGTCGTGACCTTTTACTTGTAACCTTTTCCCACATCAATTTGTGCCTTTAACCAATCCTGTGTTTGAAGCTCTTGACATAACCCTGATATTTATGTTGCACATCCTGTCAGATGCTGAGGACACGTTTGCCTTGTACCTTTGTAGGTTAAACCCAGACATAAGTTGCGGTAATCTCCAATTTGGACTACTAGTTGGAGTCAGTGAAGCGCAGGAAATCCCTGTTAGATAGCTCCGTTGGCATGTTGACACCAGCGTTTAGCAGACACTGATGTGTTAGCCTGCCATCATCTCAAAGGTCTGGCCCAATTATAGCTCATAGCCTGCCAGGATGGCCTGATGAACTACTGGAGCAGTTCTGGAGAGCACTCTGCTTCCCAGAGCTGTCGGTGTAATACTGTATAATGCCATTCCCCTGCGGTGCTCTCAAACATGCGCTTGATGCCTCCTCTCTCTTCTGTGTCTCTCTCTTTCTCCACTTTCTGCCGGTGACATATAAAAGCGGCAGCACGGAGGACCACAGGTCACCTCTGGATGACTGTAATTGGATGAGGCCCCTAACAGGCAGCATTGCCTCATGGGGTGTGCGCGGCGGAAAGAGCGGAGATGCGTGTGTTGAGTGTATAAGTGTTGTCCGCGTGTGTGTTTGTGTGCGCTCGGGCTCTGGCGAAAGCATGCGTGAACACATAAGCTTTTCAATTTGCGAGTGTGTGTTTGCACGGGCGCGTACGTGTCGCTGATAAAGCCTTCACTTCTCTATGGGAGCTAATTGCTCAGTCTGAACACGAGGGCGATCCCTGATGGAGCAGGCCTCTATGAATTAAAGTCTATTCATGCCTATCTGAATATCTAAGTGGGCGTCCCTGCAAATCTGCTGCTGAGGTCTAGATTTGTTTACAAGGTTGAGTCTCAGTGCTGGACACGTCTCTCTCTCTCTCTGTCTGCCTACACACAACCTCTGCCATCGCAGGGATTACCAGAGAGAGTTGATATTTCTTGGCCTCATTCATCACAACTGACTCCAGAGACCTAGTATTGCACTTTTACTAGCAGATGGACAGAGGTCACAAATTATGAATAACTCTGCATAATTCAAGAGGACATCACAGACGAGCAAACTGCAACAGATGTAAATTTAACTCAGGGAAAGCCACGACGTTCCTATTCTGAGGAGCAGCTCCACAGCGCCGGAGCAGCTGCCTTTAGATAGTGCGAGGTGATGATCCATGTATTACATTATGCAGACTCCTTCTGGGGAACGAGCAGCCATGCATTAGGCGCTTATCGATTGCCGCTCTGTGACGATCCATCCATTCTGTAGCCATCTTGGATTTCCCCATTCCGCCTGGATGTGGCTGAGTAGGGCCACATTCACTTTCACTCCGGTTTCATTTATAGAGCGGCAAATCATAACAGAAGTTACGCCATGACACTTTCCATATAGAGCAGGACTAGACAGTACTCTTTAATATTTAAAGACGCTCAACAATCCATCCACACAAAAAGACAAGTGGCATTTAATGCACCAGCCACAGCGGCACACTAGTGGTTTAAAGGATGATTTCAAATGTACACTAGACGGTGTACTGGGATTCATGTGCGTTCGGATTATTGCAAGGCAAAGTGCGACATTTTGGAGGTATTTTCCCATCAATTTTCTTACATTTTGTTGCACTACAGGAGCATGAACAAGTCTTAACCTGGAGCCAACAACTCAGAAATGGCTACACCTCAAGTAGGGGTGAACTGATTGATCGGTGCCAATAGGACTTCTTGGTGTATTACTGAATTATTGCCTCAGATAGTGGCTGATCACTGCACAGCTTCCCCTGGTCATGTAGGCGCATACTGAAGAGATCTGTGCCTTTAAGCACATACATCCACCAGTCAACTCAGGGTCTATTTATACTGCCGTTTTAAACTAGTGGACCCTCAGTCCTCCTTTGCTCCCGAATCCTGAGAGATTGTCAATTTTCTTGACACCTGGCAACATCTGGCAACAAGTTAGTTCACCTGTTCTGCTGAATCTGTTTATTTTCCTCCTCCATCCTCCATCCTCCATCCTCTGTGGAGCCACCATTAAACCCCCTCTCCCAGGCCGGCTATTCCCTGGAGCTGACAGCAGCAGGGTTGACTGAAAACTGAAATATAGTTTTTGTCAAACTTTAACTCTGACTGGCACCCCGGCTCCAAGTCAAACCGCTACTATATATCACTGGTTTGTATCCCATCACATCAGGCTACTCAATATGAATTACTGGATGTTGAGGGAAAACAGCCTACCTAGATATTTCAGTGATCCAGATTATTTATTTATTTAGACGGTTAATCAATTTCTAATAAAGTCAAAGACTGTTCAATTAGCTATCTGCCCTCTCCTGCTCCAAACTGTCACTGTTATATCGGCATCTATCAACTAATCTCAAACCTTCAGTTACAGATTGTTAAGCTCCCGTCGTGGAAAGCACACAGCTCTGATTTCCCCCTGCAGCAGTGATGCAGCAGTGCACTGAAAATTTCCAATGACAGCCTCATGAAAGTGTTTATAATATGCATTTAGCATACAGTGGATCAGACTGATAACAAACAGACCAGGAGCATGCTATAGCCTCCAAGAGGCAACACACGTCCGTGCATTGTTTGCATGTTCTGGGTACCAAATGTATGCAAATCGTAGATGGGACAAAGTAGACTGACAACCACAGAAGAAGACCATCTGTGCCTGAAATGCTGTCAGTCAAGAGTCGGGTGTGCAGGTGTGTTTTCACTCAGTCAGACTAAAATCTCCATCCTTTCCCCGTGTTTACTGTCACACTCTGCTGGCAACTGTCTAATGAGAAAAGAAAAAAAAAAACGCTATAAAAATCAGCTACTATTAATCATACTTTAATTTTCTCTCTTAATAAACGAGTGCAGGGGAAAGTGAGGACACAGCAGAATTTTCCATGTTATTCTCTAGAGCTGGTGAGTAATAGGAGGACTGGGAGCTCAGGTAAACACTCCTTAAGGTAAAAGAGCACCGCATGCAAATCGGTGTGTGTTTTTTTTCATTTAACTTTAGCAAAATCACGAGAGCAGGAGACAGAAACAAAGGACACAAAGCTGTTTTTGTCCCTCGTTTTCCAAAGCACGAAGCTTTATTGTTCTCTTTCTACTTCTCCCCTGACATCTGAATCATGCTCACATTACAGAAAGACATTTCACTCCCCAGCACGAGGATCTGAGGGCCCAATTAATATTCAATGCAAATATTACTATCCGGTATCATAGCAACAAGGGCCACTGTACGTCCATCGGTTGTGTAAGGCCGCTGGTGAGTTTTTGCAGGCAAAAATGAGGCTTGGAGAGGGAGCCAACACACAAACACAGCCCAGTAACAGCACTCAGAGGGCAGCATAATCCAGGTTCAGCCCTTTCAATATCACCATTAAATATAGCTACATGCAGTGTTCTCAGAGCACATCACGGATGTGTGACTGAATTATGAGCTAATTAAGAGATTTGTGGTGTATATGTTTATCCTCCAGGCGCAGTAATTAGAGCCGAAGCTCGGAGCATGCGAAAGCTCGTGAGCTACCATTCATTATTTTGTTAAAGGTGTCATTTTAACAGCCGAGGCTAGTGTTTAAATCAAACTGTCGGAAATGCGAAACGCTTGAGCTGCGTGATTGAACGACGTTGTAATATCGCAGCGGCGAGATTGCAAAAGAAAAACGATTTCCTTTTGGAGAGAAAAACTCCAATAAAAGAGTTTTGCTGCATTGTGTGCGGCACGTAAATTAGATTTGCTGGTCCGGGATCAGCTGCAGACTCAGATGGCACTTTTGATCAGCTGTCTTATCTTCCTCGTAGCTTCCTCGTAGCAGATGAAACAAAACTTTGTTCATGATTCTTTTGCAGATACAAAAACACCAGCTCAACTTAATTACATCATCCTTCAGATGAGTGACTTGTTTAGTCACAGTGCACTGGGGATGTGAGCGCCGGCTTCAGATCCAGCTCTGACTCACTAATTAAATGCAAATGATCATTTTCAGCATCATCAGCATCCGGCTCAAGACATTATTTAAACACACCACCCTGGCCCAAGCAGTCACGGGGTATTGTGTCTAAAATGACTTTGTTTCTCTCAGGAGGAGCACCGGGGAAGATATAGCTGCATGCGGCTCCACGCTGAGCCTCAAACAATAATTCTATTTTCTATTTTACCACCTATTGTGTCTCTGAATACATCCAGAGCTGTTAAACTCACATTCCGCTGATACTGGGGTTGAAATCAAACGTCATATACAATGTGCCGCAGTTCGCTCGAGCAAATATATAAAAGGGGGCATAACGATGGCTTTGTGAATTCAGGTTTGCTCATCCTTTTCTCCCTCCGAATGCTTTTATGACTTCAAATTTCACTCCGGCGCGTCTCGGTAAGTTCGAGGGCTGAGACAGCGTTCTGATATGTACGGCATATGTTCATGCGACTAAATGATTCACAACACGCAGGCCACGCTTTGCAGTCCATATGTGAAATCTTGCGAGCGCGCCCGTCTCGTGACATGTTTGCCGATATTGTTAGCCGCAACTAAATGTGCCCGTTTGTGAATGGCGTGCTTGTGGGTGTGTGCTGTGCGTGTATATATATATATATATCATTGTACCTGTATCCTCTGTTCGTCACCTTTTCCTCACAGAGATGAGAGATATACTGTTATGAGAGCAGCATCTAGAATATTACTTTGTGTTTCAGTCTGCTTCACCTCCCCAGGAGCTATCAATCACTCATTAAAATCCCGCACATAATCCTTTATTGGACTGACTCCTCAACGCACTACTGCCATTACAATATTTCAGCAAATGTCCTCCTCCATGAATTATTGAAGGAAATTGAAGATTGAACTAGTGCCCGAGGCAGAACGGGCATTTGTTTTGATCTGCCAGGGTCTTTTCAAGATAGCTGCCTTGGCAGGCTTTTCAGTGCTACTGGCAAACAAGTGCGAGATATCAGCGGGGATGTTGAAGACTGCAAGCAAGTTCTGCTGCAAACACACCATGAAAACACAACACAAGGTCAGCAGGGGTTATGCGGATCCCACTGGCTCATTAAAAATCAGCGTACATTCTGTTTTTATGCTGCTTTTGGTCACAAAGCAGTTGAATAACTTACCGTAGACTCCTCAGGATAATTGAGCGATTTATCTCCCCAACGCCTGAGAATTTATGTTTATATGTGACACCAGTTGCCCCAAGGTGCTCCATCAAGGTGTTATTGGTCTCCATAAACTGATGTCAGATGGGGGATTAGTATGGAATAATATGGCAGTAATACTTTGAGTGTGTCACATCTTTCTCTCTCTTTTCTTCTGTCAGGGAAAGGGAGATTCTTTCGCTTCCGTTTCCCGGCCTTACCTCTCTTGGGTATAAGCAAGCAGTCTCTGCCCCAGGAGGACCCCGACGCGGTCATGGTGGACTCGCCGCGACACAGCGACGGCTCGGTGGCCACGCGCGACTACCAACTTCCCACCACCCGCGAGAGCTGCAGCCCCTCCTACGCCAACGACACCCGCGCCCTCATCGGCCCCAGCCATTGCTCCACCCCCGTGTCCGGGCCTTTGGACCACTCGTCGCCCAAGGGTCCCTGGGACCGGATATACCCGGACCAGGCTGTCGCGCAGACCCAACACCAGAGCCAGGAGGACACACTCATCGCAGCTCCATCAATCCCGGGCCTCACTCCAACCGCCTCCAGAGAGAGTGTGTGCAGTATCCGCAGAGCCTCCTCCGTACATGACATAGAAGGCTTCGGGTCCAACTCCAAGATGCCGTTCAGGGACAGACATGCCAGTGAAGGTAGGAATCTCTGCTCCACTCAGACCTTAATGTTGGCTTTTATGGATCTAAAACAAATACTACACCAGTGTCATCATGTCATGGTTGCAGTTTATTGACTTAGGATGCACTCGTGCATGTGTTATGTTATTGTTAAGTCACTTTGCGTTTGACAGTAGAAGGCTGTTTTTTACATTTATCTAATAAATAATCCTCAAATTTCACTGACTTTATCCCAAGTTTGATAGTCAATCATGGACCAGTACACATCTTACACATGTGTGAGTTGGAAACCTAAAGCCTTCAGTGAACATTCGCTGAGAATGAATCGAACTGGGAGGTGGGAAATAATTACATATTTATAGAGTTTTAATGTTTCAATAACTGAGTTTTGGGAGGACGTTTGTTCAAATCTCTGTGTTGTACATTAAGGGAGTGTTGGAGGAATTTATTACTCAGGACAAACTTAACTATAATTTGGCTTTATTAATTACGAACTCCCTGTGGTCCCAAAATAGGAGATGCGAGATGTGGCATGCCAGTCCCTTAATCAGCATTATACTGAGTCACCATCTGTACTGCGTGCTATTGATCGTCCCTTGAGTCTAAATCACTCATTAGCCTTTTGGCCCTCGTTTGGATGAGGGTAGAAGTACCCCAGATTGGCCCTGTTTCCTCCAGGCCAATCAGTCTACCCCATCCCCTTATCTACAATCCTCATTCAAATAGCTCCCAGTGGCTGACACAGTAATATGTCTACTTCACAGTAATGAATTGTTCACGGGGGCACTAGCGGGGGTTTAATGCCAGCCGCCATTTGTCATCATAGAAAAGCAGAAATTCTTCTCTCACCTCCGCTCCCCTTTTTTCTTCCTTGTCCGACGCCGTGTCGCTGCCATCGCAGACAATGGTCGCAATATTAAAGGTAACAAACAGCAGCCTGCTGCATCTTGAGCTGTTAAACTGAAGCACGGATACTATATATGCATACTGCACCCAAGCCTGCTTGCTGCATGAGTTTTTCTCCCACATGACTGAGGTTTATGTTAAATGCAAATGACCGACAGTGTGTTTGGACCTTCTTGGGCCGGAGCCTGGAAACACTGGCACTAAATGACTCACTCTCGGCACACATGACCCGCCGAACCCGAGCCAGTCGCCCAGGGGAAGGCTCGGTAAAGAAAACAACAAAAAAAAACACACTGACCTCTGCACGCGCTTGCATGAAGTAACACATTACATCTCTTTTCCTGCTTCTGTTCATTGAAGAAAATCAATGAAGCTTTACAAGATGATGCCTCCCACTGTCTGTAACCTCTGTTTTCTTCTATGCCACCTCTGGTCCCTTGTTGCCGTGTCTTAGTGAATGAAAAGAAACCTGACTGTGTTTCCATTTGAAGTCTTTCTGCTCACCCATAGTAAGATAAAGCGCAGTGAAAGCGTAGCAGTGCGTATGCTGCATGAAACATTATCTCACTCACACAGATGACTTGATGCATTAATTGTGCTTAGGATCAAATTCCCCAAAGTGTTGATGATGATGAGCTGCCAAAGTGCTCTCTCTTGATAAATGCCATAATGTTTTAAGTATTGTTTCTTCTCATGACTACTGACCCTCCAATCCAACCACCCTTCCATGTTCCCCCTTTACCCCCTATTTCTTCTCTCTCCCGGTTTGCTAGTATCTCGCTCCTGGATGGCTGGGGGTATGGCTTCAGCTTTTCCTTGTTTAAGTTCTTTTTTTTTCTGACTTGCAATGATGTATCCTTACTGTGGCATGTATAGAAGCTGTGCATGCAGTCGCTCATCCTCAGCTGTCTGTTTCTCTGTCCTTGACTCTCAATCACTCGACCGTATTTTGTGAAAAGGGGGGGAGATGAAAACCGTGCAGCGTCCCCTCTGCTGGCTCACGCCGCTGAATCAGCAAATCTCTCTTTTTCACTTGTTATCACCCTCATTGGGCCACATGTCAGTGTGTGTCACAGTGCTGTCACATATTGTTGCAGTGTTGAATGCTCTCACAAGAAGGCAGGGAGTTAATCTCTGAGACCGTGCCGTGAAGTCGTAGAGGACGAGGGAACATTTTGTTTGGTTTCATCCGACAGATAGACAGTTTGACTAACTGTGTGAAGTTGCATTCTTTGATTGTGCATTGAATCATTCTTTTCTTTCACCAACAGTGTTGTTCATTAGTTTTTAATGAGAAACTTTGAAAGGCCTGTTCACTCTAGACGGGTCAATCAGAGGCTGTAGAGTTAATATTTCAGTATCTGTTGTATTCTCAGTGTTGTGTTGTGGTTGAACTCACTCCAAAAGTAGGGCCCACTCCATGCTCACTACCCATGTCACAACAATCACAAATGAACACTAGACCGTTCTCTGATGTCCACAATTCAGAACGCCTATTAGATCAACAATAGCCCAGCCATGATACGAGATGTGGCGACTTTTAACGATGACATCCTCCCTCTGTCGCCCCTTCTCTTTCAGGGCCGCTCAGCCAGATCAAATCCAGCCTGTTGGGCTCCACCTCCGACTCCAACCTCAACAAGTACAGCACCATCAACAAGATCCCCCTCATCACGCTCAACTTCTCGGAGGCCAACAACGAGAAGAAGTGCCCGTCCCCTCCGTCCTCCGAGAAAACCATCATCGCCCCGAAGGTCAAAGACCGCACACACAATGTTACAGACAAGGTGACGCAGGTAAGATGCCAACACAGCCTCTGCGAAAAGAAAAAAAAGTTTAAATAAATGGCTGTTATTTTTCAGAATTTAGTGGGAAAATGATTTCCCTCCCCGTCTGTCGATCACACAGCTGGATAGAGAATGTTTTGTTGCTGGTGCAGGACGCGAAAATAAGAATTTCAATTATTTCTCTAAATGAGTCTTTGAGGCATATAAACAAATTATTTTTGAAATTAGTTTCCCTGATTTCAATTACTCTGAGGACATTAATATTATATTGCCGCGGCTTTCACTCACAGCTGCTTGTTAATGACAGATCATCATGCCGCTGCCGGTCTTGGTGTTTTCTCAGAGTTTGCGTCTGGACTGCATTTAGCATCGGGTCTATTCGTCATGTGCCTGGTTCTGTTTGTATGTATGCATGAACTCTGTGCACCCGCACGCTCTGCGTCCTTCCACACAGGATAAACCTTCAAATCATTCATGAAGTCGCTTATACAGCCAGGCAGTCTTGATCAAATTTGTTCGATGCACATTAAAATTCCTCTAAAAACACAATTCCTTCTTTTATAAAAGGTAATTTCTTGCATGATGGTCAGTCATTGTATAAAATCCATCATCTATTCCAGTTCTTTGTCATGATTATTATTGGTACTTTGCCTGAGACCAAAAATAACAAATAATTAGCAGCAGTAATGGGCATGTATAGTTTGCTCTTATTAATAATTCATACAACAAATTATTTGTCGACTTTCTGAGGCCTGCAGAGGACAGACATTGGAATTCAATGGCAATGTTTATTATAATATCATTTACTGTCATTACAAATCACACTTGCACAGATTGAGCAGCTGATGAAGTCAGCAGATTGCATCCACACACCCCGTCCCCTCTGCCCGTCCTCCTCCTCCTCCCTCCGTCTGTCCTCCCCCCCTCTGCCGGCCTCTGGGTGCCTCAGGATGATTAAATGAAACTCAAGGGGTCTGATACGTAAAACGGCAGAGGTGTCTGTCACTTGGGGAAGATAATCAGGGATACTCTTACAGCTGCCAGACAGTGTCCAGAGCTCAGGCCATATTTCTAAAGTTACGGACAGGGTTAGAGGTCATTCTCACCTTCCCTGCCACAGCTGAGAGGCAGCAGAGTGGCAAGAACTGTTAATGTATTCCCAGGGGTAGGTTGAAGCGCCCCCAAACCACTGATTAGGTCTCGGTTTTGCATTTTGCCCATTAATGGTGTTACGGATAGAGGGCACGGAAATTGACCCCTGTTCGCGCTCAAAGGCAACTTCAGCCGAGGGCCTGCGACTGGAGCCAGAGGCGGAGACGGCGGACCACAATGCACCACAGTGACCTCTCCATCCAGCAATAAAGTCAACGTTATTAAGCAGCAGAGAGGGCAGGCTTTTTAATGCGGTTATAAATGGACTTTTGCAACATGTGGCAGACTGTAGGACCTGCAAACATGCTGCGTAAATTAGCACATTACTGGCCCTGGCAGGCCAGAGGTCAAAGATGAAACTACGTTAGTGTGAAGTTCAATCTCTGACTGCCCTTTTTCTGTAATATACTCTTTAAAGTGTTGTCACAATGTTATCTCCTGCTTCTTTGTGTTTTCAATTACTGCTCCGTCTGAAAATTAGCTGTCAAATATGTTTTCTGTTTCTGTGCTTTCACCAGTATGTCTTTAGCCCCCTCCCCTCCTTCTCCCTCTGTGACTGAGCATATGGTGCTCAACACAGACTGTCATTTCTGTTTTGCTTACTTAATGCTGTCAAGCATTCAAATCAGCACAGCAATAAATAGAGAAATACGCCACGGGGGGATTGCACTGTATCCCCAGTCCTCCACAGTTTAGGTCTGTAAACCGTTCTCTGGACACCTGACTGCGAGGAACACAAAGCAGCAGCAGATGTCTTGAAACCGGCTCCTCGGAGTTCATCCGAAGCCACCATCAAGGCGCCTGAGTAGACACGCTCTCTCCTGAGCTCGGCTGAATTCACAGCTACCACAAGCAGATGGAAGGTTCACCCAGAAAGCTGGTAAAGCAAAAGAAGAAAAAACTCTCCTGCTGTTTCTACATTTTGAACGTCTCATGCACACACGAGTCTTACATGGCTTCCACCTCCCACTGAATGTCTCATTTGAAACATCCCGGGGTTATTTAAAGTTCAACGTGGAGTCAAACTAGTGGTACATACATCACTTTTAATGATTAAGGCCATGTGATCAACGACAGGAACGCGAAAACAACACTCTACTCTTATAAATAATACCGCAGCCCTGACAGTGCAGACCAACAAGAACCGGAGAAGGGCAGGGAGCTAATGCTCATTTGCATATCGTTTGAGGCCAAGCCAAACACACAACGAGCCTTCCATTATCCCACAAGAGAGAGTTCATTTGCGCCAAGTGCACATAGCTACAGTAGGTAGGTTAAATAATTAAGATGGGATCTTTTATTTAGGAACAGATTGGCTGCAACACGTTAATCCAGAACTGTCACTCTGCCAACTGGCCGACTCCTCCCAGGCTTCCTAGCAGGCAGAGGAGTAATGTATCCATCCATGCAGAGTGCTGCCGGTGTCGTGCACAGCTACCATCTTGTTTTTTGCATCATCCACTATTGATCATGATCTGCATGATGGCAGAACAGCATTTGTGTCAGTGTGCAAATGAAGATGAACTGTGTAAGCAAAGTCTCGAAGAATGCAGAAAGCTTGCAGATACCTCACAGGAAATCAATTCAAGAGCACGTCCAGCCAATCGAAGCAGTTATTTGAAAGTCATCGGCAATTACGCATTGTGTGTAAGTGCAATCAAACACCTGCTTTTAATGAAGTGGCTGCCTGGTGAATAATAGAACACGCTCCCCTTTTTCTGTCTGTTGGTTCCTGATCGATTTCAAAGGTTGTCCCATATCAGAGGGTAAAAGCGTTTGACCCTCTCCATCACAGGGGGCGGCACATTCTAATATCCAATTCAATTGTTAACACTTCAGCCTTCTCTGGTGCTATACATCATCTCCCTGCCCCCAAAAACCTCTCCTCTCAATCACAGGGGGGTTATGAAGGTGAGATAAGGCAGAGATGAGGCCACACACAATACACGACGGACACCAAAACAGAGCCATTTAAGCTTTTTCTTCACTTTCATTGTTCTCTCAGCTCGCTCGTGCTCAGTAATTGTCTCTCTGCCCTTGCATCTCATGTACTTTACGTGCCTCTCTCTCTCTTTACATTCTCTCTCGGTGACAATAATCAGCAGTGAAAGCCATGGCCTGAAAATGGCTAGCTATTGAAGTGTCAGACACTTAGATGAATAGATGTATCATCTGCCCGCACCTATAATTACCTGCAAGTCATTGAGACTCTTATCTGAAATGGTCCATGACGCTGCTGTAATATTGATGTTAAAAGCTATTTGGGTATATACGGTAACTGCAATAACAGAGATAATGATAGTGACATCCAGGCTCGCTGGAATGGATTATATCTCCGTCCTTGATGCAAAACTCTAAGAGTTTTATGCACGCTGTTTGTTTTCTGGAGACAAATCATGCAGATTTTTGATGTTTGTCTTCTTCCCGGAACTGTTTTATTTTCTGTTCCGATGCTAAGCTGTGCATAACTTCCCAGTTATATTTATCTCCCAAGCGGTCGCGATAAAATAAATTATATTCCCACAACAGCAGCTCAAATCTTTCTCTCAAGGTTATGAATCTTAAGTTGCAAAGCAGCCAGCTCCTGTATGGATTATGTGAAATAATCTTTTATGCATAATTAAAATTTAAAATGATAGAAGCTGGGTTTTTTTTTTCATCCCTCACTTAACACATGAATGATTTATTTCAGCCTGAAGTAATCTGCTCATGCAAAGTTTTCTGTTAGTTAGGACTGCATCAGGATTATACAGTATGTACAGTGTGTGCAGTCTTGAAGTTCAGCTCCTGCAGCCAGATTACTCACATATCAGCAAACACGACCTTTAAGTGCACACACTAGCATGCACATTAAAGGTAAAGGAATGGAAAAGCTAATGCATGTTGGATTATGTTAAACTGTATTTACATTTTACTGAATTTAAACTATCTTCTTGAACCACGAGGCACATTTGAGGTTCCTCTGCTGTTCATCAGCAATATTGCTCAAGACAAATTTCCCCTCTGGACAATAAAGTATGTCTTAAATAGTTTATATAAATTGACGATATGAAAACACATATTTCACACATTCTACACTTGCAGTCTGCAGATATCTCCCTCCGTTGTGATTCTTTACCGCGCGGTGAGCCACGGACAAAAGCTTCTTTTAATGTCTGAGTCTGGGATTTATTTTGAGCACTCAGCTTGCACTTTCATCTGTCGACTCTCTCTGTAGTGTTTGACATCTTCAGAAGAGGTTAGTCAGAGAGGTCAGTGGCGTTTGAGCCCATTGAGTTGGACGATCTGTGGCATCATTTGCAAAGTTTGCAGAGTTTTCTGGTCCATGTCGGACGGTAGCCGCCCCTCTCTGAGGGACAAGCTCCTCATTTGGTCTCGGCTGATCGGAGTTCATCTCCTGTTCATCATTACTTCGTCCTCCGCCATGTTTCTTTGTGTATGCAAATTTCCTGCCTGCATCAGAGATATGCGACTGTGTGCAACACAGAGCATCCACTAAATGACAGAAACACGGCACATTGATATAAACAACAGAGCAGAATATTCAACAAGATATCTTTCGATTGTCACACGATGTATCATTATATTGCACAGCTCTAACTCAAATTGATCTTCACGTGCAAAATATGCAGCGAACCCCATTCATTTTCCACTTTTCTCTGAAATATATGAAGAGTTTTGGCTGAACGCAGAGCAAAAACAGATCAAATGTCATTGGAATAAAATGATAAATTCTCCATCTTCCTCCTCAGGTTCTCTCTCTGGGTGCAGATGTGCTGCCTGAGTATAAGCTCCAAACACCACGCATGGACAAGTGGACCATCCTTCACTACAGTCCCTTCAAAGCGGTGTGGGACTGGCTGATCCTGCTGCTGGTCATCTACACGGCCATTTTCACCCCCTACTCTGCTGCCTTCCTCCTCAACGACATCGAGGAGCAGAGGAGACGGGAGTGTGGCTACTCCTGCTCGCCCCTCAACGTGGTGGATCTGATCGTGGACATTATGTTCATTGTGGACATCCTCATAAACTTCAGGACCACGTACGTCAACATCAACGAGGAGGTGGTCAGCCACCCGGCCAAGATCGCCATCCACTACTTTAAAGGCTGGTTCCTCATAGACATGGTGGCCGCCATCCCATTCGACCTGCTCATCTTTGGCTCAGGATCAGATGAGGTGAGGGGGGGGGGCTGATACAGTTATTCAGAGCACGTCAATCAGTTTTCATTTTCTTAGACGGGAAGCTGTTATGGCTGTTACTGTGCAGAAGTATTTAAATACACAGCTTCCTTTTCTTTCATGGTTTTAGAAGATCAAAAGGCTTCCTGACTTAAATATCTTATCTAGGCAGGTAAACTAGTCTGGCAAAGTTGAGCTTCTAAGCACAAAGAATCTGTTTTTTATTCCTTTTCAAGACACCTCACAATAATTCAAACAGTATTAAAACCAGAGTTACAAAGCCAAATTACAAAGGATGAAGAAATGAACAACTAGGACTGTTGTTTTTACAGTCAGGTGTGCCCTGCCCAGTGCACTGGGGGCATGCAAAGCACTTTCTTTGGCAGGCTCACCTGACATACCTGCGGTGCACACGGCTATGGGATGGGATCAGAGAGAATAGATTATTATACTGTAGGTGGGCGTGCTAGAGGCTGTGAGACCGAGGCGAATCGCGCTCGCTGCGATTACCTCCGTTAAGCACAGGGCTCTCCTCGTCACGTCACACCGGCAGTTTGGAAATCAGTTTTCCCTCTGAGGTACACAAAGCAATCTCTCATTAATCTTTATTCTGGTTGGTTGGCATTAATGCTATAATTGGTGTGTATAAATCATATCAGAATCTTTACCTGGACGCATGAATCTTGATTGTACTCTTTAAGAAACCTCCTGTCATTCGTGTGTCATGACGTAATGTCTCTGAGCAGCTTTCTTCAGTGTTTGGACTGCTAAACCAGTCTGACGCTCAGAAGTCGCAACTGCCTCCCTCACCCCATCGGAGTCAGACGTGAAGAGCCCGAGGCGATCCAAATAAGTTTTTTTTTAAAAAAAAAGGTCTCACTCTGCCTGTGACAAACTATGTTGCTGATGTAGCCTCCTGCTTTTAGTTTAAAAAAGAAACGGAGAAGCGCACACAATCTAGGAAAGTGTTAAAATGCCAGATGACAGGACGTGTGATGTAGCACACCCAAAACACAAACAAAACAAACCCCCTGACTGATGTGTGTGTTGAGGCCAAAGCCTCGCTGATGTCAGTCCACCGGTCTGCCGAGTCATTATTTACCATTAGTTGTGTGTGTGTTCGCGTGGGAGTCGGTGGCTGCGGGCTGGCAGTGAGTGGCAGGTGGAGAAAAAAGAGCAGACAGATGAGTGACGCCGCGGCACGATGTATGTCCTCGTCATACAGCTCGACGGCTGCTGCGGCGACAGATTGTGGGTTCCTGTTACAGCTCAGGTCCAAAGCACACAGTGACAGGCTGAGCACGGTGACAAAATGTCGTATTTTTAGCTCCTCCAATCACCAGAAACTGAAAATAACACGTCCATGCACAGTTTTAGCTCTAGTCTTTAAGGTGTGTTATTTTAGCTCTTTTGCAGAGACAGGGACTATTTTTAGACATAATCTCATGCACCTTTGTTGCCTGGAAACCATCTCTGACAATATGCTAAGATTTTTTTTTGTGTTGATTTCGTTTGAGACAGAGCCGGCTGAGATCTCCCGTGAGAGTTTTTCAGTGTAGGATTTCAGCTGTGTGCGCAGGCTGTCAAAGGAGAAGCGGTGTGTTGCCGAATTTACCTACAGGAGTCATTTGAGCACCTCCATCATTTTCATATCAACGTCCTGTTGTGACAGGATGGGATTATTTGCCTATTATGTCCACATTTACATGTACAGAGTGTTCAAATTTGAGGTAATTGCAAATTATGGAGTGTGAAAATCTGCTCTAAGCCAGAATTCAAATATGATTTTCCTCTAATCCTGACAGGATTGTTGTGGGGCATGGCTGATTTTACTTTAAGACAAGTTGCTTTCTTTTGCTTGAGTCCAGAGTGTCAGGCGTTTATCTCTTCACAAAGTTGATCAGGATAATTATTACTGATTGGACTCTGTGAACCGCATGCACAAAGCTCTCAGATATTCCATGTATTGTATGTGTCCGTGTAAGTATAAAATATGCATCGCCTTAAGTTACCATACAGAAATGTACTCCTGCTCGATTATGCTGTAGAAGTGCCTGTGCTAAAAGCAGAACCAGGAGGCAGGTTCACTGTAACCAGCAGCCCCCACAGTCTCACTTCTGCCCTGCTGGAATTGTGCAAACAGTCAGAATAGACACCGAAAGTCTGATACCATCTACTCCATCTACCATCTACAAAAATATAGCTGTGCACATGTTTTTTTTTAGATGAGATGAATAAACAAAGGCATGTTGTTGACTTGTTCTGTGACCCGTGAAGCTCTAGTGTACAGAGGGGTATGACCACCTGGCTGGAAGCGTCAGGAATTTGGTTAAAGCCGCGGTAATCAATATTTTCATATTAACAGTAGATTACATGAGTATGCAGAGGTGAAAGCTGTCACTCACAGTGATTTATGAGCAACTCAGCTTTACAGAGCAGCTTTCTTTCATGGCCCACAGTTTTACTGCTTTGCTTCTGTGTTGCTGCTCTCCTCAGCGCGAGTCCCCCCCCCCAAAAAAAGCAAAATCAGCAGCAGACGGATGTAGTTAGAGACGAGCTGGTGAGCATAGTGGAGCATTTAGCAGCTAAAAGAGCCTGACGTCTCTCCCAGGAGTTTGTGGAGAGCAAAAACAGAGCCAAAAAAGAGAGTAAATATTGGATTTACATTCATCTGGTGGACACTTCAAATGAGTGCTAATGTTGCTCCGTAACTGCTGCATGTGTAAATAATCAGCTGTTTGTTAAGACTGTATCAACTTGAAAAGTGATAATATTGCAGCCTTGGGACAAAAGCAGGTGGTAAGAGGTCCCGGTCATTAAACTAAGCGTTAATCAGTGTAAGAACACTTTTAATATATGAAAACGCTGCGTCCATGTACACAGTTCTGGAAGTATCGATTCCCCAGAGTTAAGGTGATTGCTGAGAGGCCTGAGAACCAACCACAGATTACAAAGAACAAATCTTTCAGGTCCCTTCACAATAAAAAAGAAAATTGCTCCTTAATAATAAGTAATAAATGTCTCCTCAATAACTGTGTAACGGGGGTTTGGGGGGAGTTCAGTGAAAAGCTAACAAACAAAATAAAGCCTGCGGGCAGCTCTGTGATCCGTCCTGACGCAGGTAACCCAGTGCAAAGTAGTTTTTTGACTCCAGGTTTTAAAGTGCTCAAAAAGTAGCAAAGAATCAGGGAGTGCTACATAACCTTGGTTGACTCTTGGTGCTCTAAAGTGGCCAGGCGAGTCTGGAAAGCTACAGTGGCAGATGGCCAGAGGGATATTCAGCGGATATGTTTTATACAGCTGGTTGCTAATGGGAGCTTTAGTCTGTCTCCTCAGCCCCAAACGCCTCCGACTTACTGTAAGCCCAGATTTTAATCAACATTACACAGTGTGCGCCACATCATACAGCGCGCGATGCGTCATCTGTGCAGGTCAATCAGCGGCACAACACCTAAGGCAGTGCGCGCTCACAGGCGACGTTCGCTGGATAATTTAGGGCTCATCTGTTTCTATATATGATTCATTCACTGTTCGCTCGGTTGTCAGTGAAAGGGCGCGCGGGCCGGATGCACAGCAGTGACTGATGGCTGTGATTTAGGGGTGAGATTGGGAGGACGGAGGCTTTTTAATGGACCCATCAGAAGCAGCTACAGCGCTCTTCCTCACCATGACGGAGACGTACTCTCCCTCATGAATCATCTCTCTTCAGAAAAAATAAAAACCCAACACCCTTCCAGCTTTGTAACCCGTGTCATATTTACTCTCACCTGTACAAGAGGCCTAAATAAGCAAGTGTAGACGCGAGGAAGCACAATTACCGCAGGAAGCTAGAAGCAGGTAATGATTTCCCCAAGGATATTAGGATAATTGTCAGCCACGAAAGGGAGTGGTTAGACCTATTATCATTCTCTAAGTCTCACTTATTGTGTTTACAGATTGTGCGACACTAATAGATCGAACTGGTGTCATGGCTGTATGCTGGTCCCCTTCTCCCCAGCCCCCCCCCCCCATAGTCTGTGTGTTAATTTAGTCTGGCTAGAAAATTGAGACGGGAGGATTAAAGAGCTTTGAATAAACAGAACAGAAGGCAGTGAGTGTACATTGTAATGTATGCACATGAGTCTGTTTATGTCTGTGTGTGTGTGTGTGTGTGTGCAGGGCTGCTTAGATGTTGTTTTCTTCCCATTGACTGGCTTCAATGCTTCTGATATTTCTGTTTTTTTGAAAGCTAATTTTGCCATCATCATCATCACCATCGGCCAAATGAATAAATCTCCAAACTCTCTTTCACATACGGCTCTTTGCCAGAGGCAGGCAGCCGCGTCTGAGGCGCTGAAGTCGCGTTGACATTGAGGGATGCTGCCGAGACCTTGACAGATCTGTTTACAGCAGCAGGCATGATCCACTGTCTAGTCTGCGCGTCTAGTATGTGCCATGTGTGAATAAGATTAAGCATTCCTAAGCTACGTATGTTTTTGAATCTCTAATCCCGAGATGCTCGTCCTCATGACCCGGACCCCAACCCCTGGCTCGGAGAGAAGACAAACAACTTGTTCACTTTGAGGAGGTTGATATCGGTGTCAAGTGTCAAATCTAGTTCAGATATTTGTTTTTTCATCAGCTTGAAAGGAGGATGACATGCTTCATAATTTACAACGTGACAGTGATCGTACCTGAAGACATAAGTACACTTTTACCTGAAATTTGAATACAGGACTTTTACTTGTAATGGATTACTCTCACGCTGGTGTACTGGAACTTTTAGGATTTATCTGTTGCATTTTGTAAACACAACATTCAAAGTTTGCCCCTCCTCTCCAGCTCAACAACACCGTACCTTCCTCGTGGATGCGTGTCGACAATCTGGCGTCTACATTTTTAGTTCCACCTTCACAGCCCCGCTTGATGTTATTCCCCGGGGGCTGCACTCACGCTGCAAAATAAGAAAGTACACTCAGAGCAGGGTCACACTTCCAGTGGGTTATAAGTGATGATTGAAGAAGGATTATTTTTGTACGAGCCTATACATTGTTTTTTAGGAGAATCCTACTCATTCTGCCTTTAGTAAAAGATCTGAGTGCTTCTGCCACAGCTGGAGTCTGAAACTGAAATGTGAAAGCTTCAGGTGACGTTCAAGGAGAGTCCAGAAGAGAACAACACAAAAACATTCACACATTCAAATATTTCTTTCCCATCCTAGACCACCACTCTGATCGGCCTGCTAAAGACAGCCCGTCTCCTGCGGCTGGTACGAGTTGCCCGTAAGCTGGACCGCTACTCCGAGTATGGTGCTGCCGTCCTCATGCTGCTCATGTGCATCTTCGCTCTCATCGCCCACTGGCTAGCCTGCATCTGGTACGCCATTGGCAACGTGGAGAAGCCTTACCTGGAACATAAGATTGGCTGGCTGGACAACCTGGGCGTGTCGATAGGTGATCTTTCTTGTTTTGTTTTGTTTTTTTATTAAGGATGCCAAAGTAAAATTTATAATCACTTCTGATGCATATTCTTTTATTATTCCTCGTAGGAAAAAAATACAACTACAGCGACCCCAGCTCAGGCCCCTCCATCAAAGATAAGTACGTCACAGCGCTCTACTTCACCTTCAGCAGTCTGACCAGTGTGGGCTTTGGGAACGTCTCCCCCAACACCAACTCTGAGAAGATCTTCTCCATCTGCGTCATGCTCATTGGATGTGAGTGACAGCCGAGCCACAGCACACACAGTACTCCAAAGAATCCCTCTGTAAGCAGCTACTGATCTATACCAGGCCGTATATTTCACAGATAAAGGCGGTGATACAGGCCGTTAAATATTACGATTTACTCAGTCGGCAAACACTGAATTTTAAATGTCCTGTTCTCACCTTCTGGTTTAACACAGTTGTGATTGAATGCATTCCCAGTGCGTAAAAGCTTTTACATGACATCAGGTAGGTCTATGAGAAAGCACCAGCGCACAAGAAGCAGAAGTGCTTTTTTTGGAATAAACAGAAGAAGAAGTAAGTACTGTGTCTGAGCATCGTTAGCCACCATGGCTCAACGCTCCCCTGTGTGGCTTCTCTCCCAGCTCTAATGTACGCCAGCATCTTTGGGAATGTGTCCGCCATCATCCAGAGGTTGTATTCAGGTACGGCCAGGTATCACCTCCAGATGCTACGGGTCAAAGAATTCATCCGCTTCCACCAGATCCCAAACCCACTGAGGCAGAGGCTGGAGGAGTACTTCCAACACGCCTGGACGTACACCAACGGCATCGACATGAACATGGTACGAGAGGGAGTGCGGTGTGTGCGTTTTATTTAGCTCAAAATACAACTTTAAGTTTGTTGTTGCTTTCCTCTGCTGCTTCTTCTTCTCTTCCCAATATCATTTGTGCGAGTGAACCATTTCTGCCCAGTTCCTGTCCCCCGAATAAATGCTCTTACCACATTGTGAAGCAGTCCTGCTATGTCACTGGCATAGTATAATATTTTCATCCCGATTATACTGTGCAATGTTCAGTCATAGCCACGAGTGAAGTGAAAGCCACAGTTACTGCTTATGCAGACAGTAACTCTGGCTTTCCTCATCATGATACTGTTCATGGTACTTATATAAGTTTGTCTTTTCCATGTCTGCCTCATGTCAAATGGAATGACCCCACCACTCTGGTAAGAGCAGGAGGTACATGTGTTAACACAACTAATGTTGGTATGAATGTTCCTCGGTGGTAGAGCTTCATCTAGCTGTGTCTGATACCAGTAGTGCTGTTAGCCTTTAGCTTCCTGTGCAGATAGCCTCAGAGTTTAATGATTGTCCCAAACATGCATGTTATTGGAGGACCTGTTCCCTCAGTGTCTTATCTGTACAAACATGAACACGTACTGTGAACGGCTGCTGTGATGCCACATCATAGATGGATTTACAGTAGCCCGTGCATGCCAGTTACTGCGACACACAGAGCACTGAAACTTTCTCGCAGGCCATCGCAGGCAGACTTGCACGTGGCCTGCCTCAAGGTCCCTTTTTTTTTTTTGCATGAAATCTGTGTATTCAAACACAACCCCATGATATTCATCTGGTACCAGAGACAGTGAATCACGCCTGTGAGAGTGGGCACAGCCTCGCCGGGCGCTGCCAGGTTTCCCTCCCACTGTGGGAGGCTTGGCTGCACGCTCCGCGGTGGCACCTGCGCTTGCCAAATGTTGTTCAGTCTTTCCTTTCCAAATCTACTGATCAGTTTTTGTTCCGAGCAAACAAAAAGCCTATCAGAGCCAGAAAATCCAGTTCAGGCTACATTTCTTTTTGCTGTGCTCGTGTCATTAGCACATTGCATTATATGTGTAAATGACAAAGATAAGAGATGTGTTTTTTCTTGTTTCTACTGTCCCTCGTGTGTCCTCAAAGCCCCCCCACCCCCCTCGCTTTTTAGTGTCTGTTATGGTGTTGAAGTTGAGAAATGTGCTCCTTCACAGTCAGTTGACGTTGTTTTGTCAGTGGTCACTGTATCTTTGTCTTTAAAGGGTAAGTGTAATACAGTAAGTCCATTTTTTGCATCAGAAAAATGTCAAATTTAATCTTAAATATTTGTATTTGTATTTTCAACAGTCTCCCAGGCTAACCCGGATGGGTAGGAATGCTTGACCAATCAACTATTTGAAATATTTCTTTAACTACAAACATTGAAGAATGTTTCAAAACTGAAATTATCTGAGAAAAGATTGAATATTTGTTTGTGCTTTTTGTGGTTCATCATTCAGGACACGAAGGGAGTGAAACTCTTAAAAACTTGTGAGGAGACATGACACGTATCGAACCCGTGTTTGAGTTTGTGCTGTCATTTATCTGCAGCTTCTCGGTCTCTAAATGTTCTGTCCTGTCTCTCGTCTGCTGCCGAAATGCTCAGTGAAACAGTGAATTGAAGTTCTGTGTAGAAACACACTGAAGGCTATTCCTACTGCAGGGTATACTAGGTTTTGAGAAGAAGGAAAGAACACAAGTGGCAATTGTATCAAATTTCTCTGGAAATCCGAAACAATTTGACCTGCAACTTCACCCCCGAACCAAAATTCAACATACATTATAAATCTCTACACAAAACAACACGACCGCCACGTCTGACCACAATCATGTGTGCTTTGACCCGTGTTTCACGCTCAGGTCCTGAAGGGTTTCCCAGAGTGCCTGCAGGCGGATATCTGCCTCCACCTCAACAAGAACCTCCTCCAGGGCTGTAAGGCGTTTCGCGGAGCCACTAAGGGCTGCCTCCGAGCCCTGGCCATGAGGTTCAAGACCACCCACGCGCCCCCTGGAGACACCTTAGTCCACTGCGGAGACGTGCTCACTGCGCTCTACTTTGTCTCCCGCGGCTCCATCGAAATCCTCAAAGATGACGTTGTTGTGGCCATCCTGGGTGGGTCTACTGAGCTAACTGTGTTCCTCTACTGTAGTCCAGGTCTCCCCTCTCTTTGACCTTGACATTAGACCCTGCATACATCCATGATTGAGCTACCGTAAGTTAGGGCACTCCACATACCTTCCACTCTGACGCATACGTTTAAAAAAGCATCCATTCGCTTCCCTGGCAGGAGGATATCAATGCAAGGAATGCCAGTGTGGAGTATGACAGTGACACTGTCTCAGCGTTTCTGTACACAGAACATCTGAATGTTTCTAATTAGTCCAGTCCATTCTGTTGTCGAGCCTGTACGCAGCTCAGAAGCACTTCAAACCAGCCGCCTGATGGTCCACTCATTCCAGCGTGGTTAGCACTGCCTGAACTCGCCTCCATTAGTGCAGACGCGGGTGGGCAGACTAAATGAAGACGGCACCGTTGCTCTGTGATATGGCTGGGTTAGCAGCTGAGATCCCTGTTGGGTATGTTGTAATAACTTACTTCAAAGAACATTGTGATTGCTGCTGCTGCCTCACAGTCGTGTCTCAGATGAAGGGAGAGGACAGGAAAGAGTGGGGGAGGACACATGGTGGGACGAGGGTAACGGAGGATCCGTGCTGATGAGAGAGAAAAAAAAAAAAAAAGGGAGCATGATTGCTTTCGAATAGAGATGGATGACAATAGAAGCGGGATGGGATGGAGAGCTGAGCGAGTGGGCGGGATAGAAGGGAGAGACAAGTGATGGGAGAGGAAGAAGAAAGGGGGAAGACTGAGAGAAATAAAGCGCCAGAGGGTGAAAGAAAGTTAGTGCGAGTTTCATGTGGTTGTCAGTGAGGTGCGATGCCGTGCCTGATGACAGGAGCCAGCGAGACGCGCGGTTTTATCGACGGCACCCGAATGTAATCGCTGTAAATCTGACGTCACCTCCGTCCCAGCAGCCAGCAGGTGTATCCTTTCTTTTTAATGACTGTTTCAATGCAGCCAATAAGGTTCGGCGAAAACCGGTGACACATTAAGGTCGTGATGAGCAAGAGGCATAGTTGTGGAAGTTGTAGGTTACGCACAACTCAGCACATTTGCTCTACTACAGCAAGAGAACTGCTGATGACTCCGTTTTCACACTGGAGTGCCTATACACCACTGTCATGTGATTGTGTATTACACTACATTAGGCTACACATGGAAATACTACGGCTGATAGTAGATAACTCATATCAGAAGGATGTGACCTTCTGCAAACACCAGCAAACTGAATACACAGCAGTGTTTCAGATTTACATAATTCATAAGACCTGATTAGATTTCACTCCCGTACAGAGGCAGCGCTTGCGGAAGCCCAAAGTTAAATCCATTTTCCAAATAAATGAGTTAAATGGTGGTAAATACATAAACACCCACAGTCTCACCTTTGAATTGATAAATAAAACAGAAGCTAGCCGGCTAAATCTGGTAGCAGTTGTTGAGCGTGAGTCCGGTGCGTCAGATTTAGGTGGCTCTATTTGCAGAATATGGCAGAAATAGAACGGAAGATGCGGAGCTGTTTTCATTGGTGCCTCGGGTGGCAGAGCAGGTGTGACGCCGCCGTGTGAACGCGCGTGTGAGTTCGGCATCGTTGCGAGCGCTTTGGATAGCTACCGATGAGCAGCTGGCACCAGCCTCTGCCATCAGTGTATGAACGTGTGTGTGTCAGCGTGACAAGCGTTGGTGCTATAAGTGTTACCTCAGAATGAACCCGAACCTCGGCCCAGCGGAGGTGGTTGCGGCTGCACAGCTAGACGCAGCTGGATACACACACCTTATTGTGCGTTTGTTTGTTTTCATTGATGCACTATGAGCCGGGGCTCCATAATCCCAGTCTTCAGACTGGAGTGAGCCTGGAAAGCCCTGTGGCCATTCCATGTAGGTCATTACTCACTGCACAGAGACAGGAATGTTTGGCCTGTGTGACTTCCATGTGGACTGACCGCCATTGTGTAAATCCTTTTTTAGATCACTGTGATGGCCTTTAGCCTCTTTAACATTCTCGTGCTCTTCTGCCAGGTGGCCCGTCTCTTTATAGGTCATCACACACTGCGCTACGTACACCCCATTTACATACAACTGAATTAAAGAACAGCCTCTAGCTCCTCTTCTGTGGATGAAGCCGAGAATAGATGTTATCCTTAGTTATCTAACAGGATTTCATTACATATATTTGATTGCTGGCCCTTCACCATCCTTCTCCTCTTCCCCCTCCTCCCCCGCCCGCCCGTCCGTCTCCTCCTCAGGTAAGAACGACATTTTTGGCGAGATGATCCACCTGTTCACCAAGCCGGGGAAATCCTGCGCCGACGTGCGGGCGCTGAGCTACTGCGACCTCCACACCATTCAGAGGGAGGAGATCCTGGAGGTGCTGGACATGTACCCAGAGTTCGCCGACCACTTCCTCACGAACCTGGAGCTGACCTTTAACCTCCGTGATGAAAGCTCCAAGGTAATCCGCCATGCAGGTGCCACCACTAATCCTAGTGTCTCTGCTGTTCCTTACAGCGAGAAAGCTTCGAGAAGAGAACATTAACTTGAATTAAACATTAACTTGCACCATATCTCTGCCATGTCCATTTGAATTGGATTTATCCACGGTTGTGGGAATGAAAGCATCAGAGCTCATTTAGACATTTGCTGGAAGGCAAGTGAGAGATACAATCGAGGGTATTAGTCAAGCATTAAGGGTAGGGTGGGCGGAGGACATGATGCAGACTATAATTGTGATGAATTGAGTGTGGTGGAAAGAAGCATAAGGCCCGTGGCATCGTGTGAACGAGAAACCCACATCACTCAGTTGTTGTATTTATCTTTTAACACAGCAGGAAGTGCACTTTGTCTTGGCCTTTTGTTATTTATTCAGAGAATTGGAAAGAAGAGACAGGAGAGGAGAGACACGAGAAGGTTCTGGTAGGATCAAAAACAGGAGAGAACTCTTGTTATCTGGTAGGATTACATCAAAAACAGGAGATAACACGAGTTATCTAACAGGACCTGCAGGAGTTTGTTCCTTAGTTAAGAAAGAGGTAGGATTAAATGGAGAAAGTGTGGCACTGAGATTTGATCCGAGATCAAGATAGGCTGACTGACTCTGGAGCAAAGTCAACCTCCTCATTAAGCAGGCACACTGAACAGCTCTTTGTCCATGTACCTGCGCATTAGCGTGTGTCACGGTTCAGTCTGATCATGCGCTGTCTCTTTGCAGACGAGCAATCAAGGAAATGATTCGAACATGGATGACGAGTGTCCAAGACGAGTGTCCTACAAAAGGAAAACCTCCACAGGTCAGACTGCTTTAAAATCATCAACGTGTTTACATTTAATGTTCCTGTTCATCTCCTGTCATTTATTCAGCTGACTTACATCTCTCTGAACTTTCATTAGAGCTCCACCCAGCCTCAGAGCACAGGTGTATCAGTGATTGGCCGACATGTGAATTTCATTTTCAGGTCCTAACGCAGAAATGCAATTAAGTAAAAACCACTGAGGTCAAATAATGTGACGTAGACACTCTGCATAACCAGGAGTAAAACAATTATTAAGTGGCAGTAGCAAATAAAAGTAGTTTGGTGAAGGAGTTTATGCATTCAGTCATCAATCTGCTGCTGTCTTAATTCTTGACTGTTTCATGTTGTAAATGGTTATATTATCTCTTAAATGTGACACACAGGCCTTTACTTCGTGATATATTTCAAGAATAAAACATGAACCGGTGATTTTTCTTTTTTGAAGCGGTAAAGGAGGCTCAGGATTAATGAGCTGCAGTAATGTCTCCGCCGTAAACAGGCAGAATGGCGAGCTCTAGCCGAGGTGTGTGAGGTTATGTCATAGCAGACATTTGTAGGTAATTTAATGAACGCAGTGGGACGGCGGTTGTGTGTGTCGGAGTCGCTCTCTGGTGCAGCACCTCTCCAGTCAGAGGCTGCGGATTCATCCACACACGAGTCCTGCTGCCTTCAGGTGTTCGCAGGAAGTTAATGAAGTGAAGAAGAAGCTGCAGCTGTGGACAACAGACACTGTGAGAGTCACTTATCGATAGATTCCCCACATTAAACAGACATTTTTAATGCTAAATTAAAGGCATGTAGAGTTTAATTAAGACGCTTGCATGGCTGCGTGTGCTAAGTTGACATTAAACTCTGGTGATTTAAAATATGAAATGAAAAACAGGGATCAGCACCCAGCCCGGCTAAAGATAGATCTGAATTTAAAAACTGTACAGACGGTTTAGTGTGATTGTTTGTACACTTCTGGCTTTGCTCTTATAACCATTGGTCCGCATGCCTGTCAGTCATTACGAGACACGAGACAATCACCTGTGCGCAGAGACTGGGTGGAGCAGAGTTAATATCAGGCCTTCCTCTGTGGCTCTTTAAACAGTGAAGGGCTGATGAGGGGCTGTAATGTTTGTTTGCTCTGGCAGCGTTCATTTTAATGACATGGAAGATTCCCGGGTGTTTGTTGTGTGGATATTACTTCCACGTGTTGATAGAATCCACATTTTACCTTCACGTAGCATTTTATTTTTCTGTTTGTCTCTAACAGGGAAATAAAACTGGTCGTGTCGCCTCATGACAGGCACCATCTTTACTCTCTGTGCAGCTCTATGATGCCCTCAGGCTATGTTTGACTTACATAATGAAGCTATTCTCACTCATTCACTCACGCTGGCTTATTAGCTGAGGTAAAGTTACATCATGGGGCTGCTTTATAAAGCGAGATTACCAGTTAAACCGGGCTTACTTTCAGACAGACGTTACCATGGAAACTTTAACCTCTCTTGACCAGTTTCCAGGCTCCACCACAGGCCTTAAAAATCTTGAAGAACAGTATTTCCCCAAAGGTTCCTCTCTTTATTGCTGCACTGTGTCTGCGTGCGTCTCGGCATCTGCACAGTGTTCCAGCCGACATAATGTGCTTTTAAACACGCTGCAATTTAATATCATCGCATCAAATGGAGCTAATAAACAACTTTGACCCATGGCTGGAGCCTTTAAGTGAGCAGCGTTTCACCATTTGGTGCCAATTAGAAATACAGAAGGGGGCAAAGAGCCAATCTGAAGGTGTTTAAACAACATATTCACAAATTCACAAGGCTAATTCAATTCTCATTCCTCTGGCTGGAGATTTTTGTCATGTTACATCTTTTATACAAGGAACATTACTCATGGGAACCCAGGATGACATGATAAATGACAAACTGTGGCAACAGTTTAAGCTCACTGCTGCTCCACAACATGCCCAGATTACTTGTTTTATGTTTCTTGCAGCAGTTTTGTTAATCCTGAGGGTTTTTTTTAGACTTTTCACTGATTTTTCTGAGCCTCCTTTATGAAACACCCCTCAGGAACTGTGTATCCTGGTTAGGACACGTCCTCTGCAGTCTCCCCGCTGTCACGCCGTAGATGACAGTACACGCCGTGTTTTGAGCGAGAGCGACCCGCACCGTGGGAACAGTTGTAATTTCCCCTCGAACAGCCCGGAGACTCGGCACAGCGGCGCTCAGCAGTTTGGCTTCGATTCAGGCAAATCTAATTGGTCGCCATGGTTACAGGCTGTCTGAATACAGTATCGCCATCTCCAAATATAACACAAGTGAGGACAGAGAGTGTACCCAACAGTCCGTTTCACAGTCCAGCAGCCTGCCTCCGTCCATCAGGTGTGAAGATGTAGAACTCTGGTGTAAGCGAGCGGGAGCGCGTACTCATGGCATCATACGTGACTTGTAAACACACATTAGGAGTGACATAACACGATCCATCTCAAGTAGTTTAAACATAAAACGTCTGCTTATCATTGTTTGTCCTCAGTTCAACCCCAAAGCAAAACACTCGCTACCTGTTGTCAAAGATAATGAGACAGCCTCGGCTCTCCCCGAGGAGGGCTAAACGGAGGAGCCTGTGTTCCCCCAGCAGAGCTCCTGATTACCATTTCTCCCTGTAGGCTCCCACAACAAGGAGCCGGTGACCACCTACTGCGACACCAAAATCTACACCGAGGAGAGGAGGGAGTCCGCCGAGGAGAGAGAGGAAGACGACGAGGAGGAGGAGGAAGAAGAAGGCAGGGAGGAGGAGGAGGAGCAGAGGCCCTTGTGTTCTGGTGCGCTGGGCTACCCCGTAGTCAGGGACCACACCCTGGGCCTCGGGTTGAGCGGAGCTCCAGACGTACAGCCCGGAGACAGCGCACGCAGCCAGACTTACAAAGGTGACGACACAGATTTCTATTTTGTCACAAGCACATTGACACTGAGAGACCGTTTTAATTGCATCCGTGTTAACAAATGTTCAAAAGGATGTGAAATTTCCTCGAAAACCTGCAAACTACTTCTTCAAAGTTTTACTCCAGAGTGGAAATTGGCTCAGAAGTTAATTTAGAAAAGCCCAAAAATTCCCTAAGCCCCAGAGAAGGAATGTCACACCTATTAAAAATCCAAACAAGGATTATGTGTCATTACGGTGAAACCTAAAACCCTCTCAGTAATAAAACATAAGAGGATTATATCCAGCAACCGGTCCAGGGTCACCCCCTTTTGATCATAGGTCATGACCAAACAAAGGATTTACAGGAAGTATTAGGTGGAATCACGTTGTTGACATCACACTATCTGCTGCGTTAGGTCACGTTTCACTGTTTTTCTGAGTTACTGGTTTCAGTTAGTGTGAAAATTAGACGTCATCCAGACAAAACAAGTTAAGAGAATTATAAAATCCTCTTGTGGAGCAGCGGGCTCGACTGAACAGCTTCTACACAAAGAGCTTCATCTGGGATTGAGATCCCCGGCGAGCTCTGGGAGGAATCCTCACTTTCACCACCCACCTGCTGCTACACGTCGAGCAAACGCACCGGTTTGCGTCTGCAGCCCGACCTCACGTAACCTCATAGGAAGAAGCCGCGCTGCTGTCGGCTCAAACCACCATAAAATCATCCAGTATGAACAAAAGCTCCTGCACACACACACACGCACACACACTCAGACATACTCCCTATATTTTAACTGCCAAGCTAAACTCTGCGTGATTCCTCGCTGAGATGCGGGGAAACCGCTTCAGCTTGTTGGTTTGATAGTATTATCCCGTAATTCAGCTGCTGCAGGATCTCTGCCAGAGCAGGCAACAGTGTGATGTTGGTTCCTATAAACAAACGTAGAGAGAATGTCAGTTTAATCTAAAAAGAAAGGGAAGAAACGTGCCACCGAGGGTGTGACCGTCAGCCGGGGTCAGACGTGTGTTTTCCGCTGTAGGATGGATGTTAGGATTCAGGAGGCGGTAAGCTCATCAGAGCTTAGTAAACGCTAAATGATGAGAAGGCACAATGCAGGAAGATGCTTCCCCTGAGGCACTGTTCTAATAACACAGATCATTTACCCTGTGTGTGTGTGTGTGTTCACGTCTGTTTGCACACATCTCTCTCTCCCTCCAGAGCTCCACGCAGAGGAGTGGGTGCGCCAGCGCCCCGACGACGTCGCGCAGGACTCGGCCCAGTGTCAGGAGACGCCGGGCGGGGAGGACGACAGCGACACGGACCTCACCTACGGAGAGGTGGAGCAACGGCTGGACCTGCTGCAGCAGCACCTCAACAGGTGTGCAGGGGAAAGATCACGTCAAGCGGCCATTTTGGCAGCTGAGGATGACACTTTGACATGTGATCCTGGTCCGGCTTTCTCTTAGATCTCATCATATCGTTGTTTCAGAGGATATTATGAGAATCATGTCACATTTCAATGTGCTGTTCACACACATCCCTCTGACTTTACACATTAGAGTATGTTCACAGCATATGTGCAAAAAGCTTTCCAGAGGGAGCTGTGTAAAGTGACTCAAGGTGGCAGGTTTGGATAAGTATAAACTGTCCACAGTGAGTCTGACATCTTCTAGAAGTCCTGATGAAATGAATAGAAGTGATTCTATATTATAATCTAATTCTGAACTCTGAGCTGTCGTCTGAAGTACAAAGTGTGTTCTTTCAGAGATGAGGCTCCTGACCTTTCGATAACTAAAGACACCTTCGGGATCCTGGTCGGCTCAGTTTTCCATTAAAGGCTTTTTATTTTCTTCAGCTTCATTTCCACGCGGCCGTCCTCGCCGCTCTGCCCGTAATTGGCTGAAAACTTGCACGGAGAAATTTTTAAGGCCAGACACCCGCTGCAGCCGCGTTAATGCGGAGAGCGGACTGTGTGAGCAGCTTCGTGTGATTCACGGCTGGTGCACCGATACAGATGAGGGGGAGGCAGACAGTCAGCGGCTGTCTATTTATAGCGCACACCACCACGAGATGCAGACACATTGCAAAGGCTCTTGACGTCATCCGGCGAGGTCGGGATGCTGGATGTCATGGCGAAGTTGCAGAGTTTTGGTGCAGTTATGGAGGACAGGGACACAAGTGTATGCCTGAGGGTGGAGGCAGGGCCACTGCACCACCAACCCTCATTTTACACAAACAGGCTGCAGCCAAAGTGTTTATTTGCACTTACTGTCCTCTGAGGAGCCAAACAGACACCTGGCGTAGCGACAGAGGCATTCCCCTCCGCCCGCTCTCTGTGTCTCCTTCCGTTTTTGCTGATGGACTAAAAAAAAAAAAAAAAACTAAGAGTAGAAAAGAGGTGATTCACAATCTCAGACTCTCCGTGCCGTGATGTAACTTGCTGCATTAGGTGATGACACACAGTGCAGGTGTTCGGTATTTTGGTACCCGCCATAGAGGAAGTGTCCTACAAATCTCAACCTTATCTCCCATTCATGAGTTTACCTCTGGCACCATTTCATAAATATTACTCACTGAGTTATATAAGAGGATCACACTAACTATTGTGAGATAAAACGATATTTAATCTGTTCGCTGTTATGCCACCACATCTCCGATGAGAAATATTACCTGCACTACATTTACTTCACAGCTGCAGGTGCCAGTTACATTCAGTTAACTTCACTACAGATCCAGTACTTCACTTTTAACACTTACACTGCTGTTTGCTGACAGCTAAGTGAGATTTCAGTGCAGAACTTTTACTTGTATTTTTACTTAAATAAAGGATATGAATGCGTCTTAGGTCAGAATCCTCCATCTTCTTGGTGAAGATGCATTTCAGAAGCACTACAATCGAATAGTTCAGATGATCCACCTGCAGTTGTAAGGTTTGAGTCTCCCCCTAGTGTCTGGTATTAGTACTAAGCACCCGTCCGCCATCCCAAAGTGATAACACTGCGTCTCACTGCTGTGTATAAACATGACATTCAATATTTCGACAGATTAAATACATTTTCAGACCGTTCCCTCGTGGACGTTGACGTCTTTCAGCGCTGACATGTAAAATCTGTCCACTGCTCATTCTTCTTCTTCTTCTTTTTTTTTGTTCCTGAGAAAAGTAGGCCGAAAGATAATAGCTGTCATCATATTAATTATAGAGCTGACAGTGAAGCGATGTGATGATGAGATGAAATTATTGATCCCTGTGGTGAAATCAGGCCACTGCAGAAACACGACAAGTAGAGTAGAAACGCGAGTGCAGGCAACAGCACGACACTGCATCTGAACAGCGAGTTTTGCTCAGTTATCT
Source organism: Nibea coibor (assembly GCA_023373845.1). Classification (NCBI taxonomy): domain Eukaryota; kingdom Metazoa; phylum Chordata; class Actinopteri; family Sciaenidae; genus Nibea; species Nibea coibor. The sequence continues at coordinate 4,929,028 of CM041732.1, read as the reverse complement.
TCCATGTTTTATTTCCTCTGTCCGTCAGACTGGAGTCCCAGATGACCTCAGACATCCAGGCCATCCTGCAGCTCCTCCAGAGGCAAACCACCATCGGTCCCCCCGCCTACAGCACCGTCACCTCCAGCCCAGAGTACCAGAGGCCAGCCATCAGGGTCCAACCGGTGTCGGCCATCCCAACAGATCTCAGCCTCGCTCAGGCGCCGCCTCTGCCACAGGTACACTTCCCTTAGCTTCACCCCCGAGCCAGAGGAGGAGGAGGAGAGTTGACTTCACTCTGTTCTTTTTAAATCACTCTGAGATGATTTAATAAAAAAGAACAGGCTTAAAATACCTATCAAATAGGTAGCAGGATGCAGAGTCAGGGTGCATTGCCAGGATCTTTTCACCCGGCAGGCCAGGCTGGAAGGTGTTGAAAGCGGTGGAGAAGTCAAAGAACACAACTCTCTCCGTGTGGGAGGAGGCCCCGTCCATCAGGAAGATGATGGCCTCCTCCTCCTCCTCCCTCATGTGTGCTCGGTACAGAGAAGTCATCTAGCAGTTAGTGCTGACTTGCTGCAGAAGCAGCCTCTCAAATCTCTTCATGACTTGCGATATATTTCATCTAATGAACACCAGCACTCCTGAGAGCTCTGACGTTTAGCGTTGAGTTTTCAGAATTGTTTTCTGGCCAGGCTAGTTTATGAGCACGCAGCAAGGAAGCAGTGTCCAGGCAAAAAGAGGACTTAGAGCCTAAAAATACTTTGGAAGATACTCGTCTGTTGTGACTCACCCTGAGGTAAAAACACACGTTTGTAGTAGCACGTCGCATTGGCTCAGTATTAGCATTAAACCTGCGAGGTGAGCTGTGGGAACTGAGCCATCATAAGATACTTTGTGTGCTCAGTTTCTAGACCGTGTCAAGAGTCAGCTCGCGTAGTTTAAACAGACATCCGTACGATGTGTAGTCTGTTTCCTTTGATATATCTGTCTGTAGTTTCTCTGCCAAATGGCTCATGACGCCCACTGTCTCCCTCAGAGCCCTGGCCCAGAAAAGGCCCAGAACAAATCCAAAGAAACCTCCCCAGTCCTCCTGCACACAGAGACTCTTCCAGACGGGACGTTTGCCGGACTGCTGGAGAGCGACACAGACACAGAGCAGAGACACACACAAAACAGCGTGGACTCTCTAGAGCAACAAGACCAACAGCCACCGAGGTTCCCCTCAGGCCGACAAGCCTCCCTACCTGATGTCCCCAGCAGCTCAGGAATGTTGGGACTCCACAGGCCAGTTTCTGACCCGGGGCTTCCAGGGAAGTAGGCCTCCCTCTGCACGCTGTGACGTGGCTGACGGTCTTCTCTCAAGCTTGACTCAGGGTCTAAGAAAGAGACTGAATATGCAAAGGAAAACAAACTGTAGACTTTCTTCCATTCCTTTTGGGAAAAATCTCCCCCACCCTTCCACCTGTCTGATTTCCATGTATAAAGTCCATTTATACAGAGGTATTTATACACTATATTATTAACATGTAAAGTCATCATCTACCGTGTACATACTTCAAATAGAACACTGCCAGCAACACGAGGCACCTAATGTGCTTTTTCTAAAAGAGATATGCATGTTTTTGTTTCTCATGGTTTCTTTGGGTTTTCTGGTGCATGTTCCTCACACTCTGCAACTCACCAGGCAATCAGGTGTGACCTTGGCATGCTTACAGACGACTGTAGCTCTCTCAAGTCTCATTTTCTATGACTCTCCCCTCTCCGCGGGGACAAAAAGCTACTTGAAACTCCCTCCGAGGCATTTCTATATTCCACTCCGCAGCTTTGAAGCTCATCTTTTATCAGCAGCTCCAAAACGATCGACAATAAACTGACAAGGAGGTCTGTCTGTATATTTAGCGTGCCTACTGTACACAGCGTCGATGATAACACGTCTTATTCAGCTCATAATCCAGAACACAATGTAACAATAACGCGTGAGGCAGCGTGGACATCCCCTAGCACAACAAGACTATCGTCAGTCTTTGAGAGCAATAATGATGAAACGAACAGACTCTTGTATGTTTCTAGAGTTTATTCCGCTCTGGAGATAATTTTGTACAACCCGAGCGGAGGAAAAAAACAAACGTCGAACAGCATTTTATGTTGTGAAGTCATTTAAGACGTACGTGGACTGAACAGCTCAGCCTTCACGCAGGACAAACTGTAAATGTTCAAGACAACGCGACGAATGCTTCAACTTGTGGATTTAGTAGATTTGAAAACATAGTTACCATATAACCACCTGCATCATATCAATATTACACGAGCATGGCTGTGCGGGGTGCTTGCAGTCGTAGTCAAGATAGTTCCACGACGAGGCAGTGCGAGGGTTTTAATGATTCCTTCTGTTCTGTGACAAACAATCCATACCTTTCTTTGGCCCTTGTCACTCGAATCAACAAACTGACTCAGCAGAGTTTAACTAATTTGTTGTTTTGCTGCTTGGCCTCGAGTTTTCGGGGGAAGTCTACATTTTGGATTTTCAGTCACAAGATTTTAGCCATACCAAGCTATCTCATGTGTCCACATCTGACCACAAAGCTCTCCTGCAGAAGGCTCTTTTGTTTGTCCTGATTTTGGAGCAGAGGCCTCTCCCTCGCTCGACTGAGGACAGTGACACCCGTGTTCCAGCATGGCTGGCCTGTTCTCTGGTGACTTCCAGCCATCCAGACCAGTAGTCTCTCAGCAGAGGGTGACGCTGAGCCCAGTGCTCGTCAGTGTTTGCACTGAAGCTCTTGACATTTTCTATTGCGCCAATATTTCTGCTAAACCTTGTGGAAGTCCATTTAAGAAAGAACAGCTGAAGGAATTATTAAAACCCCAGACTGCCTTTACATGCCGCCCTGTACGAGTGTATGTAAACTTTTGACTGCAGCTGTAAGACTGTCAGACAGGAAGCAGCATCCTGAATCAGCTTTGCAGCTGGAGGGAACTCCGACTATCCCACACGATAGTTTTTGGTTGCATGCTTTAGGTCTTCCATTATCTTCTTAAAGTACGATATCGTAGAAAAGATCACTCACAAAGCATCGTCAGAAAAATCAAAATCTTCAAAAAAAGATGTTTTTTTTTTTTAATTTATTTTTATGATTTTGGGGCCGAGCGCAGAGCTCAGCCTTGGATAGCCTTAGCTTTATAAGCCTGCTCTAGCCTTTACAAACGACATGGATCCAATGCAACAGAAACGCTTCTCCTCCACCGTCACAGATGTAAATGTACTGAAACGTTTTTAGGCTGAACTGCATGACAAAAAAAAAAAAAATGAATTAGTCATTTTAGATTCCTCACGACACACACACCCACACGGGCTCATGTATTGCATGGAGACTGCACTCGACTAAATTATAAAAAGGTCTCAATCAACCTCGTGTGACGTATTGATTTAAAGCTCCAGCACATAACTCACCCAGAGAGATTTAGAACTAACGGTTAGACCTATTTTTCTAAAACCAAATTCTTTCATTTGCCATTATTTTTCTATGTACTTTGTTTTTAAAGCCCCTGATGGGAGTTTGAGAGTGGTGTGGACTGCTGATGGGATGATGATGAATGCAATGCATAGCCTCTCAATGTAGCAAGCAAGATGTCAGTGACAGGCAACACTTAAAGCCCCGTGCTGCATTCACTGTCCGCTGTTGTCGGTTTTGTCTTTGATATTGCACATCGACTTTCATATCAGTTCTGCATCGACGTTTCCCTCTGAACTCGCTCGACACCTGAAGAGATTAAACCTGTCCTGACTCAAGGTTTGTAAGCGAGAGAGAAGCGACGGCATCTTCAAGAAGAGCTGAGACGGGGGACGCGTCGGCCGATGGACTTTCCTTTCCAGATGTTTCCAGCAGAGCGCGGGGTGTGTTTCTTTGATAAGCATTCTTTCTCGAGCACACGCGTAGAACAAAAGTTGCTAAAGCCTTTTAACTCGACACGTCCGAACGCCTGGAGAGGGGTCTGCTGAACGTTCATGGGATTTGCAAACTTTTGCACAGAGATTAGAAAAAAACAAAAAACAAAAACCTTGCTGTACTGGATATAAATGTCACTTTTTAAATCTAGTGCTGTTCACAATTGTTTTTATGCATTTTTTAAATGTTTGCCACTGTATTTTATACAATGCAACACTTAACAGCTAATTTGAATGTTTCCGTTCTTAACTCTATTTAAAGAAATGAAATATATTGTGTAAATAGTCTGGGGGGGGAAAAAATGCGCAATTGTATAAATGAATAAACAGAATGCATACTGATTAAAAAGTCTTTATTGTGAGTAACAAAATATGATTTTTACGACAACATTGGAAAAGTTATTACGTGTGTGGGGGGTGGGGACCCGGCTGTGTTTGAACTGGGACACAAACTGAAGCATATGAACATGTATGACAATACTTTTATATATCAGTGTGGATTGATGAGAGCTCACAGTCACTTTGGCTTGTTATCAAGTTAAACATCGAGCGAATATGCAGCTAGGATCTACAGACAAGGTTATACAACAGAAGTGCACCAGAAAAATGAAAACAATAGCACATGTGAGGAAAAAAAAAGTATTAGGTCTAACAAAAGTTCAGTGTGATGGTCAAATCAATGTTATCTTTAAATGCTGACACTTATCTACCCATCATGATGCTGCCTTACTAAGTTCTATCTATATAAATGATTGTAATATATTAGATCATACATTCAGAGATTATAATGGCACTATAGGTGTCTCACAGGTCGGATGATCCTTTGAGTTTCAGTTCATAGAGTAACATTCAAAGCCCCTTCTTTAAAGCCTCTGTGATTCAATATGCCGTCTGACTTTTATTTTGAAAGTCAGACTCCTACACATGAGAGCTTTACAGACACTGGAATCTATTATATTCTCCTCTAACGTGGATATATACTGTGATACACGTTCAGCACGTCCCCGTGTGACATACAAGACTAAAGCGTTACAGCAAGCGTTACAAGCAATGGGTACTTTTCCTGTTGCGGCTCATGGCAACTCAGTCTAATATACTGGCCTCCCTTTTGCGTTCCTGTGAGGCAGCGGCCCAGAATCCACCACTGATTGGTTCGTTAACCGGCCTGACCTCGCGGCGCGGGGCACGCGAGCGCCGCGGCGCTTAGATGCCCATCGTGCAGAGGATGAACTGGAGAGACGGAGAGGCAGAGCGTCAACCACAAAGTCGTTTTTCACATCGACCCACAGGAGCTCGGCAGGAAGCTGCGAGCTGTTTCACACGCCTGTGTGTGCTAACCGCAGAAATATTCAACCCCCAGTGAAAATTTGACAATTTACAAGTAATAAACTAATTTAAATAGCTCAAGACTGATATTACAAACGGTGACTTTTACCAATAAACCTAATTTGCAGTAACTCTGATTGCAGCTGTGCCTCCTGTGTGGAAATCACTGCTCACACAAACACACAAACTGGGACTTACATCATCATATTGGAAGTTGACAGAGCCCTGCTGCATGGTATCTCTCCGCCTGAAGTTGTCTGTAACAGGAAGAGTAAACGCTCAGAGCAGTGAAGGGTCATGATTTCAATACAGCTCATTCCACAACACCTCCTGACACAGATTTGTGCACGGAGCCGGGCAGAATGTCACGGCTCTGCAGAGATAACAACGGGGATTACAGGTGGGATGAAACCCAAAGCAATTTCTCTGTCAGCCAACATTAAAAGCACGACTCTGCACACGAGCGGCTGCTCGCTGAGCGTGTCGGGTCTTTTTTTTTTTTGTTATCCAGAGCAGATCCCGGGTCTGCGTTACCTGTGAGAGCTCGCAGTTTGACGCAGCAGGCCACGTAGTCGTCAAAGAAGATCCTTCCTCCTTTGTTGTAACGCTTGATGATGGCGTTCAGAGCCTGGGGACTGATGCGGTAGCCTGACGCGGAGAGAGGAAACAAAATGTTTTTCTCATTTCAACATGTGGTTAGAGACAATGCATGAGACAGGCGTCACTGTTTCCTGTCAATGGGGGTCAAACGGGCAACCGCACATGACGGTAAAGCTCTAAAAATACACAAGGAAGAATATTACAACACCAGGACTCCAAGATGATTACATCTGGACTTGGTAACACTGGGATGGGGCCAGATCACAATCACGTGTCGAGCTCAGCTAACAGACTGGACAGACATCAACTAACAGCACCGTTCTACTTATGTCGAAAAAATTATTATATATCTGTGGGGATTTATGGGAATAAACCGAGAATTTACTAAAGTGAGGGTCGGCCCTTACGAGGGAACTCAAGTAGTCAGTGAAAGAATTCATTGTTCAAACTCAATAAAAGGTTTAATTACAAATAAATCTGTTGATGTTTTAATTGTATTATTTTGCATCTCTGCCTACGACAAAAGAAAATGTTTGTTTGGATAGGAATAAACCTTTTTTTCTTCGCTACCGCTTCGTGTTGTCTCCCTTCTTGTCGCAGTCTTTGAGGAAACGTATTGGCTGGTCTTGTTTTGTTTCTAAAGCTAAAATATTAATATCAGCCTCAAACGTGCAGAGTAATTACAAGCTGTGATAGCATCATTTACATAAATTCCTCTGAAAACAAACATTTTAAGACTCTGATATCTGACGTCCTCTCAGAGGATGAGGAGTCAGAGACGGATCACACCAATCAGCACGGATTAACAGAGTCTAATGAGTCATCAAACAGTCTGATTAACGTCATATTAAACATCCATCACGTTCAAACTCTCACCCATGGCGTTGATGGCCTGCGTCAGCTCGTGAGGCTCCACGGTGCCGCTCCTGTCCTGGTCGAACATCATGAAGTTCTGCTTCCAGCCGTTCAGCGCCGTGAACAGCTCCTTGAACTCGTTGAAGCCCATCTTACCTGTGAAGTCTCTCTGTTGACGGGCTGGTTAAGCTTTAATAACCGCTGAGCCGCGTGAATAATGACTGCATGACCGCACCTACTGTAAACATATTTCAACTGTGAGCGATGGTGAGGAGTTATTTCAGACTTCACCCTCGCCGTGCACAAAGGATACGTCGAGCATTGCGATCATGATCCTGCACGTGTCCAGGCTGAACGCTGTGAAGAAAGAAGTAGTCAAGATCGGTGTTAAGTCTTTTTTTTTTATCCCGAAGATCAAAACACTATCAGGAGGTTCATATCCGGGGGCGTGTTCACAAAGTATCGGTGTGCTCCATGGAGGAAATCTGTGACACAAAGCTCTCCCTCCATTTCAACCTCCTGTATATTAATGAATATTTAATATCACATTCACACGCAGTAGTAGTAGTAGTGGTTTAACAGGTCATCGCTCACTACCCCTCGAGGGATTCCCCGTCTGACTGGTTCCCATGAATCGCAGATGAATGTGGGAGTTCAAACATCAACGTTCATTAATGGAGAGGAAGCCATCTCATGTTGCAAACAGAGCTCGAGTGTTGCAAGTCTGGCGCAACACGCCCGAGAAAGTGGCATCAGTTGATGTTAACAACTTAACTGCATTTTGGTTTGTGTGCGTTCAAGATTAGAGTGAGCTCTGTACGAGAGGAGTGCTTCAGTCAGCCGTCCTCTCTGTGGAGGGGAGAGGGGTGAACTTACGACTGTAGCTGCCAGTGAAACCAGCCTGGGTCAGACACCTCTGCAGCTCCTCGGCATCGATCTCACCATCCTGCACAGAACAGGAAGTGATACTCAGTCATGTGTGACTCTCGGCGGAATAAACAACATTTTGGAGGAGAGCGGTCTGCTGGTCAAGTGTGAAGTGATGAGAGCAGAGAAAGAAGAAAAATCAGCCGTATCCCCGCGTACGCTGCCTCCAAGGCGCTGTGTAAACCGTGCCGAGTGAAGGGGGGGGGGGGGGGGGGGGAGAGTTTCGAGCAACTCTGAAGGCAGGAAACATTTGCAGTCAGAGAAAGTGAAAGAAAAGTTAGGCATAGTTCATCTTTATGTACAAAACGTGCAGCAGGAAGCTGTTCAAACACTCACGGGGAAGTGATGACAGCTAATTAGCTAGTTAGCTTACAGCAAACACCGCAGGGCTGAGAGCGAGATCTGTCAGCAGGGCTGAATGTCAGACTACAGGATGCAGCTCGTGCATCACGTATTCCTGTATTTAAAATCTTCCACAGATTGCAAAATACTAAAATCAACCCACTGTTCCAAAGACTTCTTCATCTTTCACTATCCAATCATTTGCACTGACACTTCGAGGACTGAGTCAGAGTGAAGTCAGGTTGAGACAGATCCCAGCTCTCTCAGCCGTGAAGCCATTGTGCCGAAATGTCAAAGCAGATGTAAAATAATCACGTGCTTTTCTGATCAGTCAAGAGGAATCCGACATTTATCCACACATACCTGCCCGGCTATCGCCGTGAAGTACCCCCACATTGGGTCATTGGCGGCCGGGGGCGCGGCCCCGAACGTGCCTGGATATCCTCCTCCGTAGGGGGCATATCCTCCCTGGGGTGGCGCGCCTCCCATCGGGCCACCCATGTGCCCCGGCATGGGGCCTCCCATGGGCCCACCCATGGGCCCTCCTGGCATTCCTTGGGGCGGCATCCCCTGAGCTGGCATGCCTGGCATCGGACCCCCATACTGAGGCAGAGGAGAGGAACAAATGACGCTTCATGTGTTCAGACTTGTCCTGCGTGTTTCAGTATATCACAGGCTGTCAGTCTTGAGATTAAGATTGTACATGTAACACTTTCACCTTTGGGAGTGCTGATTGGGGGTTTGAAGGAGGGCATTGTGGGATTGTAGTCCCTACTTTTAAATCACAACTTAAAGGTCCGGTGTGTAGAATTTAATGTGTAATCTCCACAACTTCTTACCTTGCAAAGAAGAAACAACCCTCACAGTTTTACTGTCCTTACCTTCAGCATGAGAGGAATGTGACGGACAATAGAGTCGTAAAAATAGAAAAAGGTGTGTCTCTCTGTGCATTCACCCAAAGGCATTTACAATTAGAGCATTTCTATGACATGCATGGTGATTTTCCTTGAAGCTGCACATGTTTTAAGGAGGCTTTGCTGAGCATGTCACACAGCTGTTCCTCCCGGAAGACAGACTTTATGTCAACTGCCAATAAGCAGAGTGCAAATATGGCTTCAGCCCTAACAAAGCCACATATTTCTCTGTGTGTGCAGGACGACAGGGGACAGTGAACCAGCCCGACTCGAGCCAGATGATCGGAAACAGACAGAAACAAGCGCTCGAGGCTAGCCGCTCTGCTAACCAGCCTAGCTCGCGCTCTACCCTAAAATCACCACCGCGTGCGTTTGTTTTTTTTTTTACTCACCCCGCCGCCGTATCCTGGATACGCCATTTTGTCAAACGGAGCAAAGTGTGAGGAGTTTAAGGTGTTTAAAAGAGTGACTGACGCCCGTCCGTGTCACTCTGTCACAGGGGCTGTAACTTCCGATAAGTCCGAGCACTCCCTACGTCACATCCGACCTGCCGGAAAGCGCGTTGACTGATTTTGCGCATGAGCCAATAGGAGAGCCGGATTTGGAGCGAAGACCCGCCCACAGGTTGTGACCTTTGCTGTGGCTTTCAGGAACTCCTCGTAAACTTCAGTTACCTTAAAAAGACGGTCGAAATGGATAGAAACCAGACAGTGCGCTGTATAAATTGAAACGTTAAGAACACGTGTTAAAAACGTTAATCAAAATTACATTGAATTTACCGAAGCTGTTGGAATCTGTGTCAACGAGTATAACATTCCGATTTGCCAAAAAGTTAAGAGTCTCCACTTTCCCAGTATTTCAGCGTGTCACTGAAGTACTTCCAGTGAATTTTCCTTCGATGTTATCTGCGTTAAAATCCCATTTTTTACGACTTAATGTCGCAGTTTGACTGTAAAACTGTTTATAATCCATATTGTGGCACGTGTGCTTCTTTCACTAAGCTCAAATATAGTTAATATGTAAAACTTTTTGAATTTCAGGTGGAAAAAAAATCGGCTATCCTGCGTTGCTTCTTTTCGCCACTAGATGGCGCTTTGGGAACTTTTGCTATCCCATATAAACAAACCAACATCTTTTCTATACGTGAATTATCGTTTATATAACTCTATAAAGTGATAGGCTAAGGCGAGCAGAGCTAGTTTGTATAGTAACAGAGGCAGAAGCAACTCAAAGTGCTATTTATAAGGCATAGCACCACTGTAAACGTACAAAAACACGATGCAAAGGAACATAAATTTAATTAAATAGAATAAAAAACTGTTCACCTGCACTTTCTAAGAGATATCAACCTTTGTCTTCATCTGCCAGCTGTCTGTTTTATTAACCATGAAGTAAAAAGTGAGAAAATGCTCACAAGTCAAGTGTGATTTCTCTGTCAAAGACAGTCGCCTGTGATGGACAGTCATCACAAGCTACAAGGTGAGAATCCACAGCCCTGGCAGCGATTACATGAGCTACACCTGCATCAACAGAAAGGCCTCCGTGTTGTATGGGAAGCAGGTGAAGTGTGCAAAGGATGCCACAACTTCCTGTTGAGCGGTGTCTCATGGCGTCAGACGAACTAGGCGTCTGCGTTGGGAGGTGTCAGCTCTGTAACCACAGGAGCATGTCAGCGCTCAGTGAAACCTGTCAGACAGTGGAAGAGTCAACCAGCACATCACAAGATTTCCACGCCTGCACACACGGACCTTTGCTGCATTGTTTGACAAAACTATGACCTACTGATGTCAGATGGGAAGATATATCAATATTTGATACTTAGGTTTGAAAGCAAGGTTTGTATGGCATACAAAGTCAAAGAACTGAATACTTCTTGCAGCACAAAGCAAAATTAGGACTACCACAGTTGCTCATACCAATCATATGAGTAACTCTTAACTAAAGCTGTGATATGTTACAATATTTACCACAAAAATGTCGTTGAGTATAAAGTAAATATAAATGTACTTTCCAGCACTGATATTGTGTGCCTGTACATCCCGTCCTTCATGTATTTGTGTCTTCTGCTGGTTGATATATGACTCATGGCATATGTTCAAACTGAAACACACTTAAAGTATTAGTGGTAACAGGAGCAGAGTGGTTAAAGTGTCTTGTGCAGAGGTAGAGACAGAGTTGAGGTCAGCTGCTGCCACACCACATTAAGCCGATGAACACAGTGTTATAAGAATGTTAATAGAAGCTTCACTGACCCATTTCTAACACCAGTGATTCCATCGCAGCTCTCCCAGCTCCCAAACTCCGACGCTATTCACCCGCAAGCCAAGAATGCAATTACAGCGCTGACGCGTACGGCACATCTGCTGAAATCAGAACCGAGCGTCTCTGTTTATCGCCGGGAATAAACACTGGACACTTCCCCGAGAAGAGCTGCTTACAGTGCTAATATCCAGCATCCATCGCAGGATGTAAACAGTCTGTGCTGTTCCTGTGACAAATGATTAGCCTCAATTTTACTAACGTCACTGTCAGAAGCATTTGGAATATGATCATTTTCCTTTTGTTTCATATTAGAACTGAAACAATGAATTAGTTAACAACAATTTTCATAATTGATTTGTTGTTTCAGTCATTCAATCAAGAAAAACTACAAATTCTTTCCAGTTGCAGCTTCTGAGATGTGACTTTTATATTGTTTTATGTAAAAATCTTGAAAGACATCAGAAGTTGTGATGGGGTTTTTTCTGATGTACTAAAACTAAATAAACAGATTAATCAATAATTAATTGTTAGCTTTAGGCATACTTTATAATGTTATCTTTTTAAAATTTATAATTATTATTATAATTATAATTAATATTCTTTTGGTTTGTTCATTTTTCATTTGAGATTTTTGAAATCCTCGTGTCCTCATTTTTAAAGTTAAAATATTTATTTCTAGGATAATTATTATTATTAATTATGTATTTATTATTTATATGCAAAAAATGATCCACAGAGAAACAGTTGTACATACTGTACATTTCAATGGCTGTGCAGCCGCTGCACTGAACGGCTGTTTCTCTTCACGCTCGCTCTGTTCTCTGCTCCATCTCGTCTGTCTCCACACACACGAACCCTGTATCTGTCCAATAAGGCCAAATGTGTCCAAAGTGACACCTATAAACGATTTTAGTCGTCAGGTAAATGGAGGCATCTACGAAGCGACGCTCTTCAAACAAGCCGTGCTGCATTAGGGGAAACATTCACTGTCTGTTTGTTTGCGGAGGATGTCCGGCGTGACGGGGAAGGAGTGCAGAATATGATGTCTATTCCTCATAAAGGCACAGCTTTATATTTGTGAAGCTTTTAACGGGCTTTTAGCATTTACTGTGACTGCTCAGCACTTATTGTATGTACAAAGGAAAACTTCCTCAGTCTGTGGCAACATGGACTAAAATGAACTTTTATTTCCCCCCGCTCTGTTTGACACACATCACGTAGTCCTGTCAGAGAAATCTAAAAGAATATATATTATTCTTACATAACATGAAACGTGTTTTACCTTTGAAATTCTCCACCCTTGTATCCAGCAGTCGCTGACAGTTCTCAGGCTGTCTTCAGGAACTAGACTGAAACAGGAAGTCTATTAATAATTATGTAAATACAGTGTATGCATTGCAGGGAATTTATGACAGTTTATTAGCCTTTTTCACAGCTTATCAGCCATCCAACAGTTATGTGAAGTCAGGTGAGGCTGCGGTGGACTGGTCACACCCGGACTATGAACCATAAGGAGTTCAGGAAGGATATTTCAGTGATAAGTTGAAATATTCAAAAAAGGAGTTATGCAAAATGGATTTGCACGTTGTCAAGACATTTTAATCTAGACCAACGACAGACTAGCATCAGTCCATGGTGTCAAGCAGTTGTTGTAGCAGAGAATCAAATATATTTTATGGATTATTAGATGATCCAGTCAGTATGCTTAGTTTGGAAAATACTGGGACAAATCATCGTCTCAGTAAGTACACAGATGAGGTCAGTCCAAGACTATAGTCCTTCATTTTTCCTGGTAAAAACAAGAAGATCATGGAGAAACTGCAGAGAAACTGATGCTGATGAGTCGGGAAATGAGATTTAAGCTAGAATTCTATTTTTAGATCATGCAAAAAGGGGAAGCAGCTCAATAAAGGTGGACCTGGATGTTTTCGGCAGCAAAAGTGTGTATTTAATGAGGAGCCGGGAGTGTGTTAAGCTCGAACTATAGCGTAGCTGTAGGAGCTTATGTAACATTTGCTGAGCAGCACCCACAGCACCCACAGGTGACAATTATTGGATAACGATAAATGTGCAAACATAGTGTAAGAGCGGGGAAAGTAGAGGAGTCGTAAAGTCAGCAAACTGACTCAGTCCTGTCTGTTTTACAGCAATATCTACATAAGTTTGCGAGCATTAGCCTCCATAACACACTGTGGCCATGCCAGACTGGGTAAAGCTGCAGCAGCAAAGAGTGTGTGTGTGTGTGTGTGTGTGTTTTATTGCATAAGAATTTCACTCCTAAGAAGAAGAGTGTGTTATTTCTTCAACACAGTGTTGCTTTCAAGTGAAACTAAAGTAACTTCTGCTGACCAGCAGCCATTGGATGATGCTAAATGCTATAATACAGTCTGAGAGTTGCAGAAGTGAGGAAACTGACTCAGGAATTCCAGTTACACAGAAATATCAATTTTGCAATTTTACAAGTCATAGCAGATTGAGGAAGCCTGCGAAACAGAAAAAATCCCCATACGTAAGTGTGAATTGGCATATTAGCAAATGGAAGTCTGGTGAGAGCTCCCAGTGTGTTACAGAATGCCCCTCATCATCTATGAGTATAATATTAATATACATCTGCAAAGCTAAAAAATAATTTTGTATTCCAAATCTAAATTTTCTGCAACATAGCGGCTGCTTTTGTTTTGTTGATGGGGGGTCCAGCTTTATGACAGTAAGCAAACACTGCTTCATGACTCTTCTCACTGTCTGCTTCATGCTTTTCACTCAGTAAACAGTAACTCCCCACAGTGTGTTAACTCCCTTTGGAGCTGCGGGCAGCCTGCGTGCTGCTGCAGCCTCGAACAAACTTATTCTATATAGATTATAGTCTGCATGAAAGTCATAAATTCCCAGAGAGATGGCGGTGACTCGTCTGGATGAATGACTTGTGAGTGTTTGGAGCGGTGGGCAGATTGGGGAACAGCCTGTCAAGCAGCCGCACACTTCCTCAAAACACGGGAACAGCATCAAACCTGACGAACTTTACTCCGCTGGACATTTATTGTCCCACCTTTGAAACTTGGCTCGAGATAATATTTAACAGCAAAGCCGGTCGCATAACTTTAGTCCTCTCCGCGCGCTGGATCGATGGAGCTGTGATTCGGTCGGATATTGGTTAGACACTTCTCCAAAAACGCACAAACAATGGTTGGTGGCGGCTCGTAATACTCACTTATCGGTGTTTTATGTTGGCTTTTCGGCACGTGCAGCTTTTTTGGAGCGGCTTTTCTGACTTTTGTCACGTGTGAACAGGTTTCCATCGCGAAGGTGCTCCTCGGAGTCTTCGGCGTGGCGGTCGTCGTCATTCTGATAGCGGTGCCCACGGCTATATTTCTGAAAGGTGAGTCTTTGCTATTAAGTGATTCACGTGTTGACATTAATGGATCATCCGGTGGACCGACGCACCGTTAAACAGGGAAAGGGAGTTTGTTACGCACGCGTCATTACGCACGGTCTGTTTGGACCGTTAAATGGCACATGTTCCGAGAGGAAAAGTGCGTTTCTATTTATGAATGAAACACCTTTTAATCGAATGTTATATGATATTAAATTCAGCCTGTGAATGAACAGAGGGAAGGTTGCAGCATCTTTAAATAGCTTCATATTTACTCAACCCACATAATTACCCAAAACACACCCTGACACAAGCAACCCCACACTCATTATCAGCCTTTACAGCTCTCACCTTCTTTTATGATTATGAGCACGATGAATGGTATCATATCTAAGCCGTGACCTTCAGCTCTCTGCCAGCTCCTGACTGTCTAACTTGTTCTTCAGAGAAGGAGGAGGCCAAGCAGAGAACTTTCACCCTGGAGGATGTCTTCAACAGTACGCTCAAACCAAAGTCCTACGGCATGAGGTGGATCTCAGGTAGTTCACCATCAGAACTGAAGCTTTGTTTACGGCCCCGGGTTCTAAACTGTAAATGTGTCACTGATGATGCTTTATTATCTATCAGCACTGTCCTTTATTCTGGTTACTAATTCACCCGGATTGATCCTCTCCTCGCTCAGGTATCTGTGTGTGTTCAAAACACGCTGAACTAACGCAGACCTGTGGCGTTTTATAACATGAATTATTTCCTCTTGTTTATGTGATTAGGTAACGCTTAATGGGCCAACAAAAAGGTCAGCAAACAAGCAGCACTAATATAGAAAAGGATGGCTGTATCATGCTGATATTCATGATCCCCAGATGATGAATCCTTCTGCATTTGCTGATCTCCTGACCTTTTTTTTGCAGCGCCACCATGTGGTTGAAATAGTTTCGTGTTCTGAGTGAAATGTCTCAACAACTATGAGATGAAATAACACGCATGGTAAACCTGCTAAATGTGATGTTACATTTGTCTTCCTCCACAGATAATGAGTATCTGCAGAAGTCCCAGGGCTCCGTCTTTCTCCACGACGTGCTCACGTCACAGTCTTCAGTTTTCTTGGGGAAAGAATACTTTGTAAGCAACATCTGTGTGCTTCTTTTGTGTCAGCAACATAAACCACATGATATCATCCGCATGAAAACTACATACCCGCCTCAAACAAATGCAGTGTTGTCTGCGAGGACTTGAGTAGTGGGTCAGTGAAGCGCTCACAACAGTTTTCTGTTTTCCAACACAGGATGAAAAAAATGCTTATGATTACCAGCTGTCTGCCGACCGCAGATATGTTGCATTCATGAGCAACCATTCCAAGGTACACCGAGCTTTTATTTGGTCTCATCAAGTTACTCCTGAAGTGATCTGCAGTGTTTTGTCTTTGTTTTTGTCCCTTTAGCTGTGGAGGCATTCATTTACAGCTTCATACTCTCTCTTTGACCGGGAAACAAAGTACGTACCCCGTCTCCAGAGTCTCATTGCTTTCATTGCTTTACTGGTTTGTAAAGCTCACTCCGGTTTACGTTTAATTTTAGGGCATTTCTAACCCCTGACATTCCTCATGAAGTGCAGTACTTTGCCTGGGCTCCTCAAGGGAACAAACTGGTAAGCTTGGACAAACATGATTGGACATAACTTTGACTGACGGTTCGGCTTTAAAGCGGGTGATAGATGAGGTGACCGTGTGCGACCTCTCCCAAACAGACGGGGGTCAAACTGGGTTTGTGAGAAAACAAACCGGGCTCTTCCTGAACGCACGCCTTTGTGTTTTTACTGTACTTTCAGGCTTATGTGTGGAAGAATAACGTGTACATAAAGACCAGCCCTGGGTCGCCGCCGCAGCAAGTCACCTTCAACGGGGAGGACAATGTGATTTTCAACGGGGTTCCAGACTGGGTGTATGAGGGTGAGTTGCAGATGATGCACAAACTTACGTCAAACTATAGAGCCTGTTTACAGCTGGTAACTAATATTTCACAACATTTGAGATGATTAATCATCTTCGGGGGAGACTAAATGATCTAACTGTGCATAAAGAACAAGCAATAAGCAACAATATAAGATTAGGAAGCAGGAAACCCCTCGAGAGGATCATTCACAGCAGAATAATCAAAACAAATGTGTCCGATAAGAAGGAAGGAAATGTCGGGGGGGAATTCTTGTTTCTCCAACATGTCAGGAAGTGATAAAATACTCCCTTTTCTCTTGTTGACAATGTATTTCGATGAATAATCACGAAACGCGTGAAATAAATCTGCAGGCTTTTCAAACAGACGCACGAAAACGCACGTTTTCTTCTGGCGTTCAAGTGAAGATCGAACCTCAAACCTCAATCCTAACTCAGCTTTTGCGCTTTCCCCCCTTCCAGAGGAGATGTTCTCAACCAATCAGGGTCTCTGGTGGTCACCCGGAGGGAGGCACGTGGCTTATGTTGAGACCAACGACACCGAGGTCCACACCATAGAGTACTCGTGGTACGGCGATAAGCAGTACCCCAGCACTGTTTCCATTCCGTACCCAAAGGTGGGACATGCATTCAGGTTGGCTTGGTTGTTCTTGGGTCAGTGTATTGTCGACCTGCTTGGAATTATCTTTATCTTTATTGTGCAGCCAGGTACTCCCAACCCGACTGTGCGACTGTTTGTCGTGGACACTGACAACACAACAAAAATTACTGAGGTTGTTGTTCCAAGTGACTTCGGCTCAGGGTAATGAAACGTCCTCTGTTACGCTGCTGGACTTTAAAAGTCTGAAACAAACAGGAGCTTGGAGCGTCGTCATTCATTTTCTTTCTCTCTCGCCCTCAGCGAACATTACCTGGCCACCGTGACTTGGGTGACAGACGATCGTATTGCTGTCCAGTGGCTAAAGAGACTACAAAATGACCTTCGCCTCCGAATCTACAGGCTTAATAGATCCATATGGGATAAAGTTGAGGTAAAACACGATGTATGATTATTTCACATTGACGTGAAATATTCCACTGGCAGAGAAACTTTACAAGCAGCTTTTAAGTACACAGGCCATTTCAACAGCAATAAAACCATCACGCAGCAACATTTTTTCCTGATGAGGATGCTGAGATAAAAGTTTTATAGACCTGTACTTTTATTCTGCCAAAACTGGCTTCAGGTCAAATGCTAACATGACGCCGGCTGTCATGCGTGCCTAAATTCAATTTAGCCACACCTCAGTGATTTTAGGTTTGTCATAAAACAATATTCACATTCCCATATGTATAAAAAGAAGTTATATTTTGTTTTACAGGACCTGAACGAGATCAGTTCCACTGGTTGGATTGGGCGGGTATGTAACTGTTGTAAGAGAATAACTCTGGTGATATCCGATCCTGTCTTTCTCATTTCAAAACAAATTCCATGAAAAGACCCAAATGTCTCCATCTCTCTCCAGTTCTCTCCATCAGAACCAGTTTTTGCTCCAGACAACACTTATTACGTGTTAAGGAGCGACATCAACGGCTACAAGCACATCCACCATGTGGTCAACGTAAGGAGAATGACACACTTCAACCAGTCGTCCAATATCAGACCAGCAACATGATCAGACACTGCTCAATAACCTTTGTGAATATTTTTTATGTTCATGCAGAACAATCCTACACGGATCACCTCAGGAGAATGGGAGGTCGTTGACATCCTGAAAGTACTTGGAGACAGTGTGTAAGTTGGAATAGTGTCACATCGTCTGCATACAGATGTATAAACATGTGCAACACCTGCATGCATAATGTATATTTTTATTTTATGCACTTTCCTAAAAGTGTTTTGTCTGGCACATTTGCTGTCTCTGGAATCCAGTCCCGTCCCATGAGCTCAATCCCCTCGATAGTCCAGTCTTGGTGAAGTCTTCGCACTTATTCATACCATTTATTCCACAGATATTATTCGAGTAACCAAGAGGGCGGCAGGCCAGGAGGGAGGAATGTCTACAAGTAAGGCTTTTATTTATTTTAAAACATAATTTACTGATTAAAAAGCATTTCTACAGACAGCGTGTGTGTTTGTGTTTTGTTCAGGTGGTCTAAACAGATGGGCAACCAGTGTCTGACTTGTGGGCTACATGAAAAAAACTGTCTGTACAACTCAGCCTACTTCAGCCACAATGCCTCCTTCTACCGTGCGAGCTGCAGTGGTCGGTTGTGTTTCTTTATTGTTTTCCCTCTCTGATTTTTGCACTATATCACTGTCTATATAAAATACTGTGTGTGTGTGTGTGTGTGTGTGTGTGTGTCATTTTTACACAAAGGTCCTGGCATTCCTCACCATTCTCTCTTTAACAACCAGAATAAAAAAGGTAATATTTATAATTTAATCTGGTGTTTTATCATATCATAATAAAATTATTATTATTATAACAAAGAGAAGAATATGTTGCTCTAATGGGCTTCTTGTATGTCTACATTATATAACAGTGAAGGATTTGGAGGACAATCAGGCATTCAGTGAGCTGATAGCTGACATCCAAATGCCCACCATGGAGCGATCCACCATCACCATTGATGGATTCAGTAAGTCGGTTCAAAAACGATTAACCAGTGGTGGAAAGTAACTAAGTACTGTACTTTATTACAGATCTGAGGTGTTTGTAGAATTGTTGTTGAATTGTTAAAACTATTAAAACTAAAATCAGTGTTTTTGGTCCCGAAATCCACCTACAGTACAACTTCAGTGACCTTTAATTAAGCTAGAAGCCAGGTTAGCTGTCGCAATCTCTTTCCAGTCTTTCTCCTACGCTAAGCTAACCAGCTACTGGCAATAGTTTAATATTTATCAGAAATACATGACTACATAACTCTCGTTAAGTCAGTGATTGAGAAGAAAAGAAAACATGTCCAAAAAACGAATATAAATTTGTGGAGCACACCTCCGACTCCATTCACCATTCACTACCCTTAGATTTATCTAATAAGCGCTTCTTCCACCTCTATTTTTAAATAACTGAACAATCTTTTTATCTCTGTTCATATTTTTGACAGAACTCTGGTACCAGATGTTTTTGCCTCCGGGATTTGATAAATCCAAGAAGTACCCTTTACTAATAGACGTGTAAGGATTTCTCAAAAAAAGCAATACAGTTCAACTCTAACGATTTAAGCTTTTCAAAAATTCATGCTGATTTTTATTTAATCTTCCAGGTACGCTGGTCCCTGCAGTCAGAAAGCAGACTACATCTACAGGGTGAGCTGGTCCACCTACCTGGCAAGCACTGAGAAAATCATCGTCGCCAGCTTTGACGGAAGAGGAAGTGGTTACCAGGGCGACAAGTTAATGCACGCAATCTACAAACGTCTGGGAACCTATGAGGTGGAAGATCAGATAACGGCAGCCAGGTAAGGAAAGAGAGGATCAGTTTTAGACAAGCGAGTGCATCTCCCGCTCAAACAAACAGCTTCACCCTCCGCTTCCCGGGAAAGCTTGATCAAACTGGATGGGACTTGTTTCTGAGGTGTAAACAGGAAATGTCAGCGATCGGTTTGAATTCACTGCCCTGACTTGAGATCATCTTTGTATTTCAGGGAATTCATCAAGATGGGCTTCATCGACAAAGACAGAGTCGCTATTTGGGGCTGGGTAAGTTCCCCAGATGACACAAATGAAACATATTGCGCGTGACGTAGTGTTTATAGGTCAGAGGGCAACAAACGACAATGAGGATAAGTTAATGTTTGACCCTGCCATCAGTGTGATTGGTCTTTACTTAAGGATTAGGGTTAAGATGAGCTACACTAACGAGCTGTTTGTCTTTCAGTCTTATGGTGGATATGTGACGTCAATGGCCTTGGGTTCTGGAAGCGGAGTTTTCAAATGTGGAATGGCGGTCGCTCCGGTCTCTAAATGGGACTATTATGGTACTTCCTTTGGAACAAGTTCCTCATGTTAACAACCGTCCCAGATGTAGTATATTCAGTGACAAAGAACATCTTTGATGATTGATATCTCCGTCTGTTTGTTCCAGACTCCATCTACACAGAGCGTTACATGCTGGAGCCTGAACAGAATCGTGCATTCTACGCTGTAAGTTTCACGCTCGCCGATTAGATCTCTTTCATCTGACTGTTATTATAAGTCGTCTTTTGCCTGTGGTCACCGATAACACAAATCTGATGGCGTGCAGAACTCAACCGTGACCGGCAGAGCCAAGAATTTCCATTCAGTGCAGTATCTTCTGATCCATGGAACAGCTGACGGTGAGCTGTTCATTCATGTATTTATTTAATATCTTTGCTGTGTTTCTGGTGATGAACCCGAGAACCTACCTGACCTTTGTTTGCAGCGCCACCTTCAGACTGAATGGCTAGATTGCACTGATTCCATTTTTCGTGCCTGTTTTCTAGACAACGTTCATTTCCAGCAGGCAGCCGAGATCTCTGAAGCTCTGGTGGAGGAGCAGGTGGACTTCGAGGCGATGGTAAGTAAAGCGGAGTCACTGGAAGACTCTGTTGAGGATGAAGAAGATTAGACGTGTTGAATAATGTGGCTTCATAGCAGTTCCTTCTCTGTCTTCACTCAGTGGTACACCGATAAGGACCACGGGCTCACCGGCGCAGCCTATCCACACGTCTACACCCACATGAGCCACTTCCTGCTCAGGTGCTTTGCATGAAGTCCACTGGATGAGCGGGAACCTCTTCGTATTGCCTCATGTGAATTAAAACAAATCTTAAATGTTAAATTGTAAATAAAGTTTGATTATTCGTGCTACAAATGTCAGGAGAGCGTCGAACGAGTCGTTCTGCATCTGTGAAAATTGTCAAATGTCTTTTTGTATTTGTTTGTTTCATGAATTTCACTCATGACTTGACCTATACGAACATAAATGTAATCATTTGATGGCTGAAATCGAAACTGTACTGTACTGGGATATAAAGAATTTTTACAGTGTTTTAATTATGCGTAGCGACATAATGCACCACAGTGATTTTATACAGTTTTACAAAATCTCGGACATTGTGACTGTTTGATGTAATTGTTTTGTAAAATAATAAAGAATCAAATACAAAAAAAACTCTTTATATTCTTGTGCTTTATTCAGGATGAGGGGTTAATCATTGCTGGATTTTCTGTACTCTGACTGTACTTTGCACAGCAGCTACATGCTAACCTCAGTATACTACAGTCGCAGCTGTACAGCTGAGGTTGATGGGAATCTCATTTAAGTTGCAAATATTTGTTCATGAGTGTTATTGGTTCGAAAGGTATCGGGTTTATAGTTCATCCTTAAGGGAACAGGACCTCTGTAGAGGTATAGAGGTTTGAGACATTACACTCAGAACCGAGTCAACCTGGTGACGCCACAGGACAAATCAAAGTCATGTGATAAGGTACATCATCTGGGAACCATGAACGCCTGAGGACGTTTCCAGGGTCTGTTTGTTAGTCGTCTCTCCAACTATCAGATGAACTGCCACGATATCCGCTGGGTACGTTCTGTGGTCTGGGCGATCCCCATCAACAGGCGGATGAACATTCACATTCATATTCAAACTTGAAACTTGAACTTTGAGCTGGAAGTATGCTCGAAATGATTATCTCAGGATAATTACTGACTCTTTTGGGTCTGTTGGAATTTCTGGAATTGTTGTGCTCTTTCAGCTTTGAGACTATGCTCTCACAGCTTTCTCTTAAACAAATTAAATACACAGGCCTGCATGGGAGAGTCAGATAGCAACATGTGAACATTTATTCTTAGAGCACATCAATCTCTATCGACCAGCGGCCCTTGTAAAATGGAGATAACAAAAAAAACGGTCAATATTTCCCATGTCTCAAATTTGATCGGAAAGAATCCGCAAATACTGACTCACACGTATCGCTTCCTATCATGATGACACAGTAGCACATTAGAGCATCTTCCCTACTTTCTGTTTAACAGGATGAGCTGCGGTTGTTTGATCTTAACACCTAAGTACCAGCTGGCATCACGCATGAATGGCATCCTTCCTCTCTGGACAAATGCTCGGCTTGTTGATTCGGCCGATGTGACGGGGCCTGTGTCTAATGGGTTGAGAGTAACAGGTGGACCTGGCAGGGGTGGTAAAATTGTCCCACCTGAGCAGACCCCTCCTCCTCTTCCTGTTACAGTATATAAGAGCACAAAGTGAGAGAGGGGAGTTAGATTCAGACTCCAGGAACAAGCAGAGGAACTAACAGCGCCGTTCTTTGGACAGAAAGAAGAACCGGTGAGTTGGATTTCGTTGAAATGGTGAAACCACTTTAGCTTTAGCTCTCTGATCCAATGTGCAAACTCTTTTTGTGTCTGTGTGTGTGTGTGCTGTTATGTGGTGTAGGTTACAACCATGAAAAGCATCAACTTCCTGGCTGGTATCCTTCTGGTCCTCGGCTTTGTCCAGGGCAGCTGGCAGGTTCCTCTACTTGAGGCTGATGACAGCTCAAGGTACAAAGGCCACTGAGTCCAGATTTTATTTTATTTTATTTTATTTTGCTTTAATACTGCATAACAGTAAAGTACTCCCTTAAAGGTAAAATTTGAAGACTATTTGATTTTTCTTGTTCTACCATATTACAACTTCTACTATTAGTTTTCATTTTTGAAGTCTGCTCTGTATCAGTTGTTCAAACACACTGAATCAGGTCAGAACATGAAGTTAAAAAAATGAAAATAAAGTGTAAATCTTGTTCATTTAAAGAAACTTATAGTATATTATAGAATGTGATCCTCGTCACACTGTGTTTTCCCTCCTGTGCTGCAGTTTCGAGGCAGACGACACATTAGGGGACGAGGCGTCCAACGTGAAGAGACACTCAGAGGGAACTTTCTCAAACGACTACAGCAAATACCTGGAGGACAGGAAGGCGCAGGACTTCGTTCGGTGGCTGATGAACAACAAGAGGAGCGGGTCAGTGAGAGATCCATCAAACTGAAGCTTCAACTTGAACACTGATAACCAACAATCCTACTCATGATGTTCATGCATTAGCAGTATTTACTTCTGGTCAAGGTTTATAACTCATAGACATCTGCCACATGTGCCCCAGCAAGAATCATAAAAAATTTCACCAGGAAGTTAAATATTTATGACTAAATTAAATTTAATTGTGAGTGTTTGATCAGCTGTCATTGACGGCAACATCTTGTCCACTGGCAGAAAATAGCAAGGGGCTCTTTTTAAACCATCTGTAATGTTTCAGTCGCCCTGACTGAGCGTCACTGTGTGTTTTCAGTGCTGCAGAAAAGCGTCACGCAGATGGGACCTTCACCAGCGACGTGAGCTCCTACCTCAAGCAACAGGCAATCAAAGACTTTGTCGCCAGGCTCAAGGCTGGACAAGTCAGAAGAGAGTAGGCTGTCCCTCCTTCCTTCTCCTCCTCCTACAGTTCCACAAACCTTAAAGGCCTACCTACCTACCTACCTGTGTCTGATTCCACCATGACGAGAGAGACAGAGAGCTAATCAACTTCTTCTTGTGCCTCCTTTTTTTCCCTTCCTTTGCTTATTTTTTCTTGATGTTTCTTGTGGTTGTGCAAAAAATAAATCACCTGAACTTTTTGCACTGTGTTGATTGGTGTGTTACTACACTGTCGGATGATTGCAAAGCGTGCAAGCAGGTGACAAATCAGTCCTCACCGATCAAAGAAACTCAATCATCACCGATCAGACGATGGTAAAAATGATGATTTTCTGACGAGCGCCGCACTGCAGGTCAAAGCTCGGTTCAAATGGCACGTCATGTTGTGCGCCTGTGTACATACTCAGATCTGAAACGGACAGGCGGGGTGAAGCGTTCAGCAGGAGGCATGTAGATGGAAGCTTCACCAGTGATGTGAACAAGGTGCTGGACTCCATGGCTGCGAAGGAATATTTACTCTGGGTCATGACCTCCAAGCCTTCAGGGGAGAGGTAAACGTGAGTCACATGGCTGATCTGATACACCTGAAATGTCCGGCTCGCTCTGATTGTGATTTTCTTTCTCTTGCAGTAAGAAGAGACAAGCAGACCAATGAGCCGCTCCTCGAGGACTCCCTCTGTGTGCTCCACACAAAGCCATATACAGCAGGAATAGAAAGCCATACCGCTTTGCATGTTGTCAAGTCAACACTATAGTTAAACGTGTAAGTCTTTTTTTTACTTACTGAATATGACGCAAAGCTACAAACGACCACTCTTCCATCGTTTTTATGGTGCACCAGAGAGAGGAAATGACATTTTTCTACACGTTTAAATTATTTTCTGTATTTTTAATGTGAAAACAAGAACACAAAAAGTGAAATCTCAGGTAGGCCTATAGAAAGCACATGTAGTGTTGTTTTCATTGCATATTATTAATCCGCTCTGCAAAATAAAGTTTCTCATTGTGTGTTTGTGGCATTTTTATTTTTGAATTGCTAGAGTTTAGTTCCAACAATAGTTAAAAGGCTTCTGAAGGAAATGGAAATACTCAAGTATAATTTGGAGGTTTTGTATAAATCCACCAATGCATCTTTTGTTGTACTTTAAGTAAAGTTTCTGAATAGTTCTTTGATTATTGCCCAGAAAGACTGGACGAAGGATGAAAGTTATGGTTGCATGAAAAAACAAAACACTGAAGGTTGTCAGGGTTTTTGATTACAAGATATTATTAAGCATTCCAGCTCAAACCCAGCTTATGTTTTCTTAGCAGTCATTTCATGTAATCCAAGTCACCTCATGGGATCAAGAATCAGGAAAAGCCAACACAATTCAAAACAGGCCTGCAGGAAGTGCAACAGATTCCTCCTACTGTCTCTCTCGGAGCATCATGGGTCAGAGATCCAGGCCCGTCTCCTGTATCTCTACAACACGGATGTTAGAGGAGCTTTAGCCTGAGGGTACAGGATGCTCTCTGCTCGCTATGTCCCATGAGGCCAAAGACATGGAGCTCCTGAGGTCAATGAAGGAAGGCAGGAACCACACACTGTACTTAGAGAGTTGTACAGAATAACACAGGATGGTACGATACTGAAAAAAATATCTATATAGCACACCGAGTATGGATATGTTAGAACCCTAGATGACCTTTGACCCCCAAGTAGAGAAAATTAAAGTACCACATCATGTCAGCAGAGTTTGTTTAACATCTTTATTTATGCTCTCACTCACTCACTCTCTCATTCTCGTGAAACAAATCACATTAGAACAACAGATCTGAACTGATAGTTTTCTATACAGGTGACTTAAATTATTCAACAGAAAGTGTACAGCTATCACTACCAAATTTAAGGCAGAATTCCACACAGAAGTGGTCAAAATATGTGATATTGATATAATTTTGACCCATTAGTTAGTTTCTCTAATCAACTAAGAACCATCAATTAGACAATGGGAAAAGAACATCTACAACAAAACCTGCCATCAACACTGAATTCATGTTAGTAATATATTAGTAACGTTTTACATGAATAAAATATACTATGTATTATACATTGTTAAGACTCTTTACCGTTTATTACATGTTGCCCTTCCCAGAAAAAGGGTATTATTGCATCTCTAGAAGTAACCATGGTCCTGCAGCGAGACAGTCAAGTCTGTTTCACTGTCATGCAGGTGTCTTTTTTAAAAACAATTAGCTTCAGATGCTAACACATTGAGGGTCATTTGGATAGGAGATCACATGTCCATGGATGACACTTACTGACGAGATGACAAAGAGTATGAAGGTGGAAAACATAGAGCTTTCTGTACAGTCACCCTAAAGTTCAGCGTTTGAGTTTTTAAAAAGCCAAGTCCAAGTCGCTACTCAAAGTACCCAAACTATGCCGCCATGCTAGCTTGAAAATGTGATTTTTTTTTCAATAAGCTGACCCCAAAATATCCTTCCCTTAAAGGAGTAGTGTATTTTGCGAAATGTGCTTATGTATGCCAAAAGTTAAGTAAGAAGATTAATACCTCTCATTACGCTAATTACGCTAATGCTAGCTAGCCAGGAAATTCTTGAACGTGTTTTTCCATTTTGTTTTTTTTTTTTACACAGATTAAACAAATGACGTATAAAGTGTTAGTGAGCTTTTAGCAGATTTTGTTACATCTGGACACAGCCAGGCTAGTCATGTCACCATTTTCAGTCTTTGTGCTAAGCTAAAGTAGCCCGTTACTGGTACTAGCTTTGGTTCTAGCTTCAGAGTAGTCATGAGTGGTATCAATCTTCTCATCTAAATCTCAGCAAGAAAATAAACTAATGTATTGTCTCAGAATGCCAAACTATTCCTTTCATTTGTTTGGGGAATATTTTTAATGGAGAGACACTTATTTGTAAAACTGCAATGGAGGAGACTCTGGAGTGATATGAGCTGTCACTGTCACAAAAACATTTAGATATACAGAATATATAAAATGTATATTTAATACTTCCAAAAAATTACTAGATTTGCTATAGAGCCAACTCTTTAAGATACCAGTGAAATAGATTACTATTGGCAAATATCTACTCTTCAGGTTTTCTATTGTGAGATGCATAAAGTTGACAGCGGCGTTAAATACTGCACACAAAATCCACGCGCTTGCGGTTTGCTGTGGCAGGTTTTTAAAAGGACAACTTGCAATTGTTGTTGTTGTTGGAAAAATATAAAAACATACAAAATACAAATAAAGTAGATTTAAAAATTGTTTAAAATTTCTAATTGGCCCATTGACACAGCAGTCAGTGTTAAGTGTCATATAATTCTGGTTCCCTCTGTTGCTGGTATCACCAAACATTGATATACATAGAAAAAGAACACAAATGTGTCTCGGTTCCTCGTGTTAATACTGCTTCTAACAAATTTTTCTTTGTTTTACACAACTTGCACACAGACTTACATGACAAAAACACAGTGTAGCACAATACAAAGGTGGTTGAGTGTGGCACGGTATAGTTTTTTTGTTTTTTGATCTACTGATTGACAGCACAGTGGCACCACCAGTATGTGTCATCACAAACTTGTCTCCCTGTCCAAGCTCTTCTCATGCCTCCGGCGCTTCTGTCGCTTTTCACCGCCACTGGAACTACTGCACATGGAAAAAATGAATGAATTAATTAAACCAAAGCATATGTATTGAGTTTTTTCATGGATAAGAATGCAGATGCATTGCCAGCTGGCTGACAATCAAACAATCCAGATCAAACTGCATGCAATGTCTCATAAATGTCTCCGAATGAATAATAGCAGTGCACCATAACACCTCAATATCTAAGGGCTACTAGTGAGCATGATATAGTGCTATTGCAGCAATATTATAACTTTTACAGCATGCACAATCATCATAAACGGTGTCCTTCAAGTAACATGCACACCCAGGCCATGCTTTGATGTCAATCCATGATTTATTCCTCCATTCACTGAGTCACTGAATCATAACTCGCAGCACAGACAGAACTGTTTCCATCATGCAACAATCAACACAGGACGAGACTCTCCATGCTGACAGGGGCTGGGAAGACTTACCTTTGGGATATCAGCTTCTGAGAGGTTAGGAAGGGGAGCTTATGGGGTGTAGAATGGAATGAGAGAAGCAGTCAGGAGACACTATGTTAGTCTACTCTGTGGGAAATCTGCGAGGGCAGGGCCGCTCTTAGATAAACCCCTTTAATCTAAACATATGAGCTCCACAGTTTCCTGGAAAACTATAAAGAAAATGTTCCATAACTTCTTAATAATAAACACCTGCCACTGCTTGCTTTAACACCCAAAGGAAGCATTTTAACACCAAAAAACCCACAAATGATTTAGACTCATTAGGCCTCCATGCAGCGTTTCAAATTAAAGCCCTTTGATTGATTAGAAAATACTGATCTAGATGTACTTAGAGGCTAACCTTTTAGCGCTTGGTTCCTTCTTGGTGCTCTCAGTAGGGTTGACACTCTTCCACACGTTTCCGAATGATCCTTTGGACATCTCATCAGTGATGTTCACTGTGGCTGGATCAGTCCTTCAGAACACACGCAGAAAGACAAAACATATCCTTTCACTTTACATGTCAAGGTGCAGGCCATTTGTAACTACTTGAATATGTTTCTAAGATCAGAGTGACTTACTTGAAGTTTCCCTCCAGTGGCACTTGTACAATGCCTTCTTCCTCTGCGATAATACTGTGCTCCTCCTGAAGAAAGAGACACCAGAGAATCACAAACACTGCATGGATAGCAGCTTTACTGCTGCCCTGGTGGAAATTTAAAATCGTTACCTCTTGTTCTGCATCTTCCAGTTTCTTCTTCTTCCATTCTGGCATCAGGTCATCCAGCCAGCTGAGTTCTCGCTTTGTGAACATGAAGTCGAGCAGCTTACGAATGAATACCAGGGCCAAGACCTGAAACAGCAGAGAACAGATATCAACCAGTCACATCCATTAGGCACAGAAGTATGTGATGCATTCAAAAATACAAGCCGGTTACCATCATGGGGAAGACGATGGCAGCCTTAGACGTCTTGATGACCCAGAGCAGGACCAAACAGCTGAGCTGGACGATGGTGAAGAGGTGCACCTTCCTCAGTGGGACGTGACGAAGGTAGATGAAGTCTGGCTGATGTTTGGCCGGCATGCTGAACAGCTTTAGACGGTCAAAGAACTGTACGGATACAGACAGACAATCCATTTTTATCCTGCGTCTTTCATTGATTAGGGTTTCTAATCAAATAGCAGCAGGCCGGATCGGAGCTCACCTGAATGCCTCTGAGTGAGGAAGCTCCCATGTACAGGAAGACTCCGTACAGCACAGGCATGGGGATGAACTGGTGACAGACAGAGAAGTATTCGGGGTAAGATACAGTCTAGAAGAACTGTCCCATATATTTTAAAGCGTATCCACTGACCTTGAGCACAGAGGTCATGAAGACAGAGCAGCCCATCAGGGTGAAGATCATGAGGCCGGTGAAGCGCTGCTCTCGGATGCCCAGGAACTTGGGCTGCTCTCCAGGGGCCGAGCACTCCGACTCCAGCTTCAGGCTGTTCACGTGGGAGATGGAGAGCACGGTGGCTGCCACGAACCACGGCAGACCCATCACTGAGCACACGCCCAGCATCACCCCCACCACAAACAGGTCCAGGTGGTAGCCACAGCCTTTCTGGAGACGGATGGCAAAGAATTTGTCACATTCTCTGGCCTTCACTGTGTGCAGTGCCTCTGATACAAATATCTGTGCTTTCATGAAAGTTCTGAAGTACCTTCAGTTTGTGCTCCTTCCTGTTGATAATGACGGCTGTGATCTGCTGGTCCATGAAGATCAGGATGGTGCAGAGCAGAGCAGGGATGAAGGTGATGATGGTGGTCCACCAGGGGTTGGGCCCCACAGGGTTTATAATCCAGCCACGATCATCCCTGGTTGGCTGTGGAGAGCGAAGAGAAATGGAACGTGATTAAAAAGAAAATGAATCAATGAGCTTCAAAGATTTAAATGACAACAAGAAAAGAAACTTCAATTCAGTCAACTGCTGATGGACAGAATGATGATAGATGACATAAAGTACAGTCAAATATCAGGTTATCTAATCAAAGTAAAAATAATGACCACTGTCCAACATCATTACTGTGCCTATTGTTATTATGCCTCAAGATCTAAAGTAATATTCAGCTTTTTATGAGGGAAGTCATGTTGACTTACTTTGAACTTGCTGGGAACCTGTAATTTAGGTGAGGGGATCCCCAAGGCGTAATCTACAAGGACCATAGTGAGGATGGTGATGAAGACTGCAAAGTCACTGATGATGGCCCGCACCTGGAGGTAGAAGGACAAAGAGCTCTTCACACAAGGAGTCAACATGCAGCCTTATTTTTATTGTTTGTAACAAATGTCTCTGTT
This sequence comes from Nibea coibor, assembly GCA_023373845.1. Classification (NCBI taxonomy): domain Eukaryota; kingdom Metazoa; phylum Chordata; class Actinopteri; family Sciaenidae; genus Nibea; species Nibea coibor. The sequence continues at coordinate 4,898,695 of CM041732.1, read as the reverse complement.
AAATGAAATATACCAGGAAAGTCTGCAATTCAAGCTTTCTGGGAGCTGTCAGTGTAGCAGTCATCACCACAAGGGGGCGCCGGTATACTATAGATTAGTGTGTCAGCATCACGCCACATATTACGTTCATGAGTGTCATCGCAATGATAAATCCTAGAAATTGCACACATAGAACGACCACACAGACTGCAGGGTTTTTGCTGTGTCATAAAACAACCAATAGATGGCAGCATAATCTCAAAGGACACAGAGAGCAGAGAGGAGTCAGCCAGGAAGCCAATTTCAGGGTAATTTCGTCCCATGGCAAAATGAGAAGTAAATGGTACACTGAGTTCTGCAGCTTCCATACGCTGGAAGACAGTCACGCTCACTTGAAGTGTATGTGCCTCGACTATGGTGTGATACGTGCCTTGGTGGGGAAGTAGCGGCTCGTCTTGAACTCCTTGAGGAAGGCGGACATGAAGACCGTGGAGAAGAAGAGGACCACGCACCAGAAGAGGACATCGGGGATGTAGGGGCCATGGGGGCCACAGGCGCTGCCCTCGAAATCCCCGTGCAACATCTCGCACTCCTACTGGCACCAGAGGACACGGTGATGATGGTGATGGTGATGAAATCAGGAGGGTGAGCATGAGCAGAACAGAGATAATGAAGCCAATAAAAATGATTAGAGCGGCAGCGGAGAAGATGGTGATGACGGATGTCGGTGGTGAATTAGTGAAGTCTGAATATCAACAATCTGCTCCACTCAGCAATGATTTTTTCAACACTCTATGCTTTAAATATCTATATACACCTTCGATGACGCTGCCTCCCAAACTAGCTGCTTATACGTCTAACAGGCGCGTGAAGAAGTGACGCCGCGCGCCGCCACCGGCATAACTGAGAGAATCCACTCTTCGCGGTTCATCTCCATGCTCATTCTGCACGGTTAAATCCTGTAAAAATCCTGCCCACACGTTCTTAATCCCGGCCCAGACTTACGACGCTTCTTGATAAAGCAAAGAGTGGGCTGAGTGAGACGCGGTGCCAGACACTGTGAGAAATAGCCCCAACTTTCAAGGGTATTTTGTTTGTGGGTTAAGTTTGAAGGCTGGCAACTGTGATGAGATGTGCTATTTCTGTCTGTGTTAGCCTCCCCTCCACGCTTAGACTGATATTCCTTAGCAGCTTACAGATCTAGATCTTCTTTGGGTTCTTTATCCATCATTAGATGTTTACTTAAACCCAAGAAAGTCTGTTTCTACCTCTAGGCCGTGGATAATCCTTATTTCTTGGCAACTTGTACACAGTTATTGCTTTAATTCACTCCAACTCTCAAGGGTTCCTTACCTTGACCTCCAGCATGGTCCAGTTGACCTGTGAGGCTGTGATGTTTCTCTCCTCCCAGAACCGCAGAGTCTCATTGCTGGGGTCCCTGGGCTCCACACATGCACACCTATGGAGGAAATGTGAATCTTACTTTGTAAAATATGAACTTTTGGATTGCTGGTAGGACGAAACAAGCAAGTTCCATGTGTCAGTTTGACCTTTTTGAAGTTTTTCACAATTTACCTGACATTCTTTAGACCAAACGATGAATTTAATAAAAGAGAAAATCGTGCACGTATTAATAAATAAGGAAAGTAATCATTAGTTGCAGGCCTGCAGAGGTCCACTCTACGTGACACGCTCAGCCATCAACATGAAACGACTCTTTCTGCTGGCATTTTACAAAGATAAATGTCAGCATCCCCTGCTGTCCACTACACTGGAATAGAAAGCCACAGAGGGAGCTCCTGGCTCGACACAACCGCTAGTCAGCTCCTAATGCTCCTGACACGCACTCAACATGGGATTATTAAATAAAGCCATAAAGCAAAAGCAGTTACGTGAAAACAGTGAGTCTGCTATATAGCGCTGTACCATCTGTCGTCTGATGATGCAGCAAAACACTTGAGCATGTGTATGCAAATGTGTTACGCTGGCTTCACTGTGCAGCAAACTCAGCCACAACAATGACATCACTATAGGATGCTTAAAGGAGCAATAAAAAAATATGTCTGACCGCATACGCAACCAAAATATCAACCTCTTTAAAATCTCATCTGCTTTAATCAAACAGTCTGAAAGTAAAATCGTAATTAAACGAGCAAAGAATATAAATCAGCACTTACGAGTACTGTGTGAGCTTCTGAAGGTTGTTGTGTTTATTAATGGGGTAGTGCACCCCCAGGTGGAGCAGCTTCTCCAGAGCCTCGTAAATGAAGATGATGCAGATCAGCGCAGCGAAAGCTTCCTCGGTGAAGCGTGTGATGTAGCAGACAAGCGAGCTGGCATCCGTGGCCACAAGTAGTAGACAGAAGAAGGCCGTCCACAGGCCAATGCAGGCCCTCAGGGAGAGGTAGGAGAGGCCATAGTCCCTGAGAGAAACAGGACACACACACACGCATGCACAGGAGTGACAGGAGCGCAATTAGATATGGCATCTCTACTCGAGCGGAGAGCACACACCCACCATCCACACTGAAATATTCTACTATAACAAAATGTGCTGTACTGCGAAAGGAAGATAACCTACTTGCAGAACTTGAAGAGGATTTTCTCGAAGACGAGAACAGGCCCCGTGCTGCCCAGGATGGTGAGGGGCTGACCGGCAAAAAGAGAGTAGGCTATCCCAGTCATGGAAGCCCCGAACAGGGACTCAATAGCACTCTGAAAACACAGGAAACAACGCACTGATTCAACAGTCAGTCACTTTACAAAGTCTTAAACACTGGAGCATCCTAATATATATACATATATACACAGCTACTATAATTGATGAAACCTCTCATAGCATCGTTTTCAGCTGCAGCCCCACTGCAGAGTACCTGCTCAGACACAGACACATTTAGCGAGTAGCTGGTGAACATAGTGGAACATTTAGCGGCTAAAGAGCCAGATTTCCCTCAGGAGATGGTAGAGACCAAAAACAGAGCTAAAAGAGAGTGAATCGTGGCCAAAGCATGACTCCACATGAATAAGTTTATAATATCTGCTTCAAAGGTCAATGTTTGGTCCACGACGTGTTTCCAGTGGCCTACAAATCAAGTGACAGTGTGATTTTAGAGTCTCTTGGGAGATGTTCTTACCACACGTCCCTCTGTGGCCTCACCCAGGAGTCCTCCAAAGGTGATGACAGGTGACATGCAGGCGCAGTAGAGGAAGAGGAAAGAGGCCAGACACTGCAGACTGATGGCATCCGTGTAGTCGGAAAGGTAGTGAGGAGCCTTTCGCTTGATGTCCAAGATTAACCCACCAAATATCCTGCGGTGAAACAGGGATTTTGTGAAGATAGCACACATAAACACAAGATGTACATATGTTAGTATGGAACCACCACAGTTTTATATTCAGCTTTGCTGATGCTTTTATCCAAAGCATTGGAGTTAGTGCAGCAATAAGTTTTTATCATGTCCAGTTGTTGGTTCTGCTAGAAGAGCTAGGTCTTCAGGAAATGACCTCTGATCTCCAACAGACGAGAAAAAGTGGGCGGGTGGCAGAGCCAGGCATCGTTCAGTGGAGGAGGTAACATACGTCTGTATAAGGGTATTTGAATTTAATGGGGCTGTTACAGGTAGCCAGTGAAGTTCCCTGAGCAGCAGGGTGACATGTGACCTGGGAATTCAGTCTTCATATATTTGCTAAGAGACTGAGCCAGGTTGGCAGTTTCCTCCACCCGATGCAACAACCAAGCTGGCTCCAGATTATGATACGGCATGAAAGTGGTAAGAACCTTCTCGTCTCTGGGAAAGAACCTGAACAGGCTAGCTTTCCAAAATGTGGAACTATTCCTTGAAATAAAATAGCACTTCTCCCCGCTGCTGAACAAATGCTTAAGTTTAGCAAAGCAGCGTCTTTATTCTCAGTGTGCTGCCAGTCAAAAGACACAGAGAGCCTCCACGCTGAGCCTGCTTCTGCACCGTGTGTGTGTTTGTATCCATGTCAGTGTGTGTACGTTTGTCGACTCATGCCACGACTCTCAGCCCGAGCGAGCGGGCTCTCCTGCTGCAGCGAGTCGAGGAGACCGCGGTGAACTAGCTGGAGGTGGTTACTATGGCAACGGTGGGTGGGGCATGAGGCTTATTTCAGTCTGAGCAGTAGGCAGCGATGCCATGTCCCGGGAGGTGGTGGTGTAGGAGGACATGGAGGAGGAGGAGGAGGAGGGAGTCAGTTTGATAGCTGAGGCTGGGCTTCCAGCCAATCTTAGCTGGGATAAGAGCCGCAGCATACCGCAGCTCAGCAGCAGCACATCACTCACTCTGCTGCTATTAAACCACCGAGATGTACACTGAACACCGCTGGGCACTGCGCTATCCTTTCACCGTTTCCCTGGATGTCGTTAGATGATTTTTCTGTGATGACAACATGATGCGTTTTCATTTTTCATCTCTTCTTTCATAACTCAATATCTGCCTTGTGAAATTCTCGATGTCAGTGTTCCTCTTCATGTTTTCACCTGTGTCTCATGAACAGGAATAACTGCAGGTACTTTGAGCTTTGACCCCTACATGCCTGGGTGTTTCCTGTTACTTAAGTAGACAGTAGACTGGGTGACAAACAACAAGTGCAATGTGAAGTTATTACAACAGTAACCCCAACAAAACACATTTTTAGTTACTTTTCGATGATAAAAATGTAGCTTTTGGATTTTATTCATCATCACGGTAACCACAAATCACACATGTTTTGTGACACCAGAAACTGTTTGAGGAATAGGACAGATGCGAGTGCAGACGCGTACAATGGAAGTCCTAGTACCAGTTCATACAGTAGGAATATTTCAAGTACAGTACGTGGTAACATTACTTTCCACCGCTGAGTGACTGTAATCCAGTAACAATATTGAAGAATGTGTGACTTTATGTGTGGGATAGAGTGCTGGCATGTCTATAAAGTCACAATGAATTCAAACTCAAACAAAAGGTCTTTGTGGAGTTGAAGTGTGAGGAATGATAATGGGCCAGTAGGGTAGTCTGCCTCTTAAGAGAGGTAAATTTACAGTTTGGGGACAGCGAGGCAGCGAACAGGCGACAGGAAGACGGGTACAAAGACGAGCTGAGAGAGCTCGAGGCTGTATGGCACAAATCATCCTGACTCTCTCACACTTACCGCCCGGTGCGCTGGAGCTCAGGGCCACCGTGCCCTCCGTGTTCCTCTGACTCTCCAAGATCTGTCACTCCATTGGGAACAGGGGGGATCTTCCTCTTTTCCTGTGTGGTTAAGATCACTGTCCGTTACTCTTATTGTTCACCAGATGTAACATACTTTTAAGCAAACTTTAGTCCCAAATAATGATCTTTTATGCATGAATGTAGCACATTCTGATACAGAGTTCATCAGCAGGATAACAATCTAATTGCACAGCGGCGAGTCATTAATTCACCTCAGGAGCCTAATGACAAAGACAAAAAGAAAAACAAGACTTTTTCAATCAGCCGGAGCTTTCTGTTAGATAACAAAATTTGTCTCTCGGAACAAGATGGTGGATCGCTTTTCAAAGCAGACCAAAATAGCTTTTGGAGGAAAAATAACTAATGTTTTGGAGAGGATTGAGAGCAGAACCCGAGGGAGAGGCATCAAAGCACAGAGTACAACGCGGTTGAGATTAGAGGAGCGCGCAGATGTTTAAAAATTTCTCGGCAGGCAGAGGGGACTCACAAGTGCGGTGGTGTATACAGAGACTCTCAAACTCTGAACAGTCTCTCAAATGTCGTTTAGCTGAGCTCAGTGGTGGAGCATTTTGAGTGGCAGCGATGAAGAGGATCCTTTCAGGCATTAGGGTTTACGTAAACAGGGAGTTTTACCTGAGAGGGCACGTTTTTGGGAGGCTCTATTCTGATGGAGGGGTCCCATTCGCCAGGGGGTAAGACCGTCACTTGGTCCAGAAACTCATCGATGCCTGCCACCAGATCATTCCTGTCTTTGGCCTTGTATGCAACATCATGGAAGATCTGTGAAGCAGAGCAGTCGGACCAATATATGAGTACGTGAGTAAATATGAGTAAATTGAATTTTTATGTGTCACAAACATGATTATTATTAATTATTACACTACAACAACATGAAATATTCAGAACTTTAGCATACAAAGTGAATCTACAGGTGAATAACAACATGGTGGCTCAAAAGTAAATCATACTGATGGGTACAATCCATTCCCATATATGATGAAGCAGGCTGACATCCACACACTATTACTTTCATGCATCCCAGAGGATGACTGCCCATGAAAAAAAAAAAAGAAAAAACAACATCTGGCTCTGATGATGGGCAGTAAGTAACATTAGCTCATAGCTGCACTGTGGGAAATCCTGTCACGATTTTCATGTCAAACTCAAATCCCCAAAGGCTTCTCCTGAGGCCAGAGGTCAGCCGCAGTTATAGAAAAGCGCCTGTAGAGCTGCTGACCTCTGATTTAAAACTCCATAAGCTGTCTTAATTCCAGATGAAACCACAAAAAAAGCATAAAATATGATGCAGTGGGACTCGTTTGGAGTGCTGGATGAAATGAAATAAGTTCTTCAAATTCAGTTACTGACTAGGTTTATGCAGACAAAACTTTAAAACATTCTTTTGAACCAAGTCCAAAACACAATTCAAGTCTTTTAGAGTGCACAAATGAATAATCTTTATCTGACAAAACAAAAAGGAGCTCTTTAAATAAACTAAAAGCAGGTACTATCACATAAATAAATCATTTGTACATTAGACTCATTTTCACGGCTCCAGGGATGAAAATAAACACGAGGAGGTGAAACTATTGAGCTTATTATTTATGTGTGCAGACTAATTAATTTTAAATTAAACAGGCTGATGTCTCTCGTTTAAATTTGGAGTTCTTTCCATTTTATTTTGGCGGCAGCGGTTGTAACTGAAGGTGTGTGTTTCCTGGTTATGTTATTTATTATTCATGACAGTTTGGCAGAGCTCCAAAAGGCGTTTTTCAATATTTATGGTTCAACAAGTCAAGTCTCCTCTCTTCTGCGACTCAAGTCCTCAAGTCAGGATTTGTATTGGAGCATGTTCCACCCCTGCTATCATCATTATAAACCCTGATAATGTTATACTTAGACCTCACCTCATCAGTCATCAGGGTAGCAATAGACCGGCCAATTTCATGATACTGTGGACCTTTTCCCAGAGGGCCAAGCAGGATGAAAAGAAACCTGTGTGACACAAAGGACAACAGTTTTTGGGTAAAAGTCAAATCCTTTTCTAATGAAGCATTCAGGGAGCTCATCTATCACAGAGGGAGAGAGAGGCAGACACAAGCAGCTGGTGTATAACCTGGTGGTGATGGGAACCTCGGCCAGGCCGTTGAGCAGCACAGCAGGAGCCAGGCGGATGAAGGCCACCACAGGGCGGTCTAGGAATTCAAGCTCCCCCACCAGGACGTTGGATGCCTCGGCACCAGGAGGGATCTTCTTCATGAAGTGGAGGTCAATCTGTCAGACAGAAAGAAACAATGACAACAGTGCAAAAAGCTGATGATGATTTGTAAATGATTTTTACAGTAAACCAGCAAAACATTCAAAAATATCGTCCAGATCTGATTCTGATGGCCTGCACAACAAAAGAAAACATCTTTACTCTTGTTGACTTCCAGTCAGTTTCCCAGAGTCTTACAGTGACCATTTCACACGTAACCCAATCTTGGTTAAACATACAATACCAGTTATGTGTCCAGCTATCAGTGGCGGTAGATAAACAGCAGGATCAGTGGTGGGTCCGGCTGCTCACCTTGCTGAAGTCAACGGCACTGTTTTCTCGGCTGACGTCCTGTTTGCCCTCATTGTTAGTTGGCTGGGACTGAGGTGAGACCGTTTGGCCTGTCAGGCAGAGCAGGAAAGCAACATCACGTCAATTTTCACAGAGGCCCGGCCTATCACAATACCGCTTTCCCACACGAAGAGAAAGGTCTCCAGTGAGTGAAAGGTACAGTTGCATTCTCTGAAAAGTACGATACAACAACGGATTTTTGTTGTAGGTGCTGTACCTTTATTGACTAAAAAGGTCCAGTCCCAGTGACAAAAGATACAATATTGTACCGTGTTTCAGAGTGTACCCGGTGAGTAAGCTGCTCAGTTGTGCAGAGGAGATACTTCCAAATCAAGTGTAGTAAACTAAATGAGGTACAATCTTTAACTTCCATTTCATTTTTTTGAAACAAAGTCAAAGATTGTTCAATTTCAATTTCAAGCCATTAATGGTGTGAATGCACCAGTTGCAGCTGTTTGAGCAAATCACAGCAACAAAAATACAGCTAGTTTCAGTGAAGGTGTGATGCTGCCACCATTAAAGGAAATGTGTCGACACTTCAGGAAATACTCCGATATGCTTTCTTGAGAGTTAGGGAGTTTCCTTTCCACCGCTTAGAAATATTCTTCAATTCAATCGATATTCTTAAAGTCAAACATGGAGCCTATTATTGATACAAATAAAAAAATATGAAATATGGAGCTACAGTGAAGCCAGCAGATGGTTAGCTTAGCCTGGCTAACTGGAAACAGGTAGCTTAGTTGTGTCCAATGGTAACACATCCACCTATGAGCACCTCTAAAGCACTGATCAGACCATCCAACCCAAAACATCAAACTATTAATACAACTGGATATAACATGACTATCTGACAGATCGTGTTACGCTTGGACAAAGTCAGGCTAGCTGTTTCCCTGTGTTTCTCACTATAACTAACTCTCTGCAAGAAAAGTGAATTTCCCAAAATGTTGAGCTATTTCTTTAAATTACAATCCCAAAGGCAACAAAATGAAGATTATATTTTGTGTTATTAAGTTGCACCATGAATGTAAAGTGAGGAGCTACCACTATTAGTAATTAGTGTCTGTTATGAGTGTAGAACGTGAGTCACAAATCTCTTATGGTTTCCAAGTGGAGAGCGTTATCATGAAAGGTTGTACACCGTGCATACCCTTCACAGCCACGTATATAATTTACCCATAGTTTGAACTTACAAAAAACCTCTGCAAACTTTAAAGCATCTACTTTTCTTTGCATTGCCTCACTTCAAGGCTCAAAAATAGAACATGACTGTGAGCTTTGCGTAAGAGAAAGCTGTGTGAGTTTAAAAATGCAGAGGTTTTCTTTTCTCTTCCTGCGCACCACCCCTTTCCAACCTCTCATGGTGATGCTCTCCCCTTTGGTGAGCTTCTCTTTTGTTCTATTACTATCTCAGTGATTTTAGTGTTTAGTATCAGCTTATGTGGTATGGTTGCCTGTGCAGATCTGCTCTGTGTCTTCCTGTGCGATGGGACAGTAGCCTTGTGCAACTGCCTGGAGGACACTAAGACGTTTGGTGTTGGTTACGCCAAAGGCCGTGTCTGGTGTCATGTGGCTCCTGGAGGAGCGCGAAGGTGATGGAGGGGTGGACGGACATGATACGTAACACGCACAACGTGGCCATGCCACACAGGGAAAAACCTTTCTAGGTGGAGCACTCTTGGGGAGTGTTTTGTCGGGCAAACACCTGGGTGATTTCATGGTGTTATAATAAAGGCCATTTACTGGTTAAGTGTATGACACATGACACACACACATGCAAAATGCAGCAGACAAGGACAGACACACACACAAACACGGAGAAACAAGAGGAGAAAATGAGATATCAAACAGCAATTCACAGATGGACAAACTTTGGAAACACATGCAAAGGTACAGGATTATACATAAAACATATTATTTATATTTAGATATATATATATATATTTATAAGGGAACATGATGAAGTGATTCTGGTGTGTGTTCGGGTCATTTTTCTCACCATTCTTGTCCATGGAATGAGGTTCAGACTGCTTCTTGCCAATATCAGCAAAGGAGCGTACAATAGGTATGCGGTTGGCCAGTTTCTTGTGGTTTTGGTGGTGGTGCTGTTTGAGCAGGGCCTCGCGGATCCTCTTCCTGGCATCCTGACCCACGGGTCCCGACACCTCGTGCTGATCCAGAACCATGTCTGAGAAGTAAAAAACGCGATATTATTTGAATAGTTCACTTTATATTCACAAAGGCCACTCCTGATAGTGTCTGTCCCTGCGTGGTAGCCAGCGATGCTAAGCTGATTATTCTGACAAAAACCGACCCACTGCTGTTGATTTAATCGCACAAAACCAGGTTAAGTTCAACATATCTCTTCAGCAGTGCCGTTTTCCCCCACAATCAGATAAACACCCTGTTTGCTGTCCTCAAAAAATAAAACACTGTTCCCTTATTCCTTTCTAGAAATGGTCACATGAGCATGTACACAAAGAAGTACGGCATTTTAACTCAACCCCAAGTGTTCACCTGCGATCTCCTCCAGCGAGTTGGCCCTCATGTCCAGCATCACGGTGCCGTTCATGATGCAGCTGCGAAGCTCGAAAAGACTGTGTAGAGACAGAGTGGCTACGTAGGGTTTACTCCACCGCTCACCACCATCCTCGACATCCTCTTCAAACTTGAGCCACCTGTACACATTAAAAACACGAGTCGGTGTTCCATCATAACATGACACGTTTGCCCTGTGATATAAAAGCTCAGGCAGACACGAACAGGGTCAAACTCTCATGTGCAACAGAGGAAAATCAACACAGCTGGCTGGACTCAGCCCATGTGGCTGACTACAGCAGTGTACCTGGCTGTCTCTTTCCATTCTGCGTCCTCGCCCTCCCTGAGGCAGATTTCATCCAGCTCGGTGAACAGGGCATGGGGGATGTGTTCCTCGTCACCATCCTCTGTCCCCAAAAGAAACTGCACCCTCTGAGCTGGTGTGTCTGCTGCACCGAATGGGACAGGTGGAGGACAAGAGCAGACCGTGCAAGAAAGATTTAAAAGGCGATGTGCATTGGTGAAACTGGTTCGGAGTGGAGTCAATTAAAACTTGCTGGAGTTAGTTTTTTGACTTTATTTTTAGACCTACTGTGTGAGGGGGATTCTCTTCCATCATCAGCTGTAGAGTCCCTCTCTTTGGATCTCTTCCTGTGTCTATGTCCATGGTGACGGTGACGTCTGTGCGACCTCCTGCCCAGGGGGACGTGAACCCCGATGTAGAGAGTGCGATGACCTGGAGACAACATGCAGCAGACAACATTAGACTCTTCTGTCTGCCCTTTAAACTCAAGACTAAAGGAGTCATTTTACAACGTCAGCCATCTCACATTTTCTCTGACCTGATTTAAGAGTACTTAATTCCTCTGGCACAAGGAGTAGAAAGCTTCTTCTTTCAGGATGCTGAAATCAAGTCTTGACTATTATGATAAAGGTCATATTTGTTTTAGCCTGTACAGAACACATAATAATACCTGACCCCGTGTTCCCCATATCAGACTTCTTAAAGTTGTTGCCTGTAGCTTGCAATATTGGCAACCACAGCAATGAGTGGGCATGACTTACTGAGTCAGTTCCCTGAAATACATTGGGGAAAAAAGGTGCAGCGAAACAACAATCAACACCCAGTAATAGTAGTAGCGAGCTGTGTCAGAGTGAAACCAGAAAGGCAGCACTCAAAGAATGAGCTGCTGTCTCCACACCTTCCTGTGCCTGTGCCTGAAAAAAGAGCTGTTTCCCTCTCTGAGCAGGAGATCGATTTTGAAATTAGATGGCTTTTAAAATTAGAGTTATTTCCATTTTAAATCAATACGGAACACATAATGAAAGCGTCTGATGTGTGTCCCCGTGCGTGTACGTGCACACACTGAGTGTGCCTCCGCAGCGTGAAGATAATCCAAGCTGACTTTCTCCTCCTTTATTGCGGTCGAGCTGCCCGGGCTGCTGCTTCCTTCCCGCCGGCCTTTAGCTCACTGGCCAGACACAGACAAGAGTATTGGACACCCTGTTCTCTTTATCTGCCTCCTGCACCGTACGAGGCGCCACATTGTCCAGCATAATGTGACACCAAAAGCAATTTGATGCCTGGGAGCTACAAAGTAGTGCCTATGACAGGATAATAAATTGGTTCCCTGTTTCATAACGACTTTTTTTTTTAACGATGAAGGAAGCACGATGACAGATTGTTAATAAAAGAGCTGCTTGTGTCACCGCAGCTAAAACACAGACAATCAAATCACACTGTAGGAAGCTACAAAAATATTCCCACATGGCATTTATTAACTGTAATCTAATCAAGACACAAATTGACTTGTCTGAATCCTATTTTTGTCCCTCTCACTTTTGCAGTATCAGCTCGCCACTCATGCTGCATTTCCACTGTGTGTGACTGGGTTCAACTCATGTTGACTCCTACCTATCCTGGTACGTGTTTACCCTGCAGTACACTGACTGGTCCAGGCATCCTGCACAGTGATGAGTGAGTGGCAGCCCACAAAATCACGCCATGGTCGACAGATGAGGAGCAGACGTTTGTCTGTTTGGTTGCCGATGAAAGGATCTCAGAAGGACCAGCTCAGAATCTCGCCTACATTTAGGGGGTACCAGCTGCAGCCGAAAACAAAATTGAAAAAGCTCCCTGATGCCAACAGCATCTCGAGCCGAGCTGTGGGAACATGGCATAAAAAGACCACCTAACTGTGTCCTCTTAATCATCTGAGTTATTATAACTTGAGTTATTACTGTGCACAAGCAGCAGCGAATGTTGTGGCTAAACTGGGGCTGAAAAAAGGAAACTCCTTTGTATTTTCACAGATAATTTTCCTCACGTTGACCCGGTTGTGCATTTTTATTTGTTTGGAGACATGGCTAATCACATCACAGACATAACATGAATCACTGGAGAGGACAGTGACACCACAGCATTTCGAAAGAAGCCACTCACTCAACACCTTCCGCCAACCGGAATACGGGAGTGAGGTTAAGCGAGGTCTCGTAGGAGGTAATGAGAAAACTAACTATATGTCAAAATATATTTGCCATTTGGGAGTGTGCACTGCTGGAGATGCATTCAGCCAGAGCAAATTGCTGTTAGCGTCGGGTAAATTATGTATGCCAGACTCAGAGGAACGAGGAGAGACTGGCTGTGCACATGAAGCATCTTTCACAATAAAGGTCCCTTTCTAGCCTACAGGAACAACAAGGTATGAGAGGAAAAACATAAAGACAGAGAACAAGAGCTTCAAAGTTCATGACTCAAGACTCAAAGAGTGCAGGACTTGACGAAAATAGCTCGCCTCCCCCCAGGCTTCATACAATGTCTTTTCTTCTGTCTCCACGTCTCAGTGGCTTCAGTCAGTCCAGGCTTAAATTCATGCAGCAGCGTGTGACGTACCGAGTTTTGGTGTTCCACATGCTTAAGTCTGTGTGTGTGTATTCATGTATGTACGGCTTTACAAAGCCATTCTGATTGGCTGGAGGGGGGTTGTGCGTTCTCCTCACACAGCTGGCTGTGACGTATCGCTGTTCTAAAAGTATTCTCAAAGCTGCAGTCACTGTGCTATAAATTCTTCAACTTCAACATATTAGCATTTCATAGTCAAATCTATTCCAATATCGTGTGACACATACATATGAATATTTTGATATCTGGAAGGAGGCATGACGCTTTTAGCCTCAAAAATACTTAGCGTCCACTTCCAGCGGCGGATTAATCTACATTTCGTGTTGGAGTGACAGTTTGTGTCAGCAGGACTGTGTGTGTGGGACTAAGTCAAACTATAGTGTGTGTGTGTGTTTGTGGTAATGAAGGAAGATGTCACCCGGTGCAACAGTGTGACTCATTGATGTGTTTTTAATGAATAGAGCTCAGAAGAACAAGATATATCACAGCCTGGATCCACGCACGATATGATGGCAGGATGAAGACATTTGTAGTTTTGATCTTTTCACAGGAAAGATGAATATGCTTCATCATTATATCGAACATTTTAGATTTTAAGGTTTTAGCTCTAACATAATTCAGCTCGTAACATGAAGTAGTAAAGCTTGCTAGGATTATGACATTAAATCCTTGGACTGACAATGTAAACAGATCGTGTCATGCTAACATTTTCCTTTCATTCCAAATGTGTGAGAGTCCGAGTGAGATAACCCGAGAGGATCTCCTTCACCTGCGCACTGCTGACGCAGTGTCAGCATAACCAGAGTGCTACACGGAGAGCTAGTCATTTCGGCAGCCATCATCCGAGGATGAGGGTCCTTCAGATGAAAGCGCCGTCTCACCGGCGGAGCGTCAGAATCAAAGAGTGACATCTTTGCTTTGGCTGCCTGGGCAAACGTTGCCTGGCAACAAAACTACAGCGGATGCTGACAGAGGAAACACTTCTGCTTCTCACAGTTTAAATGAAACAAATGTTTGTAATGTTTATTTTAAATCATTCCCCTTGATTCTGTTTCTGTATGTTGTTTTCTACTTTCTCCTTCCTCCCATGCTACAATATGTAGCTCCCAAGCATCAAAAAGTTATATCCAGTGCATCATCAATAAAGCATCTTCAGTTTACTTTCTAATGAATCACTCTAATGTATTGCCTTCCCTACTTCTGCTTTCAAAAGTACCACCCAGACAACGTGCCTGAACTTCAGCTGAGCTCAATTATACACATAGGTGTAGCAGCAACAGTGAGCTCAAATGATCCTGCTGAAGACCTTTAAAGAGCTGACATGACTGGAGCATACGCAAACAACATGTAGTGTGTGTGTGTCGCACCCTGAAAACTTTCAAACAAAGCCAAAAAAAAAAATCTGTATAAGTAAACAGATCTTTTCAAATCATCGTCATGTTCTACATTTGAGAGGATGCTGCTGCTGCAGAAACGGACCTCTCTGTCTCTTTTACGATGCTGATGCGGCTCTTTGATGCTGCGGGACTCTCATTAAAACCTAATATCCATTTGTAATGATTCAGACAGGTGGACAGACAAGTTATCTGCTGCTGCTCAGCTGCGCTGTCAGTAATTCTGCTATGTTAGGCACGATTTCGACTATCAGACTCTGCTAGCGATGGCAGGAAATGCATTGCGACATCCCACCAGTTATGCTTGACTACAAAAGGAAAGAATAATACCAACAATAGATTTTTTGTTAATGGTATTTTTGTGCTTGTTTGAAGGGACACTGACATACAGGGGTCAGCTTGTTACATAAGAAAGAAAATAACCCTGATGTGTTTCATTTTTAATAATAAAAACATGGCACGCATCACATATGTTTTTTACCTTCTAGTTCTTCCTTCTCAAAGTTGGTGTTGAGCATGGAGCGCGTGCCCCCGCGGTCCACCACTGCCTCCTCATCAGTCCTCTAGAAGAGACACACAGACAAAGATGAATATTGTACATGTGACGCCCACATTTTCTAAATATTATCCTCATATACATGCGCATAGAATAAGATATGAAGCACACACGTTAATATATAGAGAGAGAGCTGACAGATGAGCCGCATGACACCAATTTATCAGCGGAATAATAATCTGATCTATGACTCAACAGACTCGCATGGCACATGTCTGCCTTTCCGGCCCCGCTGAAGCAAAATCCATATTTCATCTAAATGATACAAGTTGTTACGTAAGAGCACACTGTGAGCACCCCCATCCCCGCCTAGTGGGAGGATGTGTCCTCAAATAATACACTGAGCATTATAAGGCTAACTTCCACCGACTGTCACCATGGCAACTAAGAGCAGCCAATCATAATCTAAAAAAATAAAAAATTAAAAAAAAAAAGTCACGCTCATGTTCCCGGTGCCAGATTACGCTGTTTTTGAGTCATAGTTTTAACAAGAGTGCATCATTGTGAGTAAACCGTGCACCTCCACCCACCGTCTCTGTGGCTGGAGCGACTACAGGAACGCTGGCTGCATGGGTGAAGCAGAGGGAGAGACTGGTGCTAATGGATTGAACATAGTGCTCTTCTGGTTACTCCGTGCTACAAATAGATCTGACCTTGAAAAATGAAAGAGGTATTGGCCTTTAAATGCTTACTCTGCTTTTTAATATTTAATGGAAACACTGGCTTGTTATTTGTGCAACTGTTTTGCACCAGGATGGAAACTTAGCCATCGTCTGATCCAGGAACAGACCGTGCAAAACAAATGTTCACACAGACACTGAACTGTAAAAGTCTCCTCTCTGCTCATGATCATTAAAGCAGTGGGCAGTGATATTGACAGCCTTGTGAATACACAGATGGCTTCCTGTGGTTGTACTCATCAAATTGAAAACCTCGCTGTCCAGGGAGTTGCACGCAATCAACACCAGAACAAAAAGTTGTCATGGTGACGCCTCCTCCATCACTTTCTCCCTCCTCTCCTTCCTTTGTCTTCTCCCCAGCCTGTCTGTGTCCATGTGTGCTGCGAGTCGAGTGTTTATCATTTAGATCGTGCGTTGTCTGTCCTCCAGACGTCCTCAGCAAATTTGCCCTGACGGTGTACCTGCCCTGCATTAGGTCATTAGTGTTGTAACAGAAGTTATTATTCACGTTGCATGAGTTGCCTTGTTGTACTTGATGTTACCTTGCTGGTTTAGCAGTGGCAGAATGTAACTAAGTACATTTACAAGTACTGTATTGAAGCTATTTGTTACTATTTCCAGCTACTTTATACTTCTACTCCGCCACAACTATAGTTTTTTGCTACTTGAGCTACAACCGTCCTAATACTGGTGAAAGACGGCTCTGGGCACCACACCCTTTACTTCCCATCAACCAAGACCATGCCACACACATCATTAGATACTATAATCACTCACGCTCGGCTGTGAGTTGGAGGAAGCACAGAAGGGCGTCTGAGAGACACTTTTATCCCCCTCATCAATGGTGTATTCTTTCTTTCTTTTCTTTTTTGTCTAGTGCTAAGTGGATTTGTGTTTATTAGATTTAGGGAATTAATTTGGGGAGTATATGTATATTTCTGACCCTTGTGAAAGAACAAGTACGGACAAAATGTCAGTGATAGAATCACATCACAGCGCAGCTTTATTCAGCCAGCCAGCAGGAATTTTACCAGTCAAAACTCCTCTTTGCGCCAACAAAAACGGAAATATTTATGGTCCTGCTCTTCAAAAACTGTGTCTGCTACACTATACTGTAAATAATGACATGATATGACACGAGGCATGTACACTGCATTGTGACTAAGAGCTAAAGGTGGCTGATGCTGGCCAGCAATTTATGATCCTGAGAGATTAAGCAAAAGCACTCGTGGTACAACACTCTCTCTCTCACACACACACTGAAACACACGCACATGGACGACCATGTGAGAAACAAGAGAGTGTGTGGACAGATGCTGAGAGCTGACATGGTGGGCTTACTGTATGGAGGGACTTTAACAGAGCTAGACATGCAAGCGGTCATACAGCACACTGGCACAGATGGGGATTCATTATCAAGTCCCGGGAGACAGACTTCCCTACATTCCCCCTGACACATGGTTAATGGTAATCTGAAAACTGACATTCTTGTCATTGTCCATCACTGACCACTGCACAGTTTCTACTGTGAGCTGTAATATCACAGAGCCAGCTAAGCCACACTGGCTAAATAAAGAACTGCCTTGCCTTTTACCAAATAAATTTCACATCTCTTTATACCCCCTGTGGTAGTGATGGCAGCAGAGATGTGAGTGTTTGTGACAGGCCAGGGAGAGGAGCAGGGGGTTGGCACTGCTGGTTGGCCCTGCAGGTCCCCAGGGAAACTCCCCCAGCTTCGGTAACACACTAAGTCTCTCCCATCCCCGACCCATGAGAACTACACACGGATAAACACAGCCAGTGTGCAGTTCAAAGTCCCAGCAGGAGAAGCACCTGAACACAACAGGATGAGGATTTCAAAACCACTGTTGCATTATATTGACTCGGGGCTAACTGTGTGTAACCTCCTCTGTCTGTCTAACACATGTCTAACAAGAACTGCGATAGTCTCCTACACCCGTCCTGCACCGCCCCTGCATTAGCACTGCAGTGTCACTGCACCACTGTATGACAGGTAAGGTCTGACATGAATCTGAGGAGGGAAACAGTGCAGCTGCACTGTAAACGGTAAAAAGCCATAGCGGTGATGAAACAACTGCTAAATCATAAAGGTGACATTGGCTGCACAGCAGCCACTTTCATGTGTTCACATGCACACTGGTGTCCTGGTTATTGTGTTTTTGCACATGTGCAGTGAACATAACCCAGTCTCAGACCTGTGGAAGCTAGCTGGAGATCACTCTCTGCTCTGCACACACGTGCATTGCAAACCCTCTTTAGTAACGTGCAGAAATAAATTGAGGGTCTGACTTTGGCAGTACAGATCACATTGTTTTGTCGCTCTTGTTTTCCGTTGCCAGTGATCGATTCCATTCCAGGCAGCCAAAGCAGACTGCTGATCTTTAACTCTGGCTGACGACTGCCAAAAACAAGCCAATAAATATTTGCCTCGACTCTGTCCAGACTGAGGGCACTCGGTCTCTAATAAGGAAGTCAAACCTGCACACAGATGATCAGAAATCTGGTTATGATTACGTATATGGGTGTGTATAATGTGTTGTTCACGTCCCATTTAAATGGCTTATTCTGGACATGATGAAAAGACGAGACAGAGAATCAAAGTGACACCAGAACACAGGACACCCAGTTAGCCTTAAAAGCTAAAAGTTCCTCATAACTCTGAAACTAATAACAGCTTAAATGGATGACACTCATTCCTCTGAGAGTACTTATCATATTTTTAATGTTTGTTTAATTATTGTTCAGTTCTTCCTGAATAGATAAAACTAAATATCCAAATAGTTGTCTAATTAAATGCCAGGCTGTTTGCTTCTCATAAAATGACAGTTTTAACATCTGTTTCCATCCCAGTCTGTGCTTTTTCTGCATGAATATATGGATGGTCTTCCTGAAACAAATGGAAAATAATTACTCAGAAATCCACCTCCTCTACGTCTGATGCTATGCCCCTCTCAGCTCTGTCCCAAACAAAGCTTTGCCCTGCTCAGTATGAGCCAGAGTCTCTTCCCCGCTGGTCCCTGCTTCTATTTATAGACACTGGTTTCTCTACCTCATGATGCTGACCCCAGACCAGCCCAGAGAATCACATCCCCACTCACCAATCTGGGCCGAGATTAATCTGCCAGCCTTTACAGGAGGCAGGATAAAACCATGTCTCTGACCATGGGATCAGTGATGGAGGGCCCTGCGTGGCGGGGAGAATTAAATCAAGCGCTTCTCGGTTGGTCCGCCGGTCGTGATGAAGACTTCGGGGAGGAACGGGAGCGCAGAGCACGTGACCAACACCCCAGGGGAGTCGGGATGGTCGGGGTGGGGGAGGGGTGTACATGTGACCACGCATGATGAATAGACACACATAACATGATGTATGTTATGTCTGTATCTTCTATAGTATGCCTTGTTTTCATCTTAAGCCTCTTTACTTTACAAGTTATTGATTTGTTTATCTGTGTGTATGTAATCCAAATAACAGAAAATAGCGTGCACAGACTCTGCACGTGAACTGCACACACCAAGAAGGCACGCATAATGCATAGGCCTGTTAGCGCATAGTCTCTTTGCAGGCAGTGGTGTGACGGGGAGGAGCAGCGTGCATGGATGAGCACAGGGGAAGAGGAGCGAGAGGCTGTGGGCCTGGAAACGAACCGAAGGACCGGAGGATGTTCTAATGTCACACGGAGATGAGAGAGCGTGTATGTGCGTTCGTGTATGTTCACACCGTGCGAGCATTTGTGCAGCGATGGTTAAGTGGAGCATCGTGACCTTCATCGTGACGTCGGACTTCATCTGCTTTAAATTCTGTGCACATTCTGTAGATGTGTGGCACAGAACTGTAAAGTCAATATCCTGCTAGCCCACGAATACACAGCTTTGTATTTGTATTAAGAATACTTATTAAGGAACACAACTAATATGTTGATTCTGTATTATTAATATATTATAATACATTATTGATAGTCATAATAATCAATAAAACAGACCATCGGCCATGTTTTACTGCTACATCCTTATAGCTTATGGTGGCTAATGTTAGCAAAATTATATAGATGTTCTATAATAAACCTTTAATAAAAGAAATAACAAACTTTCTCTTTCTCTCTTTGGCAGAAAAATATGTGGTCACATAGAACTCAATCACTCAGTGTCATGATTTAGGGTTTCTTGTTTCCTGTTTTATTTTGTAATTCACCCTTGTGTCTATAACTTTCCTTCCTGCCTCTGCTGCGTTTCCTGTCGGTTTTGATTGTCTGCTCCACCCTGATTAGTTTCACCTGTCCCTGATTGGTTTTCACCTGTGTTTCACCTGCTCACCTGTCTGTGAGCTTTGGTTTCAGTGTCAGTTAGACGTCTAGCCACGCGTAAAGCTTCCAGTCCTGGTTTGGCGTTGTGTGTTGGAATCTTTTCCTTTTCTTTTGGATTTTTTGACCCCGGCCTGCCTCACTTGCCTTTAGGTTTTATGTTTTGTGTTAATAAATCATTTCGGACTGCGCTCACTCTGCCTCCTGTGGTGTCAGCATTTGGGCCTTTCCTCAAATTACTTTCCTTGCACACAGTGACACATAGTGAGTATACGATTTAGCTCTCAGACGCTTTAAACTTTTAACTTGCTCTACTCAGAAATAGAAAATATACCTCCATGTTCTTCTGAATTGCACAACAAAACCTGAAACCAGCAGATTTCACTACAAGAGCTGGTGACACTTGTTAAAATAAGTCCTAAAATGTATAATATTACCTATTTAAAGGGATGTTCCAAGTGTGTTTGAAAGGACTACTGCATATGTATGAAGCCTTATGTGGCCCCATTAGCATAACACACACTAGTGGCATTGTGGGTAATGTAGGTGCCAGATTTTGATCAGGAAGATGTGCGATAGCCTTTTCCTGAAGAGACCTAAACCTAACAATAAACTCAGGTATTTTTCTTGGCAGCCACAAAACATTTAGCGACAAAACAAATCGGTAGCCCAAATACCGAAATCCCTCATAGGATTACCACCAGTGTTCTCCTCTGAGGAACAGGTGTCCCTGGAAGTACTGGATCTAGAGTTACTAAGCAGGTGAGGCCATGCACAGGTTTCCCACAGGTTGATATATTATGCATGGTGGTCGTAACCAAGCTGAATGTATCTGGGTGGTCACAAAAACATTGAATAACGATTCTTCAAACACTGGAGGCATTTGTTCATCTCATTCACCACCTCACAAAACCTGATTACACACCTAAGGCTGCTACACGTGCAGTCCGTGTCCCTGACCACTCACCCTAATGAGTTTCATGTCTGACTTTGTTAAACAGTGCCAGCGGAGGATCGAATGATTGACCCGAAAGGGCCAACAAAGCCAGCTTGTCCTCAGGATCACCAGGCAGCCACCGCCCTTGCTTTTGTAAAGACATCTGGTGGCCGAGTGGACAAAGAAGCAAAGAAGCAACTATCGTGGGAACTGAAACAAATATCCAAATAGAACAACCTGTCCTTTTACCTGCACACACACGTCTCCCAAATAATCCCAACTGCAGTCAGAGCTGCCAAATATTTGTTTTTGACCTTACAGGGGACAAATAATGGCAAAAATTCTGCCATACCCTTAGAATAATCCTGTACACAACATCTTGTGGTGTATTTTCAACTGATGCAGTCCAAAAATAAACTCAGCCAAGAGTGAAAGTGACCTGAAATGTCTGCTTGAACTCAGAGGATGCTTTCTGAACATCCTGCTCTAAAAACACAACTCATTTCACCACATCTTACAGTTCCATCTCTAAATCTCCTCTACGACGTGCTCCACTTTCCTCCTGACTCTGACCTGCTTGGTGATGGTGCAGTTAAAGGTGAATGCCACTCAACTGAAACCGTCCCAAAGTGACAGCCCAGTCAGCATTTGTTTACACGTAGAGCACCCTGCCACAGCCGGCGAGCGAATTTAAGACTGTAATTCGGCTTGTCGTGTAGCGTATAGTATAGCCTGGAGCTACTGTAGTGACAATCTGACTTTGACTAATGTTGTTTGTCTGAACGCAGGAATTGTTGGAGGGCACATTTACGACCATCGACAAAAGAGCAAGTTCAGTTTCCTCATCACGAGTAGTACTGCTTACCCTCTGAAAAAAACTGTCTGTGGCTCTGGAGGGAGCTTTAGAAAAATAACCCTAATGGTGTGATCATTACAGAAAGTCTGCATGACAAACTGGAGGTATGGAGTGTGAAAAAAGAGGGCATTTAGGAGGCAGACAATGTTACCTGACTCGCAGTTGTAGTGCTTTTTCAGCTCCGATCAGCATGAAACTCTCCTTAGTTAAATCATCAGTTCAAAAGATGAACAACCGCGTTAGAAAATATCTGCCTCTGTGATTTAAAGTTAAAGCTACAAGCCACGATGCATTTCAGCAACAACTATCACCAAGCTTAAATGCTGCTAATGTTGGGCAGAAAACTGCAAAACTTTTTTTTTGCAGTTTGTAAATTTCATGCACTTCAACTGGCCCTGGTCCCATTTCATAGTGTTCAACACCACAGGAGTTATTTTCCATTAATTATGTTAGACCCCCCCAAAATCTGAAAAATCTATAATGTGGGATAGATATCTGGGACACTGTGCCCCAGAATACCAAGTCAACATAATGTTCACTCAACCCTGCCATCATTAAAAGACGCTTCGAGGTCACGCAAGTAAAAAAGCTGGGGTCACTTACGGGTAGAGTCCACCGTGCCAAACTGACAGACAAAAGTTGATCTTAATGATCGAGAGAATCCTGTATTCTGTGTTCAGCAACACTGAGGACATAGGTTAAAGCAAACCAGCAGTCCAAACCATGGGACTCTGTGGATGTCCTCAGCCTGAACAGATGGATTAATGATATCTTTTTGGGGGTTTTACCTTCTAAGACACCACTTGAAATTACAGCATATCACAAATCAGAGTGGGGGGATCTGACAAACTGTTTTCTCTTTCTAGTTACAGAGGAGATAACATATCTCCAAAGACCAAAAAGAAATATTGCTGCTTCACATTTAGCTCTCAGATAGCGCATATTAATTTTAAAAGAGCCTGGCCAATTGATGCGAGGATGAAAACTGCTTTCAAGCTAATGCTTTGGCTTTCAGCGTGGAGAGACGCGGCGGTAGCTGGGCTCGGATTAGTCTGCAAAACAAAAATGAAAGCAACTCTTTTAATTTCATGTATTTTTATTTTACCGTGGGAGTACAAACATAAGACGTGATGGGAAAAAATAACATCAGTGCATGCAACCCTAGTGGGTCATATTAACTATCCACTGATGTTATCTTTCACGTGGAACTAGTGATAAAAAAACAGAGAGGACGTTTTCAGTGTCAACAGCAGGGCTTATTTTCCATTGTCTTGGCCAGTATAAATCACAGACCTATTGATTCTCACAGGATCCTTTCCAGGGATCTGTGTACATTATCACATCACTCTCAGGGAAGCAGATATGTGACCTCATTTCTGTGTTCTTCAGCGATCTCTCCCGAGGCTTTCACAACAGCAGGGATGATGAATGTTTACATTATAGCTTGAGATATAGGCCACAAGGTATACTCTAAAAATCATTTCTATGTGGTAAGTTGCATACATTCTCCACAGTAAGCCCACAATGTAGCCAAGCAGGTGGCGTTTCATGCAAAATCCTTTGGACAATCTGTACATTCACTTCCAATCTGCTTTCACGGACTTTCGACATGTGCTAAGAGCCAGAGTGAATCTATAGCTTGTAGCTAGCTGGGGGGGGGGGGATTATCAACAGCTGTACAAGCCATGTGATTGGCTGACAGTTTCTGTTGTCATGGTTTTCATCCCTACAGATGGCCATGGTTACCGTGGCAATGGCAGCAGGATCAGCATCGGCAGCATCACAGGGAAGAATATGCTAAGTATGCGAGGAACATCTCTACATCATCACCTTCTCCCTAACCTTGTCTGACATTGGGAGATAAGAAGCGTGAACACTGAACACAGATTTTCAAAAGCTGCTAGCTAAAAAAAAAAAAACTTTCTCTATGTCTTAGAAGCACTAAAAAATCAGAGTACGTACATATAACATGAGAAAGGGCTTAAACACAAACAAAGCTTCTGTCTTTTGTTCGTCTTTTACTCCCTCAGAGATCACCGGGGTCAGTACAGCAGGTATAAGCTCCTCTCTCGCCCCCTAATGTGGCAGTCCCATCTGTCAGACAACCTACCCAGGACCTTTCACACGCACATCAGCACAACTGGCCCCTCTCTGCAGCAAAGGAGGCAAGCCTCCCGCAGCCTATCAACTATGCATTAACATTATGCAGACAGTAAGATCCCATGCAACCTTTCTCCAGGAAATATTGTCCATCTTCTGCAGTTATGATTTGACCTCAATGCCACAAGAACAGTGCATCAAATTCAGTCTGGAATTTGAGAAAATAGAACAGATCTATATCAACAAAACTCAGTTATGTAACTATTTCTATTTGAATCTGAGCAAAGCCAAAGACATTCTCACCCTCTAACATACTGAACCGCTGTTAGAGTAACCTACCTGATAAATAAATCCTTTACTGTGGTCCACCGAGAGCATGTTGTGTCTCCTGTAAGGTCGGGGCAAGTTGCCCGCTAACTCCCGTCGTGCTTGCGGCAATGGTAAGGCGAGAGGCTAAGGCTCAGGGCCTGAGCCTCACTCTGGACTCAGAGTGTGTGTTTGTGATTGTGTGTGAGAGTCAGAGAGAATAGCAGACAAAGATATAGTCAGCTCCTCTGTTGGGCTATCAGTCAAACCCTCTCCTCTCCTCAGCCGCTCCCCTCAGACGCTCTTCCCATGCTGGAATATGGCAGCAGCCTCACTCGGAAAGCTCCACGAACACAAAATAAAAACAAAAACAGGGAGCTCAGCACAGCTCCGACTCTGCCTCTGCCTCCCTCTCTGTGCCTCCAACGGCTTTCATCCAGGGTAGCATCAAATGTTTCTGACAAGCGTCCATCCGCCAATCCCCCCAGAGAGATTAGCGCTCTGACATCACCGATGCTGTGCCGTGCACAGTTCTGCTCTGCTGAGCCTCCAAGCTCTGTAGCTCTATTACCTAAGAGAAGCCCTAGGTCGCAGGGAGTCAAACACAGCCCTAGCACACCTCGCCGCCACACATGCCATGGTCACTACAGACTTTCAAGTAGAAGAAGCAGTGAGCAGCGCTGCAGTCTTACTGTATACAGTATGTGCATCTTTAAGTGCATGTTTCTGTGTGTCTGCACAACCTACCTGAGGCAAAGGAGCTGCTGTCAGGCGGGAGTGCATTGTCAGCGAAACCGTGATCGAGACATGGTGTGCTAGAAACAGATCTGGACGAACAAGCAACTATTTTTGCTGCACTGCCTGAGAAGACTGTCAAATTACAATAACCCTGTCTTTGTGGTTTATGCCATCGGATATTTCTTAAAGATGATATTCACACGTGAGGATGAGACAGCGAAATCACACTTGACACCACACAATCTCATTTTCTTTATGCTGCCTCTCTCTCCTCATCTTACCATCTGTGTCTCCATCTAGTCCTGTACCCTCTCCCTCTACCTACAGTATGTCCATGCCCTCTTCATTCTCCTCTCCGCTGACACTGCTATAATTAACCGTGGAAAGGAGCACAGCCGGTCTAGGCTCCTAGCTGTGGGACCTGCCAGCTTTGCACAGTCAGATCACCAATTCAAACAGAGATTTCACACTGGTCCAAGAACACCACGCTCAAAAGAACAAGCCCGGGCAACTCCAGCAGACTTCCTCCGTCTGTTCTCACTGATCTTCTCCAACCCGACCAATGAAGCAGCCCTAACTGGATCGCCTGGCAGACGGCCTGCTGTTATGTTACAGTTGTAATTAGGAGCGCGCAAGTCAAGTCCAATTCAAATCTAAGACCACCACTCAAGTTCCGGTCAAGAGGTGGTTGACAAGGGTTCAATACCAAGCAAAGAGATCCATCTCTTTAGCCTATACAATAAATGACCCAGGGACAATTCTAGCAAGGTTACAGACAACAGCTTAATCACGGACCATCGTATGTCAAGCAGCAGGTTCACCATAGCAAGGTTAGTGATTCTTAATGTTTTATTAACTCACAAGCAACACAAGTTCAAATACTACCTCCCTTTTCTTCCCCATGGTGAGTGACAACAGCTGAGGCACGCCAAAAATAATGGAAAATAAATTATTCCTCTACACACCATTTATCATTGTAATATGTTAGGACACCTTGCTGCTCATTATTACTTCATTAATGCGTACAATATTGACTAATCAATTAGTGCAGGGTGGCTGTGGCTCAGCAAGGTACTGTACTCCCAAATTGCTCCCAAAGGCAGAACCATCGGCTTGTGTGAATGTGCATGAACGGTTAGCTCCTGATGAGCATTTGGCACCTTGCATGGCAGCCAGTTGGTGCATGCATGGTTGAATGAGATGTGTAGTGTAAAAGCGATTTGATGAGTCGGAAATTAAGGATTTCAGTATTTCAGACCATGAGTAGGCATCGATCTACTCATCTAACTCTCAGCAAGAAAGTGAATGAATATATTTAAACTGGTGTTTTGCCATGTTGTTTTCTGGAGTGAGCCACCAGAAAACTTTTAAATAAGTCTGCAAAGCACATGAACATGTTTCATTGCAAAACCTTTATGGGGTTAAACAAATGCACCTTTACCTTTTATATTTATCTGTGAATGCATTTCACAGATTTGATTTATCTACCGCTATCACCCAGAATTTCTTCTTAAACTCCAACCTCAGCTCCTAAGACGAACGATGCACCGATCAAACAACCAAAGTGACAAACATCCCTTAAATCCTAGCAGGAGGAAGCTTCACAGTTTGGCAGACACTTTGTGCTCAGCCTTGTCCTCCATCTGGCTCACAGCCCACAGTTGCATAAGCAATATTTAGTCAGAAAAGATGACATGCATGCATCAAAACTATTTTCTCCGGGTGGCTGCAACTGTCTGGTTCCTGTGAGCTCTTCAAAGCAATTCCACTTCATTTCCATTAGCTATTATTATTTATTTACCCAGCGTGTTCTCAGCCTCTTGTGGCTGCCAGACATGTGTGACAATTGTGATCTAAAAATACATGACATCTGCTAAACAAGCTGGCTAATTAAAGAGAGAAACCAAATACAGCTGTGCAATATTAATGTAGATTATAGATTATAGAAAACGAGGATTAACAGAGCCATAGCAGACCCGCCAGAGGTGGCAGGACAGCCTTAACTTCTTCAATTCTATCTGACATGATTAGTTTAATACTGATGCATCAGCGTAAGTAAGTAGTATTTTCACTGTTGTAGCTGCTCAAGCTGGAGCTAGTTTGAACTACATTATACACGGTTAGCTAGTTTAGTCCAGTGGTTCCCAACCAAAGGGTCAGGCACACAGATGAAAGTGGACCACTTAAATAATAAGTACTGCTCTTCTGAAAACTCCCTTTAATGTAAAGACAGTCTTTTTTGTGACCTCCTTTTTATTACTCCTGCCTTGCTCTTTATATTTCTTCTTTTATTGCTTTCACTATTGATTTTCAGATTATATCATTGTGTTTGTGAACTAGTCCTTAACAAGTGCAATAAATTGAGTTGTCATTGATATTACTGAGCGAATCAATGTGACATTTTGTTTCACAGGGCAGATGAAGCCAATGAGACGTGTACTCACCACATCTTTATTTTCTTGGGAACTTTGTTCCTGCAAGTCAAAGAACATGAGGAGATCAGTCAACAGGACCCAACCAAATGCTCTGTTCAGAAATTCCTTAACATGTAGTAAACAGAGTAGTCCCCACTCAAAACAGCTGAGAGACGCATTCAGACACTTTCTTCCTGCTGTAAATTAAACATGCTCTCTTGCTTGACCTTGGGATCCTGGTAACCTGCTAGAATGTTTTTTCTTCTTGTCATGTTGTGTTGTCACACAGCGAGGAGTCCCTCGGATTCTCACCATACTAACACCTCACATACCCATACACATCCCGGTGAAACCATGACAACGCATTGCGTGCCGTGTAGGCGGAGGGACAGGGGAAGCAGCGATGAGTTACAGTAACAGGAAAAGCAACCACACTGCATTGAGACTGCAGGGGAAGCTGAACAGCCATCCCACGCCACATCAGGCTGCACTGTGAGCTCTGGAAAAATAAGTCCTCATGTAACACATCCACAAATAGGGCAGAACAAGCAGACTATTGATTCGCCTCCAGAGGAACCGTTGCTTTTGAACATGGTGCGCACAAAGCAAACATATTTCATCTCTCCCCTCTGGCTTTAACTGAGCATCCGAGGCAGCGGACATTTTTTTTTTTCCCCTCTTCATGGCAGTCTCACTTGAATGCTAATGAAGGGAGGCTGACCTGCAGGAGTAGGATGTGCCTTCAAGTGGCTAAATGTGTTACGATGTTTGATATTGTGCCAGGGGGGGCTGAGCACACTGGGCTCTGACCTGCGTGGACACATATTCGACCTGCTTGTTTGCTGTTGTACTCTCTCTCTCTCTCTCTGTTGCATCTCTCTGACTCTCACAGGCTGATGATGATGATTTAAAGAGAAAGGGGGGATGACTGCTCACGACTATCACTATGTGAGAGCGGTATGCTCTCAAAATGTGTCCAAATAGGCCGAATGTGTTATGAATAATAATCCAGTGATGGCTCAGCCAAGTGATGAGGCACATACCTCCCTGTGTCTCCTCACCGTTAGGACCAAACACCTTATGCTCTCATCTTAATGCAACAGTAGGCCTGCAGTACTGTACACTTAAAGCAACAGCTTGAGAGTATAAAAACTGGGTCGACTGACATGATTTGGCTGGAAGGCAACATATTAACGAGCCTTTCCATGCAGAATACGCATAACAGTAGCTACTGTCACCAACCTGTGCTGGGCATCACACAGCCTTCTGTTTGAAGGTGTACTCAGATGCTCAGAATATGAATTGTGCACACGGTCAGTCATTCCAATTTACGGTGCGCAGCATCCATGTTTGTCATGATCTCCAAAAGCAGCCAAAATATGGGTCATTTTGCGTTACAGAGGATGTGAATTACATGTTAACGGGACGTTTTCATCAGAGCTACAGAGAAATTACACGCAGCATTCAAAGCTACAGTTTATGAAAATGAACATAAACGCAACAATAGTGCGTGTGTTGAGTCTTACCGTCGGTAAGAGCGGCTCCATTTGAGCTCCTTGATCCGTGATGTCCATCTTTTCTCCTCCTTGGCTTCACAATAGACACGTCGTGATGCGCTACTACTGCGCTTCTGTCCAAACGTTGGCTGCTGACGAGGGTGTGTGGTTTTTTTCTGCCTCTTCTTCTCCTTCTTTTGCCTCCTCTGTCACATTCACCGGCCGGGTTTTCTCAAATGGAGGTAGCACAGCATTCCCGTCCTGCCCTACATAATTTACGCATGAAGGAGGGAGGTAGTGCTTCCCATTACACGCGTTTCGAGCCTGGACGCGGTGATGATGATGAGGCGCACAAAGTGAGACGCGGACGGGCTGTGCGCACACGTTTATCCAGAAATTCCTCCAGAAATGTGTATTTTTAGCCACACTAACGTGGATATGTCAGCTTTAAACGAGACTAGGCGAGTGTGTGTCACTCACTTGTGAATTTACAGCACCTCCATCACACCTCTCTCATAGATTAGTGGATCTTTTGTGTGTGTGTGTGTCGTTTCACGGGCCTCTTGTCAGTCAGATTCACATCCATTAGTAGTGAAATAGCCTTTTTAAAGCATGCTTGTGTGAACGACCCACTGCGCCACACGGGCCTCCTGTTGGAACAGGTTGAAAACAGCCGCAGAAATCACTATGATCACATTCTCAGCTAAAAAATTCTCTCTCTATAAAACATCACAAGCTGCAGCAAAGCGCCGACCATGCCAACATTGTTTGGAGCCGCAGCACGCGGTGCTGCACCGGCATCAGCATCCAGATTACGCAAGGATGCTGCAGCGGGGAGGGTTATACGCTGGCGCCCCCCTGTGGCGAAGCACGAGAAACGCCAATTAGACTGTGCAATTAGCCCTGCTGCACTGCTAATAGCGTTCAAATCTGATTACCTCACAATGCAACTGCGCTGTCTCAGCTCAGCTGCATTCAGGGGCAAGTGCTGCCATCTCAGTGTGCTGTTGTAATGAAGATCGGTGCAGTCTTTAATGATAACAGCGGGGTTTAGGGTCACTAACAGTAAGTAAGATGAGGCACAGAGCCTGCAGGGTGCCCCAGAATAATGTGTTTCATTATATTCAGTCCTGTAAAGCAGGGGTCTTCAAACTTTTTCAGCCCATTTGGACAGGAGACAAACAGAACAGGGACCCTCACTCCCATCTAATTCACATTTTAAGCCTGGACTAAAAGTAACTTTAATTTTAACATTTTTAACCTATTCATACACTGGGTAATGCATGTGTTTGTGATTGATGCATAATTATTGTTGGTTATTAAATATCAAGAGCATCCAACTGGAGTGCAAATGCTTCCTCTGTTTGTAGTTTCTCAGTTATCTGCACCCTCTCAGTCATTATTGTTTTGGTGGAAATTGTCAATTATTATGACAAAAATTGGAGGACCCTCTGCAGTGCCTCTGCGGCCCCCCTATGGGTTGCGGACCCCTGGTTGAAGACCCCTGCTGTAAAGGATAACATGGTTAATAATGAGCTTCTAGGCCAGATCTCAATTAAAAAGCTATTTTCCCAGCTGGGACACATGACACCGTTTAACGGACTCAAAAACTTCCGTCCACGGTCCATGCACCTGGCACCGACACCTGGAGTCAGGATGTTGTTGTTGATCCGGATCCGGATCCGCCCAGCCGAGGCGTCACAGCACCGACAAGATGGCCGAGAGTACGGGACGAAAGTGAGGGAGGAAACAAAAACACTGGCGAGCTATCCTAGCCGCGGATGCCAGACCTGTAGAGCCGCCGGAGACGAGTCAAAGCGCCGGTAGAGGCTCGGTGAACGGTTCGGTCGGTCCATCGCGGAATGCGGACGGGTCGTGCTGCGCGCGAGCTCGCTGACAGACCGTTTGTCAGGGTGTCTGCGTTGGCTAGCTAGCTAACGGGCTAGCCATGTTAGCTAGCTGACAACACAGCTAGCGGAGAGAATACGCGTCCACAAAGTGGCAGTTGGGCGATTTTAAAACAAATAGCCGTCGCTACTTCTTCTTTTCGTGTGTTACTGCGGTAAAGAAAAATCCACAGAGTGAGAAAAAAATAACATTTAACGCGCCGGTTAGCCAGCTAACATTGCGGATTTCTTAGTTAGCATTAGCCTAACGTTTGTTAGCTGGCTCAGCTGTTTTGGATGACTTGGGCTCGCTCCGACACAGTCAGCGTATGTGGAAGGACATTTCTCTCTACATAGCGGTACCTGAGACGGTTCTCGGTAGGTGTGTGTGAGCAGGCGTCCTGGAGGATTTGCTAACACTACACGGCACCGCAAGCCGGGGGGGACTGTGAACAGAAGTGAAGCCGAGCCCGAGGCGCAGATCCAGGCGGCATCACCATGGCTCATTCTCCCGTCCAGGGTAACCTGCCGGGGATGCAGGTAAGCCAAAATGTGTTGTGTTCACTGGGAGAACAAAATGTACACTCCCCGCTGTGCACACCTTTCCAACTCGGGCACCTCGTAAAATCTCCCCCTCATGCTGTGATTTGGGCAGAAAGTTCATTTACATCTCCGGGTCGTTGGTTGACAACCTGCCTGCCACTGAACGCAACATCTTTCCAACACAAACACACGCATTGAAGCCAAAATTCCGATATTTTAACCATGCCTTGAAAGCAATCTGGCTCTCTGGGTCCCGTGTACAAAGAAACTATTATGCACACATGAGCCTTGTTCTCGCCTCTGCTGCTATCTTTAGGATTTTGCCTATAGGGGATAATTGTGTTGGGTAGATTACTAGAGGAGGTAACTGTCCTAATGTAAACTGCCTCATGCAGCAGATTGTCTCCTCCATGCAGGCTTGTTAGCTGGGAGTAGATGTAGATTAAGGATCCGGGGGAGGATGCACCAGAGGCAGACAGACTGCTGGGATTTTGGCACCATTAAAGGCTCTTTTAGTCCACTTGGAACGTAATAACTCATGCTACGTCACTGCCAGTCAGGTGAAGCGTCACAGTCATTGTTGTTAAATTGAACTGCCGCTCGCCGGTCGAATGAAGCGCTGTGAATCGGGCAGTTAAAGTCAGTAAATTCCTCCCTTTTTGACTTGAATCTCATGTTCCAGTTTGAACCCCGGGTCCCAAACAAAGCGTCTTATTGTTAATAAAGTTGATGAGTCATATTTTATTGCTTCTTAATCTGTTCTGCACCATATTTTCCATTAGCAGAGCCACTGTTTAGTTTCTTGAATAAATCTCTTTCATGGCACAGAGAGGATCCTCGCTGGTGACATGAGGATCCCTGCTTGTGTCAGGCAGCTGTTTGGTTTTTTAAAGATCTCTCTCTGTATGGGAATATTGACCCTTTCTCTGCTCACAAAAGGTCATATAAGGAAGTTGTTTTTGTGAGCGCCCGCTCTTGTGTTTCCCACATAACAGCCTCTGGGGAGTTAAGTCATTTTAGTTCACTTCCTGCAGCGTTCTTTAGCTTTTTTTTCATGAACCTCTGAGATACACATGCTACAGTGTGCCACCATCATCACTGGATTCACTGAACATGTTTTCAGCTGACTGATAAACACTTCACAGGCCGTCATAACACAGTTTGAAATCCTGCAACAGCACTTGATTTTCTCTGTCTGGTTCTTCGGGCCTCAAGAGGAGCTATAATTATGTCTCCGAGCATCTTTTTGCCTGTAAAAATATATAATGTTAGAGGTTTGTCAGCATTACATCTCAGTACACACACCTCAGTCTGTCTAAAACACAGAGGGGGTAACTATAGCTGACACACAGGGTCACATATAAATGGTTTTCTCCATGAGAATCAACGTTATGTTCCATGTAGGCGTCACCGTCAAACCCTCATCGGGCGTTTGAACGTCTGTGATGACTGACGGGATGCGGCCCTGACCCCGTCACCTTTGGAGGCCTGCTATTGGCTGTGATTGAGGGAGGACGTTGTGGTGGTTAGATATAATTGCAGTCCTCGTCGTGCTAGTTTTCAAACACTTTGCGGTCGCCGCAGAAGAATCTCAAAAGTTTCATTTAACTTCTTTCTTTCTGGAAATGTTGAAGTTCGACTGAGAATTCTTCGACCCAGAAGTCAAACAGGTTCACGGTAGAGCTGCAGTGATTAGTGGAATATTTAATAAGTCAAATGCCAGAAAAAGCAAGTTTGATAGTTCATCCTTTTTTTTTTTTTACAATTCTTCAAGCAAAAATGCCCAAATATTTCCTGTTTTATTTGTTTTCATGGGTTTATATTATCGCAGATTGAATATCTTTGGGGTTTTGAGCTGTTGTTCAGACCAAATAAGATATTTGAAGAAGTGCCATTGGACTCTGACAAACTATTTTCCGACGTTTCACAGACTAATCGAGAAAATAACAAAGTCCAGAGGTGCGGCAGGGTTTGCTCTGTTATTTCAGGCACACATTTTGTATCATTTTGATCATTTTAACCTGCATGTTATCCAATTGTTACACTCTTTCCCTTTCGTTCTCCTGTGTCTCTCTTTCTCTGTAAACTCAAAGTGTCGCAATGAATGAATTAATGTATCCTGTAAGAATGGCGCCCTGCTGGTGTTTCCTATTTACTCCCCAACATTCAGTTCTTTTCAAACGTTCCTTTTTTCTTTCTTTCTTTCTTTTTTTCTTTGTTTTTAAAATCCGCCTTCCCTTTCCTCTCCTGCTTTGTTCTCCCTCCCAATCAACCGCCAGAATGCCAAAGCTGACCCGGAGGAGCTGTTCACCAAGCTGGAGCGCATTGGCAAGGGTTCTTTCGGCGAGGTGTTCAAAGGCATCGATAATCGCACCCAGAAAGTAGTTGCCATTAAGATCATAGACCTGGAGGAGGCGGAGGACGAGATCGAGGACATTCAACAGGAGATCACGGTGCTGAGCCAGTGTGACAGCCCCTTTGTCACCAAGTACTACGGCTCATACCTGAAGGTTTGTTTCACATAATGTCACAGGATGAGGTTAATATGCATTAAGAGTTCGTAGTTGAGTATTTTTGCCTCGGTTCCACCCATAAATCAAACCTCCGAGTGGGTAAATTGGATGAGACATGAAAGGATTTCTCTTTCTCTGCCCACTTTTACCCTGAATAATCCCAAATTAAAAAGGGATTAGCTTCAGACGACTTCAGACACCCACCAAACTCTCATTAGTGTCATCATGAGTTGTTTAGGAGTGCACCTGGCTCACAATAATCCAGTAACCGCCTCCATAAAGCAGCTACGCTGTGCTTAACGGCCCCTTTTCTTTCTTTGTCTCCACTCTTCCAGGACACTAAGTTATGGATCATTATGGAGTATTTAGGTGGAGGCTCGGCGTTAGACTTGGTAAGTGATTCCTGCTTCATGTTTTTGTTGCACTAAGCTCTGTACTGTCGGCCCGATCACCCAAAAAAGAGTGAGATATCAGAGTTTCCCCAGGAAACTGGCGAGCAGAGATAGTAAGCACTTCCTACCAGCTCACAATCCTGTGAAAAAATGTCTTCAGCTACAGAGAAACTGCAATAACAATACAACACACTGCCGTGGGAAGCTTATCCAGCTGCTAACGCTAGCATTACTCTTCGGCAGCCCACACATCACCTTAAATTAGCGGCCAGGTTTTAGGTGCCACCAGCAGATTTTTTCGTGCTGCTCTGATTGGTTACTGATTGATTGATCAGTCATCAATCACATCGTATATGCAGACATGCTGAAGCATCCTGAATTCTATGTCTTCAGATGGAGACACAGCAGCTAGGGATCTTCAATAGAACGATTTGGTGAGGACATCAAGGACTTTAATTGGTTTCATTCATAATCCAACATCAGAAAATCCTGCAGACCAGTCTGGCCATTTATTTGAGCGAGGATAGTCTGCAGGCTAAAAAAAAAAAAGTTGAGACAGCTTTGGAGAAAACCAACCAGATGTCACGCTGTGATGGAGAGAGAGCAGCGGTGGTTGAGTGAGCTAGAGAGTGAAGCTGAAGAAGGAGCCGTGAATGTTATTTTCTGATCTGTTTACACAGGTTACACACCCACACTGCCACTTTGGAAACATACACACAATATTTGTTAGTAGGATGAATATATTGTTGGATTGTTGTCAATTAAAATAGTATACAGTATATCAGACAGTCTGATGTCGTTTTAAGTAAACTGAGTTAAAGTTATGTTTTTGTTTCTCTTCTGAAGATGGAGCCCGGCGCTCTGGACGAGACCCAGATCGCCACGATCCTGAGGGAGATCCTCAAGGGCCTGGAGTATCTGCACTCTGAGAAGAAGATCCACAGGGATATCAAAGGTAGCTGGCCGACTGAGAGTGCTGCAGGGCTCAGCCGACTAAATGGCATCAGTGAACACACACAAATATCACATAGCACGTTAATGGTATCAATGCCCACTTACAGTTTCATTCATTATCCAGTTTGCATTTCATCGGGGGAATTGAGATGAACGCTGCAGCTGTTCACTAAAAGGCTTTTGACAGTTGTTCCCTCTTTATTAAATAAATTGGTGATGCAGATAAATGGCATTGACAGACGTATCTGATGATGCAGCATGGTCTGTCCTCCCCTCCCGCAGCTGCCAACGTGCTGCTGTCCGAGCAAGGAGAGGTGAAGCTGGCAGACTTCGGGGTGGCGGGACAGCTGACCGACACGCAGATCAAACGCAACACCTTCGTGGGCACGCCCTTCTGGATGGCCCCCGAGGTCATCAAACAGTCCGCCTATGACTCTAAGGTAAGGTCGGAGACAGCGCGTTCCGCTCATCGGAATGGCACTCACAGCTCGCTGTTCAGTTTGTGAACATCCGTGTTGACGCTGTGTATTTTTAACTTTTACTTAACACTTCAACTTCTAACCAACCGCTAATACTGTAATACAATAGCACACTTTCAACGAGCTCATCCGTTTATACAGTGACGCCACGGAGAGAACGGGTCACCACGAACCATCCACGGACCGCTATGACCTGCAAGCCGAGGGTCACATGCAAATCCGTTCGCATTGTTACGCTGCCATGTTTTTTAATGATATGTTGGATAATTTTAGTAGGAACTGACTCATTTGTTGTCTTTCTACTGCGCTCGCATTGTGCTGTTTCCTCTCCATTATTAGACATTTCTTCAGTTGGACCCTGTAGGAAGTCACTGGGTGCGAGAAAGCAATATAAACTGTACTTGATCCTTCCATGCAGAGTTGTGTTGATCAGTATGGACACAGAGCTTGGCTTGCTGTAAGACTTCTTTCCCGATCACACTATTCTTCTTATGCACAGGTGGTCATAATGCACCAATGTCTTCAAAACATATTACACACACTGTATTTGGTAAGAAGCACTGAATGTGTGCTGTCGTCTTATCTGCATCTTTATCAGAGGGTGGGACTAAGTGGAGGTTATTTTAAGG
The DNA here is from genome assembly GCA_023373845.1 of Nibea coibor. NCBI lineage: Eukaryota > Metazoa > Chordata > Actinopteri > Sciaenidae > Nibea > Nibea coibor. Next base: position 4,862,260 of record CM041732.1, on the reverse strand, counting down.
CTGACGGTGATGTGGTTTGATCAGAAGTTGCTAGATTTAGAACAGCCTCACAGTTGAGCTACAGAGCTGCTTTTGGTCACAATAGTCTGAGAACTATATTTCTTTATTTTTTTAAAAAGTTTCTGCATATTCGAAAATGGATGTAGCAAGCTCTGATGATACTTGTACATCATCTGTACCGGATATTCATTTCAGCGGAGTACTCGCTCGACCCTTTACAAGAAATCTCCACAGGGCGACTTTAAGGCTCCTCAGGGTGCCATAGCACTTTTTATTATGACTACGTGCTTCTCTGTTGAGGTGCAGTCCTTCCTGGCTGACTTTTATTTTGAAGTCAGTTTAGTATTTGGCTGACATTTCTAGTTATTTTGAGCCCAGTTTTTGGCCACCGTAGCCACCTACGGTGAAAGGTCAAGGACTGCAGAGGTTGTGCTGAGATTCATTGGCTGTATCTCGACAGAGTTTTTAGAACACCAAAATTAAAAAGCACGATGAAGCACTGCAAAGCTAAGGAAGGTCACACAGTGACGAGCTGGAAGTGGTGGATTACTGTAGAGAGTCCAGGTAATAGAGTATCTGATCCCCGCCTGGCTCGTGTGTTTTTGTATCAGTATTAAGTAAGTTACCGTCCTGTCTCCCTCCAGGCTGATATCTGGTCACTGGGCATCACCGCCATCGAGCTTGCGAAAGGTGAGCCGCCCCACTCGGAGCTCCACCCCATGAAGGTTTTATTCCTCATCCCAAAGAACAACCCGCCCACGCTGGAGGGCAACTACAGCAAACCGCTCAAGGAGTTTGTCGAGGCCTGCCTCAACAAAGAGCCCAGTTTTGTGAGCGCTTTTTTCTTCATCTTTAAGGATTTGTTTGACTTTGAGCGTGTTTCTCCTGACTCCCGTCACGTGCTCGGCTCACTCGCCTGCCTTCATTTCCACAGAGGCCTACTGCCAAAGAGCTGCTGAAGCATAAGCTGATCGTTCGCCATGCGAAAAAGACCTCCTACCTGACCGAGCTGGTGGACAAGTACAAGAGGTGGAAGGCAGAGCAGTCTAGAACCACGGAGTCCAGTTCTGATGAGTCTGACTCGTGAGTCCTCCTCACTTCAGATGATTTTGTTCCTGGTTTTGTTCATGGTGTGAATTGTGCTGCTTCTCCTCCCACATTTGCTACGATGGGCTCTAAGCGCTTAACATGCATGACTTCATTACTCACTCCGATAAATGTTCAAAGCCTCTTTACCGTCTGCCCAATCAGAGAGCAGGATGGCCAGGCGTCGGGCGGGAACGACTTTGGCAGCGACGACTGGATCTTCACCATCCGGGAGAAGGACCCCAAGAAGCTGCAGAACGGGGAGGGCCAGTCAGGGGCAGACCAGGTGAGATCTCAGAGGCAGGACTTGTCCGTGGTTCGATGGCGTGATGTTATTTGGAGACACATGTTCTCTGTGCTGATTTAAAAAGATTCCCCTCAAGGTGAAGCTGCACTACTTTAATTTCCTTCCACTCCTTTTGTTTTCATCCCTCTCTCTCTTTGCGCAGACAAAAGACATTCCAAAGAGGCCTTATTCACAGAGCCTGGCCACAGTCATCTCTCCTGCATTAGCTGAGGTAAGGAGCTCCATCTGCTTAACCAACCAGAGACAAATAAGTCATTCATCTTCGTGTTGAGCTAACCCAAACTTCTGCCTCCTCACCTTTCTCCTCGCTCCCAGCTGAAGGCAAGACAGGAGCAGGTCAACGGGAACCCCATGGTCCTGGATGAGCTGAGGGAGGCCATCCTGCTGGCCGAGGAGGCCTACCCAGGCATCTCCGACTCCCTGGTGGCTCACATGGTCCACAGGCTCCAGAGGTAACGTCTCAATGGAGCAGAGTTCTTAATCGTCTCATTTTATGGTTTTAGATGACACCCATCTACCGTTCCTCTCTCCCTGTCTGACAGTTTCTCCACAAGCAGGACATCCTCCTCCTCCCCCTAGTGATTGGCTCTCTGCCCCAGCCCTGCTCTCCCAGGCCCCCACCCCCCTCAACACCACAGCTAGGTCAGTGGGTTAAAAGCCAGGGTCAAGTCATTCTATACCAGCTGACCACATTTGACCTCCCGTGTCGGAGGGGGGGGGCTAATCTAGCCTGTAAAAATTACTGGACTCCAAAGCAGAGGACAACAGAGACTCTGGAGAGCTTCTTTTAGCCATTTAAGAGAGAAGTTCTGGGGGCAGCAGGACTCGTGACATCGTCTGTGAACGGGAAAAGACTCAAAGTCAGAGCAACAGCCAAGTCAGACTCTGGGCTCTGTATGTGTGGGACTCCTCCGACCCCACAGCACGGAGTCTTTACATGGAATTTGCTCGACGAGGAGCCCGAAAATCTCCTCCCACCCCCCCCTCAAATCCAAGAACAGACTTCAACCCCCCTCTTAATGCAGGCGTCATATCCCCAGAACCTCTGAAAAGCATGCTTGATGAACCTGCAGGGATATTATCTTAGTGTGTAAGCTGCGTGTGCGTGCGCGTGCTTCAACACACGTCAACGTGTGGGCACCTGCGAGCGTGTGTGCACGTGTGCTCTCGCGTATGTAAGACTCCCTGTTAAGGCAAATTGCAGCATTCTTAATGAAACCTCAGGTAAAGTGCTTTAAGTGGACTTTGTCCTCCGAGGCAGTGGGAGGAGGAGGCGGAGGAGGAGGCGGAGGAGGAGGGGGTCGCCATGCTGTACATGATTACGAGTTGTCATTGCGGGAAATGAATCACTGTGTACAAAATGGTCATGCGCATTTTGTAGATACTGATAATGTTTAAAAGTAGTTATTTAAAAATTTCAACAGTAACTCCCAACAGACAGAACAGAAAATGCCTTGCCTTTTTTAGAACCACGTCTGCGTTCCGGCATTTCATCACACGTTTAGTTTGTTTCCTTTTGCTCGTCGGTGAGTGAAATCCAGTATTCATCAGTGTTTTCTTACTAAGTGACTGAGCTCCAATCTTCCATTTCAATCACCTGCTGAATCATCGGACTAACTACGATACTAAGCTCACTTTGTTTAGAGGCAGAAGCTTTGTTTTTGTAGTCAGAGGGGGAACTCTGACCTGTACTTATGTTTAGACAATTTAAGTCAGTTTTGAACTTGTTTAGGACAAGAATGAAGGTAGATGTGTGTCGACAGCAGCTCTTAATTAAGACAAACGATTGAGTGGAGGACAATTACACGGGGGAACCACTATGTGTGGCTGAGCGCTGATATCATGAAGTATTATTTTCCCCCCCGGCTCGTGATTTCTCCTCCAGAAGTGGAGGCGAGGAGTAACCCGGCAAGGACCGCAATCGCATCGTGACACTCGCTCATGGCCAAAACTAAAAAAAAAAAAAAAACGTAGATCAGGACGAGCCAAGCTGCAGAGATCAACGCCATCCTTACTCCCTCGCTCCAGACATTTCTGTTCTCACTTCCACACACATACACACACACACACACACACACACACCACCACCACCACGCTAGAAGTGCCATGTCCTTCTTTTACGCTTTCACCAGATGTTTGTAGTATGATTTGCACCTTTTTTTGTTTTTTAAAAAAAGAATTTTGAATCCGTTTTTTTTTTTTTTTTTTGCACTTTGAAAGTGTCGAGTATTTAAAGAAACCTGTAAGAGGAAAAAAAAACAAAATGAAAAAAGTTGCTAATAGCCATGTTTTACTATATGTTTACTTAAGAGTTCCAGAATTTACTACTGTGCTAATGCAGCAATAATGTTGAGGAGTTGCATCAAGACGCACTTGTCAACACAGGGATTGAAAGAAATATCTGATATTTTTATAACTGCAAAGAGTTAAGTATGGAAATATGGAATGCTTTATGGATATGGGCACCTGCCTCTGGCAAAAAAAAAAAAAAATATCTATACCTTACAGAAAAACATATGCTACGGAAATAACTACAAAATGTGTACATTTGGTCTCCTTTATCATAGCTGACAGTTTATAGTACTGTATATAATCTTTGCTTGTGTCATCTGAGTTAAATGTAAGCTCCTTGTAAGCTTTCAAAGTGACATGAGAAATAAAGATCTAATGCTAACGGAGCTGCTCTTCTCTGTGTGTGTCGTGGGCTTCAATGTGAAACGGCGATTCAACATTTTCTGCCTCCGTCTGTTTAATTTTACCTTGAATATACCTCCAAACTCTTCCTCTTCTTCTTCTCAGGCTGGAGCCATTATAGACGTGACTTCAGGTTTCTTGTGCATGCCCTTGATTAGTTCTAAATTTGAGGTTGACTCGTGCGTTTTAACACATTATGACTACCTAGTTGTGTTTGAATAAACCCATCACACCTCCCTTCACACAGCTTGGTCAGCTGGAGTACCGTTATTCTCTACAGGTGTGATGAACTGTACACATCTAGCCCTGTGTGTGACTAAACAGTCGCCGCTTTGCTCAAACTTGGATTTAAAAAAGCAACTCGCCAACTTTGGGTGAGATGTTTTAATATACTGGCAAAGATTTTCAGAAATCCCCTTGACTGTTAACCCTCAATGAGTTCAAGCTGCATCGCACCAACAGCTCACGTGGTTGTGTCAGAGCTGTCAGCAGCGCCCTCTGCTGTAAAGAATTGACATGTTAAATATCAAACATTTAAACTTAAAGGAACAACATGTGAGATATCTACCGTATTAAATCAAGAAATGGCCACATTGTGTCGGAGATTAAGGAAACATGCTCAACTGGAATGAGCTTCTTGACAATATGCACAAAGAAGCGTGTGTTGCCGTCCTTGTCACCATCTTTATTGGGAGTATTTTGCCAGGCCAACATGAAATCTGGGCTTGAATGTGGAATATGATTCAGTATTTTCTGCCTCGGTAAGCAGTCTGTTCAATTTTACCCTGGAGCAGGAAAGAATATCATATAAAAGGGAATATATTACAGTACATACAACACTGTGCTTGGAAATAAATACAAATGGTTGGAATGGTTTGTTGGTGCACTTCAGTACGTCGCTAATATCTATGAAATGTTGCCACTCAGTGCAAAATAATTCATTGTAAACACAATTTACAACAGCAAAAGCATAAATTACTCACTAATAAAGACCCAGGGGTTTAATTATGAATAACCTAAAAACATTCCTCACTGAAACAGTCTACCAAACCCAGAACCATCTGAGCCCCATCTCTGTGTTCTTATTCGGTCATTCATCCATCCTAACCACTACACGTCCAGAAGAGCACCACACCAAAAAACCTCAAGAAGCTCAGATGAAACCGAATCAAACAGCGTTGGAATACAAAAGAGAAGAGTCACTTTTAGATCTTGGTCTGCCGGGTTTCCTCCTCCTCGTCGGAGGAGCTGGAGTCAGAATTCTTCCTCTTCTCGCTGACCTTCTCAACTGAGTCCTTCCTGTCCATCTCCAGACTCTTCCTCCTCTTCTCTTCAGGCTCCTGCTCGGCAAACTCCGCCTCTATCTTGGCCGGGTCAATGTACGTGTAGAAATAGGCCATGATGGCAAAGATGATGCACACCAAGATCAGCAGAGAGGCGAAGAGGATGTACTCAGCCCACTGGTGAACAGAAAACGTGTTATTGTGTTGAATGAAAAGTCATTTTGGTATTAAATGCATTTTCCCAATGGTCGGTGAGACTACGCCACCTCCACCCACCTGGTCTTCGAGCGTTGCAGCCTCAGCAACGATGAGCACGATGATGTTACCTACAGCGACAGTTAGCAGCCAACCGGCCTGCAGCACAGACTTCATGTTGCTGGGCGCCTGGAGAGGAGAGCAAGAGGACTTTAGTTGTTTTCCAAACTACTTTTGCAGTGTTTGTCAGACGTGTGAGGAAAGCGGCCTCTACCTGTGAGTAGGCGAACTCCAGGCCAGTGACAGAGAAGACCACCTCTCCTGCAGTGATGAGGAAATACTGAGGAATCTGCCAGGCCATGTGCATGGTGTTAGGCTCGATTTCCATCACTGGTTGGATACTTTCTTGGCACTACAGGACACAGACATGTACCCAGATGTGTTACCTCGAGTTAAAATGACAGCGAAGCTATTATTCACTCGAAATATCTTCGTAAGTTACCTGTGTAAATGTCAAAGTCGGCGGGATGATCAAGGTGTAAGAGCTGCCGAAGCCCAGTTTCTGAGTGTACGTGCACGTACGAGAACCATCAGAGATCTGGAACTGTGCACTAACCAAGAAAAACACAAAAGCCGTCAGAGGAACAACATTTCTCCAGTACGGCTGTATGCAACATGCAGAAATGAACCAGCCTCACCTTCCCTGTGGCACCAGAACATATTGTGACATGTTGTTGTTGGTGACGATCTGCCCCAAATCATCACCGCCCGCAGTTACATTCAGGGCTGAGGCAAAACCATTAAAAAACCTGTGGGACAGAGGAGAAGACGGTCACGATGTAACATTCGAAACCACGAAGTCATCAGTTACACCCGTACAACAAGGAAACCCAAAACCACGAAAGGTGTTTCTGCAGAACTTTAATTCCACGTGGCCTCTCAAGACTTTCTACAAATGAATTCGAAACTTGCCTGATAGCATTACCGCCCTGCTCTGGTTTGGATGTGAGGTCCCTGAACTGGAGAGAGAAAAACACATTAGAGCCTCCACATGTCAAACGTTACAGTTCCATCATATTAAACTACTCCGCGTCAGGAGGTATGATACAGAGTAAAATTAAATATTGGCTTAGAAGGGAAGGACTACAGTCAGATTCATAATATCAGTTGGACTTAACCCTGTCTGGTACGTGCGCTCACCTGTATGTACCTGGCACTGAGCTCACCCTGGACGATTACCAGTGTAGTCCGATTGCCATCTGGTATGTCGACTACTCCAGAGGAATTAGAGTTCAGAAGCAGTTCAAATGGTTCCTCATAGGTCAGGTAACCCTCACTGGCCTGTGGGAGCAAAGATAAGTCCATGTATCCTCCAGCCTTTATGGTTTATTATACACTGTTTCCGTTTGAGCACACGTCGGACAGTTAGCGTGTGTGTGGAGTACCTTGTAAGGCGGCAGGGTGAGGCTGTAGGGCCCAGCTTCAACGCTCAGCGGCTTGTCAAGCATGTTGATGAACTGCGTTTGGCCTTGTGTGTTTGATGGGAACTGTGGCATGGTTCCCTGGAAGAGAAATGGAGATGTGAGTGTGTGCGTGTGTGTGTGTGAGAGAGAGTTTTGCTTCATAAACATGTCTAAGTTGCACGGTGTATGTTTTTACATGTGTTACACTCACATCAATCTGTATCTGGACCAGGGCAGCAACGATGAAGGCGAGAGCAGCAAGAAACATCCCCACAGTCATCCTCTTCAACGGACTGCAGAAATATAGCAATTAATCAATAAACAAAGATGATCATTTAGGCCTATAGCTGAGTGAAAGTAAGGTGATGGAAAAAGATCAAAATAAACTCACGTGAAGTTTAATTTGCACTTGCTAATCAGCGGGTAGATGACACTGTCCATGATGGGCACCAAAACCAGGATCAAGATGGGGTTGACAGTCTGGTGGAAGCAGAGGCAAGTCACAGATTCGAAGCCTGCTCTTTAGATCCACAGCAACTGCCTCAAGAAACGCTGAAATGAAACGTGTCTTACCTGCATCTGATCGGGCTGGATGATGAGAAACCCCTGTTGAAAAAGAGACGGACAGAATCTCAGTTAGACTCTCTTCTGATGTTCGCCTTCACGAGCTGGGACGTGGCAGAAACACTTACAAAGTCGCCGTTCATGGTGGTCGCCTGGAGGGTCCATCTCGAGCCCTGTGGAGGAGATGCAGCTCCTCTTTAGCCTGTCACTCGATTCTGATCTCGATATTTACAACTAAGTGTCGGGGAGAAGGTTTGTAGTTACCTGCTGGTCAAAGAGAGCCCAGAACATGGGCAGAGGGATGTAGAGGAACAGAACCTTCACCACCATCTTCACCTGAGCAATCAGGAGTTTCTGGAGCCAAACATAGGAAAAGATTATGATCAGTGACTGTACTGTGCTGCACCGATTGTTGCATGTACCTGCGTATGCATGCGACACTTACATCGTATTTCTCCTCAGCCCAGTCCATCCAGTGTTCTCTGGCAGGGTATGCACTGGAACGATGCCTAAACCTGTTCTTGATGGCAAACTACAGATAGCAGGAAGGACATTTTCAGGCTTCTGAGTGAAAGTTTGCAAAGTTTCACAAACGGGAAAGCACTCAAACAATGCTCGGAAGCCACTTACCCCGATGCACTTGCAGACTCTAACCAGGATGTTGCCCTGAGGGGCCGTCTTATTGTACATACCACTGCCAACAATGAACACAACTGCAGAAATGATCAGAAAATAAAGGAGGTCACTGTTGGAACGCATCTTGTGTGCACTATAAATATTCATGGTGTCACTTTCTTAGGAAATAAACTTTATAGCAGGTGATAAAGGGTTTATAAGTTATTAATTAAGAGTTAATACATGATTTATGGCCTAGGAGGTGGCCTTATCTTCAGTTCAAGCTCGGTTTAGCAGTCACATGTTTTATACAGCTACAATCTTAATGAAGGTAGAAAAAGAATTAAATGACAAAGCCACAGAAAACAAGACTGTTTTCACAGGGTACTACAGTACAGTAGTAGTAGTAGTAGTAGTAGTAGAGTTCTTACTCAGAGCTACCACCATGAGAGCAGCAGGGACGCCAAAGGCCAGAGGGTAGCACTTCTGCTGGCTGTGAATGCCACACTCCTGAGCTGGAAACCACAGCACACACGTTTTTACAAATTCAACGTACGATATTATTTGCGTGTTTTACATCATGTGATCAGCTTTGGGGTACCTCTGAGGATGGGGGTGATGACGGTGGACAGCAGACTGCCAGCGTTGATGGACAGGTAGAAGATGGAGAAGAACGTGCTCCTCTGCTTCTCCTGTCGGACAAAACACACATACGCTATGATTTTTAATGTGTTCTCAGATCTTGCATAACACCTCATTTCACCACAGGCATTAATATTATGAGGTCATCTCTGGTCCTGGCCTTGAACAGTGTGATAAAGTGTGTTATGCCCCAGTCTAGGGGGACCTAGGGCGTAACGAGAGTAGGCCGGTTGGGAGAGGAGGAGGAGGAAATGCCACCATCTTGGCTCTTTATATATCCAGGTGGTTTCTTAGCTGCATCCAATCACGGGCTAGGGCCTGGAATCATTCCACCAATCATCTCCATCATCTGACCACAGTCATAACAAGTGACCGAGACAAATCTACCTTTGGTTATTAGTTAATAAACAACTGGCTGGAATCAAGCAAAGATACAAGAAGTGCTGATGCGATGCCTTGCTGAGTGAGCTGTCTTTTTAATTGCTGTGTGTGTGTGTGTGTGTGCACATGGAAAATAAGAGAGAGGTACTCATGTCCTGCATGTGGTGTGTGCATGCATGCATGAATGCACATAAGGGGAAGGTCAATGTTTATGTTTTCACGACTACCATGTGCACAGTGTGCTTTCACAAGATTGTAGAGGTGTTTATATAAGTGTGTATGTGTGTGTGTGTGTGTGTGTGTGTGCTGGGGCCACATCTAACCTGATCTTCAGTAAACTGGTCTCCACCAAAGGCAGCCACGCAGGGCTTGATGCCTCCTGTTCCCACGGCAATGAGGATCAAGCCCACCATGGACAGAGCTCTGAAGGCCAAACACAGCACAGGTGGCACAACGTCAACACACACACGTCTGTATCTGTGTACTTAATGTACTCGGATCGGAGTGTGTTCAACTCACACGTGGAAGGCCATGTTGTCGGGGGTTCCATCTTTGTCTGCATCTGTGATGTCATGGATAGCACTTACTGCCATGACAATCTGTCCTACCGTGTAAACGATGGACAGGTAAACAATAGTCCTGTGCAGAGGGTGGAGGAGGAGGAGGGGGTGGAGGAGGAGGTGGAGGAGAAAGGAGTGAGGCATTAAACAGGTGTACCTCAGGTACAGATAGAGATAAGATAGACACGGGTCAAAAATCCAAGGATGAAATGTAACAGCTGACTCTGTGATGTACTTTGACCCCAACGCGCTAGACCAGCACGTGAAAACACGCCACATGTAACGACATTTATGTGCTACAGTATAATCGGGCATTTTAAATTTCACTCACTTGAACTTGCCGAGCCATGAATCAGCCACGATGGCTCCCAGGATGGGTGTCAGGTAGCAGAGAGCCACAAACGTGTGGTAGATGGTGGTGGCAAAGTCATCATCCCACTTCAGGAAGTACTTAAAGTACAGCACCAGCACGGCTGCAGACAGGAGCAGCGGGATGCAGCAAAGAGGCGGACGCATTCAGAGTCTTTATTTAAGTCAAAGCAGCAAGCAGCAGATACATCTTGTGACCCGTTACAGGGGCCCAAACCAGAGGTTAGGAACCACCAGGCCACCAAGTATTTGTACTTGGACAAAGAGCGTCTTAAAATATATGGATAAAGCACGACAAACCAACTCACCTCGCATGCCATAGTAGGAGAAACGTTCACAGAACTCATTGACCACAATGAAAAAGATGCTTATTGGGTAGCCACAGACGACAGCCTGTTACAGAGAGAGGAGAAAGTTCAGCATATTAACTAACTAACTACCACAGGAGACATTTATCAGTATTAATAACTTACGTCATATTTAGGACAATTAACGAGGACATTAACAGATGGACTTACACTTTTTGACTTCCTCTCCCTTTTTCCTGCAGAAATGAGGAAGTCACACATTATGTAAACGGATCATTTATGCTCATGTGTATCAAGCAAAAATAAAAAACAGTTGTGATATTCCTGTAAAAGCCCAAGCTGTAAGGACGAGCTCCCGAGGGTCCCAGTGCAGGCTGGGACTCACCTTCCATGGCTGCGGTGTGTGTTGACTTCGGGTCCCCTCTCCGAATGAATCCTTCAGCGAAAAAGACACAAAGAGAGACCGGTGACCCCCGTCCAGATCCACGACACGAAGACCGAGCCGAGGCCGGGACACCTTCTTATGTAACCTCCCCTCCTGCAACGCCCACTGATGCTGGACTGTGGATCATCTCGTCCAGCACCACCCAGCGTGCGAGACACCATCATTCCCATCTCCAGGCTCCTCACGAGTGTGTGTGCGTGCATGTGTGTGTGTCAGTAATTACTTTACGACTCAGGGAGCTCAGGTGCAATAACAGAAGAGGGTCTTGCCTTCCAGATAAAGAGGACTGGAGTACTTACCTTTAAATAAACTAGTAGTAGGCTACATGAGACAGTAACAGATGAAACAGCAGTATAAAGACACACAAACAAACACACAGCATGACTCACGCCAGACACATGATGTTTAGCAGGCCAAATCTCTGAAGTGTGTTTGTGTGGGACAGCAGGGGTGGCGGCGGGGACTCTGTCGGCGATCAGAGGTGGGATTAGCTGGTGTTTTACATGACACAGAGCGCAGGGCGTTTTTTACTGGAGTCAGCATCCCGATTTCCCTCCCGTCCCGTCCTGTTTCTCTCCAATGGGTGCACACACACACAGCATTCACTCCAGATAAACACACGCGCAAACACCACATTATCACGTTACACCCTGGACATAAACTGCATATCATAAAGCTGAAAGTTAACAGTCCATTTTTTAACTTACCCACAGTAACAGCCGACCATCATGAGTCCCTCCTCTGGATTTGAGACTCACAAGAGCTGCACTGACAGTTGGGAATCTGCTTCGCAGATAAGAGACTGCTTTGCATGATATCTGAGAGCGTGTTTAGGGACTGAGGATCCAACTGCTGTTTCAACGCTGACACGGGGAACAAACTGTTTTCATTGCTGTGGTCACAGTGTGGACTTAAAATAAAAGAATCACACTTTACAGTGTGCATGGAGAGGTATTATTACAGATTTGATTTATTTATGTCTTAAACATATTTACATGAGCAGTCATTAAGTACAAATGTTTATTTTTCTTAACTTTGACCTCACAGATAATAAAAGGCATCTACATGCCAGACAAAGAAACAGAGGGGGGGGGGTTACAAAGAGTCACACCCTTGTCTTGCATTGCACCGTCTCTTTCTAATGTCTTTGGCAAGAGGGGGTTTTCTGTGCAGTAGGTTGCCTTGGTAACAATAGAAAATATTGCACACACTTTTTTTTTTCCTTTTTCTTTTTCTTTTTTTTTTACAGAAAATAGGTTCAAACGCTGCGGTTCACTTGGCTTTAGACAGTTTCTACACACATCTATTGGCCTAAAATAGAGCGAATGATTCCTTCCGACGTAAGATAAAAGATAAACTCTGATGCCTCCGTGTGAAAGAATAGAAAAAGGGGAGATGTAAAAATACTGTGCATCAGCTGAAGGATGTGTGAACGTTACAGCAGTGGCATTTATCTCCATTAAAAACCCTCTGGGAGCAAACACTGTACATGACTGGGAACCCTGCATTTAAAAACAGAGAAGGTGCAGACTGTATACTGAAGTCCCGCATGTGGGGTGAAGCTGACATCACCCGGACAATTAAGATAGCATCACGATGTCAGTCACAGTTTTGGATACACACTTGCTGTGCCAGGACATATGCGTAACTCCATCGCACATAAAATAAACTAGACAAAGTGATAAATGACCCAAATCTGGCCAAAAGTCGCTCAAAGTTCTCTGACTGGAGTCTCCATAGGAAACAAGAAGGATGGGCCTACAGGAATAGCAGGAGAAAGAAACAGGGATGGATGATGACGGCTTCAAGTTGCGTTTAGGTACTGTCCTAATTGATTCCTGTTGACTGGCAGGTAGTTCAGTCGGTCGTTAGCGGTGACGAAGGCTTCGGCCTGGACTTAAACATCCACATCAGAGGACGGTGGTGGAGCCATGTGGGTTGGCACTGGTCGGTGTGCCACTGATGGCGTTGAAGATGCCCATAGAGTCGGACAGAGCGCTCCTTGTGCCGTCCTCCACTGGGTTTATCTAAAGGAAAAGGTCGATTAGGAACATTTATTTTACCCTCACGCACGCACGCACACACACACACACACACACGTTAATTTAAGTTTAGGGACTGTAGGAAATTAATTCGAGGTGAGAGGATCATGTTTTGTTGTGTTTTTCTCTGAAGTCAGGTTAGTCTAAATTTCCTATCACACATTATTCTACCTTCATTATCATTATACTTTATTAATAACAGTCTCTCCCTGCCACACATCAGCAAACATCACACTTTATTTTACCAACGGTGATCAACACGTCTAACGGTGTCGAAACGTCTCCAGCAGATTGGTTTAATTATGAAGGAGAGTCATGTCTCTAATCTAATTTGTATTTAGACACTCGTTTGGAATATTATATTCTGTGAGGAAGGAGATGAGTCAAAGAAAGCAAAGAAGGAAGAAAAGATTAACAACACCAGGGAGGGCTTTGTTAACGTCCTATTACTTTTCATACAGTCCCTTACTATTCTTCCAGAGTCAAATGACAAAAGCAGCATTACCATCCAATCTGCTCAGGCCAGCACAAAGAGAGCAGGAGACAGGAGACATGTTAGTAAAAGAGCAGAAGGTCACGGCAGTGGACAGCTCAAGTGAAACAATGTGGCAGCACATTTACACAATAAATACAGCAGTATGAATTTATTATTGCTGTTCAGAGGAGCTGTAGCTGAACAGCAGTCTCTCCTGCCGTCTTTGTGCTTCGTACCTGTTCGTGCATGATGTTTGACAGCTCCCTGGTCAGGTCCCTGTAGTTGGCCTTCATCTCATCGTGATACTCCTGCTGGTCCTCTTTGATCAGCCGCTCGTTCACTCCCAGCGCCTGACCGCAGGCGTCCACAAATTGCCTGCGGGGAGATGCAGCAGCCGCTTCAAAACTCCCACGAGGCAATAAACAGTTACATTTTCATACTGTTGTTTTATTGTCAGACAGGAGTTCAAGTTGTGGTTTTACACACAAATGTCATTGATAAGTACCTGAACACCTCTTTGAGCTGTTTGACCTTGTTGTCAGGATATTTCTTGGCACTGCTGTCGTCGAGGAAGGCTCTGGCGTACGCGAGAGGACCGGCATTGACCTGGACGACGGTGGAGATCAAACTCCATAAATAAGACTGAAGAAACTCAGAACAAGTGAACCTTTGAAATAACTCCTACCTGAACACTGATGCTGCCTTGCAGCTTGAGCTGCAGGCGGATCATGTCCACCTCGGAGGCCGAGCACAGGAGTCTCAGCTCGGCCACCTTGGCACTCATCTCGTCTATGGCCACCTCGATGGGGCTCAGGTCGGTCTGGTGTTGGTACATGACTGCTATTCGCTTCTTCACGTAGGGGAAACAGTGGGTGGCTGGATGGGAGGAGGGATCAGGGAAGGAAAAAGGACATAACACAACACAATTCATTAAATGTGTTGTCGTGACAACGTTTTAGGGTGACAGAGACACGGAGCTTCCCTGTAACCATAGTAACCCGCTCTCACTCCTGCCCACGAGGGGAGAGGGAGGTGCTGCCACCGTCAGAAGAGCCCCTGACTGATATCGCCCTGAGCAGCAGGTATATAACCGAATAGCCGGGCCCTAAACATGCTGCTGCTTACAGCCATGCCACTATCAGTCAGCGTGATTATTAACAAAGCAAGATAGTGCCTGAACTTTGGGATGAAGTGGACAGTACAGTCATAAACGTCTTATCTGATCAGATATGTGTCAGGTGTAATAAGAATTGACAGGTGGTCATTAAAGTGCTTATTAAAGTCCACCGTGTGTCTTGCTCCTGCTTCCACAAGTCAGATTTACGGGCTGCGTGACCTACTGGTGAGGATGGTCCGCCGCTTGCACTGCTCCTCCACCCCGCCCTGCTTCTTGCCCGACACCGTGAACGGCGTCTCAAACACGAAGCGGCGGATGTTGTGGCTCTTCTCGAAGTCAGTCTTCCGGTCCTCCAGCTCCTTGTCATCTAGGTAGGGTGTGACGTGGGTCACCTGGATGTAGGCGTACTTGGAGTCCAGGTCTTTTGGGTTCACCTGTGGGTGCACAAAGACGTTTTATTTGGAGGTAGAATGTGATTAGCTTAGCATAAAGACTGGAAACAGAGGGAAACTGCTAGCCTATATCCTGTTTGTATATCTATATCTTCACACTCCACACTTGTTTTCTGAATGTCGTCCCTGAACTCTGCACTACAAACCTTCAACAACATGTTCTCCCAAGACCTTTGCACAACTCCCAGGGTCTACCATTTACTGTCACATTATACAAGCGCATGCAAATGTGATCCCACCCTGCCAGAGTCCTGAATGATCTTGACGTTCTCCTGACCAAACTTGTCGGAGTAGAGCTTCAGGAGCCTCTGGGAAATCTCCGATAGAGGAGTGAACTTTGGCTCCTTGTAGATGTATTCCTTCCCATCCTCATCCTCAAAGAATCCCTGCGGAGGAAAGGAAGGAAGTCAAGAGGCTGGTCATGAACTCTGGGCCACTTTATCACCTGGAGCCATTTGACTGAAGTTTACAAAAGTCTATCACAAAGAAAGAAAAACTTGTATAAGCCAAAAAAGACAAGAGAGGAAAAAGGCTCAGGGGTGCAATCTGCAGCTACAGGCCTCAAACAATGTAATGATGCAAACAGGTGGAAGAGCACACAAGGCCAACACACACAGGTAAACCTCTACACACTTACCGCAGCCTTGGAGGACGGGGAGAGAAAGAAAAGACACATCTATTAATCAGAGTTTTAGTCGGGTAGATTTAATGTGTGTGTGTGTGTTTCCCAGAGTTATTGAGTTAGCATCCATGCTCGACAGAAACAGCACAGTTACACATGTGGTTATCTGGTTTGTTTAGCTGACTCTGCCGCTTACCTGCCCAAAGAAGGCCACCCTGAAATATGTTCCCAGGAGTCTTTTGCCAGTGTGCATCACCTCCATCACTTTGGTGTAGGCACGGTGGAGGGTGTCGTACAGATGCGTCAGTTTCTGTTCCACAAAAACACGACATTGGAGGCATTTTCAGTGTGTTTGAGCTCTGCGCTGGAGGGTATTAAATGTTTAATGGCAGTATATATTTGACTTTCCTTGGAAGTTTTCAAATTTCCACATGCAGCGGCCGCAGTGTGCGGTTTACCTCAAAGTCTCGCCGCTGTTCGTAGATGGGGATGATGAGCCTGTAGACATCAGCGATGAGCTCGTAACGCTCCGCTTTCCAGAGGCCGTCGGCACACTCCTCCAACAGCTCCATCAGCACCTCCTGGACACGCAGGCACGCAGATAAATGCAAGCTTTCCCCTCCCACACGCGGTCTCAGCTCGGAATATTTAATCATAGCAAAGAGGGACATTTCTGTTTGTTCTTATTTGTCTAAAAGGCTACAGTGAACTTAATCTGAGCATGATGTTCCTGTAAAGACGGCAGACATGGGAGGAAATGGATCCATCATGGCCTTTCTTTTTATAGGGGGATGATACAGCTCGTAAAAAGGAAAGGTTTGCAGAGGAGATGGAAGGAAAAGAGCTTTTCATTGCCTGCAGATCTGTTGACCAACTCATAAAAGCTCAAACATTCTCAAGCCGTCACTTTCGATTTCACTGGGTTATCAGCCTGCCAAGTGGGCCTGATCTCAGGCCTGCTGGAGTGTCAACGAGCAAGACACTGAATCCTTAAACACCTCGAGCACAGCTGACCCTGAACCTTGTCAGGCTTTTCAAGGCAGCCCTTCTGCCAGCTCAGTGATTTCCGACAGTAACACACGTAGTGAGCCCTGTGTCAAAGTCTACAGTATTCTCTCTTCACAGAGCAATTGATACTCTTAGCAGAGATAAGAGACATCATGTGATGAAAATTAGGAGCTTGAAAAACACGGCGGGACTGGCTGAAAAGGTTACACTGCAAAAATCTCACCTCATTGAAGTGAACGTCTTGCATCCCTACGTCCTCCATCATGGCCGCCTCCTCATCGATGTTTGGCGTGATGACGCGGAAGGCTGAGCAGCCCTGCCTGAACATACCTGACGGACAGATGAGATGAAACAACAAGCACAGTGGTCGTGTTAAACGTATGGGTGGATCATCATTTGAACCTGGAAACATGCACTGGTGTTAAAAGTCTGGGAGTTATCGTACGAGATTTTAGTTTTGAACTTTCTCTCTCGGCCCATCACAGAGACACTAATGCATGATTTATTACCTACAGAACCATTGAGCCTAAAAATATAGCTCATTTACAACTTCTTCGGAACTGCTCGTCTCTTGGAATCCATTTTAAGATCCTTTTATTGGATTATAAATCTCTTAATGTTCGTGGTTTCACTGATTTATCAGATTTGCTTTTGACCTATGAACCCTCCAGAATCCTCCTTTAAATCACACTCAAGGTCTGAATGAAAGGTGACACATCCTTTTATGACCCGAGGTCCATGTGGAGGTTTTTTTTTTTTTATTGTGTGAAGCACATTTTATTTGTATGAAACGTGCTGTACAAATAAAGTCTGACTGATAAGACTTGTGCTGCTTTAACTGATGGAAACGTGGAAACGATTTAGATTTAGAGAGGAGAAAACACACATGAAATATCATTTCTGTTCCACTAACACACAGTTCATCTTTATCTTGATGGCATACTGTCCATTAAACCGTCACTTTGACACTGTAGCTGTGCTGTGTACTGTATTATATACGAGAGCTCCCCTCCAAAGTCTGAACACGGCATCTAGTTTGATATGTGAAGAAACATGAGAGGGAGTCTTATCTGGGGAATGCAGCGTCTGAGCATTTTCAACTGATGACCCTTGGACGAGCGCTCGGGTGGAGGATGAAGGTGTATGTTCCTGTGCTTTCAGGCGTAGGTGTGTGTGTGTAGCATGGCAACATGTGTGCACACTTTATTTCTCCGAGTTAAAGAAGCAGAATTCACCTGCACGGCATGTAAAACATGCCTCATTAACATCAGAGGGAATGAACTGCATCACTGTGTGACAATCTTTTTATGACTTTTATACTTTTTATTGCTAACTCTCATAAACGAGTGGATCACATATATTTTTATTGAGTTTATTAAACAATAAATCCGCTATAATTCTTTATAATTGTTACTAATCATACAGCACAGCCACTGTAAATTGGAATTATAAAAATGTTGGGATGGAATTCACCTCACCTTTCCTCCACAGGTACTCGGCGACCAGGGCAGCAACGTGCACATAACACATGGCTGCCTGCAGGTGAAGACAAGTCACAGGTTAGCGGCAGCAGGTGAAATGTGTCTTTAAAATGCCAATGAACCTGACATTGGATTTAAAAAAGTAAATATTTGGAAAAGACCTCTGAAAGATCTCCGTTCTTGTTGTGGATGCGCGCCATGCTGTCCAGCCAGGTCTTGCGGAGCTCAGGCGTGCTGGTGTAAGACTTGGCCAGGCTGTACTGGAGGTCCACCAGCATCTCGGGGTCGTTCTCGTGCTCCTTCATCTGCTCCGTGGCCATCAGCACTGTCCTGATGCGCTTTGTCAGGTCCTTCACGTCTGATGGAAAGGCCGTGTGCTGCGCGCACGGAGATGTCAGAGATTACACCTCCTTCTGCGGCTGTAACACGAGGAGGGTTTGAATTGACCAGGTGTGTGTCTCACCTTGATGTTCTTGTCACTGTTGGCACAGTTGTTAATGATGGAGAGCGACTGCTGGAAACGGGTACCCCCGATGCCGATGACATCAGCAATCAGCTGACTGACAGCGATGACCACCTGTGAGAATGGAGAGGAAGAACGTTACAGAAGTAATGACCTGACAGACGCGTCAGAAAGGCCACGTACAAACAGTAAAAACTTGGACACATACCTGTAGGTGTGTTCTCACGAAAGATCTGCGTCCCGTGTAGTCAAAGTTGCTTTTCATGAGGAAGTAGAGAAGGTGGGCGGCGTCGTTGCGGATGGAGCTCAGCTTGGAGTTACAGCACTTGAGGATTTCATAGCACAGAGAGGCACACATGTCGGCCCGGCCGTCAAAGAAGGTGCAGGGGAACTGGAGGGCACACGTTAGTGAAGAGTGACTAATGGAGCCATCAAAAACAAGAGAATGCAACGGATGTTCTGATTCCCTCCCGTGAATGTTTCACCTTGTAGATGAAGGTCCTGAGCGAGGTGAAGACCTGTTTGAGGGCGGCCTCAGACTGAGGGATCTGCAGGA
Source organism: Nibea coibor (assembly GCA_023373845.1). NCBI lineage: Eukaryota > Metazoa > Chordata > Actinopteri > Sciaenidae > Nibea > Nibea coibor. The sequence goes on along the minus strand of CM041732.1, from coordinate 4,843,132 downwards.
AGCACAGATGGACCTGGAAGACCTTCTTCATCAGGGGGTTGTGACCGAGATCTGAATTCAGCTGCGTCTGAAGAGGACCAAGCAACGTGTGATTAAGACACAAGACGCCACGTGTTGTTGTTCGTATCGTCAGGCTGTCGCAGCTGATACCTTGAATCCCATGATGAAGATGCTGAGTGTGTCCAGCACGGTGAGACAGACCTCTGTGGACACATTGGCCTCCAGCAGACACTGGCTGCTCACGTCTGCTTCCGTGTGGGAGTACACTGCACAGGAAGCACAGACACGGGGTTAAAAGATATGTCTTTATGGGAGCAGTAAAACCAATCATCTGTTTGATTAGGTGGTTGATGAACAGCCGTGACTACATGGATATTTGCAAACTAATTATATTTCTGCTTGTTTATGGAAGGAGATAAGCTCTGTGATTGTTATTGCAACTCATACTGACTGCCAGTAGAGGTCAGTAAAAGACAAATACCTAATGTCTTTAGGATGTGAAGGTCTCAGCTGATTGAAGCAGTGTGTGCACGATGTCTGAGTCAGCAGGGCTTACTGTTGTTGAACGTGTGAGCGTTCTCTAGAGTTCCCAGCTGCTGGAGGCGGGCGTGCAGGATCCCCGCCCTGTTGCGAGACACAGGTAGAGTCAGAGACTTCCTGTCTGCAGCTACAGGCCCCACCCCCTCCTGGCTCCTGTTGGGAGAAGAGAACTACTATTAGGATGGAAATACATGTGCAAAGGTGCAAAAGGATCAACCGAGGAAATGGTGCTGAAGATAGAAACACAACAGATTAATGAACGGTTAGGTTGTAAACTTGTTTTAACGGCAGACTCATGCATCAATTAAGCACAGTGAGACCAAAAGACAGAAAACTCTTACCCATGCAGGAGGGGCCAGGGGCCGCGACATTAACCACAAAACAACCTCCCAGTGTTACACATGAGAGAAGAAACCAGAGGTAAGGGGTTAGAAGATTCAGTAAAGGTCTGTAAATGTGCGTGGATGTGAGTCATATTATTGCAAAAGATGATGAACATAATTAGTTTCAGTTCAAGAACCAATTAATAAAATGAAAACGATGTGGGACACAGTCTGTCTGCTTGAGCACTCTACCTGACGATGAATCTCTTCCCCATGTATCTGAACTGATGAAGGCAGACTCTGCGGGACAAACAACGAGAGGTGAAGCTCAGTCAGAGGTCATCGCCACACTGTGAGTACGTAGCACGTGGTCCAGTGTGTTTTTATTCATGGTTTGACTCGTTTGCTTCCCTGCAGAGAGTTAGACAACAAGATCGAAACCACTCCATGCATTATGCATCGGAGTCAATTAGCTTAGCGTAGCATTAAAAGTGGAAGCGAAGGAAAACAGCTAAATTAAAAAATGCAGCTATCAGCGCAAAAAAAGTTTGAGAGCAGACGAAACAAACAAGATACGACGTGTTAATTAGGGCGCTCGAGAGCTGCTGGAGCCTGAACCTGAGTTTGGCATGAGACTACCGTGACAACACGTGAGCTTGAGCACTGAGAGAGACATGGAGCGTGTTCATGAGACGGTGCGGCTGCAGCAGCTGCGTTTAACACTGGGGGTGGTTTGAACGCACCCTGAATTAAAAAAAAAAAACATTAGTGCTTGGACACATGATTTTGTCTAGCTGTGTACTTACTCTATTAATGTGAAGAAGTCCATTAGGTCTGAGGGAGCTGCTTTGTTCCAGTATGCAAAAAGGGCCTCTGAGGTGATGAAACAGTAAGAAACCCATAAGAAAAGATTACATGGAGCTTACAGCTGTTCATATTCAAGCGGAGTGACTCAGACAGGCTGTCCTACCCTCTGACATGCTCTTGAGGATGTGCAGAAAGCACATGAGGAGATTTTTGATCTCTTCCCGGTCCAGCTTGTCACAGCGCAGGACGGTACTGCCCAGAGCTGACGCACACTGGTTCTGGACGAGACAGAAAACAAACGGACAAAGCGTCAGTCAACGGGCGCGGGCGACGGAGCCGCCGAGGAAATCACAACTTCAAAGAGATAAAAAAAAAAATCAGAGATAAGAAATGTCAAGGGTTTTTCTTCCGAGCGAGGCGCCACACAAGAGCAAATAAAGCACGCTCGCTGCAGCAGCTCGGTGCTCTGAGATAGCAGCATTGGCTGCCGGTGTAAAGAAACATATTTCACAGAGTGAAAAGGGCTGCGAGGTCAACTCAACCTCCGAACTGGTAAAAGCACACACACTCCCTGATGTGGGACACACAGGAGAAGAACTCTGAGGGAATTTTTGGATGGATTGTACAGATCTGTGAACTTTTCTGTACAATTTCAACCAAAAGTCTGGCGGAGAGGTCACAAAGGTCAAACAGAATACTTGTATAGGTATGTTCTCCTCGTGACTTCCATCCGCCCTCTGGCCCGCAGCTTGTTTGTCATTGTCACTGTCGCAGTCTAGCTGCAGCAGGTCGGGCAGGGGCACAGAGAGGAGCGAGAAGTCCATGGTGACCCGCTTGGTCACGCGGTTCAGAGGTGGGAGACGGTCCTCGGGGTCCAGGGGCAGAGGGGGAACATTGACCGAGTGTCTCCTGGTAAATTTCTCCTTTTGGGAGGTTACAGAGCAAGGGGAAGGGGTGTGGGAACTCTGGAGGAGGGGGCGGGAGGAGAGTGAGGATGTTTAAAAGTGTAGCTGGTGTACAGGTAATAGGACTTGGCTCAGGTACATGCCGTGAGAAGCTGCCAAACAGTTTCATGTAGAAGTACTCGTCTACCTTCTCCAGGGAGTTGGTCTTGTCGCTGCTCTTGTCCAGCAGGCTGTTTCCAGAGTCGGTGGACACCAGAGAGCCTCTGGAGTCTGCGTGGTGAACCGAGCTGACGTTGGGAGTGGAGCTGTGAGGGGAGGCTGCGGCGACAGAGCACAGAAGTCATTTTCAGGGAATGTTCTGCTCGTTCTGCAGACTGAAGAGGAATTCCTGCTGCATTATCACTGGCATGACAGTGGAGTGAGAGTGTTACCTGTTCCAGAGATAACCCCAAACACATCTTTGTGCAGGGCATTTTCTATGCAGCTCCCAGGTTTCTGAGGAGTCACCATGGAGTTGGGCACCAGGGAGTCCTCCCGGGCATTCTGGAACAGAAACCAAACATAAACCAGGCTTTTAGCTGAACAGAAAGCAGCAATATTACAGTGACACGTTAAGCTGACATTAACCCAGTAATTAAAACAGGGAGACGGGCTGCTATGCTGCTCTCCACCACTCGGTGTCAGGCTTACATTGCTGAGGAGGGCTGACTCCTTCATGTCTAGTCTGTAGACGTTCTCCTGGAGCAGACCGAACAGAGGGAGGTAGAGGGTGGCGAGTCTTGCCTGCTGGCTCTGGAATGACACAGTAAATGCTCGTTAGTCAAAGTTTGTAAGAAAAATCAGACAATGATGATCAATTTAAACTTGAGGCAAACCACTGATAAGAGAGAGAGAATTGGGCTGCCAAGAAGAGAAACACTTCTCTTCATGATTCATCCTTTGATGAATGAAGAAGTACAGTAAAGGTGTTGGAGGGCTGGAGAACTCACCTTCGCAGCATAGCGGTCGTCAAACGTGTGTTTGATCATCAGCCCCTTGAGCACCTGGATGGCGATCTGACGGATCTCTCGGAACTCCTGAAGAGCGCCGCCCACCTCCCTCATCAGCAGCCCCACCAGGAAGTGGTTTCGGCAGAAGTCGTCCGTCAGAGAGTAGTCCAGCTGGAGATCTATAGCAACAGAAAGGTCGACAGAAATGACGGGATGCCGAGGACAAGCGGAAGAAACGCTGCGCTGATGTTAAACGTTTTCGCTTACCTTGGAACCTTTGAATTCTGCCCTTTCCAAACGGCATAGGCAGATTAAGAGGGACATAGTGCTCGTGGTTGCAGACCACCCGCAGGAACTCAAACTTGAACTCATACAAAGTCTGGTGGGACCAAAAGAAAATGCATCTTGTATGACTCTAAGTTAGCTTTGAATGAATGATTAGTAACCGTATAGAAGCATGAAAGCCTTTAAACCTTGGGGTCACCGGGCACAAAGCAGTTCATGTAGTTGTTGATCTGCTTGAATACGAAGCCTCTGTCCATGAAGGTGAAGCAGCGCTGAGTGAAGAGACATTACTGTGTCATTTCTTTAAATTAAGTTGACCATTAAACATAAATAATCTGCAAAGGGAATGACTTATACATAAATCTACACTCCGTGACATTTTTATGTTTACTCTAAACCAAAGGGCGATTTCTCCAAACTAATCTACATATTAAAGGGCAAAGTGGCGTAGGCAACCGGGAGGCGTGCCAACCTTGATGAAAACTGCCAGGCTGTGGTTGGCATTGCGCGCCGCATCCAGGTTGTCCTTGTACTTCTGGGTGATGTGTGGCATCAGCATATTCACGAGAGTTTCCACCGCGTGGTAGAAGGATACAGAAAAGCGCTGATTCCTGGACAGCTGGACGCGAGAGAGAGGAGAGGGGGAGGATTCAGACTCGGACGAAAAGGGGGTTCAAGAACAGAAGAGAGGACGAGGAGAAGGCTCACCTTGACTTTCCCACACTCTATGAGATAATGAGCCATTGATTTCACCAGAGCTTCAAAGAAGTACCACGAGTACTGCAAGACAAATACAGAGTCAGTGCGAGGAAAGCTACCAGCGTGAGTCTTTTTTCGTCTTTCTCAGGCAGAATCTGAACGTAGATCACCTTCAGCAGTTTGTTGCTGGTCAGGAAGTCTGTGGATGGCTTGAGGATGGCAGTCATGGCTTTAGCCAGCTCCTCGTGAACTGTTTTTACATTAGTGGAGGAATAAGGCTCCGGCTTCAACACAAACTGAGAGAAGAAATCCGATGAATTCATCATTTTACGGGAACAAATATTTAGTCTGCATACTGCCAACATAAACGTAAAGATAGTGAGAAAAGACGGCACCTTTACGTAAGACCGCAAGTAATGTTCGAGCCCTTCTTCATGGCACTGTGCGACAACATGAACCATCACCCTGAAGAGGAAGAGATGATGAGAAAAATGTAAAAGAATACGAGAGGAGGGAGCGAGACCGGCTATAAGGAACAAGACAAAGATGGGAATTACATTTATTCATTCTAAGGCACTGACTCCTCCACCCCAGCATTTACACACCGAGCTTCAAAGAGCAGCCACACACCCAACTGAGATATAAAACACATACATGGAGTGTGAAAGCCATAGGTGAGTGTCTAATGAGAAAAAAGATTCAGGCCATTAAAGAGAAACAGGGGAATGTGCTTTGGACTGAGACCCAGAGCGGTGCCGCTATTCTAATTTTCCACGGATGAAGTTTGTTAAAAGAGACTAGAAATATTGCTTTAACACATACGGCTCTCTGCTGCTGGAGAGCAGGCGTTAACACATGAACGTGAGTGTGTGTGTGTGTGGCTTGCCGGGTCACGTTGACGGCCACGTCCTCGTGCGTGGCTCTGGTTAGGACGCAGAACAGCTGGTTGAGAATGGTGGGCAGAAAGTTCACCATCACGTGACCCTCCATCGCATGGAGACTCTAGGGGGAAAAAAAGGAATAAATATAGAACATCGATTCCAGATTCTAGATTACAAGATTGTATTTGATGGGACGTGAACAAGAGGGTGTGTTGCAGTTTCAGAATACCTTCAGGTATTTAACCAGCTCGCCCTCTGAAGCTTGTTCTGACATCTCCATGCTTTGACAGTGGTGGAAGAAGTTGTGCAAGTGCTGATCCTAAAAGAGACACATTATTAAAGGCGGTTTACACGGGCAGCCTGGCGTGAGTAAACGGACATAACGTACACATACCTGAGTGTAAATCGTGGAAACGAGATGAGTCGAGACTTTGAACAGGGTCTTCCCTCCGTCGACCCATTTGATCTCCGAGCCGGAGTGCTGCAATGACAATGACAATCACAGCTGCAGACACTGACTACAGACTGCACTGTGCTGATTTATGAGAGCACATCTAAAATAAGACGGCATAAACAACATGATATAATTAATATATCAGCGACTGGCTGTATGTATGCGAGCCATATGGTTGCTTTAGACATTAGAAGAATGTGTGTGTTTGTTGTGTGTGACAGATGTCCTGTGATTGCTCATTTTGGGCTTCTTACACAGGCGGTTAAATTTAAAATCAGCACTAAGCGTTATGCACAAATGCTTTTGTGAAGAATTCAATTTACAGTAAAGCCATCAGCCCTGCACTGCCAACCAGGACTGAGGGATCTTATTAAAGACGCTGACTGTTTTTATGGATTATATTTTAATGTTGATCAGATTTTGATGTGAAAGCCAGTTGGACCTCCTCAGGGTCCCAATCCAATCACAAGCTAATAAGATCTTCATCCATTAACCACAAATTGCATTGGATCCTAGGGGTATGGTAATGTGATAAATCCCATCTTTAAAACCAATTTTGATAACACGGGCCTCAAACAGTTACATGTTTTAGCTAAACCTACAGGGTTGTGCTTTCATGACCCTTAGAGCACGTCAGTCCCACGCATACTTCAAATGTTAATGTCAGTTATCTTTACTCACCTTGTTGACACCGTCCTGGGAGCTGAGGTACCCGGCGGGCAGGTTGGCAGCCACAGGGAGCTGCTGCTCATTCATAATGACTCTGCCGTCCCTCAGCAGAGGCAGCCAAGCCGATCCCACTGTGGGTGAAGAGCAGGTGCAGCCGCGTGTTTATAAAGTAGTGTTTAAACTGGGCCGGTTGCAGCATGAGTAAATACCTCCGCCTAAATCTCACTGTGTAAAGCCTCCCTGCGTCATACTGCTTTTGCCCCACCGTGCACAGACGATGTACATGAATTAATTGCCTTATTCGACACTTAAAACACCCACTCGTGTTTTTACTTCAGACGGGACTGAAAGCTGCAGCCTACCTGGAGTCTCCACCAGGTCTTTCTTCTTGCTGTTGCTGTCACAGCTAACATGATAGAAGGTGAAGAGAAGGTGATGCTTCTCATGCAGCTGAGTAGGCAGCTCTATCTTTATCTGGAGGCGAGAAAAACACAGATTCCCGGGGTTGGTTCCCTAATACGGAGGAGCTTTGTTCAGGGAAAATAAAAGTGAAAATGCCGGTGGAGTTTTTCCACTGAGGATTGAAATGTGCTCAAACATGAGAGGAGGTAAGAGGCACCTTATCCTTACCTCCAAAAATACTGCAACTCTTTGACTTTAAGCATATCTGTCTGCACTTTTAGTGATTAATAAGCATTACAATATACACTATATACGAGTAGTATGGGAATAGAAATACCTCATCATAGAACTCTGGGTTCTGCTGGTGGTGCAGGACGGCTGCATATGCATGCTTAGTGAATAGAGGACCTCCTGGACGACCATAGATGCACTGCAGTGTATTCAAAAGGAGAAGATAATAAAACATGAGCGAGAGAGATGAGGGCATGTTTCTAAACCTACTGCATAGAACGTGGTTATCAAGTCCAAATTCAAGACTAATGAGACTAAAGTAGAGACCCAACTCAACATCAGCTAGAGTCCCAACTTGGGACAGGAGTCCCACGTCAAGACCAAGTCCAAATTCACAGTTCGAGACCAATAGGTCAAGTTAAGAGCAAAGCCAAGATCGAAAAGTCCCACCTCAAGGCCAACAAGGAAAAGGTCCAGTTGGTCCGCAAACCAAGACCAATTTTTGATGATGCAGTATGCAAAGAGCTGAAACGAGAACTGTGTTTCCTGATATTTCATATGCACCTTCAGGGGCGGGGCTTCGTCCTCATCAGAATCCTTGAATTCAATGCAAACAGCAATATTCCTCGCCTGAAAGAGAAAGACAGAAGTTTAAAAGAGGACAGTGCAAGTCCCAAAGAGTAACATCCACTGCGTCTCCCTGCGTCCATATCAGATCTCCGTTAGTTCTGTTGTTATCACTGCCAACTCTCATTTGAATAGAAGTGGGCTGAGAGACAAATGGGAAAAGAAGACAGGGCGGTTTCTGACTTAGCTGACGTAGTGAAAAAAGAAAGGCGCTGTATTAACGTATTAATCAGAAGCTCCTGCTCTGCATACATCATTCCATCCAGCTCTGATTGACTGAAAGAGCCTGAGGCGGTTGCCAGTTGTCTGGTGAGCTAAACAGGAACATAAATGATGATGATGATAAGAGAATGCTAAGCAAACAAGAGCCTCACTCCAAGAATATCTTGCAGAAACTCCAAATTAAAGACATAAACCCCCATTTCCTCGTGTTCAGGGGATCTTTGCATTAACTGTTATGAATCCAGGCTGTTTGTACCTTAGCAAACGATTTCTGTCCATCGTATTTGAGGTGTTTGGGGTACACGTAGAGGTGGTTTTTATAGATGGTGCACGGTTGGGAGCACTTGGCAATGCAGGGTACAAACTCCTCCACCTCCAGGAGAGCGCTGCCTGGCCCGTTGCCTTCAAAGTTCCTCACAGGGATGTAGGAGGAAGTGACACAATCTGCAGGCAGGAAGCGAGAGGGTCCAAGGTTAAAGTCTGATTATTATAAATAGACAGTTAAAAGTGGCTTGGTAAATATTTGGAGGGTTTACTGGTTACATCCGGGGCCACACTGTCTATAGTCACATCTAAATTCCCTAAGAGCACAGGGAGCTTGGCCATTTTCTCTGGTCTGTTGGGAAAACAGAGTAAAAAAAACAGAAATTACAAAACCGCATTGAAGCCAGTTATAGTGGTATCTCAAAGAGAGGAGAAAAAACATACTTTCTGAAGTCAGTAAGCAGTTTGAACATGTCCTCGTCTGACAGCTTGCTGCTGTCCTGCCTGTAAAGAGCTGAGAAGCGAGCGCCTTTGTCCAAAGTTCCTGATGCATCTTTGAACACAGGCCTGCAGAGACAGAAAAAACATCATTGAATCTTTTAGAGAAAGCGCATTTCAGTTCTACACTACTGGTTTAAAGATTTGTGCCTCCCAGCTGGCTGACATCCCTTTGACAGCTTCCATTCACTTCGTATGCAGTATCCTAAATCTGAATCGTTGTGTGGCATCGTGGCACCAGAGAAGGATTTTAGAAGCTTTCTCTCAACTGCAAGAAATAATCAGTAATGGTATATGATTCTGTTTATGGCCCAGAGAAGGATTGTCTGCTGATGGAAGGTAATAAGCCTCTGTGCGAATGTGTGAATTAGCAACTGCAAGAAGGGTGCAAACATACCCGATATGAAGTACAAACTCTACTGTGGTGCAGAAAAAATGTGTTTGTTCTCTGCCAGGCTGCAGAGGAATTCGATTTCTTTTCTTTTCTTTTTGGTTGTGAGTGTTTTAGCAAACACTAGACATCTTCAACACAAAGAAAACACAATGCTGTTTCGTACCTCGCAGCCCAGGCGAAAGGCATCCTATACTGTCCCAGTCTGCTGCAGGCTGTCTTAGCATTCTTCAGCACCTTTTGAGCCATCTACAAGTGGGAAAACAGGGGATTTGTTTGACTAATCTACTTTTAAGACAGTTTGAGCATACTGTAATTGACAGCTCGGTACCTTGGCAGAATCTGAGCTCTTCATGTAGGGCTCGGTGCAGTGGGTGATACCCCCCTGCAGGACCTTTTCAATCCTGGCCACCAGGAAGATCTCTGGATGGGGGCATGTGACTGAAAACACCCCCTGCCTGGGGTACTGGAGAGCCCCCTCCGGGAGGCCTCTGGCCTGCCTGTAGCCAGCCAGGGGACCATCGTCGCTGCCATTGATCTGCAAGTCCTGCCCGTTACTGGACAGCGATGTCATTTGTCGGACCAAAGGGTGATTGAGATCCACGTGGAAGTCGGCTGAGATCTTTCTACTGTTCTGGACGTCGAAGAGAGACAGGACTACATAGAAAGGCTCCACCTTGGATGAAAGGAGAGAGGGGGAAAAGTATTTTGTGATGGAAGTTGGAAAATGAGGAACAGAATGAGTCGAGGAAAGAAGTTTACTTTTTAACGGATACCCATCCTTCCTAATGCACTTCCCATTTTCCATTCAGTCAAAATGTACTATTGATGCCATTCATCTTCCCATTCACTCTTTCCACCATGGCTTTCCATTACACTATCCCATTTGTGTGTGTGTGTGTGTGTGTGTGTGTGCTCTAAGTAGCTAATAGCTGTGGTTTCCCAGCTGTGTGCTGAGTGCTGAGGGGGGAAGAAGGAGTTCTTCTCCTACAGAGACAGAGACCTTGGAGAGTGACGGCAGGAAACCAGCCTCAGACTGGTACTAATGCATGGTGGGAGGCCCAGGCAGGTTGCCATGGTAGCGGCCTTCCTTTTGCCAATAACACCAGTTTTGGCCGGGGCCAGCCAAGTGGACCATCTGAACCGTCTGTGATCTTCTTAACTGATTTAGACCTCGCCCTCGTTTGCTAAAGGACATTTCCCAGAATTATGCTGGAAGTGCGCCGTCTATGTCAGCGCTGATAAGAATAAGCTATAGTGTTTCTCTTTGAGCGTACATTAGTTGTCGGTCCCTCTTCATTCTCTGCCACGCAGCCCTGCAGGTTGAAAGACAGGTCATGACAGCTGACCAGGACTCTCTTCCCGAACTTCTCTTCAAATTGCCGCACGTCTGGCTCAATGCCAGAGAAATCCAGTTTCTGTGGAAACAGGAGATGTTATGAGCAAAAAAACTAAATAACCAGAGCAAAACTAATAATTAAAAGCAATGCTCATACAGAATTTACAGGGTTTTATAGTCAGGGCTTATCTTCATCACCTGTGTGTCAGGGTCCAGAGTGAACAGCTTCAGACGAGCTTCACTCCTCATTTTGGACTCAATATCTCTGGCGCTCTGTTGGAAACAAAGAAAAAAAAAGGGATGAACTTCACAGAGCAGCTATGATATCACACTGAGCATAACAGTATTCAAGCTTAGAGGAGGAAGTGAACTATGTGATCAGAACAGAACAGTCAACAGTCTACCACTTTAAGTTTGTTTTCAGACTGCCACGTTCCCCCACTGGACTCCTGTTCAGCACCAGTGTTGGCCTCATCTGGCCTCTACATTTGGAGACCATACACACTACACCAGATGTTTACTTGGTTAGCACCAACAGGAAAATGTGGGGACCCGGTTGCAGGAAATACAGCTGTTTAGCAATCCCGCTCGAAGCAAAGCTCCAGACTGCTTCCAAGTGAAGTCACGTGGCACCTTCAGACACCCAGAGCGCCTCTACCGCATGTGGGCTCACCCATATGGTGTGGCCTGTTGTGCAGTCAAACAGGGTGGGCAGTGAGCATTGTTACTATAGATGAAGAAAACAGGCTACCTGAAAGCTGTCTTGAAAATTTCCGGAGGAGAGGTCTGTTTTTCCGTGCTCCTCATCTGCTGAAGAGATCAACATGAGCTCTGTAAGCTGTTGCAATTACATTAAACATAATGATGTGCTGCTCTCAGCTTCTCTACGGAGAGGGGAATTAAAATATTGATAATTAAGATGTGTTGTGGTACACGTGAAGCCTGTAGGCTGCCTGCAGCCACCAAAACACACGGAAGACACAAACATTGTGAAGTAGGCAAATAATGAAGATGTCAAAGAGAGGAAATTTAATACCAAAGCACACACCATCATGCAGGTCTCCGTTCCTCTTCTCCTGCATGGCCTGTTCGAAGCTGCTGTGGAGGATCTTGTTGAGAGTGCCGATCCACTCCTCCATCTCTGCTTCGCTGTCCGCAGCCAACAGGAACGTGCTCTTATCCTGCATCTTCAGCTCGAAGGCAAACCGACGCACTTTGCTGTTCTGAAGGAAGACAGAACCAAACATCGCTTTCATTCATTCTGCTCCTTTCAAGTTTTAATTACAGCCCTTCAGTCTTCAGCTCAGAAGATTACAGAATGCATGTTTTCCTTTGAATACTGTGCACTATGCTTTCAAAAGCCCCAGTGCAGAAGGTCTTTACCTGAACAACCCCCATGCACGAGTCAAGGAAGATGGTTCCTTTGGGTTCCTTGGAGGTGTTCTCATCCTTATAGAAGTTGAGGTTGTAGGATCCATCTCCGAGCTGGGCCAGATGGAAATACCTCCTCTTGAAGGACTAGAGAATGAAAAGACAGAAAGTCAAGATCCCAAATGACCTCTGTCTCTCTAAGAAAATACCAGAAGGGTGACGATGGGTCATGGGAAAGCTCAAGGGCGAAGTTAAAAAGCACAAGTTGGGGCTACCATGAGCAAAGGCTAATATGATTTCCATATGTGTAGAGAGAAAACGACAAATGATTTGCATTCATCTAACAGTGACAACATGACAATAACATGTTTAAAGAAAAGGTTGCTTATAAATCAAGAGGAAAGCAGGACGAGTTTGTATTCACCCGCATCGTAACACTGATTGCACTGTTCATGTTGCCTTTGTACAGCCAGCCATGTTTAGACACTCCTCCCTTCTGAGATCCGAGCGAGGCCGTGTCCTGCATGAGGAGGTGAGAGAGAGAACACACATTAATACATGCAACATACATTTATGTCTGCATGCACGTGTCTCCCTCTCCTCCATTGATGGACATTTATTTACACACATTTTTTTGCTTTGAGCTTAAAAATATGCCGACTGCCAGTGGGAGGAAAGGCCCACGCCGCCTGCTCGTTTAGTCCCGAGAACACTCTTAATTGAGATCAACATTTCCATCAGCGCGGCACTTCTTTAATCTCAGGGGATTTCAGCCGTGACGGTGCGTCCACTAAAGGTCACCAGCCTTCAGTTAAATCTATGCCCGAAGCGAGGCAATCATTGGGAGGGGACGTGCCCTTAAAATGCAACAAATGTCAGGAAGATGTTAGCTATTCTGGGAAACGATGAGAGCCTTGACATGAAACAACCAAAGGTTGGCTCCTAATAAAGGAGAGAAATTAAATAAAAATGGTTCGGTAAGACCCCGAGAAAGGTCGAACTCATTGCCTTTGTAGAATTATTGTTATTAACACTTGGATGAACTGCAAACTGCTGACTTGTGAGAGGACTACTGGACAAAGTTTGGGACTTACCTCATCTTTCTCCACATCTTCATCCACCTCAAATAGATGAGCTGCCAGTTTCTCAGGTCTCAACACTTTACTGAAAGTACAGAGAAAAGATTAAGACCTGGCTCGTGTAGTACAACAAATACAGCGGAAGGATTGGACTTAAGAATGATCACGCAAGAACAGCAACAAAACTTCCATATTTTTCAACACACACCCTATTTTTCCATGTTTTTGTGTCTTAGTGACTAATGGGGACAGTGAGTTTGGAAATTTGTCCAGTATTGAGCGAGAGGGCTGCAGCAGGCAGCCGCAAAACTGGCAAAGTAATCCCTTTGGGAAATTCTGCACCATCAATGCAGGTCCACTAAAAGTGCTTGCTTTTGCCACTGAGAGAGTCAGGTTGTTATAAGTGCCTGACAACATTATGGACAAGGATCCCTACAGAGATAGAGCTTTTTGTGGAAGAGTAAGATCCTTTTTGTTTAACCAGAAAACAGAAGTTACAGCTTTCTGTTCAAAGACAGACAGACGGACTGTAATTTGACCTCATAGATGGTTGAAATAAACCCTTAATTCAGGGTTAGATGTGAAAATATCTGGAGAGGAGTGAGAAGGAGGTCGGGCATGAGATGCAGCATGTGGAGCCAGAATATTTTCACATCTAACTCAGAGAATTAATGGTGACGGAAGAGTGGAAAGAAAACCCAAGAAGTTTTTGGTAAGTTTTATTTTGGTTCTGTCGAGTTTAAAAGTTTTACACCTTCACGACGCAGAGAAAGTGGAAATCAGTTGAATGCTTACACAGCCAGACCAAAGTGCAGAGGGAAAAAAATCAGAGTTTTAAACCTAATTTTGAAAATGTCAACAGAGTCTGTCAGCTGAATTCGAAGTGGGAGATTATTCGAAAGGAGGCGAGCTCAGTGAGGGTGCAATCCATTTAAAGGCCTGTAAATCAGCAGGAATATTTTGGAAATCTACCCTGGCCAGTGCAGAAATATCAGGACGAATCAGTAATAAGATGAAACTTTTTAGATGCAGACAGGCCTCTGCAAGGATTTCGATATTTGTGCCAACTCTAAGAAATGAACACTTATGTTTCAGAATCCAGAAGTGCATCATACAAAAGGAAATCAATGCTACTCAGTGATGCTTCTAGTTTTACAGGATGTAGCTCAAATACGGCAACTGCTTCCCCAGACAGACAGTTTGCACTTTAACCTTTACAAGACCCAGCATGCTCTAGGGAACTATTAGTATAAACAGTGTTAAGGCCGAGGCCGGGTTTTGTCTACTTTTTAATGTACAAGGTTTTAAACATGACATACAACATCTGTAAAGCACATTCCTGTCCTTAAGGAAAGTGGCTTGACCAAGGACACATGAGGCATTGTGGGATTTCCCTTAAGCGTTAATGGCATCAATCAACAGCGGTCCCAGAATAGATCTGCTTATCCTTGGTAGGAAAACATAGGAAGCCTTCTATTGTTGTTGTGAAAGAGCCAGGAGCGTCCGAGACACAGATTTCCGTCTTTCTAGAGATCTGGCTAAAACATTCGCTGGGCTGTAAACAAAGGGCAGTGTCAGAGAACAATAAGATTTACAACATCCCTGCTGCAGCAGAGTGTGCTGCGCGGTGGTCAAAGCGGACTACTAGCTGAACGGCACATCCATTTACCGAGAAAATACAAAGCTACTAATTAAATGATGGATTAATCAAGTGGATGGTAAAACTTGTCATGCATCAGTTGGGTATTTTAAAAGCAGATTGAGTAAAGGTGAAGACTTGGATCTTTTTTTTATTTACTGAATTTAAAGGGTCGTTGCACTTTCATTAAACTGGAGGACTCACTGGAGGCAGATTAAAAACTGTTCAGTCAAATGTTGGCAGGCTGTTCCAATTTGCTCTCATAGGAAAGCTTAGTGAAGCGGCAGGAATTTAAAAACACTGGATCCTACGTTTCCCAAATGACCCTCCCTCCTTTCAAACTCTGTTAAAAATGCTTTGCTCTCAAGCTGACCCCGATGACATCACTATGACATCAGCGGGGTTATTATCTCAAATGAGACGCGGAGACGCAGACGGGATTTGAGGAGCTCTTCGATCTCAGCGTGTAAAATCACATTAACAGCAAGAAGAAGCAGTCAATCACAAATGAGTGATGCCGGACCTCTCGGGAAAACGGTCTTCACCTCACAGCATGGTATCAGAGTACAGCTCAATAACACACACTCACTTTGGGAGCTGGCGGAAGTCTCCAGAATACTCCTCGTACTTGTAATTGACCACATGCCAGTCGGACTTGTAGGTTTTGATACACTGCAGAGACAGGAAGCGATGAGAGGGTGAGAGGTCGTTTCAACAGGAGCAAATTAAGACGTGTACTTACAGAAACGGTCCAGACACGGACAGCCTCGGGTTTCTAAAACAACTACTGTACTTCCAAAAAGTACGAGAATATTTGAATCCCATCCAAAAACCTTTTCTCAGCAGGAATGGACTTTAAGGCTGACTTTAAGACTTTTGGGAGCTCTAATAGATTCAACTCCACTAAATATGGATTACATACAAGTGAATTAGTGAGACAAACATTTATCTTACAGGATGTCACTGTCTGAATGATCCTGGCACATGCTTGTGCCTCCCATTAATGCTAGAATCCTATCGGGCGTACATCATGGAGGTCAGTGTATTTTGGGGTCCGGTGTTCAAGCTTTGCCGGTCTGCTCTGATTTGGAGCTCTTATGCCGGGTTGAAAAAAGTGTCTTCCTTCCTGAACACCTGACAAAGCCATGATAAAACAAACAGCAGTAATACCACTCGGCTGCTGATGTTCCAATATGTGCTCATCAATTCTGCGAATTCATAAAAACACACATGTTGACACTAAAAAGAGGAAAAATAAATTCAGAAAAAGGCCGGCCCATCTGTAAAAGGCTTCACAGCTGCTCCACATGTATTATGATGTAATTCCTGGCTGCAGCCATGGGGGACTATCACCTATCATGCTCTATCAGGCCGCACCCCAAGCAAACCCCAGCACACGGTTCCTCTGAAACAACATGACGTGCACCGACGGTGAACTGTGGACTCCATCTGCGGCCGATCCTCTGCATTGTCAGGAAACGTGAGGGTGGGGTGCACAAATGGAAGTTCATTTAAAGGCTAACAGCAACATTTTTGACATGCACCGTATCGATTTTCCCCTTATCTCTAACCGATGTGAGCGGTCAACAAACAGCTCTCTCAGAAATCTAATCAGCTCTGCTTTATCCATGCACCATAAACAAGTCAGAATGAATCCTTGGCTGGATTCATATCTGAACTTATGAGCTCCGGTATCTGATGGCTCTTCGGGGTGTGAGAGACGGTATCTGGACAGAGACGAAGCACCTGTGTTTGGGTGAAAGGAGAGAAAACATGGCCGCGCTCCAAACAAAAGGATGAAGCCAAGCTTCGGTCACGACAGAGAGGTTGAGGCTTTTGGCCCGAGATCGAGGGATAGAGAATGGACAAAGCAGGCTTACGTCCAGGTATGTATTAGCTTTACCTCTTGGACAAACAGCGAGTGTGCTTCTTTCTCAGCGGTCTCTGGCACAGTGGAGAACAGAGTCCTTCCCTGGCGCCTCAGGGTGGAGATCTGTGGAGAGAGAGAGGGGGGAAGCAGGCATGAAAAACAGGACTGATAGAAGAGGCTGGCACAACAGATCCATCCTGTTGGTGTTTTTATACAACACTCGCATAGTAAAACCATTTCCCGCTTTGGGTTTATGTTCAATGTTGGTTTTACTCTTCCTCGTGATTACAGGAAATTTTATGGATCCCCATCGGGCAACTCTCTTTGTACCTTCCCTCAAAGGGAAGCTCGGAGATTAAGGTGAGGTACAGGCCAGCCTTGGGGAGCTGGTGGGGTCGGTGCTGTGCTCAAAGACACTTCAGCAGAGGGGACGCTACTTGCTTTGCCTCTCTGAGTCCTTCTCATCCATCCAGACGGTTAAATCAAATCAGCTTGTTAGCTCTGAATGTCAGAGCTGACATTTAAAGGAATAGTTTGACATTTTGCCAAATACATGAATTTGCTTTCTTGCCGAGAGTTTGATGAGAAGATTAATCCCAGTCTCATATTTGTATGCTAGATACGAAGCTAAAGTTAGCTTAGCTTAGCATAAAGACAGGTCTGGGACTATTTTAGTCATTTTTTATTTTAGTCATTTCAAATTTAATAATACTTTATCTTTTCTAATGGTTTTATTGATGGGAAATGTTGGTATTGAATTTATCTGAGTGAAGGTTGTCTGTTTAGGCCGTGGCTGTGCGGGCCGCATGGTGTGTGTGCCAAAAAACGCAGTGACCTGCGACGGACAAGTCGAGCCTGATCCAACTTTTGGAAAAGAGCCTGATGTCATGCCATGACCGCCAATCAGACACTCAGACTGACACCCAGACTCTCTGAAAGATCATCCACGTTGTGTTCTGTCTTTGTTTATCTCATGTGATTGTTAACATCATTTTCCAGTCCTGTTTTTCCCAATTTTACAGAATATAAAGTAAGAGTAGTCCTCATGGTGAAGGCGAAGTGTAGCTCATCAGCTCCACCACCGCTACTACAACCCACAAAACGTGTAAGTGAACTGTATAAAGAAGAAAAACCCAGTAATGATTCAAACCAACCGCATGTTCACAGACAGAACATCAATCATATGATTTATTTCAGTTCTGAAGTGAGGTCTGACACAGTGGTTTGAGAAGCCTGAGCTCACCGTCAGATCTCGCTCGTATTTCCCCAAAATATTGAACTATTCTTTCAAACACAGTCTCATGTAATATGTAGGGATGAAAGAGGACGGGGAGGAAAACACAGTACTGCGGAGAGAGCTGTGCAGCCTGTGTTATTCCAGTCCTGATTCCTCCGCCTGCCATGCCAGCCTTATTAAAGGGAAACAGCCAGAGAGAGGAGCAAAGATCCATAGCCGAGGAGCAAAAGGTGCCTCGGGGTGTCAAGACTGTTGGCTGGCAACTCATCCACTCATGCCGCCATTGCTCCCACTTAGTGTTCTGCTTTTCTACTCAACCCACAAAGATGAGTGGGAAACAGTGGCACAATGACCTAGATTTGTCATAAATGTCTATTCTTACACTGGCAAGCGGTTATTGAACCTCTGACCTGATTTCTCCAGTTCAGTCATTTAATAGCTATTAAAGACGTGTCAGTAGCCCAAAATGAGCTCAGTTGATTCAGTCTTGTATAATCTGCACGCAGATCAAATAAAGCACTAAAAATCACGCCAGTAATATGTTAAAACATTTGCAGTGTGGAAAATATTGAGAATTCAGGCTGACAATGTCGTGGTTTGGCTACGAAAGGCCTGAGCTGTTTGGAAAAATCAAACTTTTATGCTTTTTGCTGCAGCCATGCGAAAGGAAAAAAGATCTTATTCAGGGAACAGTTGGACATTTTTAAGAATACGCTGATTTGCTTTCTTAACGCAATTAAGACGAGTAGATCGATACCACTCTCATATGTGTCCAAAAAAAAATGGCACTGGAGCCAGCAGGCAGTTAGCTTAGCTTAGCATAACGACTGGAGGCATGGGGAAACAGCTCGCCTATCCCAACATTTTTACATTTGAAACTACACTTATTTTCTTACTTGCCAAGAGTTAGATGAGACGACTGAGACAACTCATATCTGCACACTAAACGTGAGGCTAGAGGCTTATCCTCTAGTAGCTTAGCATAAACTGCTAATAACGTGTTTCTTCATGAGCTTTAGAGATGCTGATATGTACTTTCTGATAAAGCCAAATTAACTGTTTCCCTCTGATTGCAGCCTTTATGCTAATCATATTTAGAATAGTGGTTTTGATCTCTTTATTAAACTCCAGACAAGAGAGAGAATATTCCACAAGGTACTAAACTACAGGGGATACATTCCCCTGATCATAAAAACTCATGGGTGAGTAGATAATGGCTGAATTTTAATATTTGCACAAATGACTGATTAGCATACTGCAGTATAACACGGTACGACACTTCACAGACACTTCAGTCGTCCCTGCACAAGCTTTGGAGCCTATTTCTCTCTTCCCTTTTCTAATTCTCTGCAAACAAAGCGATCAACACGCACGGCCTGCCACAGTCTGACCAGCCACTCACGGGAAATTTTGACCAAAGCGCACCGCTGTCAGTCAACTGTGAGCAAGAACTGCTGGCTGCCAATTAACAGCATTCCTTTCACAGTCATTAAACCGGAGCTTTGATGGCATCCACTGGGCTGATGGAGCGTGTTCCCACAGGCAGCAGCACTGCAGGGCAGATAGAGCGATGCCAGGCAGGAATTAAATTCTCGAACATTGGAGTGTTCGGAGTGGAGTGGTTGATGACAGGAGGTGAGAATGGAGTCTTCTGAAGTCTCTGAGAGATGAAATTGACTGTAGTGTGACTGCTACGACATCCATTATTGATTAAACATCTTATAATTTGCTGATTAGGAAGTGCATTGATCACTTTTAGTCTGAAATCATATATGAATGCGCATGCAGGGGAACTTAATCCATAACTTGACACTTAACCTGCTTTTACCTCTTTCCACACAGTCTTTCTTGCCCAGTTAGTGCACGTGCATGTGTGTGTACGTGTATCCATATGTGTGTGTGTGTGTGTGTGCAGCACGTGCAGCACACTAGACGCATATGTCTGGCTGGCTCCCCCTTTCTCCTCACTAAGCCGAGTGATGTAAAACATATGGCAGGTTAGACAGATGGACGGACCAGGTCACACACACACACACACACACACACACACACAAGAGTCTTGGGCAGTTACTAATGGCTGTGCTCTGCAGACAGGCCTGTAATGAAAACCACTCATCATCTGATTGTGAAATAGTTTGGAAGCAGACTGGACGCTAAAGATTTCCCACCACATACTCTGTTATTGCTATGAATTTCAAATCACGAGTGTGTATTTTATTCTGTTGCTTTGTTGCTTTAATTTGGCGGTTGCAGAGCTTTCTATATGACAAGGATTGAACCGGACGGAGAAAGGAAAAATCTCATGAAACAATCAGAAATACATTGTTTGTTTTTTCAAGAAAGGCCTCACCAATGTCCTAAAACACACGGTCACTAGTTTCTATCTAGACTCGAGGAAATAGAGCATTTGTTGGGGACTATTTTCTGCAGTGGATGAATCCATATCGGGTTTCCTATTGCATATTTGGACAGCAGCTTGGTACATGTGGAATTTAGCCCATAATCTAGTGTGTGCTCATAATAATGAAGCAACATGTCATCCAGTGCAACACTGATGTGATTTTAATTTAAGTTTATGGACAACAATGGAGCTTTATGGCGCAGATGAATAAGATATATCAGGCTTTGATACACACAATACTTCATGCTTGGTTGGTTTGGCGCACCACATTTGTCGACAAGGACAAAGATATTCAATATGACCAATAAGACCAGAGTTATCCTTTAAAGTCTAAAGTCAGGAGACATGAGGAATGGCAAACATTTGTCTCAGTCTGTCCCTGTTTTCTCTTTCTCTCTCAAACTGGGAGTGGACCCCGCTGAGATCCGTCTCAGCACTACGGTGATGTAATGTTGACACGGCCTTTGAGCTCCTTTGAACACGGGCAGCAGATCCGTGTGGCGTGTAAATGTTTATAAGAGCATGAGCCAGCGATTACATACAGTACACGGTGAGTTCAAACGTATAACTGATTTCAGGCAAGAGTAATGTCATCATTTGTACGTCAGGTGTGCAGGAAGTGAAGTGAAGAGAAAGTCAAACAGCATCATAAAAATCTTTTAAAGGACTTTCTGTTGTGTCCATGAACTGTATTAAATTAAAGAGCCACAACAGAGCTTTTCCAACGTGTATAAATCAATAAAAAAGCTGGCTTGGTGTTCTGCAAAGCACACTGAGCTTTTCCAAAATGATGGCCGAAGCAGCAGCCTTAAGTTGCCTCTAACTTTCACTGCGATTGTTCATTTCATATGCCAATAAAGACAAATACACACCAGAGCTAGTGACGTTAACCATGTTCATTTTGGATGAATATATTAGTTAGAGAATTTAGCTAAATTAAGTTGACGCACCTGAGCCAAGCTCCCTCCCATCCTGATTCACACTGCGCTCATTCATATTCATCCATAACCACACTGAGCAGCTACCACGGAAATTATCTGAACCACCGGCCGCCTCTGTCAGTCACTTCACCGTTGTCTGACTCGTCATATTTGTTTGTCTCTCCTGGTGATGCAAAATGAAGGTGAGACTGCAAAAAAAAAGACAATTCTCCCTCCATCTCAGCTCTTGCCTCTCTGACAATGCAGCTCTGTAAAGGTTTGACTACATAACGCTACAAACACCAACTCGTGGACCTGGATAAGGCACTGCCACTCAGCCTTGGTTCTTCATATTTGAAACAATCACAATGTAAAGTCAGTGGGCAGAGTGGGAACTCCTGGGCGAGGTCAGCTGGAGAAACGCGACTGTGCATATTTAGCCAGCCACATGAATGAGCCCGGGAGCCAGAGATGTATTTTCTGTATGCGTCAGGTGAGAAATTGCCGTTGGACTGATCGGGCGCCACGTTGAATTCCAGGAATTCTGAAACTTTGAGATCACGATCCCACTTCTCAAAAAAGAAAGCATAAATCCCGTCGTACAGTATATCATCGCCCCGGTTTAAAGCATTCCAGAGTTATTTTGTGATTACTGCCGTCTTTACTTTATCTCAACACATCTCACTCACTGCTGCCTCGATTTCTGACTTTCTACATTTCCCAGATTGACTTCAAACTCCTGCTGAGAACAGGTGGCGTTCTGCAGTCATGTCCAACAATGTTATGGGAGGGCAGTAAAAAACACGGACATGGACTAGCGTGGACATCGAGCCTTAATCACCACCAGATTCAAAGTCACTGTTCTGTGACCACGTTTGACCCACGAGAGGCAAAAAGTTAGATTGAAAAGTTCCTACGGGGCTCAATAAATAACTCTCCTCGCGTCTTACCTGGAAGTCATCCGTGGGGAACTGCAGCATGTCCCGCAGAACATCGCTGATGATCTGGGTCTTCCTCTGTAGAATCACATTTTCATAGTCCAGAGGCTCTATGATCTTTGGCTTTACCTGAAAGAGGAGAACACAGCAGTGGATCAACGGGTGTAGGCTTTTGTTGTCTTCGCCTCTGCGTAAATATTTGTGGTCGTCCGGTGAATTTTCATTCACAAGTACTCGTACAATTAAAAATGGTATCAGTGTTTCTGGGGGAATCTGGGGTATTCACGCTGTCTGGACAACAAGTTGCTATTGTGACGGGGACAGAGATGAATGTGGGTTAACAGAAGACGAGATGCTGGATGGATGAGTGAGAGTCTGTGTGTGCCATTGTACCAGTCACTGCGTCATGAGCTCACGTTCAAAACCTGAACCAGATAAGAAAACAGCGGTCACTGCAGCCGGATGATACACAGTCCAAACGTTTCATAGTAAATCATATAAAAAACAAGTATGCTACATTATGACATAGAGGGCTTTGTGAGCGTCGATGCTTGGCAGAGGGTAAGATAGTGAAGCCTAGTTCATAGTTTAACAGAGATTAACATTCCACAGAAAACACCCAAGGGATTCCTCCGGCACGTCCTCCCACGGGCCTCCCTGTGATATTAAAAAATAGACCTTCCCATGCGACACACATGTGCCTGCGTATTCAAATTTTAAGGAAGTCAATCCTCACAGTTTAAATCACAAACTTCTGCCGTGAAGTTGCGAGTCAACACTCGAGAACGAAGAAAGAAAGCTACATTCAGCGATGTTAATCCTTTCCTCCCCTTCAATTTCCTTTGCTGTAAGACATCACAGAAAGGCGGGATTTCTGAATTACAATGAGTACTGATACTGTTTTTCTCTCAGAATCTTAAAATAATGTCTTCGTCTTTGCCTGCTCTCTCTGGCCAGCAGTCTCTGACTCCAAGATGTTCCATTTAGCAGAAAATCCCTCCTGGAACTAATGAACGACGGCCATTTTTGCCAGAAGGAATTACGTAAATGATTAACCGATTGGAGAAATAGTTCCTAAAATGATTTCCTGTCTAAACTTTATTATTATTTCAGCTTAAAAATCATTAATTGTTTGCCTTTAATTTGCCTTTAATCAAGCAAAACAAGAGCAAAGCGCTATAACCATGCTAGTTTGTGCTCACCATCTTAGCTCATTTGCTAGTTAAGTACTAAAAACAGAGCTGAGGCTCATGGGAGTGTTATTAGATCTGCAGGTATTTGGTCATACATCAAACTGCCCAATCACAATCACGCTTCCATAAGCTCATGAGGTCATGTTTTATTTTCATTTGCTCCGGCAGACACACAAAATTGCATTAACATCTATAGAACCTTCAGTTTTCCATACCATCCCTCCAAAAAGGTGTGTGTGTGTGTGACGTACAAATATGTGCTGATTTGGCCCATAAATCAAAGTATTGAACAGATTATAATTTTGGTACTAGATGACCAAAGTTATTATGATTCATCCTGACGGGAAACATGTTTTTTTACTACATTAAATCCAGCAATCACTGACTCACTCTTACAGTCAGTGAACAACATTACAGTATTGCTGTGTATGTGAAGTTCAAGTTCATCTCACGTGCCTATAACAAACAAACTCGACAAAATATTCCTAAGTCATCACTCATCTCTCTGTATTTCTAAGCTGTCAGAGCTCACAGGTCTGCGTGTGGCTGCTAGGCGTGGCTGCGACCCACATTATTTGGATTAGCCCGCTGGTCTCGGTCCAATGAACACATAACAAACCGAGGCCAATTAAACAGACGTCCGACCACAGATTTACATTTTGATTCGTCCAAACCGATCCCCCGCATGACGCAATGCAAATACCCCTCCGTGTCTCTCGGCCCTGTGGATGTTAAAGATCATCTGATAAGCAGAAAATGGTCCGTCCTGATTTCCAGCTGGATAATTGCCATTCAGACAGGAGATAACAACAAGCAGCTGTGAACTGTGACTTGTGAGAATTATCTCACATGAATACATTTGAATTGAGGATTAAGTTGAACTTAAAGGCTGATCGAGATGCAGTTATTCTGATCTACGTGGTCAAATATTGTCGGTGTGATACTCTAACAAATAAACCATGAATGATATTCTTGATTATAATCCAAAAGTTTGCAGTAAAACAACATAAATAACAGAAAAGTGCCAAATTCTTTGGTTTCCAAATGCCCAAGTCCAATTGTGGGAATATCAGAGGAAAGCACAGCATGCACTGATTTGTACGGTGTTATTTAACAAACCGGTGAGTCTGCATCTTTATCACTGCACCAACTCTGCAGCCAAGTTGTCAAACTCCCTAACTCTGATGCACAGAAACAGTTAACGAATAAAGAGAGCCTCAAGTGCTCCATTTCCTAAAAAAAGATCAACATTCAGCCCCCTGGAGAGGTGTACCCTCGAGCTGCTATTTCCCATTTCCGTCTAACCCTTTAAAAATTATCTTCAAAGCCGCTCCTGAAAGGAAATCTAAGTGATAAAAAAAAAACTTGGTTAAACAATCAGATCACATCAGCAGCTCCCAGAACCAGAGCGGACTGCAGACAAACTTTGCTTCAATGAAAAAGATGGCACAGTGGACACTTACCGCTGCCACCTGTGACCCAGCCTCCACCTCTGCCTCAATCTCAGCCAGGCTCTTGTACTGCTGTGGAGACTCTATCACCATCTCCCTTTTGGGGGCTTTGCCAGCCCGGCCCTGCATGGTGCTCAATCCTGCCTGTGAGTGTAGCCTTAAATCAGGTGTGATGCGACTCACCGCCCGCGCACTGCCATGGCACAAGTTGCCCACGGCGCGCGAAGGTTTGAGAGTTTTGCCGAGCGTCCAGTGAGATTCCCTCCGTGCTCAATCACAATAGCCCAGCCTCCCTCTCCCTCTCCCTTGCTCTGTCTCTCATCAGGGTAGAGCCCCTCCCACCCTCACAGCTGTGCAGCTGCGAGAGTGTGTGTGGATGTGTGTGTGTTTGCATGTACAGTATGTGATTTGTGTGTGTAGGAGGAGGGGAGGAGAAATCAACCACTCCCCCATTAAAACTTCGAAGAGGCCCAGAGATCATGCCGTCATGCGCCTGCTCCACCTGCCTCGTAAGAATGTGTCGAAAACACAGAGTGGCAGAAAAAGGCAGAGTGGAACGGAAAAAAAAAAGTTTGGTAACCTTTTAGAGCCTGTAAATTACAGAGAAATATTTTGTACATATGGGGAAGAAATTAAATACTTAATGGGTATCAAACAGCAGGTACAAGGGAAGTAGCACAGGGAATAAAGGGCTAATATATCTGCTTTTAAGGGGAAGTACTAATTCAGTACAATATGATATATTGACTTTCATTGTGCAAAGACTTGAAAAGTTACATACATCTTCTCATTGACCAAAATAAATAATATACCACCCAAAATGACTTAATATACAGCAGATGTCAGGAAGAGTACTCATTAGAAGAAATGCAATATGAGATATTGTCCTTTTTACTCAATGCATGTGCTGTAATTAACTACAGTCACCATGCAGGTCATCAGACGAATCAAATATATAAAATAGATACATATAAATAACAATGCACAATATCATACTGTACTATATTAATAAATCATCTATTTCAAGCCAAGCAGCAACTTCTGCTGCTGTGAAATGAAGCCAGAGTGCCAAAAAATGCAGTTCCTTGAACGTCCACTTGGGGCCGGCTAAAAAATAAGTACATTTCCGTACGGCCCCATGTTCACAGCAGAAATAAACATGTTTACAGCCTGGTACAAACAGTTTTGGTCTCTATAGCTGATTTCCCCGTTCATGACAACTGTACTGAGGGTGAAGCACAGGTGAGTACAGGAACTAGACTAAACTAGACCAGCCAGGATGATATTATTGCACTTACAGCCCAAATAAGTCAAAATATGTAACACAGTGTTCTGTTCATTGAAGATAATTAGCTGCCTCTTGTTTACAGTCTGATTATATAATCTATGATATAGCAGATGGTTCTTCTCTAACATCGGTTCTGTTGTCAGATGGATCCTATATCGGATCCAGAAACTGTGTTACTGTTTGAAATGACTAAAAATAGCTGGCACCAGCTACAGTGACAGTATTTAGACACTCAATCTGTGTTGATAAAGTTCTGCTCCCCATTGATATTTTGCTCCGCTTTGAACTCTTCCTCGGCCGTATCCGCTGCAGCAGGCACCCACAGCAGGGTCGGTCAAAACACACTTCCCCTTTATCCGGCCCTTAGAAAACACACACACACACACACACAGTCTCCTGCTGCTTCAGGAACATTTTGAGTTGCCCCTTGTTTCTCCATCCAGTCGGTGTTCTCTCTGAGGAGAGTCACTCGCCTTTAATCTTTAAGCAGCGGAGGCGCCTCGGCTCTGCTGGTTTCTAACTATCGGACAGTCTGTTCCCGGACGATGACATTTCAAGTTTTCAGTCAGGAATTATTGTGGGTAAATTTATGCAAATCCTGTATTATGGAGGAGGTTTTTTCTCTTCTCTTACGCTGCTAACCCACGCCGATGTTTTACAAGCCACTCAACCAATTCTGACTCAACAAGTGCAATGATAACTCGTCCAATTATATATATGAGAAGAGAAGCCGGGGCTCTCTTGTGCACGCAGAATGAGAGGGGGGAGAGGTGAGATGTCAGAGAGAGGGGATGACATGCCACGGGTCGAGTTGACTTCAAAGGCCTCCGTTCCAGTTTCAGCACCATTGCTCCTCACAAAATGTAGCACAAAGGCAGGCAAGGGTGTGTGTGCGTGCGTGTGTGTGTGTTACTGCGGGGTTCTCTGATGTGTGAGGCGATGTGCATAATTAGCATAACTTGTTTTAACTGTACCCGCTTCAAAGGGACTCGCTGAAATGTAGCATTCAGAGAAATAACTCCTTCTGCAAACCCAGGGAAGTGCGCAGAGGCTGTGAAATAAGGGTGCTCCACTTAGGGCATCCGTGAGGCGAGGTGAGACGGAAAAAGGTTTATGAGCCCCAGAAATAACCGTCGCAAATGGAGCGGCATTAGTGTGGCAGCCGATGATGATTACTTTCATTTATCATCATCAGTTCATAAACATTTAGTGGATGAAATGTCAGAAGAAACTGAGAAATGTCCAATACGGTTTAGCGCCATCATGCGATCAAACTGTTCTTCCCTTGCAGCCACACATAATCTAAGTCTACTTTATCGGAGATACGGGTACAAAGCACTTGGATTCTGATGCTAGAGCATGTTGGAAACATTTTATGTTTCCCTTTCGCAGGCTTATTAAGTTCAATAATGTTGGAAAGGGCTAAAAGAGGAAACTCGCTGTGTGTTCTCAAGGATATTTTAGGATGAAGTGTTTCAAACAAATCTAACGCAGGTTTCTGTCTTGACTTTCCCCTGGCCTTGGCCTGTGATGGACTGCTGAGTGTACTGCGTCCCCGCTGTCCCGCGGAGGCCTCAGTGACAGCGTCACCAGCTCGGCGTGATAATCAGCCTCTTGTCAAAGACCCTGGCTGCGCTGAGGTCATCCCGCTTCATTCACCCACATCTCTGGAGCGCTCACGCCATCACGCTTCCTGGAGCTATTGCTGGTACCGTGCCAGCGATACCACAAGGATGTGCGAGTTTGTGTCTGAATGTGTGTATGATGGTGACGGGAGTGCAAATTAGTTTACAGGGCCATCTGCGTAAGGGCTTGACGTAAAAGAGAGAAAAAAGTTGTCAGAGAATGAGGGAGGAGGAGGAGCAGGAGGTGAAAGATGGCGTTCATTTGTTTTCACACAGCTTGAACCCATTAGGACATGTGAGCCTTCCACACCCTTCCCAAGAGGCGCACACAAACACACACACACACACATATAGATGTAGAGCGTCACACAAGTCTGCGGAGAGTTGCATAAGATGAAGTTGATGTAATGTTTGGGAGCTGACGATCGCTACAGGCGCCCTGGAGGGAGCAAGTGTGAGGGTGTTGCCTGCAAAGGAGTGAACTTCCCCTCCAGACAGATCCCCCTTCCTCACTCCTCACACTACACACACACATGCACGTTAGCGCCCTGACCTAAAGCTCACTCCGTCTCAGTCTGTCACCAGCCATTGTCTCTCACGAGTGAAAATACACCATTTTCTTTAATCAAGGAATCAAAGAGCAGCTCAGTGGTCTGTCCTGTGGTCAGCATTGTATTACTGTAGCTCCAGGTAGTACAGGGAAAAACATGTGGGACCAGTTAAATATGATACAAGAGAGGGGAGTTCCCTAAATCTCTATGATGTCAGAGCTCCCAGAGGTGCTGAGAGCTCGGCTCAAGACTGTACAGTAACATCAGCTGAGGCCCTGCATGGGATTAGTCTGCAGGAACAAAATGTAGACTCAAAACACGCCGACATTCATTCAGTCTTCGTCTAATCTTTCGCGAAGGATTGCGCCATTTCCTGCGCTGGACCGGAATACTGGAAGCTGGAAGCTGGACTACGATATTCATTAGTCCAACTCACTCAGGCAAACAAAATTAAAGTGATATAGGCGACTTTGCCAGACTATTTATACTGAATATTATCTATTGTGCATTAGCCAAAATAGGCTATTGTAACATATTAACTAACCATTGTCCTGTTAGCAACCAAGCTAACAAGCTTGCTCACCGATTTGACAGATGGTTCCTAACTGCACGATAACTTCAAAGTTTCTTCAGTGAAGACTTTTTTTTTGTCTGTACAGCAAATAATACAGATTCTCCATTTTGGACTCGGGTCATAACTTTAACCTTATTGTTGTTATTAAGTCAAGAATATTAGGTTATGGGGAAATCAACTTAATTTCTCTTCTGGGAATTAATAAAGGCTCATCTAATGTTATCAGTAGTATTAAAAACCAAGTTTTAAGGGGCAGTAATGCAAAGGAGCTTTAGAGGTTGTTCATCTCAGCTACATAAACAATGAATGGAAACACTATATTTTGGATTTTCTCCACATATCATTTCTGACACTAGCTATTTTAATTCTTGAGGAAGCATAAAATGTCAGTCCTGGACTGTTCCTGTGTTTTCCAGCTTAACTACAATGTGGATATTAATGGAAAGACATATTCCGCTGCAACTGCAGATGTAATTGTTGAGTTTAGGGGAAGGGTTATGGGAGGACAACCACAGCTTAATGGCTGTAAAGGAAACACTGCAACCAGGAGGGATAATGGTTTATAGTGAATGTCCTTGACTCTGTGGACACTAGCAATCCTACTTAACCCCCTCGCTATTGATTGTCCATTAAATCTCTTTGACTTAACACGGGGAAGGCTGCTGGCTAATGGAGCTAACTTGAGGGAAGTAGCTTAATGTAGTAGTGCATAAATCCAAGTGGAAGACAACATACAGTCTACAGGCCACGGAAAGACCTCGATTGTAGTCTCCTTGCTTAGCACAAACAAACTCGAGCAAATCGCCAGACATATCTTATCTTTCCTCTGAGCCACATGTTAAGCTTTTGATGTGCTGCACCACTAATTGTGGGATCAGGGGCCACTGAAGGATACACACGACTTCTAAATCTGGTTCCTCAAGGGAGTCTATTAGGAAGATTATTATCCAAAATTCTGCTGATCAGTGCAATAACTCGTGTTTTATCCGACAAGACTCCACTCTATCTGTAAATTATTAATTTTTCACCTAGTTTCCATCCTGAAGAAAGATATGATGTTATATGTATAGAAAATAAATTACGATAACTCCCAACTGGTGGATCACTGCTCAAATACAGAAAGTAAAGTCAAGTATTCTTTAATTTAAGTGAGAACAGACAGTTAATTCTAATAAATGCTCATTTTTGCTCCTTTCTGTTCGGGTGGTGTCATATTTCTGCAGAGTTAAACTCATTTTGAGCTGTAATTTTGCATGGTAAACAACTTCATGAAAATGAAACAGAAAAAAGAAAAGTCCCCGCGGGCATGCTGGAGTTTAATTTAATTAAAAGTGCAACTGATTCCAAACGAGTGGAGAATTATTAGAAACGACACACGACAGCGACAGAGGTAAGATTTGAAAATGAGTTTACCAGAGCGGTGGTGGGGATGAAGAGCTGAGATCCCCTCAGACTCAGTGTTTCCTCTTCCTCCTCCAGAGCCCCCAGCTCTACCGCCCCCTTGATGTAGCCACAGTTCCTCTCAAGGATGGAGCGCAGCCCCTCCAACAGAACCACGCTGGTGGTGCATCCCATGGTGCCACCACACTCCACCCAAGAAAAAAAAAAACCTATCCCACGGTTGGAGCCTGATTTCAAAACTCTTCACCTTCAGGTAGACGCGGCAGTCCTAACTTGATCTCTCAAACTTGACCTCTCCCACATCTAGAAGGAACCTCTAACAGGTGTGTTGACTGGAAATTCACTCAGGTATCGGCTTATCTCCACAGCCGAGCAGGAGGATTCCCGCTTGAAACACAACCACTGTCTTCGAAAGCAAATCTCGGCTCAAGCTCTGGGCCGCTGAGCCGTATCCTCCTGTGTGCAGCTCAGCGGGGATGGAGGGATGAGTGCACGGAGGAGGGAAGCTGCTCATTCAGTCGGAGCAGGGCGTCGACTCTCCGATTCCTCTTCCCTCCTTCTTCCTTCTGCTGGGGGATGCTCAGACGCTCCGCGCTCTCCTCTCTCGCTGACTCCTCTTCGCTGGCTTGCTTTCTCTCCCTCTTTTCTCAAGCTTGTCATCACTCACTCCTGTCGCCTGTCACTTTCACTTCTTCTCTCCTGCCTCACTCTCTCCTTCCTTCTCCCAGCAGACTCTCTCCCTCCCTCTCTCTCGCAGCTTAGTCATTTCTCTGACTCTGCATGCTTTGTCAACAGTAAAAGCAGACTGTTACCAACAAAGACACACACACACGGACTCACCCACACACACACAATAAGCGGCTGCTGCAGACAATGTTTTACTCTTTCTCTCTGCATCTTTTCCCTCCTTCCTCTTTCTCCCACTGACAATGAAATTACAAGCAATGCAGTCATCGTGCTGATGTCATTCACATGTGCCCTGAGACATAAAAAGGAATGATTTAACTTCTCTCTTGACCTGCGCCGCCGGGCCCACAGCTATTAACACTTGGTTGGAGTGATCCGTCAAGCGCGATGCGTCATAGGACAACCAGGACAAACCTGGCAACCCTCTGCAACTCCTCACCCAATTAACATCACAGCATCCGTACATCCTCTCTCCAGTAGAAGGGATGGTGGCTGTAGGATACAGGCTTGTCTGTGTGAGAACGTACACGCACATACAAACTATCCTATGAATCCCCCCCCCCCAGCTTCTCTCCAGAGGCTGGTGTAAATATTTCATCAGCCGTTCGACACACTCACCTACTTTTAAGTGGATGATGCAGCATAATGGGCAAAAAGGGGGGCGATCTTATTAAAAAGCAAGCGGGAGCACGCAGTGGAATCAGCATTTGCATTCATGTGAATCGATTAAGGACTTCTTAAATGGGAGAAACAGCTGCCTGCTACAGCTGAGAGCAACGCTCATGAGAGCTGGTGAAACAATGAAGACAATGAATGCCGAAATGTTGGACATTGAGGGTCCAGGTCCAGACTCTAGACTGTGTACTCTTTATGATATTAATTACAGAGATCCAACAATTCCCACCATGAGCAAGCGCTTGCTGACAGAGGCAAGGAAAAACTTTTAACTAATCTAAAGGCAGAAACGTTGAACAGAGCTCAGTTCTATGTATCTGGTTATAACTGAGGGCGTCACAAGAGAGACAATTAAAAAACAGAAGCGGCAGACTTTAAGGAGCTCCCTTCAGAGCCACAGGAGACATTTTACAACTATTTTCATGAATTGCGTCGTACTCCTCATGACAACTGGTGGCTGTTTTAAAGCTGTTAACTGCTCTCTTTCATTTCACTGTCTTCAGGCTCATTCAGAAAGCCTGAGCATCGTTCTTTGGACAATATCATTACATTAGGGCCGTTCCTCAGAGGATGCATTAATCTAATGAAATCCAAACTGCGCCCTGTAATGCACCCAATAACCTTTTCACACAGCCAGCCCGAAAACTAGAGAGACACTGCATAATTATTTTATCAGAATCCGCAAAAGACATTTATCAGTTGTTTCCATTTGTTGTTCACTAATGAAAACAGGACATAGAGTGAAGTGGAAAAGATAATATCCCCCTCAGTCAGGAAAGCAAACATAATGCTCTTCTCAGATGCTCATCTTCGATTCCACAAACAGTGAAGTGCGTCCCTCCTCGCTCATAAACGTATTACATAAACTGTATGATTTGTGCATTAGCGATATTAAACCAAAATGTGGTAAACCTTTAATAGCACGTTGATATTCTGAAGAAAACAAGCAACAATTAAATAGAGAAGATTGGGGCTGGTATCCTGGCAACAAGAGCCTGTTATTTTAGAGAAAGTAAAGAAATGAATGAGGGTTTTTTTGTTGGATAGCCATCAATCACACCAACCCACGTCAGCAATTTTTAGCATCGCACAAGCCGCAAAAAACAAATACATCAACCCAGACTTATGAGAGGATTTATAGGGTGAATGACTAAACAATTTCTGTGACTAATTAATGTGAAAGGTCCATGCCACAGCGCAATGCTGACACATTAATAAAGACAAACACACGATCCGAGGAAGCACAAGTCTTTGTTTTTGCATGTTCAAATGCTTTCAGAGCATTTAGATAGAGGACAGAGGCGGATAGACAGACGTGCATCCCTGCTGCCTCCCACAGGTCGCTCCTAGCACTGCAACAACACTGAGGCCTGATGACTCACTGGAAAAAAAGCCAGACGATGCTCCTTACCTCATCTTTTCTAACAGATTTTAGGAGGCACTCCCTGCACATCCACATGAATCAAAGCAAACGAACATTACGCGAGCTGCAAGCCTGTACAAATGCCTGGGGGGATGTGCGATCATGAAAGTTTTGCACAAAACATACTGTAATGTGACCCAGAGAGCATGCAAAGCAGAGCAATGATTCGAAAGATGGCGCGGCAGCCAGTTTTTACCGCCATGGTTTCATGTAAGGGGGCATGGAAAAACTACTGGGCCAGAGAGACCGCCATGTGCTGCGAGTTTTATTTCTGCATGGTGAACTGGAGTTGTCTGTGGTACTCAAATGATTTATTCTATGAGGCCCAAGACACAAGAATCCAGTGATCAGTCACTTAGTCAAGTCATTACAGTTCCTGATTATAAGCCTAACTCTCTGGAATAGTTGTTGATATTTCAGTGTGGACCAAAGCCGTGCTGCTACTGTAGCCAAAGAAATACAAGGTGTCCATATACTCACAATATTATGGCAAATTTGTCTCATTTTTCAGTTTTGGATTTCTCCACCTCGTTCAGATAAAAGAACGGGCTGACAGGCATTTGTCGATCAGACAGGACGCTCTGGTTTCACCAGAAAGTTAAGATTTGGCTTACATAGTTTGTTGTGAGGGTTGCTTGGAGAACCCAAGAAGACAATTTACATCTGTCCCTCAGCATCTTTTTCCATTCTTCCACATAACATTGTGTTTTGATATGTTTCTAAACAACCCAATGAGGTGCAGGAGTGAGTATGATGTATCAAAGAGCAGAGGAAGCGAGACAAGTGAAGTGACTGGGTCTCAAGATAAGTCTCGATCCTTCACATGTTCAAAGGATATTATTATTACAATATATTCATGGGCTTTTCTCTTCAATGTCTCAGGGCAATGTTGCGATGTTAAGTTACTTCTCAGTGTAGTATGCTCAGTGAAGGGATGGGAACTGAAGGTGTTGGTTTGGAGGTCAGCGTTTTTTATTATCCACTGAAATCTACAGGCAGTGGACGCAGGGACATTCTCATTCAACAGTTCAGATCAATACATTGACTAACTATGCTTACAAATGCTCAGAACACAGACTATATGTATGGAAAGAGGGTTTATTTCTCTTGTATTCCGCTGAATAGATGTTGTCAAACTAGCAGAGTCAGCTTGGCGTTGTGGTACCTTTATAAAATAATGTTGCCCTGAGGCACCACAAAATTTCCATGGAGAGGGAGTGACAGTTTTGATTCACTATCAGAGAGCCCTGGCCTTTTCTTCATATAAAAATACAATGTGTGCAGTAGAGGGTTAAATTTTTGAATTGCATGAGCCTGTGTCTCCTACAAGGAGGGCAAATATGTACACGTACAAGGACTGCTTTCCAAGTCTCATTCAGAAGTGGCCCAGATCATGTTCTCATTGCGCTTTTAGTATATAGAGTGCAAATTTTAACTGTGATTCTCTTCATCTCGGGCCAATAGTTTCATCAGGGACCTAAATTCAGGCTAACAATAATGAATCTGAATCTGGGTTATGCTCATGTGATTTGGGTATTGAATATCTCATGAAAGGCCTGCAGGTAATCAGACAGACTGGGACACGATCCTTGTGTCCTGACATGAGGTTTTGGCTGTATTCAATACTCTTCACGGCTAACAAAACAGCCTCTGACTGTATAATATAGTAAGTGGGCCACTGGTTAATGTGCTCTAATTTCTACCTGCCTAACTTTCGCATGGAAGGATTCTCAGGCAGCCAAGAGAACTATGAATGTTTTCCACACTGAAGTTAAAACGGCTATTTTTACACATGCTAAAGAGAACTGGATGTACGATTGTGTCAACTGGGTCAGAGGAATTTTTTATGGTCACTGCCCAATTTTTGCAGACAAGGCTGGCTGCAGTGCTGATTGAAATAGCGACTGCTGCGTTAATCATGGTTATGTTACGGAGACACAGACGGACACAGAGATAAAGGGGCAGCGGTTGTACACGTACATCATCGGGAGTACTACTGCCTGATGATGTCATGGTGATAGTGATGTCATCAGGGTTATCTCTTGCTTAGGGAGGCTTTAGCCTTAGTATTAGGGACTTGGACATATTCAAACACTTTCTCCTTGGTAACGCTATATTCTATAATATTCTGCTCATGCAAAGTTACACAACAGCGTTGTACTTTGCATAGTACGACACATAACACACATTCAGGTACACAAATCTAATGTATCCGCTCAGTATGAAACACACTCTGGGTTGTTGGGTTGCAGCGGCACGGCTCTATGAATGATAATCTCAGTCTCAACAGCTATCTGACAGACCAATGTGAAATTCTCAGGATGATTCTACGTCCACTTTGACCGCCCCTTACCTCTTCATCCAGCACCTTCATGAGTTCATAACTCACATTCATCCAGCACCGTTTATGATCCAATAGCTACTTTGTGTTTAGTGCAAATTAGCATCATACCTGCTCATCATCAGAATGTTAACACGGTGCATATGTTAGCATTCAGCTCGAGGCAGCCTCACAGAGACTGTAGACTGATGAGCTGTGTCATAAATCCACACTACATATTAATTATGCATAGCATATACAACATACTCATCATCGAGTCTGCACAGTTATTATCTACACATATTACCGTTTTATGCTGACAGGAAATGTTACAATACATGTCACAAACCGTGACTTTGGAGCAGCCAATTAAACTTCACAAAAGACATTAATTTGTTTTTCATGAGATTTAATACTTGTTGTTTTTTTTGTTTTCTAAGATCTCTCTGGAGCTGTCTCACCACCTCCCGCATTTTTATTTTAATTCCTTTCAGCTGTGAGCGGCTCCTCCATTGGGAAATACTTTGTTGGTTTCACAAGAAATGCTGAAACTTCCACAGCCTGCTGAATCTTTCATTCTCAATTTTTCTCATTAAAGCTAGATTACAGACTCTGGTGGGTTCACACGCACTCTGTGCTGCTTTATGTCAAGCTTGGAACTAATTAAAGAAGATAAAGTAATATAGTAAATTAAAACATTAAAGCCTAGAGTGATTAGAGGGTGGTGTCAGTTACACTATAGACTTTAACTGATGTAATTCCCATCTCTACTATGTATCTTGAGTCTTCTCTATGTACTTTATGAGTCTGATTCTATTTGTATTGATCGTGTCTGAGTATTTCCACGCTGCGCAAAGATCTGTTGGGATTGCTTGTTTGTGAAACCATCTGCTGAACTTAAAAAGTATTGTCACTGTCTGCTAAACCTCCCTACAACAGGCAGATTCCTACAATAAACAGCGGAGGAAACCTCAATACACTGGAGATGTTGCAATAAGCTGAAATCGCCTCTACACGCTCTCTTGAATCAACACTGAGGGCCATGTTGCAGACACAAAAACATGCAGCAACTATCCAATAAAAATGATGTGGTGCTCAAACAAGAACAGACTTTTCGTTTTTGAGCCTGCAGGCTCTAAAAAATGATGACAGGCCTGTTTGCTGAATATAGTGGAATATACTGGCAACGTATCAAAATAACGTCGTGAAGTAGGAGTTTTGCATTGAGTCTTTCTGTTTTCTGTCAATCTTGAAGAACAAATTAAGCCTTAAGATCACAGGCAAATGATACTCTGCATAGGCGAACACACAAATGACAGACTGGCCATGAAAGCAAAAAGAGAGCTGGTGTTTACATCAATGTAAGGGTGGTAACGACACAAAGTATGAAGTAGCCTAAATAAAGATGACATGGTAACCACATGGCCAGAAAGCCTCGCCTCAGCTATCAGCGGCTGCAACTTGGGACTCGACCACAAAAGCCAGCAGTCGACCAAACGGCCTGTTCCATCACAGCTCCTGTATCATGACGCCGATATAGGTCAGCAGTTCTAAAGCATCTGCAAATCTGCAGATTATCTCTGCCAGGTTTTTTAATGCTCTAATCAGGCCAAATCCTCTGGACTGGAGTTCACTCTTAAGTGGAATTCCACAGTTTGAACTGCTGCTCTAAAGCGACTGTAAATGGGAGGTGGCATTAAGGCAGCAGAACGCATGTTATGGGGTCAGTGAGAGTTGAGTGAGTCTCACGGCTAGACAAAAGGGAGTCAACACAACAAAAATCCTAAAAAGGCAGCAGAATCTGGGTCTGTGTGTGTCTTTTTTTCTATGTATGAGTGTGTGCATGAAGGAATGAGTAAAGATTCAGCAAGGCAGGGAGAGGAGATGTATAAAAATGTCTAAGCCAGCATTTCCCACAGTTGGAAGTGATTATTAAAACTGCAGGGGCTGTCTTTACTGCTCTGCTGCTTGGCCTCCGCTTTGTTTACTAAGGTATAGCTGAGAGCCAGCCACGCCTGCGCTAACTATGGTGTGTGCATGCGTCCAACCGTCCAACTTCTCCGGTCAGGCCTCAGTTTTGGATGGAGATGATTTAACACATACGCAGGTATTCATAATTGATGGTCCCCTGGGTGCTTAGTGTGACACCAAGTTACAGAGGAGAAAGAGGGCACGTTTAAAAATAGCCAGGACGCCTACCATCATCTCATCCATTATTAAACACAGACCAGAGATCTGATCTGACATCCATTATACCACACCATACACTGTGGGCTAAAACAGAATTAATAGGCTACTATGACATAAGTGTAGGGATGAGGCTTAAGACTAAATAATGGATTGTCTAACAGGAAGTGGTGTCTGGTACAACACCTGACCTTCTTCTACAAAATACTTCCTGCATCCATTTAGCTTAAACTTTCAAAACCAGTTTGATCAGATCAAAGTTGGAGTTACGCGTCCAGTTGCTAGTCAACCTGCTCCTTACCGGGTGAAATCTGAGTGGTTGAGGAAGTTCTTTGATGTCCAGTATACTATATATATATATTTGCTTTTACCATACCAGCATGTCAGTCTCCATGTCAAATGGGCATGGGAAACAGCTGCGCAGTCAAAAATAGAGGAACGTTATTCACAGATGTACTATAAGAGGCACATAATGGGAGCCAGATGGATACCTTGTGATCCACCGTGAAGGTACAAAGTAGTTCTGATAAGTTCAAGTACAGATCTCTGCTAATTCAGCCTGAAATTCATGTACAGCTGACGGAGTCAGTTAAAGGGGCACTTGTTTGCTTGTCAGGGGCGAGACTACTTAACCTGCATGAACAGCCTCTGGGTGGCAAATGTGGGTTAAAGTGCTGTTGGAGCTTCACCGTTTCTAGTCCCTGGGATATATATATATATATATATATATATATATATATATATATATATATATATATATTCATTCAAAGTTCCCCAGTTTCACATGGGTGACATTTATTTAACTGTTTGGAGTCTTTATGCTAAGCTAGGCTAACTAGCTGCTGGCTCGACAGTCCACAACTGTCCTATTAGACGTAGGAACGTCCTGTGAATTACCTTATTAAACACAATTATCACCGCACAC
Organism: Nibea coibor; assembly: GCA_023373845.1. Lineage (NCBI taxonomy): Eukaryota > Metazoa > Chordata > Actinopteri > Sciaenidae > Nibea > Nibea coibor. The sequence goes on along the minus strand of CM041732.1, from coordinate 4,804,851 downwards.
AGGTGTGAAACTGCTGAGGGATCATGAACTAGTTTGTCTGTGTATCCTCCTCATGTCCACAAGCTCAACAGTGAAGAGTGAAGAAAATACAGAATCGAGACAAAGCAAACATTTTGGTTAAATGGTATCCATAATTATATTTAAATGGCGGCTTGTGTACATCAAATCGTATACTTCTGTTCCAGTCTTTTCTGAGCGCACAGCCTCACTGCACTATAAAGGCGATGGTGCACAGTATGTGAGTGTAACATGATGATCTATGCCCAACCCCAGCACAAACTCATTAGCAATGACAAGCTCTCATGGTCACTGGTCAGTGCCTGGACCTCTGAGCTCCCCCTATCATGTGACCACAGACACAGGAAACTACCATACCCATGCAACATTAGGAAAATATAACTGTACTGAAGTTATTCTCGCTGAAGATGAAAGTCAGATACACAGATGGACGTGCTGTCAGTTGAATTAGTCGGCACAGTGCTGGACGAGATGAGGATGCTACAGAGGACACCGCACGACAAAGCACTATCTATATTTAAGACCTGACTTATGAGGGGACCTGTTTTTACCACAGAGGCTTAGATGAATGTTTCCCTGAGTGCTGATGCCAGCTACATGCCACATGCTATCCTGTGTGTTTGGCATTTTTTACCTTCCTCGTTACTCAGCTGTTTCTCTCATAACCTATCTGGTTGCAAGGTGCACCTTGGGGGGTCAGATGACAGAATGAACCAAAGGAGTGTGCATGTCTTAGTGTGTGTGTGTGTATGTGTGTGTGTGGGCTATGTGTCGTCTTTCTCGTCCCTTTGGAGCTGGCGGTGTGTATTTCAGTTACCTGGCAACCCCCTTTGAGAAAGTTGTAATAGACACCCTGCGGAGTCGGACCTGGGGAATATTCACCAGCAAGTGACAGAGGAATGTCATCATTTTCAGATAAATCATAGGTGATGTTAGGATGGAAGAGGGCTGTTGGGTGGTCCAGGTTTGACCTGAGGAGATCAGGGTTTAAGACCCTGATAGTCACCAAGCATCTGCTCTGCCGAAGTGCCCTTGAGCAAGGCACTGAGCTTCTCTACCCTGAACCCTGACCTCCTGGGAGGAGGGGGAAAGTGCGAATGAAATGAAGTGTGTATGTTATGTTGTTTAGGTGCAGCACAGGCAGACAGACCACTTCTCTCACTCACCATCAACACTGACGTCCTGACAGCCTCCGACACGCTCTGCCTCAGCTCTGCAGCCGTGCCGGGTTTGTTGAGTCCTCGGGTAAACTTCCTCGCCTCAGGTGGAGCAGAAGCCATAGTCTAACCCACGTTTCATCAAGACAGACAGGTACTGAGAAGAGCAGAGGCTCCCGAGAGGCGCTACGAAGGCTTGAAATCCTGCGCTCCAGGCTGTCCGACGTGCGCAAATGCACCGTGGCGCCCTTCTATCCTGCCATTACGCGTCTCGTCAACTTTACTCTAGCTGCAGCAGAAGGAGTAGTCCGGCATACATGGAGATGACTTCTCTGGTCAACAGCAGTTGGAGAGCAACATCCAAATCCCGCTGAGCTCTGTCCCGGCTCTGCCCCCCCTTTACGCAAACCGACACGCCCCCTCCCTCGGTGTAATAACGCCCGGTGGGACAGGCTGTAAACTAATTCAGCCATCATATCTGGAGGAGATGCGCAGGGAAGAGTGAGCGCTGCGCCTCCTCATGTGGATGCATTATTTCTAGTGTGGCTGTGGCGCACTCAGCACTGACTTCAGATGCCATTTTATCATATGTTGATATCTGCTATATCAAAAGAATGCCTCCATAATAGATCAGCGTTATGAATAACAAGGACCCAGAGACTTAGACAGCAATTACTGCCTGGATTGTTGTGTCAATACAACATGAACTATTTTGAGGTTATATAAGTACAAACCACAGGGTGCTGTGCCCTAGGCGCAGGATAACATTGCCACCTGCTGGAATAATTGTTGTTTTAACGCTACACTGTGTGCTCTGGGCTTTAAACTCGGTGCAAAGTTATGTGACCACACAGAGGCAGTAAAGTAACAGCAATAGTTGAATAAGTAGTGATGCCTTCACTGGAAATCAGAAATTCAAACTTTACTTAGAGGGTCATCATGTGAAGCAATAAGAGGGGATTGGATTAATAATGATATGGATAATAATTTGCATTTACATGTTGCTTATGTCGTTTTATAATGCATGCTCAAAGTGAGCTAAACGTGCAGTGTTAATACAAAGCTCAAAATTCCGACAGCTGCCTCAGGAGCGTGAACGCAGCACACGTTTCCAGGGTGTTATATCGATAGTCTGCGGCACAGCGGCGCTGCAACACCCCGCCTGACTGTAGGACTGTCCTCCACCCCCAACACCAACCCACAGCAACCTGATACCGGAGACGAGCGGTCCAGACAAGCCTGCAAACGAGGCGTTCCCAGCCGCCCTGTCTGTCTGTCTGCCCAAGCGGAGCTCCACAAACCGTCAATGCCAAACGCCGCCGACTGCCTCGGGGAAGATCAGACCAACAGATATCCATTCCCTCAACTGAGGCGTCTGCCAGCACGGGAGTGTTAATCCACGTCTATCGCAGACCAGAGCCGCTCACTGTAGACGCCGTCGACTTGTGAATATATTTTTTTTCCTCTCTCTCCCTCAACGAGGATCGTGAAATGAGACGGGACGCGGAGAACTAACTGGTTAGCCGTTGGGCTAGCGTCGGTTAGCCTCGATAGCAGCTCAGCTCGTAACCCCAACCGAGCTAATTGGCTGCCGTTTATATGCCAAATTCCTGCCTGCTGTGTCGAAAGGGTGGACGTTTTTACAAAGTGTCTAACCGAGGATGGTCTGCGTGTGCGTGAATTAACTGTGCCTCGGTTATTTTCGCGGTATTTCTCCTCTTTGGCGAAGTTTTTCTGGCACCAGACAGTCGCGCAGGGCAGCTAGCATGTTAGCTAGCAGATATGGACGTTGTTCGCTGGCTGGCTGTTCACGGCAGATCCGCCAAACAAGTTAGCCGCTCGGTTTATCTGCCCGGGCTGGGACTAAGTTAACTTTTCTAGGCGGTGACTGTTAGTCAGCGAGTTAGTGGGTTGGTTATCAAATCACGTCAACACAAACAGCGGCTCTTCTCCTCTTTTTTTCGTTTTTTTTTTATCAATGTGCTCCATGCCTGAGAGGTCAGTTCAAGTTATTGAGCTGACGTGAGTGAATAAAACAAACAAAGTGCTATCTGGAAGAGAAGAGGACCACAAGAAGCATAGCGAGACTTGGAGGAGCTCCAACTACGAGACCAAAGTCGATGTCCACTGTCATGGCTGTGGGCCGAATAACGATGAAATCACTCGCTAAATTTGGCTTTTGCCTGGCTATTCTCCTCACTTCTGTGGCTGGTAAGTGGCTTATTAGTACATTGATTTTTTTTAGGAATGTGCCTCTCATAAATATTTGATGCTTTCTGTTTGGTTTGTGCTCTTTGGTGCAGCTGTTCTCGCTTGAAGTGTGTTTTTCTGGAGTGCTCGTTATGTTTGTGTGACTACTTTGTCAAGTGCATGCAGATACAGATGAGACATCATATGCTCCCTGTGTGTTTTTGTCTGTCAGACCTGCCTGTCTGCCTCTTATCTACCTTTCCCATCCTGTTGTCTGCCTGCCTGCCTGCACACCTCGTCTCACTGTGTTCAAGCAAACCTTCACAGATATCTCCCCCCCCCGAGCAGAGTCGGCGAATGCACCCCTGGCTCCTTTTTAATCATTCTGTGTACAAAGGCCTGGAAAAACACTGCCGAACATACCGCAGTCCTTGTCTGCCAAGTTGTGCCCCCTGTTCAAGACTTTGGGCTGAAAGCCAGGCTTCTGTGAGACCTTGAGCATGATAAGATAGTAGTCGGGCTGCACCGAGATGGAGGAACGTTGCATGCGAAGGGGGGAAAAGAGGTGGAATGTGTGGGAAGGCTGGAATGGTATGTTGCAAGGTGGGTAATTTGGGTGGCGGAGGTTCAACATCGTGCTCACGCTGTGCCAGGGTGGTGGAAAAAAAGCTGGTCTTGCTGATCGGTCTGCTCGTCCGGTGTTGCAGCCGAGTACGTGGGTGTGAATGTGTGTGTAAACAGCCTCTTAATGGTGTATTATCATTTCTGTGAGTGTGTGTTATTGTTGAGGCTGCTCCATCCATTCATAGACAGGGTATTATCAGAAGCCCAGAGTAATAACTGCTGTTGCAGAGGGAAATATGTAGAGTTCGACAGCAAGTGCAGGTAGTTTTGGCTCATATTTGCATAGACATTTGCATTTAACATTCAGTTTAAGTGTTTTATTTAATTCACACGTTCATAAAATAGCATGGACTTGAATTGTTATTGCCCAGACGGTGTTACTCACATCCTCTAATTATCAGGTCATGCCTAATCAAATAAAGAAAAGCTTACTACTTCAACTTAAATTTAGAAACGCTGGAGTAAGTAGATAAGTAAGGCATGGAAGTGGGGGTGATTCAGCGGAGAGAGCGCGGGACGTGAAGCTTTTACTGGACAGATGAGTTGTCAGGCGGTGACGTAGGATCAGCGCTGGGTGGGGGCTGGAATAAGCCAAGTGCAATTCTTCATCCCAAATTGTAATAATTATCCAAATGTGAAACTGTAATTTATCTTTGGCATCATGACGAGATGTCATCTCCTCGATAAGCTCACCTTCATGACGTGACATGCAAATTAGTATTCCCAGAGAGCGCTTTAACGACTACAGTGAGTGGCAGGGGATTGGCATATTCACTCAATAGTCAGTATAAGGACGATTAATGGATACTTACACGCACGCGTGCCGTGTACACAGACAATAAATCCCGATCGCTGCGCGGTGAAAAATGAATTAGGGCAGCAGTCGGGCTTTGTTGGCGTAATGACCGCAAAGAGACATGAAACAAACCACTAACGCTCTCTCTGTGCTGCTGTTTAGTTCATGAATACAAAGCAGAGATACTCCAGTGCCCATTTCTTAAGATGATACTTGTGGTGATGATTGCTATAATGAGGATGATGATGAGAGGAACTAGAGGGTCTAAAAGTCTGTAGGGGAGTGTTAGTCATCTCCCTGGCCCAACACCTTTCCCATTGCTCCCTCCGTCTCGGCTCCCGTAACATTATTGCCATCCCATCATCCCCTTTTCCCAATTTGCCTATTACCGCTGTTTATGCCGTCCCCACATTATTATTCATTTCCTTCCACCTGCCATGCCTTTAACCTGTTTGCAGCTGAGCCCGGGTTGTCCTTCCGCTCCCTGTCCCCTGTGACTAATCAGTGTGTGGGTGTGTGCCTGCTGTTCCTAAACCTGGAGCAGAAACAGTTCTAAACAAGCCTGCAGACACTACCTGCGGCGTGGGACCACAGGTGTTCTTAAGTTGTGACATTAGATTTTTTTTAAAGATTATTTATTTTGATAGAGAGAGCTGAAGAGTGACAGGAATGCAGGGAGAGAGAGAGAGAGAGAGAGATGGGAAATGACATGCAGGAAAGAGGCACGGGTCGGATTCCAACCCTGGACTTCCTTTGTACACGGGGCGGCTGCTCTGCCAAGTGAGCTACACGCCGCCCTATGACATTAGATTTGAACCCAAATTCTTATCAGGTTCAGCTTGTAGCTCCTGCATGCTTATAATGTAACCCACATTGAGGCAGACATTTTGAATGTTGTCCCAGGTAAGCAGGAGGTTTGAGGGTCTAAAGAGGATTAGTGAAGTATTATACCATAGCATAAAAAAAAGATTGCTCATTTGCTCTGCTTGTCCAGACTCTGAAGCTGTGTCTCTTAAGCCCCATACTGTGGCGTTGACAAGGCCCACTGTTCACCAACCAGGCCGCGTCTCTCCAGCCTCTGCGGTCCACAGGGGACCCTTGAAGCTGTCGGCTCTGCCGTCACATTAGCGGCTCAACAGAAAGTGAAGTTATTGGCTTGAGATTACAGGCTTGCACGGAGCCGCCGCGTGTGAATTTGGCGCGCGGGCTAGCTCGGATTGGAGCCTCCAGAGTTTGGTGAGCCAGGTACAGGCTGCTCTCAGCCTTGGCATTTAATCGATGGTTTTAATGGCGAGGTTGGTTGGGGAAAGACTAGAATGAGAATGAATCAGAATTACTGAAAATGTCAAGTACAATACATGCTCGGGAATTTGCTTTGGTGACATTGCAGCAGAGACTTCTTGAAGCTAAGTGAGAAATCTCCTTCATGTATGATGGGCTGCAATTAAAGACTATTGTCATCATTAATTAAAGGGGCACACATCAAGGTGTTTTCAGGTGTGGAGGAGTACGACTGTATGTATGAAGAAAGCTGATTAAAGCTGGTGTTGCTCCACAGGGGGCTGTGTGAAGTCTGAAGTGATGTCACTTGAGTCGGGGTCCATCAAGACTAGTTATAGCTTACAGGGCTCTTCTTGCATAACACACCTGAATCTCTGACTGAACAGATGGTGGCTGAGTTGCTTTGTGGGTAATGTAGGCAGCAGGTTTTGACAAGAATACACAGAATAAAAAAACTGCTGCTTCAATTTCACCATCATCTATTATTATTATTTTCTGTCCATTAGAAGTGTGACAGTATTTAAATAGGATCCTAAAGTGGTGTGAAACCGTGTGAAGTCAATGTGTGTATTTCAATTAATGACATGGATTTTTGTCCCAAGCCCAGGGGCCCGTACCACCGAGCTGCCTCACCTTTGGTTCTCCTAGTAGCCTGCTGAATGTGCATTATGGTTTGTGGATGTGGCGTAAAAGAAGGTCATAAAATGTTAAAATGCCGTGTAAAACTGTAAGGCAACCAGGGTGTAGAGACAAAATTAGAGGCGATGTAATGATGTTTACCCAAACTGAGCCAACAATTGGGCGTCGTGATTCGCACAACTGGAGCAATGCTATTTAAACAGGAAGCAGTTGCCTAAACTGAAAGTTCTAACAGCACCGCTGCATCCCTTTTGATTCCATAATATTTTGCAGTCAGTCAGTGAACATCATTATTCTGTGAGAAGGATGACACTAACTGCAGCTAGAAACAGTCCAATGAATGCTGGAATTGGGGGAGGCCATTTGGTCTCTAATACAGCTAGCCTTGTACTCTATTAGATGAAAAAATCAATGTCTGTCTCTTAGTACCTTGATTTGAGAGTTCTGAGCAGAGGTAAAGGCAAAGCGAGATACAATAGAACAGTGTTCAGCCGACCCTCTGGTTTGGCAAAAAGGAGAAATTAGTGGATGTTTTAGGAAACAAAAGGTGCAGCCTTGAGATGGTAACTCAGAGTGACAGCCTATGATTAACACGAAGTTTTCTCCTTGACCGGCACAGACAATAAGTCTAGGGCGCGCAAAAAATGTTGTTCAGAGTATATGGCTGAGCCGTGATGATTAGAGGTTTTTATATTTTCAGCTTTGAAGAGGAAGGTTCTTGTTTTGCTTTCCAATTCATTAGAACATCACATCACATGTCTGCAGAGGGTGCCAAGATGTTTCTACATTTTCATGATTTTCACTCATCTAAATTATAGTTTAACAAGCTGGTCTCAGGCCAGCAGTAGTACGCTGAAAAGACTCAATCACTATGCAAACAAGCACTCAGCACACACGTCATAACGTCAGATAACAAAGAAAATATCAGATTTCTATATGCAGACTTGTTCTTGGTATATAAAGTCACCCATGACTTAACTCCACTGCCACTTGTTTCCCAGACCAACAAAAGAAACAGCACTAATCGTTTCACTAAGAGGTCTACAGGAGGAGAGCCGACTTTTCCACTGCGGAAAAGTCAGGAGACTCAGGAGAGTGGAATATAATTCACATCGCATATCTAAACACTTATAGATTTTACATTAACCAATTAAAACAGGATTGATACAAACACGTCAGCAGTAAACTACAGTGAATACACTCCTTCCAAGTGTCGTTCTTTGGCCCCGCATGCTTCTCTCCAGATCAGCTTATAACAACACCGCAACAGAACAAGGTGCAGTTACTGGATCCCAGTATTACAAGCAATTGTTGGCGAAAGGTGCAGGCAATTCAGCCGTTTCAGACAAATGGAGCACTCATAGTATTTCTCTGAAAACTTCTCAGAGAGAACAAGCAGTAGAAGAGAACGTGGCTTTTATGCCTTTAAAAAAAAAAATCAGATAAAGACATATTACACAATACTTTTCTACATAATATTAACAGACAAACCTGAACAGGATTCTTTAGATTTTTTCTTGTTTTAAATGGTAACCAAGATACAGAGTGAGCGGGACATTTTACAGTGTAAAAATAAACTTGGTTCTCTGGAGGACAATGAATTTGCTGTAATGAAGACACTGTTTCCAAATGAGCGCAAACCTAGTCTGACATTTCTCTACTGCAATTTCTTGTGATCAAACAACAGCCTACATACACCCATCTGTATCTGCAAGACGCTCAAACCAGCCTGACACAGCCTGAAAAGACTAAACTAATCATCAGTTGATCATTCAGTTTATGAATTAATCTGATTATTTTCTCCATCAGAAGTTAATAACAGTGAAAACACCGCTCACTATGTCGTAAAGATCTCATCAGGTTGCTTGTTTTGCCTGTCTGGTGCGTCAGGCCCGTAGGATATTCAGTTTCCACTCATAAGACAAGAAAAGCAGGAAATGAGCAGCTGGAGCTCAGAGGTGTTGAGAAATGCTTATCAAAACTAAGTTAACAAATGTTCTTGTTGGACTAATCAGTTAACGAGATAGAAAAAGATGGTGTTAGTTGGAGTATTGTTAGTTTGCGAGGACACAGAGCGGCACCGAGCTCTCACAGAGCAGGTGAAAACCCCGTCATACCAGACAACCACAGGCCTCCAGTCCTGATGGTGGGCGGCTGTGTAGTGGAAAATCGGCCTGTCAAGCTAGTATGTAGGCCATCGAGCCTTTGATGGCGGCACATTTACTCGACAAGGAAATGCGTTGTAATAAACAAAGGCTAAATTCAGAGGCAGCCTGAAAGGCAACTTTTGCTTGTTCATAAATAGTCTGAGATTATAGCGCCCCCCCTGCTCCCCCCGTGGGGTGACAGTGAGCTCACCGCGGTCACTCTGTCATCTGTGTATCACATATTCTGGAAAGTTAAGGTGTACAGAGGAGGGGGGGGTGAGTTTTGGTATTAAATGCACTGTGGTCAATAATAGAGGCCTCTAAGCTTTGAGGGTAGTCTAAGCCCGAGGATTAGCATAACTGTACCAGACCCAGACAGACACAGACTGAGTGGTGGTGTTTTTGAGGGGTGGTGGTGGGTGGGGATAGTCCCGAGGCAACAGATGGGACAGATTAAAGCCCACTCGCCCCCCCACACATCTTTAAACTCAACCTGGGGACTTGGAAAATTGGGGGTGTCAGCAAATACCCCTGAAACCCATCCATCCTAACTCAGCAACAAGCGGGCACCCAAACAGCAGCAGCAGGTACGATTAGGGCGGATGCATGCCTCAGAGGGTGTAGCAGCTTGAGCCCGTGCGGTAATGAAAACAACGTGTACGTGGGCACACTCACTGCCTCTTTTGCATTTTGAACAATTTTGGCTGCGGATGCACCGGCCACGCATGATGGCACATTATCAGTTCTCGGGGTGTGCTCGTCTGCCTCGCACCAGAGAGAAGCGCTGTGTTTTAAAGGCTTACATTTTTTGATGCAGTCAGCGTTGTACGAAGGCCCCGCACGGCAGCGCTCTGCCTTTTCTCCCTGTGGAAACCCGAGCAAGAGAGCACAACTTGTATACTTCAGTGGCTGCGGACAGTGCTGCACGCATGCCTGCAGAGGAGATGGTGCGTGCACGGGTGCATCAAGCACGTTTCAGCCTTTAGTCAAGAGAGCCTCCTCTGCCCCTCCCGCCCTCTGTTTCTGTCTCTAATCTTGGATGTGAACTCGGAACCAGTTGTGGAGAGCAAGCAGCCAACACATCAGTGCACTCGGTGACTTTTAATCAAGTCTCAGACTGCCGTGACTTACATCGCTGCAATGGGCCTTGGCAGTAGGAAGGAGAGAGCCAGATTAGATCGCTGTTGTTTTTTAGCAGCGAGGCTGTGGGGATGGGGGGTAGTCCAGGCAGGGTGGGAGGGTGCACCCAAGGCCAATTGGGGGAGGAGGGTTAGAGGGGTGGAAGAGGGGGGAGATTAGCAAATAACTGGGCCATGGGTAAACACTCAGCAGTGCCTGCTATCATCCAATGAACATGCTTGGAGCAGAAAACTACTCCAGAGCCTTTTGATATGACTACCCTCTCTTTCTTTCTCCCTCTCTCATTTCCCTCGCGCCACTGGCCTTGCCTGCATACTCTGACCCACAATCCAGCACTGCAGAGCAAGCCAAGATCACACAGCAAGCTCCACAGAGCAGAACCGGGGACAGAGCCTGCCTCGGCCAATCTGAGATCAACACAGAGATTGGCACCCAACCAGAAACACTCCTAAGAAAGACAGAATTGAGTCAAAGAGCCAACCACAGGCAGGCTGAGCAGCAGACAAACCAATGAAATCTGACGACCGGAGTGCTTCTATGGCATTGACTGCAAATGAGCAAAGCCTGGTTGTGCAGTCGCTCGGGTTTTAGCACCATCCCATGCTACACTCTTATTTTCTCTCCACATTTTTGTGTACTCGGCTGCTAAATCCAATAAATGTATTTTAGAGGGCATTAACATGTTCAAATTCTCGGTGTAGTCCTCTGTGAAGATGAACTGACCATTTGAGGACGTCACCTTGAGCTCTGGGAAACAGTAATCAACACTTTCATATTTCATAAAATAGATCGAGAAAACGAATAACAGAGTCACTGATAATGAAAATACGTAGGGTTTGTGATGCCTACTGCAAACTTATATATATTATATAGAGGCATTGCTTTTGCCTTTGCATTAATGCAGACATGTACTTAAATAACCTTTTGTAACGATGAAGTGCAAAATCATACACACTCGTGTCCGAAACCCCCAAAATCAATTTCCAGATTGAACCCAGGACATACACCTCTTTTCTGCTCTCACCGACCGCGCATCACTGTGGGGTTTGAGATTTCATAGCCTTGAATTATAGTAAGAATATTAATAATTAATGTCAGATACTGTATCTACCCAGCTTTGGGAGAAAGACAGAAGATACTCTGCTCTATGGATTTCTGTTCCCCCGATCCTGGCGTGCAAGGTCAGTCTGTTTGTCTAAGTGTCTCTGGGTGTTGTCACCAGCTCGGCACTTCCTTCTATTGTTCCTTTATGTTTTTCCTCTTTAAGTTCCTCCTCTACGAGTCAAGTTCTCACCTCCGCCTAGACTGTGGTAAAGAGACGCAGGCTTTCTGATGGCACAAGTGGCAACTGATGCTAGCAGCTGCGATATAGCTATACAAGCTCGCTGTTTCCGACTTTCCACTTTTTAACAGCTCGTTCCTCATTCAGCCATTGCTCAGCAGTTGATGATGAAATAATGTGGTCTGAAATGTCCCAGAGAAATGAGGCTGGTATATGTCTGTGTACTTTAATCTAATTTGTAGCTTACATTGGAGCAGACTTAGCGTACAGTTGACTGAGTTCCTCGCCATTTCTTTTGAATGTTTGTCTGCGCCTGTCTGCTAACATGTCCTCTAGTGGCAAGGACAGCTTAAAACGCTTTGTGCCTTTGGTAATTGAAAGTGTCGAAGAAAATAAAGAAGCCACTTCTTCTGCTACAGATGAGCCAACATCCCCTTCAAATGCTTAAATAAAAGGGAAAAATACAGCCTGGATCTTGAAGTGTTGTCATGTCATTTGAATGGGAATTACATTTTTATGTTCATTATTTAAAATAACGATGAATACATTCCTGAAAAAAATGTATCTTCAGTTGTCAGGCTGGAATAGATCCGAGCTGATCCTCCCTCTGCAGTGGTAAATTATGAATGTTTGCCTAGCATGTCTCTCCTGTAATATTCTGGTTTAAAGGCAGAGCTGATGTTCGTTTTGGGGAAATCACGCTTCTCTGGGATCAGTTATTTTTCTAATAACTACTGCTAAATACTAAATACTGCTTTTCTCCGTGTGTTCACCTGCTCTTCTAAATATTTTAGTTTGATACACAGCGCGTGCACAGTATTACATAGTATGTGTGATAATTGTGAAGTCCGTGTACCTTTGGGTGGTCATTTAACCCAGATCGTGTTACTGTGCTGGAAATACACGCGAATGGAGAATCGTCTTGCACCGCTAACCCTAGCAGTGCCATTGTCCTCATTGAAATTCAGTTTCCTCGTCCGAATGAAAATCCCTCCACATGTTTAACCCTTAGTTTGAACTCTGCGTGTACACAGCAAGCTTCCCCCTGTAGGCAAAGTCAGTCCCACAGAACAGTAGGCAGTAAAGGCCCACAGGTTGAGGGCAGCCGAGGCCCACAGTAGTCCGGCGTTGATAGCTTCATCTGTGGATGGGAGCAGAGGAGGAAAGTTGGCACGGTGCCCAGCAGAGCTACCACTCCACCGAGTCACCCCTCTGCCCACACAGGCTAGCTTGACCTTGGGCAGGGCACAGTCACCCTCCTCCCTCCACCCCTCCATAACAGACCCCTCCCCTCCTCTTCCCCGGCTGGAGGAAAGGGAGGAGCTGGGAGTAAGAGAAACAAACTGGCACATCATGTTTCCCTTATCTGAAATTACCCGCAACACAGACTGTGCACACAAACAAGCATTCTGACATCGGCTCGAGCTATTTCTCCCTCACATCGTGCTCACTCTCCCAGACACGCACTGCAAATCAACAACTGGAAATGGCTTTTCTGCTAAATCCTACACATAAAAAAAGAGCCTAAAATAATTAAAATCATTAAGAACAAGATGACAGCTTTTAGCGTGTCCGTCTCTCGTTTTCTGACCTGTCGTTTTCTCCGAGCTGCGTTATGATCATCGCCGAGCAGCTTTTGTTTCTGATTTTAATGAGCTCTTTCAAACCCTCGTGTCCACTGTTCCTCTGCACCTCTGCGTGTTTCTGTTCTGTCCTTCAGGCTAGAGTTTAAATTGATATTTCTGATTGATCTTTGGCTTGTGAGAGGCAGCGGTCTTTGCAGGCAGACAGCTATTTTTCAGCTGTGGGTTTCTCTTCTATAAACAGACGCAGCATCCGTCTGTCTCTGTAACTGCTTTAGCAGGCGTGTCTCTGCATGAACGTGTTTTTATGGATGTGCAAAGTGTGAATTTGATTTATTGAGATTGGGATGACGTGAGTGACTTCATCTACACAAGGCTGAATTTCTTTCATGTGAAATGTGCATATTACTGCACGTTTGTGTGGAGACAGTAATGGATGAAAAGATGCGATGAATTACCAGAATTGTCTCTAACCCTCTCTCCACCACACACACTCATGAGCACAGACTGCCTTCATCTTGTATGCGCTTCGCCCTTTCTCTTGTCGTCCGACTATTTAATTCACTTTGTCGCTGCTGCACAGCTCTGCTTTGCTAGAAATTTCATTCGGCTCGTCTCTGACTCCTCTGTCTCTTTCGCAGCGGCGCAGGGTGAGGCGAGGGAGTGTGCCTTCACGGACCAGCAGCAGCAGTGGGAGGTGGAGCGAGTGGCTGGGGGCGAAGGCCGGGTCTCCCCAGAGAACACCACCATTCGATGTGACAAAGGCAGCCACTGTTTTGGCCTGTGGGAGAAAAGTCCTCCAGGCGAAGTGCGACTTGTCAAACAAGGTACAACTTAAGAAACTTTAATGTGAGACTGTCGCCACAGGTGACAGTTACAGCACAGTGATAAAGAGTCATGAAGTCGGCAAACTAGCTTCATAACGTTGGTTATAGAGCAATACACGTAGCCTCCATAAGCTCCGTCTTTTTAATCCCTGTGTCCTTTCCTGTCACCCCTCTCTGTCAGGTTGCTGGACTCACCTGGGAGACCACCAGGGTTGCCGCGATGACCGCTGCGTGGTGACCAACCTCCCTCCGCAGATCCAGAACGGGACATACCACTTCTGCTGCTGTGGCAGTGACATGTGCAATGTCAACTTCACAGAGGACTTCCCGCCACCCAGCCCCACCACTGCACAGCCCATCTGTAAGGACACGCATTCACAGCCACAGTCACCGCTACATACATACATAATAGCCAATACATGCTTGGTTTGTAGTTCCATTTCATTTCCAGTCACGATGCACGACTGGTGGTCAGCTGCACTCAGCTGCACTGAAGCTTTTATGGCTTTCATATTGGATTTTGTGCGTTTTTCTCAAAGTAGAGGCAACGTCAGATCACTTTACCTCTGATCATCCGTCACATCACTTCAACTCTTCAACAGGACAACAAGAAGGCAGCAGTGATTTCTTCCATTGATAATCTGTTCTGCATTTAGACAGATGAATTGAGTCAGGGGAGCATTTTTAGTTAGTTCTTGTATCCGAGAGGATATGACTTTCCATCCGTGATTGGAATCATGGGTGTATTAAGCAAGAGGGATGAATGAAAGAAACATGACTAACAAAGAAAAGAAAAGGGAGAAAACAAATGTAGGCCCACACACTCCTGAAAGCTATTAACAGAGAAGAATGAAAGGATGTTTGATCAACAGAGCTCACGCACCTACACCTACTTGGAGCTACTTTCTTTCCTCCTCCTCTTCCTCTGCTCCATGATTCAGCCACGCAGCTTAGAACTGAGCTTGATGATTGTTATCCTTTATGAACGCTGACTGTACATTGCAGAGATGAATTATAGCATCCTCGCTAACAGAGCAGGTATAGATTATATCCACTAAGGAGCCGTGAAAGTGGTTGATGTGGAATTGTGTTTGGATCAAACAAAGCAAACAGATGTATTGTTAATTGTTGCTTCCTCTCAAGGTTTAGCTGTGAATGAAAGCAATGTGTGTGGTAGCAGGAGGAAAGGAAGGGGAGGGGGGGGCGGCTGGCGGCGGTGGATCATCATCTCTCCTGCCCACACATAAACATAAACACACTCTGCCATCCATGTTGTCTCTCTGCATTCCACGGATTACAAGGCGTCTGCTGTATCTGTCTGTCTGCGGGCGTGCCGGTGACTGTTCGGCAGAGCAGACCGATGACGAGACAAAGGCTGGAGAAAGTTGGGTTTGATTAAACGTTTAAGTCTGGGTTTTATTCTGACTTAAAATCCTGTTTCTCTTCTTGCTGGATTGTTAATTCCTGACATGTCTGGGCACATTTATGCCAGTATTCTTAAGAGTAGGAAACAGCTTGAGTCAGTTGGCTGAGTGATCTGAAGCCAAGAGCCACGGATGACGACATTCAGGGCTAGGTAGTGGAGGAGGAAGTATTGTACTCAAGTAAAAGCCACAGTATAGAAATACCCAGACACAAGCCCTAAAATCTGATCCCTAAAGATCTAGATCCCTAAACTCAAAATATGCTGAAAATACCAAAAATAAAAGAACTCATTATGTACTGTATATTATATACTGGGATTATAAGTAATCGATTAATATAGAAACATTTTTATGTTCATGCTGAATTAAACTAAATTCAGTTTCACTTTTACTTACATATGCTAAGTAGCATAATCTGCATGAATATGACATTATTTATTTGTTCATTTATATTTTATGTTTCCAATCAGAGTCTAACAAGTAACTATAACGATGCCGTCAAAGCTTATGGAGGTCGTGCGGTTTCCCAAACTGAATTAATAGTGCACAAAGAGATTTTTCCATGTACAGAGCGGCCTCCTAACTTCACATTCATTTTGAAGCTAGCGCCGTATCAGCGACTCGCTGGCACAGCTGATGGAGGATGACCCAAACATTTCCAGTAACTCCACAGCGCAGTAAAGTCAAAATGTATCGAGTTAGCAATTGTTAGCAGTGATACTAATTAAGGTTCAGGTCAGACAGTCAGGGTGTTGCTGTGGTGCGTGATCACTGCGGCTTTTCTCTGTTTGGATGTATGTTGGAACTGAATTGCAGATGAAGATTTGATCAACAATGCACACAATCATAAATTGTAGCCCTGAGTTAATTTTATATTTTGGATATAAATTTTTTAACTGTCAGAGAGCTGTGAGGCTAATAAGCTCGGAGATATGAGGATATGGTCTTGGTGGACATGTTCATGTTAATGTTATGGAGATTTCTAGCAGCTTTTTTGGTGTGTGTGTTTGTTTGGGTGTGTCCATGCGAGCGTCTGGTGTTTGTGAGATTGCTTCCTGTGCAACCCTCTTGTTGACGCTGAACTCCCTGACCTTGACGTTTGAGGGGGAGCCCTGGCAACCCCCGTGTGTTTGTGTGTGTGCCAGAGCGTGTGTGCATGCATGCTCATGCTAGCATGTCAGTCAAAGCTGCCCTTAGGCTCTCAGAGCCATCAATTATTGATAAAGCTGGTGTGTCGCGGCAGCACCAGCGTGTTGACTGATGTAACGGATGCAGGCGAGTGTATTTCTGTGTGTATCGGAGCAGCTGCTGTGGACTTTTCTGCTATTTCTGCAGAGTGTGGAGTCGCGGTATATAGAGCAGTTGGTATATGTAAGGTGTGTGTATATGTTTGTCTCCAGAGTAGCACTTATAGCTGATGCAGTTTCATTAATCACAAATCCCTGACAGCTAAAACTGCAGCCACCTCAGCTAACTGCCTCTATCTGCCATCTGACCAGCTCTCCAGTCTTCTTCTTCTTTCTCTCCGTTCCCGTTCCACACATCCCCCCTTTTCCTCTCCTCCTGCATTACTTTCCAGTCAGTTGACCAGCTTCATGGTCGCTTGGCTTAATTGATGTTTTTTTTCCCTCTAACTCCATGTGCTTCACACACACACACACACACACACTTGCATGCCCAAGCCATTTAAATGTTTGTTATTGCTGCTATTTTGGAAGGAGAAAATACAACATACTGCGTGCCCACTTGCTAGTCTATTCAAAATCTTGCAGTCACATGCAAACTAGCTTCAACTCGATGCCCGGCTAGAGTTTTTTCCTTGAACAGCAGCACTAATTGGGTGTTAGAAACACCTTTCGTTGTTATCCAACACTGGCTCTGACCTTAAAAGTAGTTAATCTGAATAATACAAAAACGGAAGAATAAAAAGGGAAGAAGTCAGTGGAATTCTAACAGGTTTCGATGAATGGAGGAGAATCACACACTAACAACATATGCACAGATGGAGCCAAAAGCCAAGAGGCTTATGCTGTGGCTCGCTGTGAAAATGAAAGGTGTTCTCTGGTTCTTTTTACATTCAGTGTTACTCAACAGAACAGACTGTGTGTGTCCTTGAGGTTTAACAAACGCAGCGAGCGCTTTTCTTTCCTAACCAGACATTTGAAAATCTGATTTCTTTTCTATTTGAAATCCTTTGTTGTTTAAATCTATATTTATTACTGGCAGTCTTCGTCCCTGGCGGCAGAAAATTGCAGACTAAAACGGACAAACGTTACTAGTTTGGTAGCTAAATGTGCTGAAATGATCATCACAGACAGAAGGCTGTCTGTCTTTGATGGAACCATGTAAAAACTGAACAACCTGCTGTCTGTTGACGTTAAAGCTGGAACAAAATAAATTAAACATGTTGTTTTACACATGCTATATTGATATAAATTGACTCGGTGCTCAATACTTTCCGCATGTATCTTCCACTCGTCCATATATTTCAGACTATTTCAGATGAAGTCTATGAAAATTAAAGTTGAATCGACACAGGGCTGTGTTGCACATCTCTTGTACTGGATTGCATCAGATGTTCAGGTGTGCCTAATGAACTGTTGAATTAGTGTATGGATATTAACTGTGCTCTTCCTCTGACTTCCTGTCCACAAATCAAACGTTCTCTTTGCCCACGTAAAGGTCACAATTTGATTTGCACTTTTGTTTTTGATGTCCCCCTCCTTCATAGACTCTCACACACTGCGCTACGAAGAGACAGTAATTATCACCCTGGCAACAGTCTCCGTGCTGGCCGTGCTTGCCGTAGCAGCCTTCTTTGGTTACCGCATGATGCACGGTGAGTTACCATGGCGCCACGGTGCCAGGAAGAGCAGAGAACATTCATTATTCAAGGCCGTAAAAATGTTTTTAGTCGAATTTCAATTCATTTCATAAACGGAGTCCGAGCTGTTCTTTTGTGTTAACGCACCTGCATGTCTTTGTGTTTGTCTTTGTTAACAGGAGATGGTAAGCAGGGACTTCACAACCTGAATATGATGGAGGCTGCAGGCTCTGAGAGCTCTCTGGACCTAGACAATCTCAAACTGCTGGAGGTCAGTGTCCACACCGGTGTCTCTGTCCTCTGTCCATCCCTGTCGATGTGTCTAGGCTGGCTCCTGCTTGTAATATTTTTAGCTTTTCGCTCAGGAGTCATCTGTTCATCAACCAAATCAGTTTGTTTTTTTGGCCCAGGAAAGAGCCAAAGTATTTAGTGTAACTGTGCGAGTGCCAGCACAGCACTGTGTAATACTAATCTCACCAACCATATGAGCCAATAGGCGGCCAGTAGAGCAGCACTTGTAAATAGTTTTTACAGATAATGAAGATTTAGTAATGTTACTGCCGCAGTTCCACGCCGTTATATACGTCAGAAAAGTAAATCCCCCCTCAGCAGCATGGCTCACTACATCCTTTATACCCCAAATCCTGCAGACTTCTAAAGATGAAAGCGCGTAGACATGTAGTGTTCTCACAGCCTCTCGACACGTGTGTGTGTGTGTGTGTGTCTGTGTGTGTGTGAAAGAGAAAGAGGGAGGGAAACAAGAGTTGGTGAGAGAAAGGAAAAACCAAAGGCATAGAGGCAAAAATACACCCAAAATACATCAAGGTTTACGGTTACATTTGTCATTCCAATGTGACCTTTATCATCCGATCACGGCAGGATGCATTAAGTGACAGGTCAGGGCGCACAAAAATAGGATTTTGCTTACACTGACACAGGATACCGAAAATCTGATATGGAAGTGGGAAGGCTCATATTGTGATAGGAAGTCAATGGATTCTGGACGCTGTTCAGCCACAATGACATAAGCACGGTGAGGGGATTAAAAGGCATGAGAGCATGAGAAACGAAGCGGCCGCTGATTTAAATAAATCCAGCTGCAGGAGACCGCGTGATGGCAGCCGGAACTTTCAAAGGACGCTGCCATCTTTCTGTTTGTCATCATCCTCCAGCCTGTCATGTACACACTGATGATATAGTGACTGAAAGCTACATTTGGGAAACAATGCACTATTGTTTTTCTCCTCACAAGCTGATTTGTTGGATGAAAGCAGAATGTAGCGCTCCTTGACATTTATATAATAAGTTTTGTTCCAACATAAGCAGGAGAAGCCGCAGTTTCCTCTATTAGCTATTAGAGCCAATGGCACAGGGATTAACTGACAGACATTTATTACTTATTGTTTCAGCTTCTATAGTAAACAGATCTTCCAAAAATGTCTTTGATTGAAGCTAATCCATCCTATTTTCTGATTCAGTGTTTGGGATGATTTACGTAACATTAGAAGCTCTCTCAGGCTCACGCTGTTTTTTTCTGATACCATTTGCCGGAATTGTGTTTCCTGAATCTACAACCAAGGTAGTGAGTGAAACATTAACAGGACCCCGAGTCAGAATGAAGTCTATTACTGGAAAGGCAGAATTTCCTTTTAACTGTGTCATCTGACCTGCAATTTTATCAAATGCACGCTGTCAGCTGCTTTATCGCACAATCATAACATTACTAAAATAGCCAGAACCAAGCTCTAAGTTGTTCGTGTCAAGAATGATTCAAAGTCTCTGCAGGTTATCTTACTGAACAAAGATTATGAACCAGTGGCCGACTGGAAGACGGAGAAAATCCAGATAAAAATCAAAAACTCTGTTAGCGGTTTGAGAGAATGATGCTTGTTGATGAGACAGAAAGACAGCCAGCCATCAGTCCTGAACGTAATGATCCATCTATCGAGATGCAATGATGTTTTTCTCGTCTTCTGACATTTATTTAGTGCTTTTCACACCAGAGTGAGCAAGTGCTGCCTTTTCATACAGGAGCTGAATTCAGAACGCTGTCCTTGTGCCTTATCAAATGCAGGCACATTTTCTTTCACATCAGACTCTTTGCAGAAGTGTGTGTGTGTGCGTGTGTGTGTGTCGCACAGACAAAACACAGTCCACTGCTTTCACTGTATAGTTCCCAGCCAGAGATGCATCTTTTTAGCAAACATGGACCCAGACACTAACACACCTCTCATTCTCTTTCTAACTGCCGTACAGATGACTTTTAATGCACAATGTTTTGGCCTTAATGGCATGCTGTGCTTTGGCTAATTCAGGAAGCTAATTGAATGATTTGGAGCTGACTTTAGGCCATTTTAATAGTTTAACCCTGCTGTTTGCCTGTAATTCAGTTTATTCTCTATCTCTCCTCTGCCCGCCTGGCTGTCTTTATCTCTTTCTGTACCTCTCTTCATGCGTTTCCTTTTTTTTGCCTCGCCAAGGATTGTTTCTGTATCTCGGCTTGTCAGTATTTCTGTGACATTTCAAAGCAGCACAAAAAATCATCACACTGTTTTTAGACAAACGAGAGCTAAAGGTCTTGAATTCCAAAATAAATGCTCTATAAATAGTTCTTTTTCCTGTCCCACCATCGTTGCATCTTTCAGCTGATTGGGCGTGGCAGATACGGCGCTGTCTACTGTGGCTCTCTGGATGAGCGGCCCGTGGCTGTGAAGGTGTTCACGGCTGCCAACCGCCAAAACTTCCTGAATGAATGCTCCATCTACCGACTGCCGCTGCTGGAGCATGACAACATCGCTCGGTTTGTGGCTGCCGACGAGCGGACAGGCCCAGAGGGACGCACTGAGTACCTGCTGGTCATGGACTACTACCCACATGTGAGTAGCGTGTAGAACAGGAGGTTCAGATGGTTTTTGGGTTGTTTTTTTTTTGCAGGGGAACATGTCAACCCCTTTGTTTTTGGTTGGACCTTAAGCAGTTTTAAACCTCACATTTACAGTGCAGCCAGACAAAATCATGTTTTAATAAAGAAGCCAATTATGTTCCCCTGGCGGCATGTCCTACCCTAACACAACAGCAGCACACAGTAAAAGGATGCTGCGGAGGTGTAGCGCTTTATCTAGCAGCTCATTGTACTGTAATATTTCAAAACTTATATGCTGACAACAAAATGACCTAAATGACCACGTCCTGTGAAAGATCGCAGTCAGCACCAGCCTTGCTGACAAACACGCAGTGTTTCCTGTGATTGCATCACCATTCAAGGCGTTTGAGTGCTTTTGATATGACGCAACAGGAGCAGAAACTGTTGGGTTGGCATTAGCAGAAACTTAATCCAGCTCTGATACGGCTGTAGGAGACTGAAGCGTAAACAGTGGAGCAGATATCGGTGAGATTGAATTACAAACAGTAATGCTGGATTACATGCGGCATCGATTTCCTGCGAATCCCTCTTACGCGTGAAGGCAATCTGAACCCAGCGCAGGAATGGCGGACCCCACCACCGCCAACACAAATAAATAAATAAAATACACTAACTGCAGAGAGATAATTACAGAATGGATTGAATGTCAAAAAATGACGCTCTTGTTAGTGTGAAGTGTTTCCTCACTCTGCAGAGGAGTTGCATTATTAGTGCATTATTGGGATGGACATGGTAGAGTCGATGTAAATTGAAAGCATCAAGTCTTTTCATCAGTCCATCGCAGCTTCTGAAGAGAAGACTCGGCTGGATGCAGCCTCTTAGAACTCCTCAGTATTAACGTGGATGTACCTTAAAACTGTTTGCTGTCCTAGCATTCAGCCTCGTAATTACAAGTCAGCTGACCCCCAGCCAGCCTATGAAAGGAGCCCATTGTGCATCCTAACCATTACTCTAATGCACGTTGTCATGGAAACACAGTGCAAGCCAGGACAGGGGACTGGGACACATAATGTATTCAAGTAAATGATGAGATAATTTATTTAAAACGAACAGATCTAATGTAATTTTCTTTAGTAGCGGATGCGCGAATTGTCTTGTGATTGATTTTGAGAGAAAAGATTAAGTGTGTGTGTGTGTGTGTGTGTGTGTGTGTTGTTTTGTGTGTGTTTGTGCGTCAGGCCAAGACCTGTAATGGATTATCAAAGCTGATGGAGATAACCGAGGAAGGAAATTAATAATATAATTTCTGGTAAACATTTTCATGGAGTTTGATACTCCTCGTAAGACATCGTCATCTTTACACTAAATTCTTGGGCCAGAATTTTATATCTTGCAAAAACCTCATTATTTTTGGAAACTGCAAGGCTTTTATTGAGAGGTGATAAAATATTTTCTAGGTCAGGGTTTTTGTAAAACTCCGCTCACCCACTCCACAGGGAGGTCACAGTACACACTTTTTTTAAAGTTATAAATGTGAAGATAATATTTTTGAGGATGGGATTTTAAAATTTATGGTTATAATTATTTTGGTTCCAGTGCGAGTGAAGCAGCTGTGCCATAATAAATTATATACGTATATTTTGTTATTTATACCAGTTACGCAGACCCTGATGATGGGAGTGTGTGCATGCACGCACACAACAGAGGGTCTCACAGAATTTGACTTTAATCTCTCCGAGAATATTTTATGTTCCAATAAGTCATAACACATACTCACAGCAGGGTATAGGAGGCGATGCTGTTGTGCTTCATGAGCAGAAAACATCAGAACTGCAGATGCTGAGCCGCAGACAGATGTGTTAACCCCCGCACGGCAGATTACTAAACAAATGACAGCCAGCCGATGGCGATTCATCCTCCGCACGGTAAAGGCTTTCATTGCAAAACAGAGAAATATAGATATCTGGCCTTATCAGTCATTGGTTATGCTGAGATTAACTTTACTTTAGGCTGGCTCATGAATCACCTGGGCTGAGTATAACTCAGACATCGGGGGCTTGGGATTCAGGTGCTCAGCATCCTTTGACAACCTCTAAGACCTTGCCAGCTCTTATTTTGTGCTTTGCCCAGGGGAGGTACAGGACTGCTTTGCTGCTACACATGTTGACTAGCTTAATCACTGTCACTTTGCCCTGTTGTTGCCTTCTGGCTAAGTGTGCCCTCTACTGGAACCCTCTGAGCTAATACTTATTTCATTCATTCATTTTATTAACTCATCCATCTTTCAAATGGGTGTCACCAAAACAAGGTAGGGCTCCTCAGGCCCATCCGGCCCTACAAGTCTGGCTGAACACAGACATGAGCTGCTCTTTGTTTGTTGAATTCAGTGTCTTTTTTTATCTTGCTGCATCATGAAAGTGATGCTGGCGATTGATTTTTATCTGGATTCTCTCTCCTGTTTCTCTGTCCAATCTCCCTCTTCTAAATTCCTCCCCCATCTGTTTTTATCCCTCCTTTGTCCCTCACTCCTCGCACCCTTTATCCTTCCCTGTCTTCTCCTAAGGGCTCTCTGAATCGCTACCTGAGTGTCCAGACCAACGATTGGGTGTGCAGCTGCCGGCTCGCTCACTCCGTCACCCGCGGCCTGGCGTACCTGCATACTGAGCTCTTCAAAGGAGGTGAGCTGGAGGGCACGCGAACACGCACACACAGAGTTAATTACATAACTGCTCACAGTTTACTGAGGCTCAAGTTCCAAGGCTGCTGCTTCCATCTGTTACTGAAACACAAACAAAGAATTGCGGTGGGAAATGGGAAAGCTTATTGTCTTTGTTGCCAGGCTAGTTTCGATTATTTAGAGAGTCTTTAGATATTCTGTGTGTGTGTGTGTGTGTGTATTTCTGCCTCTATCCTGTCTAACTGCCTAGCGCTTGATCCGTCTTACGTCCTGCACACTGCGGCTCCACGTGGGTCTGTTTGGCTTGGAGCGCTTTGCATCCCTGCATTTTAACAAACACACACGTACACACTGCGTGCACGCCCTGCCAAGGGTATTTATAGACTGGCCTCAAGCTAGCCTCAGAGAGAGTGGGGAGAAAAAAAATGGAGAGAGGGACAAAGTAGGGGGGAGGAAGGCAGGCGGAGGCAGGATAGGGATTCAGACGACATGTGACTGTCCCTGTGGCTCGATAAAATCAGCCTTAGGAGGCAGAAGTGACAACCGAGCCAAGCTTCAGCCTCGGCGGCTGGACTTGTCCCTCCTCTTTTCCCTTCATCAGCACAGATACACATCAAACACGCTTGAAAGTGAAGAAGAACATTCACTCGCAGCAGTGCGCGAAGACCGCTGAAGGAATAGAAGTCGTTTTTTCTCTGCCCACGTGACGGAGGCGAGCGGGGGTGTCCACCTCCCTTCGCTCCGTCCCGCTGTAAGTCTGAAGTGATCGGCAGAGCAGAGAAGTGACAGCAGAGAGAGAGAGGCCTGGTGTTTGTCAGCTCTGTGTGTACTTGCTAACAGCACAATCTCTCAGGCTTTGATACAGTCGTCATCCTCCCCCACTCCTCCTGCACATCAATAGCAGGCAGCAGATAACTGTGGTGGCTGCCACAACTTTCTGCCGCCATCTGCCTCACTGCGCCCTCTGCTGGACAGAAAGATGCTGCAGGCAGAGGCTACTCTGATATGCTCGTAATCCCATTGTTGTAGATTAGATTAGAGGGTTTAGCTGTCTGTTGACAGTGCAGCTTGCTTTGCTGAACAATGAGTAATGAGGGGACTGGAAGGCTGTATGAGGGGATTTTCTGGATGTTATCATTCATTTGCAAATACCACAAGAACTGCCTGAGTACATTGTATCTGGGGTGGTGAGAATTTTGGGAGTGCTGTAAGGGCTTAAATTTTTAATGAAAAGTAAATTAGCTCAGTTCTTTTGTCCTGTGTCTCCTCCTGATCCTCTCTTTGCCATCCTACCCCTCCTCCCCTCTCTTCCCACCCAGACTTGTACAAACCCGCCGTTTCCCACAGAGACCTGAACAGCCGAAATGTTCTCGTCAAAGCCGACGGCACGTGTGTCATCATCGATTTCGGCCTGTCCATGAAACTGACAGGAAACAGGCCGGCGCGTCACGGAGAGGAGGAGAACGCTGCTATAAGTGAGGTGAGTGTTCAGGAGGAAGCAGAGCTCAGAAACATGAGGACTGGATTAAAGTGAAGTGAATTTACTGCAGCACGGGATTATGAATGTTGCCTTCTTACCAAAACTGAAGCTGATAACAGCCCAAGTTTTCATGTGGTTTTTCATTTTCCATTTTTTGTTGTACGAGCAGAAATAAAAAAAAGTCCTTGGTGTATGTCCATGAAGCTCTGGTTTAATGTAGTGGGAGGATGAAGTTTGCGATGTCTAACTCTGGAACTTGTCTTATTTTTTTACTTCCTCCTTTCTCACCTCATCTCTCATCACATACCTTTTCTGGTCGCCCACGCCTCCTGTTGTTCCTGCTCCATCTGTCAGGTGGGGACTATCCGCTACATGGCTCCAGAGGTGCTGGAGGGGGCGGTGAACCTGAGGGACTGCGAGTCGGCGCTGAAGCAGGTGGATATGTACGCCCTGGGCCTGATCTACTGGGAGACCTTCATGAGATGCACCGACCTTTTCCCTGGTGAGACACAGACAGAAGGACTGAGTGAAGTCTGTTTGAGAGGACGAGATGAGCTTCTTACCCCATTATTATCACAAACACAAGAACAAGCACACCCATAAGTTGAATGAATATTTCTGCCACATGAAATATTTCCAAGTCACATCCTTCCTCTTCCTCTTCCTCTCCTACCTCTAGGAGAGTCTGTGCCAGAGTACCAGATGGCCTTTCAGGCGGAGGCAGGGAACCACCCGACGTTTGAAGACATGCAGGTCCTGGTATCCAGGGAGAAGCAGCGGCCCAAATTCCCAGAGGCCTGGAAAGAGAACAGTTTGGTACGTTTGTGTGTGCGAGGAGAGCAGAGCCAGGTTTCATATTATAACACTACAATGAGCAGAAACGAACACTGTCAGCAGATTGTGATACATATCACTGCTACGATAGTTATTTTCTATTATGTGAGGAACACCTAGATAGTGACAGTCAGGACACAGTGGTTATAGGCCATGTGTCTCAACTAGGTCATTGGGACGCCTCAATGCCAGGTGACGTGGCACTGTTTCTGTTGATCTGAAGACGCCCAGCTTAAAACAATGAAAAATCAAACTCCTCTGTGCGGTGTTTGGGGGCTGTAATCATTCCTCCTGTCTTTACTGACAGGAAGCCACAGTCCCCTTTGTATACAGAATGAGTTCAGCCGAGGCGATGATGAAGAATGTGAGTTACACATATCTAGTGGGTAACCTCCAAATTTACAGTCTTTTTTTAATTTGCTCATTCTTTGTGTGTCCTTGAGCTGTGTTTACTCGCTGAGCTGCAGTGGAGTGACAGCAACACAAAGAGGAAATTGGCACAAAAAACGAAAAACTGGCTGAAAATGGCCACTTGATTTGACAAACACTCTTACAGCAGACTGGGCTGAACTCTGGAAAATGAAGGCGTCTTTGCAGCCAGCATTCAAAGGAAGAACTGCAGCAACCAGCAGAATATGTGAAATATTAAAACTGCGTCTTCTGCAGGCGGTCCGCTCTTTGAAAGAGACGATGGAAGACTGTTGGGATCAGGATGCAGAGGCCCGCCTCACAGCACAGTGCGCCGAGGAACGGCTGGCAGAACTGCTCCTCATATGGGACCGCTCCAAGTCTGTCAGCCCTACACTCAACCCCATGTCCACCACCCTGCACAATGAGAGGTACACAGAAACGCTCCTGTAATTGTGCTGTTTGTCTCAAATGTTGTATTTAACGTTTTCTTTATGTTTTCTGCCAGAAATCGCATGACACCGAAGTCTGGCCCGTACACTGACCATCCCTCCACCTACATTGAAGAGCACGAGGGTGTGGCTAAGAACACGCAGGCTGACACCACTAGCTCTGTGAGCGGTCGAGCTGGGGCTGGGACTGGTGAGAGAAACCGGAACTCCATTAACCAGGAGCGCCAGCAGCAAGCCAACGCCCGCCTACCCAGCCCAGAGGGCAGCAGCACCAGCATGGGCCTGAGAGGCAGCCCCTCAGCCTCCACTACAACCACCACTATCATCTCTGAGTCTGAGGGACCTGTAGGGGTCGCCACAGTCCCGGTCTGCCTCCACCTCACCCAGGAGGACCTGGAGACCACCAAACTTGACCCGAAAGAAGTGGACAAGAACCTGAAGGAGAGTTCAGACGAGAATCTGATGGAGCATTCACAGAAGCAGTTCTGCTCCCCTGATCCACTCAGCCCTGGCAGCTCCAGCCTCCTTTACCCCCTCATCAAGATGGCCACTGAGGCCTCGGGCGCGTCAGACCCTGCTGCCCCCATGCCCACCTCCATCTTCCCCCTGCCCAAGCAGCAGAACTTGCCCAAGAGGCCGTCCAGCTTGCCCCTGCGCACCAAGCCCACCAAGAAGGAGTCGTCATCGTCTTCGCTCAGGTTCAAGTTTGGACGCTCAGGGAAGTCCAACCTGAGGCAGGTAGAGGGAACAAAGATGAACATTGGTGCGGTAATGGGCACGAACACAGCTGTAGAGGCTCATCGGGGCACAGGCACAAACAACACACCTGTCCTACGAGACACGCATGTCAACGGTGGCGTTAATGGCGCTGTTAATGGTCACGCCAGCACTGGGATCTCGTCCCTTGCTGCAGGTGGAGCAACAGGTTTCGGAGGCTCCAGCATAACTCAGAATGGGTCTGGAGCCCTGAGGTCAGATGACGGCCGCCTTAGCCTCGGCGTCATCACAGCCAGCCCAGATGAACACGAGCCACTTCTCAGTCGTGAGCGAGAGCAGCCTGATCCGAGAGACGCGTCCTCGAGTGTCGCTGCTCTCCGCTCGGCTCGACCAAACACCAACAACAACAACAGCAACACCGGCCATGGCCAGGGGGATGGAGAGAGCGGAGGAGAGAGTGATGGAGGAGAGGAGGAAGGAAGTGGTGAGGGAGGAAGCAGGGAAACCACCGGGCCCCCGGGGGAAAGCTCGGGGTCGGGATCTGGCATTGGCGACCAGCAGGGGGAAGCTCCGGTCACCATGAGAGGAGAGGCCCTGCTCAGGCAGCCCAGAGCCCGCAGGCCTGAGAGACCCAACTCACTTGACCTGTCTTTCACAACACAAGACCTGGCCTCACTAGGTGATTTCACACACCTACACCTCACACAGGAGCCGTTTTCATGTCAAGTTACTCAACAGATTTGTTTAAGACTATTTTTAGCAGCAGATAAATTCACATTTGTGCTCTAGTGAGTATTTTTGGCAGCAGGATGGTCGGATATGTCTGGTTGAGTCATAATAAACTACACTGTGTGTGTGTGTGTGTGTGTGTGTGTGTGTGTGTGTGTGTGTGTGTTATATACACAGTGTAGTTGTTCATAGAATACATTGGAGGTGTTTTTGGAGAATGACTAAGAATGGTCAGGATGTCTCCACCTCTGAATCTCCAGTTCTGAACTTTTTTATTAGATAGTAAGGCTTCAGTGACATTTCCAGGAACACATAGCTCCCTGTCAGACACTGCAATTGATTATG
Source organism: Nibea coibor (assembly GCA_023373845.1). Classification (NCBI taxonomy): domain Eukaryota; kingdom Metazoa; phylum Chordata; class Actinopteri; family Sciaenidae; genus Nibea; species Nibea coibor. The sequence goes on along the minus strand of CM041732.1, from coordinate 4,776,414 downwards.
TTTCAGGTACACTGGTGTAAAACATTGCCATCACGTTTCTTCCTGTTTTCCAGGTGAGGGCTTGGTACAGCCTGATGGGGCCTTGGGGGGAACAGGAGAAAAGATCAAGAAGCGTGTCAAAACTCCTTACTCCCTGAAGAAGTGGCGACCCACGACATGGGTCATCTCCACAGACACCAGGGGCCCAGAGGTCAACAACAACGGGTCATCCCGCGGTCAAGGTCACAGCCAGAACAGGCCCAAGTCCAGTTCAGCTATCTACCTGCGGGGGGGAAGCTTGGCCAGCGAGCCGAGCGACACGCATGTGTGAACTCAGACCCTCTGTCAAGACTGAAAAAAAAAATAACCAGAGAGCGTTTGGTTTCTTTCTGTTGAGCTCTCTGGTCTGAATCAGCAAGAGGAAGCTATGGAGTGTCTTGTGAACAAACAGTCGAGTCTGATCATGTACAGTAATTAGGTCTGTCTCGCTCCCGTGTGTCTTTCTGATGATGGCATTGCTTTAAATGGAATCCAGCTATGCAGCATTCTCATCCGCTTCTGTTTCTGCGTTTCTTAATCTCCCTTCTGTCGGTTTGTTTCATGTTTCAGCCTCATGAGCGTAGCAATGTTTTGAACGGATTTCTTTATTTTTCTTTCGATGTGCACTTTGAAACGATTAAAATCAGTGTTTAGAAGTCCTGTCTGTTGCGACCATGACAAGAAAGTGGTCTCTAAACTTAAAACGGCGATGAAAAACAATCAACACTTTGAGCGTTCTCTGTCTCACACTCTGCTGTATCAAGCGATGTTTGAGAGTCGGCTCTGAAAAGAATTGACGGTCTTAAAAGACGGAACAAACTACTTTAACTTTTTTTTTTACTCCCTTGATTTGTATACAATACCAATTTTTGTCTTTTTTGACTATGTATCCATTTTTTGTATCATACTTTTTAATTGTGCAATAGGATGTAGCTTTTAGATGCTTTCGATGTTTTTATTGCTTCCATTACTTTGGTCATTATTTTGATATGTTAATCTCTGTTGCACTTATGAATAGTCACAATCGTTTTGTAAACAATCCACCACACACTATCACCCCCTGACAGGAGGAGAAAATGGATGACAATCCTCTTCTTTCCTTCTCCTCTGGACTATTTTTAGGGGGGCACAAACATTAACAATCAATCCCAGCTGACTGGAAAAGTGGGTTTTCATGGAACTCCTCTGCTTGCACAATTACACCAGGAATGGCTCAAACTCCCGGTCTTTTAACACTACAATCACCAGAATCTAATCTAAGGAGGGATCTGTTACAGTGGACGATGCAATCACTGTACCACTATCACCTGACCTCACTGTGGACTCTGTGTTTAGCTGTCTGTATGTGACTGAAAGACCAGAAACACTAGAAAGACCAGATTCTGCTTTGAACTCTGTTGGAAATCAGAAACTAGTCTAAAAAAAAAAAAAAAAACCCCAAACCCCTCAGAAGCACGCTGGATATTATTTCTGCTTCTTCTTGTCTCATCCCTTGATGTTCAAATGACTGACTGACTGAGAGTGTGTGCGTGTGTGTGCGCGAGTGAGAGTGCACGTATTGTGTTTCTTTACGTCAGCAAGCATTAGAATTGTTGGGGCCTAGCGCTGTACAGGCGTGCTGAAATGTCATTGTACTCATTCTGTATTTTCAGCGCTGCTTCAGGGCATATGAAAAGATCTCATTTATGTTTTTGTAATCTGTAATTTGTATGAAAAAAAAACATATGTATGTGTATTGCATTGATATTTGCATCATTTCTATGGAATTCTGTTTTGCATTCAATGGACATGGCCTTTGATTCCATTGCTATGCGTCTGCTCGGTACAGTTTCTGTAAACATTTTCAAGTCAATATGAAAGAAAAAATTCTCAATAAATGTATGAAATAATTGTTGGTTATGTCTGGTAATTATACCGTAAAAGCATTGTCATTTATCAAGTAAATATCAGTTATTTGCTTTAAAAATGTAACTTCTCTCCTCCTTCCTTCTATTCCTTTAAAACTCTCACTAATATTTGTTTTCCACAGCAGCCATTTTAACATGAGCTGGCAGGTAAACACAGGTGCTTCCAATGATGCTAATTAAGGTGCTGCTGTTGGCAATAAATGGAGCTTAATTAATGTCATTGGAAACACCTGCGTTGACATTACTATTTCATGCTGAAAGGCTACTTTAGTAAAAAAAAAAAAAAAATGTTTCCACACTTTGTAGGCCACTGAAAGTAGGTGGGCTATTTAAAATACAAGTTCAAATGTCATTATTGCCAAGGACAGTCAAGTTTGAAGCTTTTCTGGGTGCTATATTGAGAGTTTTCTGCACAGCTTTGTGGTGAAATTGCTCCTTTTTCGTATCTAAATACACAGAAACAGATTAAATGTACATTTTTGTAACCTTGCCACATACAGTAGGACTCTCAGCTCTCCTAGAAACACCGTAAGCTACTAAAAATCAACACACGAGGGAGACCTTTCCTCTCCTCCGCTTGTTTACCCCGCTTCTCCTCTCCGCCGTCTGCTCCACGCGCCCTAGCAACTGCAGCATCAGCACGAGCGGCGTAGCGTTGGTGCGCTACGTCACAAGCCGCGTCAAGCCAGCGCGAGGATGGCGAGGACGGCGCCGGAAATCGGCGGACGCTCTTTCAAAATAAAACATGCGCCACCATCCGAGCGTTATGGAGCAACCACAAGGTGATTTTTAGCGACAGTTAGATTTTGCTATCAACCCGGGAGGTTTGTTTTATATCAGTGACGACTGTACGCTATGCAAAATCTCTGTAAACGTCGTGTAACATCAAAATAAAATGATTAGTATGTTTTACATTGAAAACGACAACCGGAAGTCAAGTCGTTTATAACGGCTGGCTTCACACTGGTCCCTCTCCCGTCGTGTCAACCCAGGCTAGCCCAGCATCACCGCCTTCTTCTTTCTATCCCTTCTGTATTTTCTGTCCTTCTCTTATTTTTTCCCGTCGTTTCCCGACACCCCGAGGACTCCGCCGGGCGCGCAGCGCATCTTCCTCCTTTTGTACTCATTTCGCCTTCGACCGCGGACCGTTTCGGGTTGCTGCTTCAGCCGTCGTGCCGCATCAGCCGGGAGAGAAAAACATCCATCCACGACGACGACGACGAGGAGGAGGCAGGGTGCGAATACAGCAACGCCCATTTTGACACCTACTGTATCACTTCGGTCCCCGCGAAGACGCTTTAGTATCTCTTCTATGTCGGCTCGTTTATATCCAGGAGGGCTCTCCTCACTCGTCCGCCCCCCCTGCCCTGCCTCTATTTACCGCCCCTCTAGCATCTTCGAGTAGCGGCAGATATCAACAGGGGCCGGGGTGCTGAAGACCTCCATGCCCCTCTGCACGCAGCGCACCTAGATCACATTTCTGCAGGTGAGTGCCCCGCCACACACACGCACACACACACATTTAACATCAACATAAAGAGCCTGGATGATGCTCCTCTGTCGTATGGAGGTGGATTAAGGTCTATACCAGCATGCACTGTATTTTGATGATGTTGATATGTGGGGAGGGGGTGCACGCTTGTCTCCCCAGTAAACACATTTGGCCTACGTTATGGAGATTGGACGTGCAGCGAGCTATCTGTCGTGCTATTTATTTGATTTAGTGCATGATCTGTGCTTTAGGCCTGTTATTTAAACACAAGACTGAGACATCTGCAAGATAAATGTGCATTTTGTATTCAAATGCACAGACAAAAAGCAGGAATGTAAAGAAAATCTCCTAAAATGTGAATATTTGTTGGTTTTTTCAGCCCATCTCTGCATTTCGGGGTGTTATTTGGACAAAATGGCCAATTTGATGATTAAACAGCAGATTTTCGCCTTGTTTTTGACGCTTTCTGTGCAATCTGGCTGCCCCACTTTTGATCAATAAAGCCTATCTTGTATTAGGAGCTTATCTGGTTTAAAGGGACCTCAGGTGGTAGTCGGCGTGGCTCCTTAAAAGAAATCACACACAAACCTAAGATACTGCCAGAAAAACAGGTTCAGAATCATCTTATGAATCTGACATTTAAAATATGACAGCAGGCTGAGATACTACAAGTACTACTACTACTCCCAGCGCTGCTATAGCTGTCAGCCTGCAGTACACTGTAGTAGGCTGCAGACTAGTGTGGACTGAGACAGGAACCAGCAGTCAAAATAAAAAAAAAAGTCAGAGCATTTTGCTAGTAGATTGCTGATGTTTATACACACACACACACACACACACACACATACAAGAGTGGCTGTGTGAAGATCAGTCGGCACCGTTCCCTAGCAACAGCGATGTGCGCTGGTCAAGGCCCCTGCCAAATTTAGCTCCAGGAGCAGCGTTGCCAGTTGATGCCGTGTGTTTGGATACACGCTGTATGTACAGTGTGTTGTTGTTGTTAGGGGCGGGTAGCTTTTCACTTTCCCACTGGGAGCACAGATACTGATAAATAAATGCAGTCCTGATCCTGCAAGGTGCCGTGCATGCATTCTGCTGTTTGTTTGTGCCTCATTAATGCTGCAATGATCGCAGGTATTATATAAAAAACATGAATATTAACATTACAGTCAATTAAACCCCCATCCCTCCTATTGAGATGTCCAGGAATGTGTTCAATAATAATAAGAAAGACTAAAATTCTCCTTCTTTAAATGAAAAGTTGGATCCATATGCACCCTGCACTCCCGGCTGATACCCTGCAAAGCCCCGTGGGTGTCGTTGGACCCGCGCACCCGTCAAAACATGCTGCTGCAGCTCTGGATCAGGGTTAGTCGGGCAGAATGTAGCACCTGCCCTCACTCCACCCTCCTTCTGCTTTAAGCTGTTTTAATGCCATTAACCAGGGGGATATGTGAGACTTAGAGGGGGGTATATCCGCTCTGACCGGCACAGGACGGGATTAACGCCGCACACACAAACCTAGACAGCCGTGAGCTTATCCTGCGGGCCAGCTGTGTGTCTGTTGATTTGTTGATGTGTTGACAAATGCCTTGTTTACATCTTCAGGCTGTCTGTCTCTCTCTCTTTCACCACCTCAGACTGCATCCGTGGCCTTAACCGCCCACATCTCTCTGTGGTTCTCCTCCGCGGTCCTCCGGCGCCCCCCCCTCCTCTCCCCGCGCGAGCGCTCGGCTCCTCATTCTCCTCTCGGTCTCCCACCATCGCGTCCAGCTGTGGCCCTCACAGGGCGCGCTCGCTGGCTCTCACCTGACAGGTCCCTGGCCTCAGGACGACAGCCAGCACCAACACGTTCCCTACATGAGGGACAAAGCGACGCAGGTGAGCGCTGAATTTTCTAATATCTGCAAGATTCATCCTCTGGCGACTATGAATGCCTGCACCAGATTGGATGCCGCGCTTTAGACGAGCCGTGCGAGATGTGTTTGTGTTTATGAAGCAGACAATCAATGCAAAGAGGTTGCAGGCGGTTGCATCATTGTGCTGTGTTGTCTCTGACTATCACTCACGGACTGACTGTGAACCGGACTCAGGTCAAACTGTTGCCTTAAGACAACACCTCAGTCAAGCACCCAGAGTGGTCAAACAGATGGTTCAAACATGGCCTGGGGTGTTTTTATACGGCTAAAGACAGCATTTCTGTGCACACACACATTGTTGCTGTTATATTAAACCCATAATATCGTACTTTTAACAACATTACTGCTATCTGCTGATACTGGAGCCAGTAAATAGCATCATAGTGATTATTATTGGTGTTCTGGAGCTTGTTTGGCCTCCTTAAATCTGAACAGTTTTGGCTCGTAACAACTTAAGATGAAGCAATGTCTTCTTGTGACACTCTAAGTGTGGGAGAAAAGAGCAGAATTCAAATTTAAAAGCCTCAATTTCTGCAAGTGCAGGAAGAATTTCTTATTTCTTATTACTTGCATTTGCACGTGAGTGTGTACAAAATGTGTCCAACATTTGGATTTGCATGTACTGGCCAGCGTTTTAACACTCCCCTCTGTACTTCACTGCACAAACTGTTTGAGCATGTGGCAAACTGAGCCTTCAGGTCTTAAATCTATCGATTTGTGTCAAGAATTTTTGCACAAATGAGTCATTGTCTTGAAATAAGACAGAAGAATGCAGGCTGCTACTCCAGAATGAGGAAAAATACTTTGATTTAAAAGAAATATTCACACTGCAGCAGCAGATTTGGTCACTTGCAAGCAATATTGACTCAGGGCGGTCATATTGTGACCTGACCCGCTATTTTAGGGGCCTTTAAACCCAGTAACACGGGAGAGTAGCATGAAAAACATGGATTGCTTGAATTATTTATGGATTATTTGAGCTAGGTCTGCTATTCATGTGACTTTTTTTCCTCCCATGCGACTCCTAATGTGACTGCTTTGTGCTTGTATGTTTGCTCTTCAGCTCTAATCAGTGTGTGTTTGTGTGTGTGTGTGTGTCAGACCCCCAGGGCCTGGGCAGATGAGAGGAGGAGGGGCTCTCACAAACGCTCGGCCTCCTGTGGGAGCACCGACCAGCTCAAGGAGGTCAGTCTCTTTCCTGCTTTTGTCGTCCAAATAAACAACAGCCACACACACAACAATATTCTTTTGTGTCGTACAAAAAAAAAAAAAATGCTGCCTCTGCTGGAGTTTTCAGCTTTCACCTGTATGTCTGTATTACAGTGTCTGTCTGTCTGTGAAACTCTCCAGATTGCCAAATTGCGTCAGCAACTTCAGCGCAGCAAACGCAGCAGCCGCCATCGGAGAGACAAAGACCGCAAGTCCCCGTTCAATGGCAGCCACACCATCATCCAGTCGCAGGTGATCAATAGAGGGAGCCTCGAGTGTGTGTGTGTGTGTGTGTGTGTGTGTGTGTGTGTGTGTGTGTGTGTGTGTTCCAAGAGAGGAACTAGGTTGGCTCCCTGTTCTGGAGAGTTTTGAGGACGTCCCACTTTCCCTCATGCCCCTGTTTGCCTCTGCCGTGTGCGTCTCCTGTTAATTTGAAATGTGACGCGGGGTGTTTAATGACCTCTGCTGTGTATGAAAAGTCAGTTAAATTGGGCTCACACACACACACACACACGCTCTCAGTGCCCACTACTGTCATGTTGTGTCGGGGACAGCGGCAGCGGCCAGTTGCGTGCCTCCCTGCGGAGTCTGCTGGAGTGCAGCTGTCCTGCTTTCTGGGCCTCCTCGTGAAACAAAGAGAAAGAAGGGCCGGCTCGGTTATCAGGCAACTTTCTCACAAAACCTCTGACAAGCTCATTCACTGATACAAAGAGCCTCCAGCTAGCAGGAACACACGGACGTGCCCAAAGTAACAGAAAGACGAAGAGCTTCCTTCCCCTTTATTCTTTGTTAAAGGAGGGCAAAGCCAACAAAGCAAAGTCTGTGTATAAATAGATATTACTGAACATTAAACATACTTAAACATAGCAAGCGTGCCCTGTGTGCAGACACTGCTGCAGTAAAACATCCAATAGAAGCACTTGTTTTCCTCCTCAGTCCTTCGGCTAACGGAGAGGCAGAGCAGAAACAAAGTCACTGCGCGGCGTGAGCTGTGCAGTTTGAGTCCAAATCTCTGAGTCATAACTCAGACATGATGCACATATTGTTTTGATTCAGTGTGACTTTCTAAAGATATCATTATCTTCCATGTCTACTGCGAATAAACATCCAGGAAACCGCCCCTGGAACAAAAAGAGGAAAATGGAGTGCAGAACTTGCCTCGGGATCGTCACGTTTTCAGGTTTTCTTCAGTATTAAAGTGACCCAGTGAGAGTTGTCTGTACATACATGACTATACCTCACTGCTGATTGTTAATTCAGGAACTTTCAATGCTGCAAATTTGACAAACAGGCCAAAACACAGAAATCGTGTGTTTTCTTTATGCAGCTAAACAAAAAACACATTTAAATTTGGTGGTTCTGCAGATGAAGTTTGCAGATAGAGCAAAACACAGACAGTGTTTTCTGTCCGTGGCAGCAGCCGAATGAAAGTCACTGCAACATCTGTGCAGATGTGCAGAACCCACATCAACTGAGCCGTGTCTGTTTCTGTGCCTCGCAGTCGCCTATGCCCAAAACCATCCTGATACCCATCCCGATATCCAAGTCCTCAGCTCCTCGTTTCCGCAACAGCGTGGAGGGCCTCAACCAGGAGATCGAGCGCATCACCATCCAAGACACCCCTGAAAAGGAAGAGACCATCGTTGTGAGTAACTATAAGATTGGGGTGATGGTGTCTTTTAAAATATTTTGTCCTACCCCGAAACTCTCTGAAATAATTAACATTCAAGGATTCACACACCACCACTGTTCGGGGATTAAGCCCCCGGTGGAACGTTGTTATTGTGACCTCATTATTGTGTGTGTGTGTGTGTGTGTGTGTGCATACGACAGCCACAGGATGTCCCAGATGGGCACCGTGCACCCCCGCCCGTCCCCCCACAGCGCAGCAGCAGCACCCGAAGCATCGACACACAGACTCCCTCAGGGGGCGGCCTGAGCGGTAACCACAGCAACTGCAGTAGCCGTCCCGATTCCATCTCGCCCTCCTACCTCACCGTCCTCAACGACATGGGTGGAGGCAGCCCCTATGAGGACAAAGGTGACCGTCACGCACACACACACCCACACACGCGCCACGCATTGTACACGTGCCAACGTGTCTCTGAGGATGATTTGTTGCCGATGCCGATCTTTGACCTCCAGTCTCCACTCTGTGTCTGTCCTCAGAGCTGGGGCCCTGCTCCCCGCTGCCTAAATACGCCGCCTCTCCCAGACCCAACAACAGCTACATGTTCAAGAGGGAACCTCCAGAGGGCTGCGAGAAGGTCAAAGTGTTCGAGGAGTCCATGTATGTAGACAAAGATTTGATTTATGACCTTAAAATACATAATTAAACTACATTTGAAGCTGATGTAATCAATATTTTACATGAACTATGAATCAAACGAGCAGACAGCATGTGAAAGTTGTCGTATTGATGAATTTATCTCAGCTCTACTACAGTTTAGCACCTTCCAGCTCTTATTTTGGCTGCAACTCTGCCGTTTTGGTTTGCTCTCACCTCTCAGAGGGTCGCGTGCACGCCACGCTGCCCGGCACCAAACAGCACACTAGCTGGTGAAGATTTAGCGTCAGATGCTTCCCTGTTAAAAGACGGAGTGTGTCTCTGTCTGTGTTTTTTTTTCCCAGGCCCAAACCTCTGCAGGAGATCCCTCCCTTCCTGTGTCCCGACCGCAACAAGGTCAACTTCATCCCCAACAGCGGCTCTGCCTTCTGCCTCGTCAGCATCCTCAAGCCCTTACTCCCCGCCCCGGACCTCAACTTTCGCCCCGGTGTGGGCCTGCGAAGCCTCTCCCCATCCCTCGTGCCTCTGTCCACCCAGCCCTGCCTCCTGGAGGAGCCCGAGAGCTTCTGATGCCCCCCTCGAGGGCTACAAGTCACTACACCCCCCCCCTCCAAAAGAACCCTCCCACCCGTCTCTCACAAAATCAGAAAACATTGGAAACTAGGAAAGCAACCCTGCTCCAAAAAAAAAAAAAAAATGCCTTCAGCATGCCAGCTAAGCTCTCTCTGATGTCCTTATCTTGTTGAAAAAGCGCTTCCCACTGCCTCTCCTCCTCAGACGACTACAACACGAGAGTCCTGCAGCCCTGTGCGGGTGTTTGCAGCTAACATTTCATTGCTTTCTTCTACCTTTAGTGCTGGTTATGTTCCTGTTTCTCGGGAGGAAAAGGGCGAAAGGACAGACTCTTTTATTTCATCGTATTATACCATGGCGCCTTTCCACGGACATATCTCTTTTTCTATCTGTAGTTATTTCTCTTGATATGAAATATGCCTTCCATTACGAAAAAAACAAAAAAAACAAAGGCCGCTGGTTTCCTCGGCGACCAAGAGTTTGACCACAGAGGCTAATTTTGGTGCTGCCAGATATAACGTAGCAAAACTTGAACGGTCGCGACAAGGAGAAGTTCAAAATGTGCCTGATATTTTAGACCGCTCAGTTTCGCTGAACCAGCGTAGTGCTCTGATCACGACGACACATGATGTTTGCACTACGATGGCCACAGATACATGCTGACAGGCAGGGACGAGCAGGAAACACACGCCGCCCACGCTGAGAAACAGTATTCACTTAGAGCACCTGTGAACTGTTTTGTACTTTTATCAGCCGGTGGCAGTGAAAGCTGCGGTACAAGCCGATGCCTTCGTTACACTAACTGGTAGCAGTGAGCTGGTCCCCTGCCCTGCGGCGTGTATCTGTGGGAAACACAGGCCAGGGCTATGATGTGTGCAGCGTGTTCAACCTGTGTCTGCTTGCCCCTCCTTCCCAAGCGCCAGCCTTTACTCACAGCGTCCCCTTTTTAACTCCGCCTCCATCACGAACACCACCGCCCCCCCATGTTCCTCTCTTTTCCTCTCTCTCTCTCCTTTTCTTTCCCCTCACCGTCACTGTTATGCTGATCTCCTCCCGTCTTGCTCAATGTTGTTGTGAAATGTCGTCCAGGAGGGCCGCGTCCTCGCTGGACGGGCTCCCTCTGGCTCTGCAGAGCCCTGAACATGGAGAGGTTTGGTCAACTCAAACACTGCTGCTGCTGACCGCGATGAGTTCAGATACAAATCATATACAACCTACCTACCTTTTACTAATCTGTGATTCCTGGAGTCAGACCTGAATCGCATATATCGCATCACTACTTTTCCTGCGTTTTAGCCTCTTTGGGCTCATTGTTTTGGTTTTACTTTACTTGTTTTGGTTGAATCTCACAGCTCCCATCACCCTCGTTTCCATAAACCAACTCTTAATGTTCTCAGTCGACCAGAGATGGAAGGAATGGATGGAAACTTGACTAGTAGTTACAGTTTGTACCCAAAAGAATAAATAATTGCAGGTTTGTGACTAAATAAGCATCATTTTTGGTTTCAGTGTAAAGGCTCTGTAGTTCTTTGGTTGGCAGCCTCTCCATGCCCCGGCTCTTCCTGTATATGTCATTACTACTTGACTGTGCCTGCTACGGTGGGATAGGAATGTACTGGATCTGTAAATATAGAGGCACACTGTGTTTGTATTATCGGCTGACAAAGATATGTATCTGAATGAGTCAACAATTGTACCATATAACCCCCTTCCTCCTCCTCCTCCTCCTGCTTTTTCTCCGCTGAGTACTGTGAATTACTACATGTCTCATTATTGTGAATAATAATGTATTTATTTATCAGGAGTGTAATTGGATCTGCAGAGAATTTTAACCAAGAATAGATTACATCATCCATCTCAGGTTGTAGTGAATAGGATACACAAAAAACAGATATACTAACTTCTCAGCGCACACTAACAAGTCTACACTACTATAAAGAGAGCAAACCAACAGCTGCTATATATGTAGCCTCACAGTGGACATCCTGAACGACGTAAACCTGTAGCAGAGTAGAAGTAGAGAGAAGTGTGGATGTCATTTATCCGGTGACCTGATTTGGCATGAGTAACTCAACGTGAAATTACCGAAGACGAAGAGTTGTGTTCCAAAATGAGATATCCACTTGCTGAAAAACAATCACACCCTACGGCGACGCGTCGCCGTTTTTTAGACGTCTGTTTACAACTCAGAGGAAGGAGCAGATCCACACACGCGCTAACGCAGATTTATTTCAGACATTTTCCTTTGGAAGTGGATAAACAGCATTTTGGAATGAGGCTCAACGCAAGAAACACGACGATTCTTTGTTTGCTTGTCCAGTTTATTGGAAACAGAACTGCCAAGTTTTCATCTGTTAAACCCCTCGAGTGAAATAAAAAGGCATAGTTGAATTAAATAAAGCGTCTGTGATTGAAATACATTCTTTTTTTTTTCTTCTTTCTTAAATCAAGAGTAAACAGTAAAATACATGTTGTGACAAACTCACACACTTTGGACCGCGGCACTAAACCAGTTTTATCCCCCCGACAGAAGTCCACGTCACATTAAAAACAAGAAAACAAAGAGATGATACTGACGTGCAGCTTGTATAAAAAGTGTTTTTCTCTTCCCATGATGCACTCTGACCAACCGTAGCCCCGCTGAGTGCGAGTTGCGCAGGCACGCAAATGTCATAACCGAGGATTTGGTTGCATGTATTCACACCATCCGTAAAATACATTTCAGAAACCCAAATCTACATCTTCCACCGACTGGTAAACATTCAGAGACGTCAGTCTTGGGTTTTTTCCCCTCAAAAACAAGTTAGAAATACATTTTATGACGCGGTAACAGTTCTCCAGTGTTGATTCTTTTCCATCCATCGACAACACGCGGAGCGAAAAATACACAGTATTCTACAGTGTTATTTTATAGTGTTATTTCAGTGTACTGCACAACTAAGTCTGAAAATAAATACATCTCGATGCAGCATAGGCGTCGTTTGTTGCAGATTTATAACCCCCCCTCCCCCCAAAAAAAATATCAGTTCCTGTGTCCTACTTTAAAACTTCCTTCTGGAGTAAATGACTACAAAATAAATGCTTCATCCCTCACACATTTTTCTTGGCCTTGGACTTGTGATTGTGAAAGGACACACGGGACTGAAGATGATTTCAAACGCATCCCATTTTTAGTCATTCGGCGAGTCGGATCTGGGCTGAAGGTGAGAGGACAGACACCAAGGGGCGGCCGGTGTCACGAAAGCCAGAAAGAGTTCAGACTGCGCCTGTAATCAGGCCGTCTTAATGACACCATCAGTCCTCTCCAGAGACTGGACCGTTCGCAGCTTAGTGTTTCTGACAGAAATCTGGATGTCAATAAAGCGTCACATTATTTATCTATAACCAGTGGAGTCTTCAAGATCCGGAGTGTGTGCAGGGGTCTGTATCACAAAGCAAGGTCACGTTGGGGTTAGCTGCTTCACTGAGCCTAACATCAGTGAGCCTGGATTACTGCGTACTATCATGAAGCTGGTCATCAGCTGGCTCAGCAGACTCTGGGTGCATACAGTTTGCATAGCGAGGTTTGGTGAACAATATCAACGTTCTAACTTTTTAATAACTTTGCTGAGCTTCTGACGTTAATCCAACACGAGCACGAGGCAGAGGTTTGTGGTCTGGAGTGAAAGGTCTCGACTGCTGGATGGGTCGTGATGACGTTTGGTTCAGACGTTCATGTTCCCTTTGAGATCAATTAGAACTCTGCTGATCCACTAGAACCATCATCAGCTAAAATCTGATGCTTACTGCTAATTAACCCGCTCCAGTTGCGCCTGTTTAACTGTCCGGCAAAGGTTACCATGGTGATCCACTGATGACCAGTAAACCTGAGTTAAGTCCAGAGGCAGCTGACTAACCCGCCGATCTGGCTTTGTGATACAGAGCGCTGCGTTCAGCTTGCTGCCGTTGGCTCAGTGACAGGCTCGGGGTGCCGTCTCACCTCATAAATACACTCTGTCCTATATATGCTGTATACACTGTACGCCCTTCGTTCATGTGACAATCATGTGCTACCATGTAGAAACGACACTAAGCAGTAAATAGATTCTTTTTTTAAACACACTGTGTGCACACAGCAAACGGACACACACCCAAACGAGGAGAAAGAAAACGCGGGAAAAAAAAAACAAACGCACGACCTGGAGCACGAGCGTCCTCTCTGCTGTGTGCACACACAGTCAGTGTGTTCACGTGTTAACAGTCATGTACAGAGCGGCAGAGGAGAGCGCTGACGGAGTTTCACTTCTCCAGTGTAAAATAAAATCTTCCAGTGTAACACAAAGAGGAGTGTGTGTATTTTAAAGTGTGCACGCTTCCTCTCAGGCGCACGTGTGTGTGTGATATGGTAACTTGCTGACATCCAGATCCTTTGAGAGAAATTATAGACTGGCTGCACACACACACAAACACAAACATCCACACACACACAAATAGAACTTTAGGCATTGAGCAGCTCGTCCGCCGAGCGTCCAATGGCGTCGGGGTTGGAGAGGGGGTCCAGGTCTGCAAACAGGCTGAACCAGGCAGACATGTCTTTGGATCCACCTGGAGGAACTGCACACACACACACACACACGCATACACACACAGATAACATTAGAACAGAGTCTTGGTTGAATTTTGTAAACGTGTCCACAAAGATGTGATACACACAGGTTGAGAAGGAGCTTACCATTCGGCGCCGACCCTGGAGGCGGCTGAGCTGATTGGCTCTGACCAGCAGGAGGCTGCAGGGGCGGAGCTTGGAACATAGGCGGGGTCGCCCAGCCTAAAAGAGGAAGCAGAACTTTAAAATACACAAATCAAAGAGACTGCGGCAGTGGCGTCATCTGTCCAGCAGAGCGCGCTGTGGCTGACCTGTGGAGCTCAGACTGTGATCCAGCAGCTGGGAGGGCAGGAAGCCCGTGGGGCTGGGGGGTTTTGCGGGCAGTGGTGCCGCTGGTCCACTAATCACTGCTCCACTACTCGCTGCTGGCATGGTGGACGGAGGGATGCTGGGAGGGTCATACACCCCGAAAGCGTCCTGCCACTCTCTGCTGAACTCGTCGTTGGCCCCCGGGCCCGGGCTGAGGAGGTCTTTGAGGAAAGCCATGTCACCCCGCTCGCTGTCCTCCTCCTCCGGTCTCAGCCCTGTCCCAGCAGGGTAGGGCAGACCACCTGAGAGGAGAGGAGAGGGAGAAACAGGAGGTGATGTTTGAGGCCAGAGGTGCAGTTTGTTACACATACAGTTAAAAGGTTTGACAGGTCAAAAGCAGGAAAGATGGCCGGAGAGACCAGAGTGCTGCAGTGACTGCAGGAGCCGAGCTCATGTGATCAGTTCCACCTGTGAGAGAGCTCTGAGAACTTCGCCTGGCGTGAAGAAAAGAAAGAGGAGCGCTGATGCTGCGGAGACGAGCGAGATTCACCCCGAGTACGTGATGGAGCGACTTTTGCACAAAGGTAACTGATGAGAAACATTACTGGCTGTCGAAGCTTTGTTTGAGAGTTTATAGTGGCATCAAACGGAGAACAACTGTGGTTTGTTATGCAGGTACATGGGAAGCCAAACACATGAATGTATTTCTGTTTATTTTAGCGTATGGACTGCTCAGTTTTTTGTTAAACGCTGTGTTCGGTCTGTGGGAACTGCATTTCCCATCTATACAGGTGCTCAGTACACTGTGTTGTGTACACTGCATTTTCAAAAATGGAGGTACCTAAGTTTTCCTAAATGACAAAGTGAAGGAAACAAAGGCTCGTGCAGCAGCTGGGTACACTGCATCCAGATCCAAAGTGCAAAAGGAAGCAGAGTGGAGATTCCAGCAAACACCAAGCAAAGTCAGATGGAAAGCTCAGAACCAGCGAGGCAGCTTGAAGTTAGAAAACAGCCAGCCAGTTTACCAGTGCCAGGCAGCTGGAACAGGCTGGACTGGAAGCTTCCAAAGTCCCTGGGCTCCCTGGGGTCTTCTCCTGGGAGAGGAGGCATGAGCTGGGGCTCGAAGGGGACGTTCAACTGCGACTCTGGCAGATTACAGGCCGCGAGCATCAGGTCGTCATCAGAGCCCACTGACAGTCCTCTGAGGTCCTGCAGGGCTCGAGTAGGTTTGGTGGTGTTTGGGTGCACTGGGTTTAAAAGGATCATAAAGCCAACCGGCATCCGGCCCACAGTCAGCAACAGAAATCCCAATGCAAACATCTGGACTACTGACACAAGTGCCCAATAGTACAGTCTTGGTGCTCAACACACTCACACACACACACACACACACACACACACACACACACACACACACACACACACACGGACACTTACCACTGTCACTGTTTTGGCTCTGTCCATCCGCACTGTAGGCTGGGTCTGGAAAGAAAAACACACGATTTTTTATTTGACATTAAAAATATTTCACGTGAACTGTGTGTTTGAGCCTACAGGGGGCAGCACATACCTGCATCGGAGGCACTTCCTGATGGCTTGTCGTCATCCAAGGACACCAGACTGAGGAAGGAGGAGGGAGGGAAGGAGGGAAGGAGGGAAGGAGGGAGGGAGGAGGGGGAAAATGAGAAAGTGTCTTATCTTGCTGGCGAGACTGTTGGCTATTTTTAGCGTTGCCTTTATTTGATTTGGAGCTACAGCCTGCAGGTTCGCTACCTGAACTACCACACGGGCCTCTGCTGCTACATGTAAAACCTGCCGCACGCACACTTACTTGTGAGTAAACCTGGGCATGACATTGGCCTCGTGTTTGATGAAGACATATCTGAGGCGGTTGCATGCAGAGAAACAGACCGAGGACAGAGCAGGTGAAAATATAGAGATGGAACGCGGCAGGAGAGTGTGTGTGTGCCCGTGTGTGTGTGTGCAGAGAGAAGAGGGCATGAAAACAGAGACAGATGGTACGGCAGGACGTGTGTGTGTTCATCACCTGTCTGTGTTGCTCTGTAGGGACTTCTCCTTCTTGTCCTCTTGCTTCTGTAACTCCGTTATGTCCTCCAGCGGGTCTCTCAGGTCCTGCAGGACAAAGGAAAGAAGTTACGACGTGTGTTAACAGAGCAGACGGCTACAATCACCTTTTGGCGGCTTGTTTTTTACACCTTGAGCGTGGTGAACTGGTATGATACGTGTCCTTGGAAGGCCTCTTGGATTCCTGACATGGCGTGGGCTGTCTTCTCCCAGAACTGCAGCAGAGTGGTCTGAAAAGATGCCACAGGAGAACGACACTGGTCAGACCGTCTGCAGAGCTCAACTTTATCTTCAAACCCTAAATTAGAGCCGTACCTGGTAGGTGCAGAGGGAGTGTGAGAGCATGTTGCAGCGGCTTGCTCCCAGCATGTCAACCTTCTGGCACACGTCATTCTTCAGCTTCTCAAACTGACCCTTCGTCCCTCTGACCTGGGCTTGGACCTGACGACAGAAAGTCGATGAAAAACCGCCAGGTGTATTTCGGATCACTGAAGAGCAACAACAAGCAAACAGGCCGTCCCACCTTGCGGAACTTTTCCAGCTGCTTGTAGGTGTCCGGGTCCAGCTCTTGGGAGACGTCTTTCATCCAGAGCAGAGCTCCTCTGTACTCGGTGCGGGCCTTCTCCATGCGGCTCACCGTCAGTAGCGTGTCGGCGATGGCGCGCCGCCTGAACGTCTCCACCTCCTGGTGCAGGCGGTGCAGCGGCGGGCAAAGCGCCATCCTGTGGAAGAAGGTCAGGCACAGTGAGAGGATGTGGGAGAATAAAACAGGCTGTGTATTGATCCTGCTTGCTGACCTCTGCTTGGCGGAGGTGCACAGGGCCTTGCTGGTGGCGTCCATCATGTTGCCGGCCTTCGTGCGATCGTGCTCACCCTGGAAGCGCAGGAACAGACCCAGCTCGTTCTCCTCCTGAGACAAGCCTGCAGAAAGAGGTCAGGGTTTAAGTTCTGCATACACACACACACACACAGGACACAAATCTAAATGAGAGTAAAGACTGTTGACACGATAAAAGAAACCTCGAGGCTGTATGGAATCCTGCCAAGAAACACTGTATTTTAAAAAACAAAGGGTGACTTCAGTCATCAGGTGTGTTTCATCATGACTTCCTCATACCGTAAAGACTCCACTAACGCTGTTTAAGCCCAGAGCCGTGTGTTAAAAGCAACTTCAAGCTGAGATTCCATTCCAGCATCACAAAGCTCTCAAAAACCCCCAACCACATGATTCAGCAGTTATTTAGGAAGGAGTGCCTCCTGTTGTTAGGCAGTGCAGAGATACAATATGATGATGTAGGTTTAGTTTTGACTGGGACTCACGTGTGATCCTGTGCTGGTACTTCTCAATCACCTTCAGCAGCTCCGTGCACGTGGACTGAACCGAGCGGAAAAACTGCAGAGAGCAAACAGGCCTGATTAAAGACTGGACACATGAAACAGGTTTTAATTCAACATGGACGTGTGAAGTCCAAGAAGACTTGTTTCAACACTTTTATTTTGCAGTGTCATGTTTTCGCCTCTCCCATCTCTCAGCCAGTAAACCAAACATATTTTTCTCTCCCTCGCTGTCTGCCTGGCACTCAGCCGCTGCTGTCTGACAGGAAGGGAAGATTGAGGGATGAAGGGGTCACCTCCACTTCTCCCAGCCTGATGGGGATGAAAATATACAGCACTGGGCTGTTGTAGAAAAACTGAAGGAGCGGTATGAAATCCATCTGTCATTTTTTTTAATATTATCAAATGTCAAAAATGTCTCAAAAGGCAAAGTTTCAGCGGTGCACTCTGTCTTAAGAATGTGGTAGCACAGAGGAGGTGACCTGAACATGTGCAGTCACTGATTAACTTTAGAACAAACAGTCTCTGCCTTCAGTCTGCCTGCCTCAGCAGTGGCCAAACACCTGTGAGTGTCTGCAGATCTCCGGCTGCACGCAGGTCACTGCCCCGCTTTTATTTTCAGATGAGCGACATCGATCGATTCATCAAGATCGTGTTTATGCAACGGCAACTGCACCGTGTGAGTCACAGCAACGTGGCATGGAGCGCTGACACGCATGGCTACATGCAGCTTTGTCATCCAGACAAAATAAGAGCCGCTGATGGAAGGGAATTAGGATTCAGTGTGGATAAGAACTCTTTCCACTGGATGAAACTGTTCTGATGCTTGAAAAATGACACTCGAATGTCAGCTTTCCAGTGCAGTGTTTGGCAAAAAGTTGACAGCATCTGATCTGCTGTTTCACTCGGGTAGCTCACAGGTCATGAGGCAAAAGAAAGTGAGATGAAATCTGAATATGCGCTGAGGCAACGTTGTGATTAAAAACCTGATAAAATCAGATTAGCTGGAAGGTTGCCGTCCAGAAGCGGCTCCAAATCTAATCAGCCCTGGTGAGACTACTGCTCTGCTGCTGCGCCGAGCTCTCAAAGTCAAGTTAAAAGGTGTGTGCCGAGAAAGAAAATCTGCTCAGGAGTTAGTCTCACGTCTCTGTGTGTAGGTTTGCGTCTGACTCTGTCTCGCTGAGGTTGTGTGCGCGGACGAGGCGAGCAGGAGGACAGAGGAGGCCTGATCTTGTTCCACAGCAAACAAAAGCCTCACAGTGTGTCTCTGTAGCAGCTCGGTGAAACTCTACCACGTCCCCGTCTCACAGGACCGGACAGTCAGACAGACAGCCTGTTAGCACTAAATGCCAGCCAGGTTTCAGCCCATCCAAACTGTCTGCTCTCATTTGTTGCAGCAGTGTTAGAGGGCCAGGGAGCAGGCGAACAAACTGTACCCTGTTTTCACAGCTGTTACACGGCGTGGCACATCGCATGGATTATTAAAACTGTTAGAACTAGACCGCAAACACCTTGTGACAACACTCAAACTCATGCTCTGGCTGCAGAGCTCTGGCTGCAGAGCATGAGTTTGTACTAATTAAAGCACCAACAGGTCAGTGGGCTGGGAGAGGTTACACCTACATCTGCGGATAATACCTCCTACCTTGGACATCTGCACCAGTTAGCTGTCCTCTCACCTGCACTGTGAGAACTGACTCTTTTGTCTCAGGCTCGCTCATCACAGCCAACATTACGTCGGCGTCAGAGACAATTAGCCTCTTTCTGAATTAAATTTATTTATTTACAAGCTCCGGAGTCAGTCCGACGAGAGGAATTCTGGAAGTCTCTGTGTGAAACGTTTGGCACCGTCGATGGTTCACTGGGTTAAAATACTGGTTTGAGCTGTTATTGCATGGGAGAGCAGAAAAACCAAACGTGGCTCCAACGGGAGAGACGTTATGGTCAGGAAATGGCCACCAGTGGTGGAAAAGCACTCTGATGAAGACCCAGGCAGGAGGAGCGCTCACATCGCTTATTCCTACCTGTCTAACTGATCTCAAAGGATTCATATTAAGCACTGGTGGAATGAGGCTCCTCTCCTCTCCTCTCCTACCTCGAGCTTGGCATCCAGGTCGGCGTCCGAGGCCACCACGTACTCGTCCTCCTTCTTGCCCGTGGCTTTGATGAAGACCTGCTTGGTCTTCCAGAACTTCTTCTGCATGCGAGCCATCACCGAGCTGTCCTCACCGAGGAGGGCCCGGCCACCGCTCAGCATGTCCCCCGCGAACCTGTGGGCAACAGCTCAGTCAGGGACACTCACAGCTTATACCACAACGTGTGTTTGATATTGTGATTATGAAGTCAGATATACCCGTCCATCACTGGAGATCAGCCGTTTTCTGTTCTGAAAGCAAGAAAAGATGCAGAGATGATGTTTAGGCTTTGGGAAAACAAGGAGAGAAGCAGAATTTCTCTGTCTCTGTCAATGAATGAAACAACAGCTGGTTTTCCAAGCAGCACGCATGGAAACAGAGCTGACAGCTGTTCCCTGTTATGCGCGGTCATCACAGAGGTTTGTCTATCCACTACCCGCTCCGAAAACTCCTCGGAGCTCCAGGCTAAAGGAAGCTAATCTAATATGGTTCTTGGAGAAGAAGGGATCAGACACCTGCGACTCCGAGGAGAGCCAGCTGGCTGCTGAGCAGGTGTTCAGTTACACCGAGCGCCGCCTCGGTAACACGGAAAGAAACGGCGGCCGATGCTATGAACACGACCGACACCGTGTGAGAACTCATGACGAGGTTTCAAAGTGGACATAAACGGAACCAGAGTCCGGAAAGGTGCCTTAAAACGTCCGTGAAGGAGCTAGCAGCGGCTCGGCTAGCAGCTCCAACTGCCGAGGCCAGCGCGGAAAACGCCTCGCGGACGTTTAAACGAAGCCGGCTCGTGCTTTAAATTAAACTCCTATATTTAATTAAGCGTTCACATTCATGTACCTTGCTTTGGGTTTTGTCCAACAGGCCGAGCATCTATGCAGCGCAGCTCCGGCTCGGCTCGGCTCGGCTCGGCTAGCCTCTTCCCCCGATAACCGTCATAACCTGAGTCACAGAAACAGGATATGCAAACGAGCTGTGACGTCGTCCGGGCGCGAGGGGGCGCTGCTGTTCGGGCCGCGCCGAAGATCGTTTACGCGACAGATGAGCTGCTGCACGGAAAACACGAGAGAAGATGCTCTGCACGGCCTCGGAAGCAGTACCTCAGGATTCAAATTCAATGTGTGCAGTGTTTAGATCAGGGAACACAGGGGAGATCATTTGAGGTGTGTAAAGTTTGTTAATAAAACTTGTACACAACATACAACCATAATTACTCACTTATATCATCTTATCATACGCTTTTGTTAAGTAATTTTATGTTTCTTCCCCCACATTTTTAATAAAGCAAGACTGACCACATCTTTGGTTTATTAATAAAAACAGACTTAGTTAACTCTTCTTTGATTTTGTAGTACAATAAGTAAAAAAGAAAAAAAACAGAGTGAGAGCTCTTCGTTTTACTCGCTCTCTGGTGAAACCGTCTATTTATCCGCGAGACAGCAGGTTTTTTTTCTTTTCCTGGAAATAAGCACGCGGAAGCAGACAATCCTGAAAAAACATGAACTATATCTGACCTCCAACAATATTTAATAAAAGATCCCAAAATCTATAACAGAATTAATGATTTATTCTTTCCGTCATTAGCCGACCTGGAGGTGAAATGAATGAAACATTAAAAACAGAAGAGACGTTTTAGGAGACAAAGTTAATTTATATTTTCTCGGCTTACAGAAAACAAAAACAATCCATAAGAAAATATGTGTAGAAACAGAGAGGGGGTTAAAAATAACAAGCACAGCAACGAACAAAGCCGATGCTGTGTGTATACTGTGTGTATACTGTGTGTATGTCCATTCTGTGGGTCTGTGTTGATGGATGAGGTGCATCTCGGCAGAGCATTACGCCCCCGCATCTGTCTGACAGGCTGAGTATCTGTAGGTGTACAGCTTGTTATCCGCGCCGCCACTCAACATGAGCTGAGAATAGAAACAGACAACAGTTACTCATTGATTTTGTGTATGAAATGTGCAGAATTTAAATATTTAAATACATGCTGTCCAAACAGTCTCACCCCGCTTTCTGTCCAGTCTGCACAAAACACCTTGTCCTCATGGGCAGCCAGGTCATACAGAGGGGCCTTACAGCTGCAACACATGGAAGCAACATACATGTTAACCCACAAATAGGACAACTACCGTATGGACCAAAATACAGTGGCAGCAGTGCTGAAACTCCTGACACTGTATTTTGTTCTGACAAAACGGAAGCCTGTCCCAGACGGAGCTGTCACTGGAAGAAAGCTGTTTACTTTCAGATATGTGGAATGAACAGGATGTCCTGCAAGACTGACCTTGCATACTGTAACAGCACTGATAATGCTCTTAATGATTTATTTATCTTGGAAAGATTAAAAAAAACAACTTTAAAAACACTCAGTGAGTCAAACTGGTGGCATGTTCCTTCATTACCACGAACACACACTAGTTTATTTTGACTCAATCACAACAGAAATAGTAGACAGTGAACTATGTGCTCCACGCACCTTCTGGTATCCCACAGTTTGACCAGGTTGTCAAGGGAACCTGACATCAGCTGGTGCTCATGCGACGGCGCCCACTTCACAGCGGTGACCCAGCCGGTGTGGGAGGTCAGCGACAGCAGCACCAGCGACCCGTCTGGAGAGGAGGGGCGGAGGCATTTAGAACCGAGGAAAAGAGTTTGGGGGTGGAAATAAAAGCCTGCTGATGTTTGTTGGCATTAAAAGCACAGCGGTACCTTTGGTGCGAGGGTCCCACAGTCTGATGTGTCTGTCGGTGCTGCCTGAGGCCAGCCGTCGACACAGGGGTGAGTAGGAAACACAGTTAAACACTTTACTGCCCGTCTGTGGAAAGGACGGACATAATAAAATTAATGTTAATGTTCCATCCTGGTTTCTTTTTTGGCAGATATTGAAAATATTTTTTAACCAGTGCTGCAGTTACAAACACCACCTGCATGTAGCCTGAGAAGTAAAACCCAGGGCAAAGAAACTTCGGTTTTTGCTACTCGTTTCTCACCAGTGTAGTCTTCGTCTCTCCCGTCTCCACGTCCCACACGCGGATGGTGTGGTCCCATGATGCACTGCAAACCTCGTCACTGTCACTCCACAGGACAGAGGACACTGCTTCGTTGTGTCCAGAAAACGTCATCAGGGGAGTCTGTGTGAGGAAAACCTCATGTTAACGTGTTCACATGTCGACATTTTTACGTCATCAGGCCGTACAGATCGCTCACCCTGGTGAGGCCGAGCTGTTGGGTCTTCTGTTTCTTCCTCGGCCTGTCAGCGTCCTCCTCCACCTCGTCTGCCTCGTCTGTGGGCACTGACAGTGCAGGAGAGGTTGTAGCTTGTTAGAGATTTGCTTTCTTTTCAGGGATGCTCAACATGCGATCATTCTGGCAACCTACCTGCTGACCAAATCTTCAACATTTTGTCCCAGGAGCCGCTGCAGAACTGTGTGAGAGCAACACAAACGCTGTGACTGTCAAACAACAACTGTGAAAGCTCTTAAATCTGTCGCTCCTCTTTCTTTACACTCCTTTCTACTCCCTCCCTCCTTACCTTTGAGCCGCTGGGGTCCGTGGCAACAGTGTCGACGCTCCCCGCGTGTCCCCGACAGCAGTGTCTCGCTTTGACCTTATTCTTCTCTGAGTTCCACTCCCACAAGAGGATGGTTTGGTCCAGAGAGGCCGTCAGAAGCAGAGAGGTCAGACCGTCTGCACACAGGCGTCAGCACACGTTTTATGAAAAGTTGTCATCATTACTAGCAGAGTGATTTGAGCCGTTTCATCCTGCTCACCTCTTTTGACCCAGGCTACATCTTTGACCACATCTGTGTGTCCGGCCACTGTCATCACTGCCTTGCCCTCCACAGACCAGATCCTGGCCGTCTTGTCATATGAGCCTGTTAGGATCCTGCAAAAAACAATGAATATAAAAGTAAGAAAAGCCAGAGTAATACTGACGAAAACACACAATTTCTAGTCATCTCACCATTCAGCATCTGCATGTATGGAGCTAATCCAGTCATCGTGCATCATACACTCCTCGGGCTCTGGTGCCGTGATCCTCTCCACATACTCTATCTCCACCACATCTTCCTGAAACGCACACAAACGTTAAACGAAACGTTCCCAGACAATCCATGAACACTGAAACAAGGAAGGATTCGGTGAGGGTGGACGTACCGTTGATATGCCTTCTGTCTCCATGTGGCTGGACAGCGACGTTCGCAGGAACTGACCCCGGACCAGGAAGTCGAAGTCCACTTTGCTGTGAGATGCTGCAGAAACATGGAAATCCAAGATATTCCGATTATTCTGATCCATTCCGATCTACATTGTATTGTGTGATAAAACTCATTTCCCAGCAGCACTGGAAACTTATCTCAGGTCACATTTTCAGTGATAAACACACTTAGTTAATAGTCTTTACCGCCCTGCTGCTAGAGGAAGCTCAGCTGGGGAGCCGGGTGCCAGAAAGAGTCAAATATTCTTCAAATCATAAATATAAATAAATTAATGGAGTGTGAACGTGTGCGGGTTTTACCATTTCTAGCCTCCAGCAGCTTGTTGATGACATTGCTGAGGTCCTGCACTTCAGAGGCGGCGGGGATGGAGAATGGAACATCATCTACAACATACCTGGAGAAACACAATATGCCACATGCATTTATCACACACACACACACACACACACACACACACAAGCTGAGCAGTCTGCCATGTCTCAGTTAGCATTAGCTGGCTAAAACGACAAGCTAAAGGCGTTAGCCACGAGCTGCTCGAGGCTAAGACTAACTTTACAGCACACCCGGACGGTCAAAGGCAGGGTGGTGTCTCAGAGTAATGTCGTACTGTTTACTCCAAGTTACAGCTAGTCTGTTAGCCAGCGTGCTAGCCGTCCCTCTGTAGTTTTCTAACGTTTGGTTCAAGAGAAGAAGAAGGAGAGCTCACCGTTTGTCCTCCGTGAAGAACCGCGCCTGTAACTGCGACATGTCCGCTTCTCTCTCACACACACCACGGCACTAGAAATCTGATATGTGGCTCAATAGTTAATCTGCTCCTTCATAACACATCTGACTCTCATGTAGTCAGTCCTGCCATGTGGTACTAAAGGAAGGCGCTCCAGCAGAGCACAGAGCAGTCGATCAAGGATGCGGATCTGTGTTCGTCCAGTAATGCCTGCCCGCGATTATATATTATATATTCTATTTACATCTATATATTCTTACTATACTATTTATATCATGTATAGTATTAGTATTTATTATGCATATATTATACTATATATCATATGTGTGTATATACATATATTTACACACGTGTACATATTATATATTGCAGTTATGTACAGTGCTGCTCAAAAGTTTGTGACTTTAATCATTTATTTTCTATATGAAAGTATAAGTTTTATCAATTCAGTATATTTCATATAATTAAAAGTGGCACTCCTCATACAGAGACGCAGTATTAAATAATGTGGTGTTACTGAATTACAGTGTATCATCTTTCATGTTAATTCTTCAGTGATCGAATGTAACGAAGTACATTAAAGCAGTACTTGAGGTACTTGTACTTTGTATTTTGGAGGTAGATGTTGTACATTTCCTTCAGCAACTACATCAATAGGACAGATTTAGTTAGAGAATAAATAGAAATCAGCTGATAAATGATACCAGACTACATTTCTGAAATAAACACGGGATGGAAACAGTTATCACCCATCACACTTTTGAATGAATATATTGAATTACATACCCTGGGGGGGTATTCGGGCCTTGTGATTAATGGTGAATGTGCTCCCTAATCTAAAGTGTTACTTTATTTTCATATTTATATCACAGCAGCAAACACAACCAAAACACACCATTACAACAAAAACTGTTTATTTCCCCGGGGCGGATGTTGAGAGGAAGTCATTCTTTTGCACTGAATTGAATACAGATGTGTGCACAAATAAAATCCATGGTAGAAGATTACAAACTTAATCCACATCTTTAAAAAAAATAAAATGTACAGTTTTCTCTCAGTTTGGCTGGAAATGCTCTCAGTGAGATTTGGAAACTAACATCAGTTAGAAAAGGAGACTCAGTGATTTTGTCCTCTGACATGAACATGATGTCCAACCGGCACTCCGCTTGCCCTTATTAGATATAAATGTATAACACAAAACTAAAATGACATAAAAACTAAAGAAAATATATACAGGCTCCACTCTTCACTCGTCGTCTTCCTCCTCCTCCTTAACCTTCTTTTTTTTCTTCTTTTTCTTCTTTTCTGTCGACTGCAGAGAACAAAAGAGCACAGCAAATGTTCAACCACACTGGATCATCATTAGACTTGGGATCAATTTTTTTTTTTTTAAACTAAGTCCTACCTCTGTTACTGCTACCTCTGGCACAGCTTCCTCCTCTGGTTCCTCGGCTTCAGCCTCCACCTTCTTCTCCTTTTTCTTCTTCTTTTTCTTGGGTGTCTCCTCCGCTGCTGCTTCTTCTACTGAACGTTCAGGAAAAGCACGGTGAGCATCATATAGTGGACGCCTGGTTATAGGATGAGGTTTGCTCTTGTTTCACCCACCTTCTGTTACAGCCTCCTTTTTGGCCTTTTTGGATTTGACCACCGGCGTTGCCACTTCCGCCTCCTCCTCCTCTTCCACCTCCTCAAACTTCCTCTTCTTTGAGGTGGAGGGAATGGTAGAGTCGCCGGATGGATCGTAAATTCTCACTTCACTGGAGAGAATAAAAACGAGCATTTAAAAACATTTCATATTTACACGTGGAAATGTTTCATCAGTTTGTGACTCTTCACCTCTTGTGCTGGTATTTGTCTGCCTTTGCCATCGCTTTGCCTGTTCCGCTGATTCTCCGAATCTGAGAAGAAAAAATATGGACGATCAGATGACCAGCGGAAAGAAAATCCAGGACAAAAGGATCTGGGTCAGTATCGAAGAAGTTCTCAGTCGGTTGTCCCTCAGAAAGTGACTAGTACTCTGTCTAAGTGTCAAAGTGTGTATCTGCTGCCTCTGCCGATCACTCTTGACTGAGACCTCTAATTCTAACAGAACATTAACATTTGTAGAATTTTCAGCATTCAAGGCTGATTGCACCCAGAGTGGTATTAATAAACCTTCCTGTTCTACTTACTCCCTTCTCCTCCAGCTGGCGCAGCCTAGCCTCCAGCTTGGCGCGGTTCTCTACTCCCATTTCTGCGTTCGTGTCCTCTCCCAGGGCATCGTAACGAATAGCCAGGGCTGCTTTAGCTGCCAGCATTCTGGAGATCTGGACAGAAACAAACAGGTTTATTTCTGACAATCAGACTGATGGTCATTATTTACTACACTTGCTGCTCCTTCTGAACGTACCTTGCCCTTATTCTTGGCAGCAGTCTGGCCCACTAGGGAGGCGTGGTAGATGAGACCGTACTTGGGTGTGTCTTTGCGGGTCTTCAGGGCTCTGAACAGAGCTTTCTCTGCTCCGAGGATCTGCACTGTGGAAGCCGGATGCTTTGCCAGATTCAGCAGGGAACCTTAAAAACACAACAAAGACATGTAAACATAATGTTCTCACTAGAACCTGCCCGCTGGGCCTCTTATCACAAGCTCAGATGAGGTAGTGACTTAAAAGCATCAGTCTTTTTCAGGAAAGTGACATAATGTCGTCATCATCACCGCTCGGCTGGTTTTCACGCGGCCCCGCTCTCTGTGACTTACCTGCATGTGAGATGAGACGGGCGCCGACCAGCTCGCCCACCATGACTGTCAGGTTGGGGGCGATCGCCATCATCCGGTTCTTCAGGTAGTCGTACAGCTGAGTGCGGTAATCTGAAATCTCTATCACCTGTGGACAAAGAGGTGGAACATTTAGAACTGTCTTCAGACAGAAAATGGTTGCAACAGTAGTTTTTCTAGACTAAGTCTAATTAAACGTGACTGTTCAGATGAGGTAGTGACTGAAAACCCACATGATGTTTCAGGAAAAAGACAAAAGTCGTCATCATCACCACTGTCACTCGAGCCAGGGGGACGTATTAACAGACATGGGGACACGTACTTGATCACACAGATGCTTGATGTTGCCGATGTCCTGCTCCGACACTTCTGTTCCCATGGAGATCTCAGCGGCCAGCTTAACCTCGGCCTCGATTTCCTCGGGGAGAATGTCTGACAGATCAGAGCCGGCCACGTTCGTGCGATCACCTGGAGAACCACAGACAAACAGCCAATTAGCTTTGACGCATCTATAGTCAAAGCTGGTCTAGGACGCATGATGAAAAAAAGGGCACCGCAGTTTTCACACAGATTTCAGTTAACTCTTGTCATAAATACTAAATCACTAAAGTGCCTTTTTCATGAGCAAATGCAGAATATTTTTTTTACCGATTTTGCGGACAGCTTTGCAGTAAGCCAAGTTGTCTGTGATGACCTTTCCCAGCTCGGGAAAGTGCCATCCGTACCACTCTCTGCAGCGCATGATGTAGTTGTTAAGCTCCTTATCCAGGTCATCAAGGAGAGCTGAAGATAAGACAAACATACTCAAAGTCAGACTGCATACTCAAACACATAACAGCAGAGATTTGACACCATTACAGCTGAAAATGTTTTGCAAATATTGTCAACTAGGATTTAGTCAAGTGTGAGCAAACATAATAAAAACTTACAGATGGCCTGCACGATCATAGTGTCCACTTTGTCTGGACTGAACTTCAGCTTGTAGCGGGATAAACTGGAGAACAGAGAAACACAGATTAATGAGTAACTTGCACAAATTATTTTGGATCTTAGTTTTTCCTGATGCTGCGGCCTCAGTGGTAGTGACGAATGCTGAGGAAAATCTACAGGAGGTTTCAGACAGCAAGTGTAATCATAGGCAGCAGTCGCTTTCACTCAACGCCGTGTCTGTGTGAGGCACGTACCTGTGAGCCAACCCCAGAGACATGGCACTGATTTCTCTCGGAGGAAGTCCCGTGATGAGGCTCTCCATCTGGGTCCTGATGCCTCGCATCAGTTCAGCCACGGCAGGGCTGTGGACGCAGGACAGGTCCAGCTTTTCCTGAAAACCAGAGAATGTTAGAGACACAACTCTTGCATACAATACTAATAATGTAACTGTTACATCACTTACTTTAATAACACCACCGAGTTTCAGATCGCTGATAGCCAGCTGCTCGTGAGCCTCCTTCGCAACAACTTTCTTCAGCACTTTCTTCAAGCTCTTGCCAATTTTACCCTCAGTAAGTGCAGTGGCAGCTGAGTGGCAGAGATAAGAACACTGTGTTAAGCACACGCTTGAAACCGTCAAAAAACAGTCAACCTGTCCAGTTCTGTTTGAAAAGACATCTTCTACTGTTATCACATTAGAAAAGAAACCAGCTACCCTTCTTTCACCATCTAAACTGCCTCCTAACATGACAAGAGGTGGTCTCAGTGGTAGTGACGAATACTGTGGAATGCCTCATGCTTGAATCAGACACTGAAACACATCACAGACCATTCAACTCAGGTGTGCACAGAGACATGCGGCGTTACCTGCTAAGGCCTCTGTCGTGTCCTGAAACTTCTCAAAGTGCTTCAGCTTCACACTGGAACAAAGGACAAAACAAACAGTGAAGACACACTCTTATCCACCGCATCGATCGCTGATAACTGGGCTGGCTGCATGTGTAATAGCTGCTGCTTTGACTTACATCTTATTCGCCTTTTCAGGAGTTTCAAACTCCTTATACAGGCTGTCGACCTGTTGCAGTTTGGATTCATCGAGGACCTGAAATACAACAGAAACTTATGAATTAGTTGTCACACATAAAAAATAATAATAAAGATAAGATCATTAAAAACACTATAAAATGTTTCTATGTGTGTTTTTAACGTTGCATTCTCTAATATGATGCATTCACGTCCAGGGTTAATACTACAAGAGCACTGTCATTTACTTCATTTCAAATATGCACGTGAACGTATGGTTAGTTAGCCTCAACGTGCACACGTGGTTACGAGGCCTTTACATTGCTAACTTATGTTCGTGCTCGTGCATGGGCCAAGACACTCGTGCTCAGGCACTGACTAAACATTCATACCTTCGCACACTGCTGTGTGAGTTAAAACATTAGTTTAACTATGTTCGCTGACAGTTACGGTGCATACAGGTGAACCAACGTGGGCTGTGGAGAACTAGCCTCGCAGCTAACCGATGCTAACTCAACAAGTAAGGCATTTCTCGCTCGTTCTTAAAGTGACAGGAGGAATAAAAGCAGAATACATACTTTGAATATCGCATATCCAGCGGCGGTCTCGAATAACACGAGCATTTTGGCGGCAGCTCAGTTGCTTTATGAAGTTAAGAGCTCTCTAACCGGAGAGCCTTCACGTTTTTTCGTCAACGCCACCACGCGCCTGCTCCGAATGCGGCCGAAGCACACGCGGCGAGAGAGGGCACCAGGAAACGGCTGGGTTGCCAGATCCGCTCAGACGATATCACGCGATAGCAGACGAGATTTGATCATTTTATTAATATTTTAAAGATACTTTCAACTCGTTTTTGTTTCTTGGTGTAGTAAACATTATCTCAATGCTGTTTACGTTCTGAAATGTTTAAACACTGCGTAATTATGTTTAATTTCTTAAAAACAAAAGCAAAACGGATTTGGCGTTTAAAAAAAACACACACACGAATGCCACTTGATTGTGACAGTTTACGCCAACTGAAATACATTTTGTAGTTTTGGTCTTTTCCCACACTTATCGAGCAATCTGTTTCTTGCACCACGCTTGTGGGAAAAGTGGGAAATAAATTCCACACACGGGTTTCCTCTCCTCAACCTGGCAACCCAAGAGGAGCTTTACGTTAAAGTCCGCGAGAAGTTGTCGGGAGCATGCCGGTTTAAAAAAATAATTAATCAATAAAAATAGCAGATAGGATAAAATTGAAATTGAACAAAGTATGTTCAATCAAATAAAATTTCCATAAATAAAATATGATATATTGTTAATAATTGTATTCTTCACTCTTCCGGTTCTCCCGGAAGTGACGGAGGTGTGTATAAACTACAGCAAAACATGCACATGTGAGAGCTGCGTGGTGAGGAACCAACATTTCCTTCATAAAGCTTTCACTCTCCACGTCAGGAAACTCTTCGTGCCGTGTAGTATGACTGAACCGGGACACTATCCTCCGCCGGACTTCGGCTGCCCCCCTCCGAACTCTATCCAGCAGCAGCCCCGCAGCTCCAGCAGCTTCCACCCCAGCATGTGGAGCTGGTGCGAGACGCCGTCGGAGCCCAGCTGGGGCCACGGCGGTCAGGCAGGGTTTGGTTCTCCACCAGGACGTGGAAACTATGGACCTAAACGTCCATACGGTGAGTTACCTGTATAGTTGTGTATTAGTGGTGGTTGTTAAGCTCCTTATCCAAGTCATCCAGCACATGAAGACAAACATACTCGAAGTTATTTTGCATACTCAGATACATAACTGCAGACATTAGACAGAATTACAGCTGCAAAAACATCATCAGTGTTTGTGTGTGTCATGCCTCTAACATCAGTCTTGTCTTCAGGTCAAAACTCTGGTCACGAGTGGCATCAAGGTGGACATAGAGGTGGAAGACACAATTATGGACACCCCAACAACTATGGCAAGAAGGTAACAATCTGTTCACCAGTTAAACCATGATCATGACCTTCACACAGTTATATGGTGGTCTGATCTGTCTATCACCCACTGCAGAAAAATAAGAAGGAACCAGAGTTTAGCCATTTTTGTGACACCTGTGACCGAGGCTTCAAAAACCAGGAGAAGTACGACGAGCATATTTCTCAGCATGTCAAGGTAATTAAACAGATGTTATGCAGTGTGTTTAGTGTCATTTGGTGTCATTTGTGGAAATTAATCCGTATGCAAAACTTTCTCCATCAAATCTCTGTCGCAGTGTTCTGTGCCCGACTGCAAATTCATGGCTCATGAAAAAATAGTCAGCATCCACTGGAGGAATGTGAGTGAAACAACTTGCCCTGCATCAGAAACTTAAGCTCTCAGTGTTTTCTTGTGCTAATATCAGTGTTTTTATATTCTGACTTCAGAGCCATGCGCCAGGAGCTAAAAGAATCAAGCTGGACACACCAGACGAGATTGCAAAATGGAGAGAGGAGAGGCGCAAGTCAGTATTCACAACCAGATCTAAAGATGACAAAACTTGTGTCTGCCTCCAATCAACAAAACATAATGATAGATGTTGTAATTCATAATTTCAGAAACTATCCAACACTTCACAACATTGACAAGAAGAGAAAAGTGATGGAGATTCGGGAGGAGACTGGAGCAGTTCTGGAGACTGCTCAGTTTGGGTAGATGTCTTTCATATTTTCTCCTTTATTGCAGCCATAAACAACAATATATATATATCTTTGTTTGTTTGCTTTTTGATAAGGCTCAAGCCAAACTTATCTAAAATTACTTTGTTATTGTATTCACAGACGAATGAGAGGCAGAGGCAGAGGACGGGGTCGAGGTCGTGGTCGTGGCTGGGGTAACAGAGGTTTCCATGGGCAACACCCACAAGGCCCTCGCCCATCAGACAGCAGCGCCACAGAGAGACCTCCACCCCTCACCCAGGGCCTCAGGGACGGGGATCCACTGGGAGTGCTGGCTAGCAGTGACTGTGGTGAGTGACTCATTTAACATGGACCTGTAGCACACAGCAGTAGAAGTAAGTGATATTGAATTGGTATCAAAATGTTATCCTCGTGTGCTTCCAGATTCTGACAGAGAGGACCCAGCTGCAGAGTCCAGGACCGGAGGACTGGTCGTGGCTCCGAAGCAGATGAGCTCCGCTCTGGGCTCCCTGGTGGCCAACTATGGTTCCATGAGTGAGAGTGAAAGTGATGAAGAACCAGAGGGTAAGTTTACCCCCCACAGGTCATTTACTGACTGTCTCAAAAAACAAAAAGATTGATTGTATGCAACTTTTTTTCTTGAAAAAAAACAGTACATTTTCCATGATTTCCATTTCCTGTTATCATTTTTCCTTGTGTTTCAGCCATCCCCATTCAGAGAGCCAAAGACCTTGTGAAAGAAAACCAGGCTCTCCTAAACACAATACCGCCAGTCTCCCAGGACAGAGGACCCTTTAGAGGCCGGGAAACCTCTTCACAGGGTACAGAGGGTCAAAGAGTCCCACAGCATCATTCTGTTCTTCACACACCCAACAGTGACAGAGGAAGGAGAGGAAGAGGAGGCAGGGGAGGGAGGGGAGGGCGGGGAGGGAGGGGTGGTAGAGGAAGAGACCAAGACACACCTCAGCCACGTCATCCCACTCTGCTTGAGATGGTAAGGAGATCATGCAATCTTAATTTGTGTGAAATTAAACATACATTATCTACATAATGCATCTACTCAGTCCTCACTTCTGTTTTCTTCTTCTCTGCTTAGTTACTGGCCCCAGATATCCGACATGAGAGGAACGTCCTCCTGCAGTGTGTGCGCTATGTTGTCCGAAACAATTTCTTCGGCCTGGAGAACAGACCTCAGAACCAGCAGAGGATAAACGATAGACCTACAGCAGCTATCAAAACTGGAGAACATGAAGGGAGGCAAGAAAAGCGATCAGAGGAACACAGAGGTGTGCCTCGGCCGGCCTCTCCGGTCGGTAGTCAGGAGGATTTAGAAACAAGGCAGGACCAGGGTTTGCAGAGGGAGCATGTATGTTCAGAAGCGTCCAAGGATCCCGTGGATTCAGTAGCGAGCGCTGAGCAGGTTGCAGGAGATTTCATCCAAAATGGTGAAGAGACAGCTGCCAAAGACTGCAACAGCCTGGATCTGACGTCCACGGATAAAATCACATCTAATCTTTATGACGATGAAATATGGGAGAGCCCTGGTGCTGTTATGTGAAACCCTAGCAACTGAATAAAACCGATGAAGCTTTTTGTTATTTAAAACATAAAAGTGATATTTTTGTCTTTCATACACTGATGTTAATAGTTTCTTTTTATTTTTTAAGGACTGATCATTTTTATGTGATGTTAGTGTGACTAACAATATCCAGTTATATATTGTAACATATACTGAAGAAAGATATTTTTTCCCATTTGAAATAAATCACAAGTCTATTGATAATTTTATATTTGTACACGTTTGTTTACTTTATGTTACGATTTGCTCTGTTGAACAATGTGGAAACTGAAAGGTCATGTGTAATGACAGGTCTTTATTATGTTATATCAGCAATAATTCAAATATTATACATAGATCAGCGGCAAAATGACATATTAAATGAGTTTTATGCTATAAAATTAGATTATAGATAAATCTATCTCTCTCTCTCTCTCTCTCTCTCTCTCTCTCTCTCTATATATATATATATATATATATATATATATATATATATATATATATATATATATATATGGTGAGAAATGGATAATAATGATAGTCTGCTCTGACACTGATGGTATGAAAAACATTAAATTGTGTAACAAAACGTGTGAAAGGTTGCTGAGCTGCACCGTCCACCTGGACTGCCCGAGGTTGTAAAACAAGCGCACTGAGGGGAGTTGAGACTCGCCACCGTCGCCTAGGAAACCACCTGAGCTGCCAACGTCTGTTTAACGTCCGACGTTTGGGTAGCAACGGTGAAGTTGACTGTCGGAATGGACGTCGACAAATTAGCGCCATAAATTTATTTTACACGCAGCTTCAAAAGAAAAAGAAAAAAGTTTAAGTCTTTGTCAGTTAAAGTAGGAGCTGTGAAGTCACAACATGGCTGGAAGGTGCGTTCGAGTTGAGCCGCCGTTCGTCGAGTTCAACGACGTGAAGGTCGGACAGGTTTACAAAACGAAAGTGACGGCGACTAATGTTGGGAAAACATCCAAGAAAATAATAATTGGAAAGCCCGCGTCAAAGGTAACGTAAACTCTGAAATGTTTTTAATAACTAATTATGCTAAATTATTTTTTTAAACCAAAAAAAAAAAAAATGGCGCAACGTTAGCTAAAGAAGAATTTAGCTAAATTGCTCGTTAAGCTAAGCTAACGCCTCGTGCAAGAAATTACGTAAGCTAGTTAGCTAACTGTTATTAGCTATGGAAAATACTGTTTTATTCTTTTATTTCTAATAATATAAACCATATCCAATGGTATATATCTATCTAAACACCATTAAGTCATAATTGGTAACTTTTGGTTAAAACTGTTAAACTGTTTTATTTCTTTTTCTAGTTTATAAGTCTAATGTGTCATGTCTCCACAGTTGTCCATCAACTTTCAGCCTTCAGTATACTATGAGCATTTGAATAGTAAGATGCATACTGTAGCTTTATATTTTTATATCTTTTTTCTTTTTGTGCAGGTGTTCAGGTTCACTGCATCTAGCTCGGCTGAGGTGGTGGCTCCTGGTCTGTGTGTCAGTGGCTTGCTGGAGTTCACGCCAAAGGAAGAAGAGGAGGTCGGTGATGTCCTTCTGATCCATGTAGATGATTCACAGACCATTGAAGTCCCACTC
This sequence comes from Nibea coibor, assembly GCA_023373845.1. NCBI lineage: Eukaryota > Metazoa > Chordata > Actinopteri > Sciaenidae > Nibea > Nibea coibor. The sequence goes on along the minus strand of CM041732.1, from coordinate 4,741,090 downwards.
ATGGGGTAAGCAGTCCAGAAATAGGCTACTGTATGGTAAATATATATCAGATTTAACACACTGCTTCTATCATAGTCCTTATCGTTTAACACACATGGCACATCCACATTTTTTATTTATTTATTTTTGGACATTTAGATTTCCCAGGGTTTGTTCCCTCCTAATGGACTCAGTACTAGACTTTGGCTGCATTACTGCCAGCAGTCAGGTGATCAGCAAACATCATGGTATAACCAATCAAGGATCAGCACCAGGTAAATCACGTGCACCATTCTTGGCCCAGTGATACTGTATCTAAGTTTCTCACACAGGTATGAAATATAAATTTTCCGAAACACAGATTCCATGACACATCAAATTAGTATTTCAAAGTATTGTTTTATTTAACCCTGACAATGAAATTCCCTCTTTTTCTCTGAATCAGAATACAGTCTTAATTTAATAGATACAATTCTTCAGTTAAAGCAAACAAAAATGAAATTAGGAAAATATTTTGACACAGAGTGAATAATTAAAGCTGCTGCTACTTCATTACGTGCATGTGTCTGTGTTTGTGTGCACTGAAGGCGTGTTCAATGTGCAGTACAAAGGAGACCCTGCAGTCAGACTCTCGCCCTGCAGTGGAGTCATAGCAGCTGGCGCCACCCAGTGGATCAAAGTGGAACTGCGCACAGACGGGCCCAGGCGGATTGATGAGAAGGCTCTGTAAGAAATAACACCAGTATAACTGAACACACACGGGATTTAGAGGCTAAATGCTGAGTCACATATTTTAGGTTTTAAGATTTTTAAAGAAACTTACCAAAAAATAGCTCATGATGTTCTTAATTAAGTGTATTGGTTGAATCATTGCTTCATTTTATACTGGAACATTCACAGTTCAGTGTGAAATTAGGCACTGAGTAAAGTCTACCTGAATTTCACCTTCTTTTTGTCCCAGGGTGAAACTGCAGAATCGCACCACTGTGGTCCTCAGTATCAGGGCTGAGCTGGTGAACCAGCACCTTGAGGTCTTTGACCTGCAGGTGATTCACTGGTGCAAGTGGAGTTCACATATTACTTAACTGTGATGCCTCTAAAGGGTGTTTGTGTAAAGATGCTCTGCCATTTTCCAGGGGGCTCCACTGTCTTGTCTTTGGTTTGGACCTGTGTACTTTGGGACATCCTGCATGGAGAATGTGGTTCTGAGAAACAATGCACCCCAGGCATGTGACTGGGTCTGTCTGCTCCAAGAAACTACTGCTGGGACAGAGGCGGTGAGTGATGCCTTTGGGAAACGTAGCTGGAGGCCAGCTGTTGTGTACTGAAAGCGATACAAGGCTTTGACTGTGTTGGCTGTGTAGGGAACATACCTGCAGAAGACTACAGACGCCGCCCTGGTGGAGGGAATGAAGAAGTGCAGCCCAGCCAACCATGACGTCTCTCAGGTCTTGGAGTGTTTCCCTAAACACGGCCGGCTGGGACCGTATGACAAAACCACTGTGACCGTATGCTTCAACCCCATCTGCAAGAGGTACATTGTCTGTGTATTCAGACATGAATGTGTTTGAAAACAACAAAAGTCTTTTGTGTGTGTGTGTGTGTGTCTTTTGTTTTGAGTGTGAGACTGTGCCAAAGAGGATAAGTACATACACAATGGTCTAAACATTCACATTAAAATAATTGTCACTATAAATATCAGCGCAGTAATGTTCTATGAAGTAATTATATGGTAAATTATTCTGTAGAAGTAATCTAAAATGAAATTTGATAGGCTGAGAGGGGAAAAAACAGTGTTAACTCCCCGTCGGGGAATCGAACCCCGGTCTCCCGCGTGACAGGCGGGGATACTCACCACTATACTAACGAGGAGCTGCTTGTGCAAAAAGGGGTGTGGCTTCCCTTTGACCTCAACACTATGGTGTGACGCAATGTCTCTTTCAGTGCGACTGAGGGGAAGAAACATGATCATTCTCCCAGCCGGCAAGACTACTGTCTGTTCCTGCTGTTTGAGTCAGTAGGAAGCAGGCATGGCTTCACACACCAGAATGGTACAACACACACACTCTGCAACAGTGCATAATACAGTTACTGTTTGAGTCAGCAGCTTCATTCATTAAATAAGCAGTTTGTTTCTGGACTGATTAATTGCTAATTAAAGCAATAAACTAATCACACTGATAATTTAATTCAGATAGTTCCTTTTCCTTGGTTTCCTAGGTAACAGCAGTGTGGAGCTGGCAGTGACAGGCTCTGGACTGCCTGTGTCTCTGATGCCCAGTTCCTCTCAGTTTGATTTCCTCACCTGTGTGACAGGACAACGCGTGGACCTGCTTTGTGTCCTGCACAACCTCTGCCCTAAACTTCCAGTCAACTTCCGCTTCCGCAAGTTAGTGCATTTCACCACCAAGCCCTCCTCTGGCACCATCTCCCCTGGGCAATGCCAGGTAAGGCTGATGATGATTGAGTGATTGAGTATTTAGAAATCCATATAGACCCCAGAATAATGGAACTTATTGCTCTTTGTTGTATTCTCTCCAGGATGTGGTCTTGTCGTTCACTGCACGGCAGCAAGGGAGCTTCCAGGTGTGTCAGAAGTTGGATGTGTTAGGTTACGTTGCTCAGAAGGGTGGCAGTGCTGATGGAGATGATACTGGACTTCAGCTTTGCAGCTTCCACACCATCACTCTACACCTGTCTGCTGTCTGCTGCAGCGAGACCACACACCCTGTGCCTAAACTGAATCCCGGTGAATATTGGAGGATTTAATGCAACGAAAAGACCAAAACCAACAATGTGTCTGTCTCTCAGTCCCTTTATTTCTCCACCCTGTCTGTGGCTCTCTTTCTACTGAAGACAAAACTTTCAAATTAAGGTAGTTTAATTTAAGTAGAGGCTCAGGAATGACCCAAAACAGGATAAATTCATTGTTGGTTTGGGTTTATTCATGGAATTTCTTTACAGTAAGAACAATATTATCATCAGACGTGTCTTTAAATGAGAAGATTATTTTATTTACATTTGCTGCTTTACAGGCATCACTCCAGCAGTAACCAATCCAACTGGATCACGGCCTCATGTTCAGTCCAGCAAACTGTCTCATTGCCATAGGATGGCACGTGCTGCTGTTCTCTGCGCCAACAAAACACGGCTCCACGTACATCGCAGGGAGAAAAGTCAGATCGCTGAAGGGGAGGAGTTCCTGGCTTTTCCTAATGACCGTGCCACGAGCATCAGGCCTGCCTCTGCAAATAGACAGTACAGGTAAAAACACACTTTAACCAGCTCAGTGCAGATTGACATTTTTTCTTTCTTTAAGTTCATTTAACAGCAGCATTCAACGTTCATTCATTCATTCAACAACATCATTTTAAGTGTAGATTTATTTCATTTCATTTTGTTGTGTTAAAATGATCTCTGTTTAAAGATTCCACAGTTGCTGAAGTATTCCTGTCTTTATCATATTCAGGACCATCTTCACTGGCGTGCACCGCTATTGCTATATTGATACAAACTATGCTTTCACTGAGGAAGAGGAGAAGCAGAGACAGCATCATCGACAGGTTTATGCAGACTTCATCAAACAGCTCAGAGAAACACGCCTACAGAAGGTGAAGGACAGGTAGGGTTTCTTATTAATATTCTGACTGTGGACCCTAAAGGCCCAAGCTTCTTTTGTTTGTGCAGTGGGACAGTAAATAGTGAAGTTAGACATTTTTGCGTTTTGTTGTTAGACAGCAGGAAAAAGTGGGCGACGATATGGACATTGGGATTGTTCCTTCCCAGGGGCTTATTCCGCCTACACTCCACATCAGTGACCTGGAGAGTAATAAGATCACAGTGACTAAGCCAAACAACAGCTATGCTTGCTCAGCAACCAAACGCAGCTGCCAAGTGACATCCATCACCCGGAAGGTCAATAATCAGGTCAGATGCTGGTCCAAAGAAAACACACATTTTTACAAATTTAAATGGATTGAGTGAGTTGAATTTCAATGCAAAATCAGAGGAAAATTTTCTCCTTCAGCTGTCTCTCTATCTCTCATGCTCTCCCCAGGTTTCAGAAGTAATGAATACAGTTCCCTCTACCAGCCAGGAGGTGGCAGACTGCAACAGGACTCTGACAGCTCAGGAGCTCTACCAAGTCAACATTGGTTAGATGGTCAATTTAGTGCAGAAGTCACTCTTTCTAATATTAGTTTGGGTACAAACTGTGACATACAGCAAAACATGCTGTTAAAAATACCTAAGTGCAGGGGAATTGTTTTCATATGAAAACTCACTCTTTCCTCATTAGGTCCATTGTTTGTGGACTTTGGAGAGGTGTGTGCGCAGTCGGTGTGTGTTCAGAAGCTGGAGCTGACCAATCATCTGTCAGCGTTCGTCTGGGTGCAGCTGGAGGTGGACTGCCCTGAGCTGCAGGGCTCCTCACCTCTCTCCCACGTCCTGCCACCACACTCCCACAACACCCTTCCCCTGATGTTCCAAAGTAACAAGCTGGGTTCTTTCTACAGGTTCGTAGGGGAAGCAGCTCAACACACTTCTATTACATGAAAATCATTTATTCTAGTTCAAGTGCAATATAACATCCTTCTTTCCAGGCCCATATCCTACACCATAAACCAGCAACACCCTGGTCAGATAGTGGTCCAGGCCCACGTTGTCCCCTTGGCCCTGGAGCTGTCCACAGTCCTGCTGGTGCTACGCCCCACTCCTTCTTTGCTCGCCCAGTCAGGATACAGGAGCTCAGTTACCCTTCGAAACCAGCGTAACCATGCTGCCGAGTTCACATGGAGACCAGTAGTCACAGAAAACGGCATCCTGTTCTCCATTCGACCAGCTACAGGTGCTAAAAACACAGCTCAGTTTTAGTGTCCCCTGGTCCCCCACACCCTAACCCATGTGACCATTTCCAAAGCCTTAATGTGAAGAACTTCATTGTTGATAGACATTTAAATGAGTAAATTCACATATTGAATTACAACTGATTGAACAAACCACTCACCTCACTCTCTAGGTACAGTGGAGCCATTCAGTGAGCTGGACTGTGAGGTGGTGTGGCATCCTTCCTTCTCCGCCCCTTCAGAGGGAGATTTTGACCTCTGTGTCCATGAGGGCAACTCCCAACGTCTTCACTGCGTCGCCAAGGTCTGGTCCAGACTAAGGAAGATTACTTTGTATGATGTACTCATTAGGGATGCAACAGTTATATACTTACATGATTATAATCTGAGAAAAAAAAATCTCTGTTTCATGATTATAATGGATTAATTTCCTAAATCATCAGGGCTATTGTTGGTTATTGTTTGGAGTGGAGTGGCAGGGTGGGTGGGGTAGATTGATGAGGTCCGTTCTCGTCACATAACTTGCCGCTCAGTAGCCAACACAGCAGAGACTGGTATTAGGCTGTAGCCAGATCGTTGAAAAGCATTGATTTGTATGCTCAGTGTATTCCCAGCCTTCATATTTTCACCAAAATATATACAATCTGTCAATCCTCACATACAACTCTGTTGTTTGGAGGCAGGGACGTGGATTTGTTTTTGCACATTTGAGAACTAGACAGCTCGACCACTTGGGTATCAAATGTACTATTGAATACCTGCTGTAATAAGTTTTTAGCTGTGCAGAAGCTGTGGTCAGATTGGATCCATGGAGGCTAGAATTGATTCTAATATGAGTTCTCACAGCAGTATTTAGATATCAAAACATCCATAACAGCTCTTTATGTCACTCCTGTAACTTCGCTGAAAGTCCGCTTCTTAAATTGTGGGACATGCTATGTGACAACAACATGACATCACCTTGAGGTGGCTCAAGACAGCTGCAATTAATGTTAAGAGCAAATAGATTTCCAACAATCTTCAAATGTCAATGATAAATGAAAAATATGATCAAATACCTATTTTCAACAATCATACAAGGCCAAATCCATCAAAGAGGCAGGTATTGATTTTTGCTCTGACAGAAGCCTCAGCGGACCAGATCATAATCCAGCAACAAGAAATGTTAAGTTTTAAGTAAGGCTTATGACTTTTATGTTTTCTGCAGTGGAAAAACTCTCCTGCTCACACTTGCTGTTCAGTATCATCATTACTGCCATCGCTCTCTTCACCGAATCAGACATATACGTGTTCTCTGGGGGAAAGTGGGACATCTGTGACTAGACGAGAATTAGACAAGGCAGGAGGCAGAGTGGTTACACGACAAATGTGGAATAAAATACTATGGATTGAATATCACTGAACATTGATTTATAATGTCAAGAGAATTTTGCTTCTCTTCTTCAGGTTGGATTCACCGCCATCCAGCTGGCAGAGAAACATGTCCTTTTTGGATCAGTGCCTCTCAACATGCCCTCCATGAGAACTGCAGTCTTGCACAACACCGGACAGGATCATGCCTACTACCAGGTACACACACACACAACACACACACTTGTTTTTGCACAGATACTTGTACGCACCAATCAAGAAACATGGCCACTCTGTTTTTGTACTCTGCAGGTGCTGGATGTTTGTCCTTTGCCAGGCGTGGTGGTGGGTACACCTGAGGGCGTGGTGCCAAGCGGGGGCCAGGCTGTGCTCAAGATCCACTTCAACCCTGACTGTCTCATCAAGTTTGACACCACAATTGAGGTGAACGAGAGAGACAGAAGAGGAGAGAGGGCTCTTCATTTTGACATTCTGATGATACATCTGTGTGTGTGTGGTAAATGAAAAGAGGATTTGATGCACGCTGAGCATGTGTTTGTATTACAGATAGCTCTGAGGAACATGAAGTCCATTGAGCTCAGAGTGGCTGGATCAGTGGAACCTCCAAATGTAGACATTAATGTGGTGAGTTTCTGTGTGTGTGTGCATTGACATCAAGTTTATGTGCACACTGTATTTTCTGTATCAGTGAAGGAGTGACTAACCACAGCAGCAAACATGGTCAAAGGAAGAGAGATTCTTAAAAAGAAAATTACGCAACAGTTTCTCAGCATAAAAGCATTTATTGGCTCATTTTATTTACAGGCTTACAGCAGATGATAACTCACAAATGAACTTGAGTGAAAACACGCTAACCTCCGTGCTCAGTGCACAACAACACACACACACACACACACACACACACACACACACTCTGCTGCTGTGTGTATGCTGTGTTCTATGTAGTAACGTGAACCAGGACTGACGTGTACACTTGAATGAATGTCGAAGAAGTAGACAAATAAACCAATAAAGACAATAAACAATTAGCAGCAATATGTGCAAAAGTTGATGATCACTATTACTACTTAACAGTCTATCAGTCTTATTGTCATAACAGCAGCAGTCATCTGAGAAGGGTTTTATGCTTTGGCAAAGAAATAAATAGATGATGATTCTTCTTTCTGTTTGTTGATATTGTTTTTGTTTTGTCCTGAAGGACAGATCTTCTGTCATCCTCCTCTTTTGTCTTTCTAACGAGAACCACAGCGGGAATAGGCTTTTAGTATTATTTTGTTTTTATCCTCCACAGTTTAATTGTACATCACGACTGGGTGAGCGTAGTCGTGTAATCAGCTTTATTATTGTCAAATAAATCAATCTATATTTTGCCCCATGCTTCAAGTGCAGTCAATATGATGAACAAACTATTCATCATATTGATTGCACTCGGTACAAAGGATCCATTTGTAAATAATAATAAGAAGAAGTAAAGCAAGTAAATTTAATTTGAAGCATCTTTCACATAACCCAAGGACACTTTTCCATCAAGAAAACAAGCAAAAAAAGAAGATTTCTAAACAACTCAGCATTGCATATTGGAAGGTGTGGAGGGGATCAGAGTGTCTGTCCAGGGCTTCATGGCAACCTAGGTAGAGTCATGGCTGGAGTCTGGAGATTCTCCTCAGATGGAAGAAAGTAGATTTGTCTCTGAAAGATCTGTTTATATGTCATCTAGTTTTTTATGGCAGGAACGCTATTATTTTTGTTTACCAGAGGTGGTCTATAGCATTCTTCAAAAGACATTAACTTAAATTCAAAATCGGCATATATGATTTTCGACTTGTTATTTGCCAACTCTCTCAGGTTGGTGTACACTTTTGACTGATTCCAAATACTGACTGGCTTCTTACATGTGATGTCAATATGTGATATTTTATTGAAGTTCAGTTTGTTACCTAACAAAATAGAAATATCAACAATTCAACCAGGAGTAAGGCCACGCTTAAATGTTAGGAAAGCACTAGCTTTCACTGCAAAACTATTATATAAATCTTGAAGTGTGTGTGTGTGTGTGTGTGGGGGTGATCGAGCTCTGTGCATTTCTTTGATGTATAAAGGACATGGAAATCCTACACACACACTGTGCTGAAGAACCTCTTCCTCTGAAATGTATTCTGTAGCTCAGTTTGTGCGATTTGCACCATACTTTGCACTCTGGCCTTGCACACAGGCACTTTGCTGTAAATGCCAGAATTACCTTTGTCCTTCTGTGTTCTAGTCCTTGGTGATTTCCATGATTTGCTGAAAATATATTCTTGTTACTTGGCTATGATTGTCAGCTTGAACCACCTTTCAAGCCAATACTTAACTGCTCTTATGAAATGATTTTTTTTTTGTGACTAACTTTTTGCCAGTATTTCACACCATTCACACAAAATGGGACATGTGCATATTTATACAGCTGACTGACACACAGTATAAATGCAAGATTAGAAGAGAAAAAATAGACATAGAGAAAGAAAAGGGGATAGAATTCATCCACCCACACAGCCCCACCAAACCACATTGTCATTTAACAGTTTATACAGTATAAACATAATTAAATGAGCAGCTGTCTTAATAGCAGCGGTTGCCTCATTTCTAAAACTATTGTGGAAAGAGGACGCCCACTGTCAAATACATAATCTATGCAGAGGTGTCATCTTCATTGTCTTAACTGCAGTCATGCCAGAAAAGGACCTTCTTTTGACATCTTGACAGATTCAGAAGGAACTCATCATTCAACAGCACAGTGCTTGGCAGACATGCCATATGAACCAATGACACAAGATAATATATTAACCACTTTACACTCAGAAAGCATGTAGATATATGCAAAAGGTAGTGTATTCTAATTTATTCGCATTTACACGTAGAGTGTGTTAATGGTGTGATGTTATGGTATCAATGCTACAATGTAATGACTGTATCTTCAGTTATTTTGGCTTCGAGTTGGCTTGATTTTGTGCTGGTGGAGCCCGGGGAGCTCCAGTTTGAAAAGGATTACTGGATAATTTCCACAGTTTTATAATTGCTAATCTCCACAGAGATGATTATACCTTGGCTCATACGTGTGGAAAGTAAAAAATGGTAGGAAAGTCATGGTGTAAAGACGGTAGAACAAGTCAGACTTTGTGTTTAAAGTGTGCGTGTGTGTCTTCGGAAACAGCAGGGGTTGTACCTTTGAAATGGAGTCAAGGATCTTCTGCTTTTGTATGTCTCCAGTCGTTGAAAGCAGAAAATTATTCTTTCTCTTTCATTCTTACTTGCTGTAGCCATTGAGGTGCCGAACAAAGTTTCCTTGGCAGCACATAATTCTTTCCAAAACTTCACCAGGATAAGTTCTTTCACTCGAACTTAAAAGATGAAAGGAATTCAGAAATTAGCTTGACTCCCTCTCAAAGCACAATGAACGGTACCAATTAAGCCTTTTCTGTATATTTGTGTAGTTGTTTACTCTGCTGAAATGGTAAATAATTGGATAATTAAATGTCTAGGCAAGACAACTGGAATGGCCATTATTGATTTCATTCATCCTGATGGAGTGAAAATGCTTTGTTCTTTATAATACATGCAATTTTCCACGTTTCTTCTTCTTTCTTTATGTTGACCACCTTTGAGATGACTCTTCCTCTCTCACGCATTTGTTTTAATTTCTCTCTCCCTCTTTTCAGTCCCAGTTCCAGTTTTACAGTGTCCATACTGGTTCTCAGCGAGCTATACCGTTCATTCTGACAAACCGGTCATCGGCCACAGCACAGGTCACCTTCGACCTGTCTGAATACACAGACTTCTCTTTGAAGCTCCCTCAGCCCTCATTAAGTATGTATTTACACATGTGATGCCGAATATCACACTGTTGAAATGTTTTATTCATGCAGCACAGGATGTAGTGTCATTGCATTACTCCTGGCTGCAGCTAGAACAAAAAAATTAACACCTTGTGCTTACTGAGTTTGGTGTGCTTTTGTTTCTATGCAGAAAAGGAGCCAGGTGTGAGCGTTGTAGAGGTTCAGGGCCACCAGGCCATGGACTGTTCCCTCATCTTCTCCCCCACTCAGGTGAGATTTCAACCAAACATCTGCCAATAGATACAGCGTCATCTAGACTGAGCAGATCAAGCTCAAGTACATGTTTAGCATCTGTAGTTTGCTGCTCTCTAAGAGCCCTCTCAACAACAATCATCCAATCTTCTTAGCAACTCCATCTCACTATCTTTTCCATTTAGATTCAACCATAATAACCTATGTGAACTGTGTCTTGTTCACTGTTTGATTCAGGTTGACATTATATGTCATTTAGCGTAACAACAGTAGCTAAGGAGGCCGGGCTTAGTGAACGGTCAATGACCTTGTTCCTTGTCATCTTAATCTTATGCTTGTAAAAGTCTGACATTAAACTATCAAAGGAAAAGAAAAGGACTGTCAAGGAAATGTCTTCTTGCAGGTGGCCAGTTATGACTTTGACTTGCCACTGATGGTCAACGGAGTGAGATGGCCTCCTGCCTCTCTGTCTCATTTAACCCCACCATCCTCTTCCTCCACGTCCTCCTCCATGTCAGCTGGCAACAGGAAGAATGTCGTCAAACCTCTTCCCCAGTCTGTCACCATGGTGACATCCCAGTCACAGTGCATACAGGCCACAGGTGGGGTCATTAATGTGGAATCGTGTGTGTGTTAGCGAGTGAGTGATATCTATATTTGAAACTGAAGCTTTGACATTGAACGTGACATCACACATGACACATGGTTGATGTAGCTGAATGTCATGTTTTTCTTTCCCTTCCTGGTTTTAAAATATTAGTGCTGTGCGCCCCACTGGAAATATCCCCCTCCAGCCTTGAATTCACTGTGGAACCTTTGACACCACAGTCTGATGCTCACACTAAGGTATCATTTTCTCGCCTCCTTTCCTTTTTTTTTTCTTGTCTTACTTCTACCTGTCCTCCTACTACTTAACATCTGACACCGCTTTCTGACAAATAAAATAGTTGATTGTTTCCTTATCTTTTGTGTTCCTGCTGTCTGCTGTTGTTAGTCTCATTCTGTCACACAGACAGTGGAGCTGACAGCAGTGTGTGCAGAGAGCGTGTTCTGGCGTAGTGGCACCAGGGAGCATGTAAACTGGTGGTTTGACTGCAGTGCAACAGCAGTACCAACAGAGGACAGAAGAGAGGGGGAGCTTTGTACGGTATCTCCATCATCAGGCAGTCTGGGGCCCGGCCAGTCCATCTGCTTGGCGGTCAGCATCAGCCCTGAGGCTATCGGAACAGGTGAGGAATGATGGGAAACACACACACTCACACACATATTATGATGGATTACTTTATTTCTCACTGCCTTCCCCTCCCTCACACACACACACAGTCATGTCATTGTAAATATAGTTGTTCTCTTCCACACATGCTCACATCACACCATCACAATTTATATCACTTTAACACACACACACACACAAACATCTGGAGAAAAAACGGATAATGCACAACACAATCTATGACAGCATATATCACTGCTTAATAGAGTGTAACCTCTCTCAGAATATAATTTCACATAAAGTAAATCTAAATTAAAATAATGCCCAGTAAAAGAATGTTCTCATGTAGCTTCGACCATTAAATCATGTGGACTTAATAATCTTTAGTGATGGACCATAAACAAGGAATTATATTTCGCCCTGGGACCAAACCACTTAAAGCAGTACTTAATCTTGTCAAGCTGAGAGCCACCAGAAACAGGCCAGTGATGTTTTTTTTCAGTTTGAGAAAGTATGCTTTAATTTTTCAGCCTTATTGGGAGTATGCTAGGTCATTGGTTCTCAACCTGGGGTTCCCTCTCGGGATTACAAGGCTTCTTGACTTTAAGGGGCGTTGGAGAACTTTAAAAAAATAAATAAAAATACACTTGGCCTATATGTTAGAATAAATTTGGATTATTATTTCAAATAAAGTTTAAAAAAAATCACAGGATAAGTACAAGGTAAAGATCTGAACACAGGCCGTATACAGAATCTTTACTCTTTGCTAAACAGCCTTGTCACAATTAAAATAACTAAAGAGCTATTTGCATAATAATTAGTGTCAGCTATGAAAACACTCAAAAGCCTAATTAGTATGTATGATTGTTAATACATAAAAATGTGCAATGGAGAGAACTGTATAACTGTAAGTTATTTCACTTATTATTAAATGTACAGTTCAGCAGCTAAACCCTAAATGTTTTTGAAACATTTTTATACACAGAACATATTGTATATAGTTTCACATCAATCTTTGTTCTTCTAAATATGTACAATGAAGGTACTGAGTGCAAAGGTCTGTACTTCCATGGACCCAGTTGTAGTCAAGTGCATCCAGGGTGTGCAATGCACACTTTTAGTGTTTTCCCATTGAAACACAGAGTGCTCCACATTATGACACACTGACAGTATTGGGAAGGCTGCAGAGAGTTCTCCCCGGAGGACGTTTATTGTTGTTTGCTATGTACAGAGTTTCAAATATTAATACAGCAGCTCAAATGTACTGCCAAGAGCAGATGATGATGAAATTGAATTCACTTTTCTGGACATACTGAGGATGCCACTTGACATTGTTGACTGTTTTATATGCAGAAATAATTGCTGACAGTTTTGCAACAAAGTAGTTGCCTGCTTAATCATTTTGTGACATAAACAATCTCTATCGTATTATGTTGGTGATCACAGACACATGTATACCTGGATTAAAAAGCAAAGCCTCAGGTGACAGACTCATTAAAAAGAAGACAACAGGCTGGAAAAAGACATAAAAAAGATGAGTGGCAGAAATGGACAGTCCTGAGGGAGTTTTAGTGGAGGGAGAAGTTTTAAAATGATCTCCGACTTTTCATGGAACTGTGGGAACCGTTTTCAACCTGTCAGTACCCAACACGCCTGTGGATTAGCAGGAAAAACTGTGGAATAATTAATTATAACGACGCGTTTGATGTGCACGTAAGCACAGTCTGGTGCTTGTTGCACCCAATTTAACCAGCCGATCTGCTGTGCGTGATTGTGATTGCGCGTGACAGTGCAACATCACTCCAGTTAGAGACTGCAGATGGATGAGATACCTGCTGCCTTCAGAGAACCCGACAGTGAATATGTAAATGAAGAATATGTCACATATATATAACTTCCAGACGAGATTTGAATGACAGTATTCAGGCAGACCAAGAGACTACTGCCCATCACAGCGGCTATGTGCATCAATTATCCACCTTTAGTCTGCACTGACTGACCTGTGTGTTGAATGTTTTTCCTAGGCTCTGGAAGAGTGACCAAATTGTCCATCCCTCTTTACTTGGGAAACAGAGGAGGGGAGGGAATGGAAGGAGAAGAAAGACATCAACCCTACCGAGAGCTGTGCATCACTATTACTCTCCAGTTTCCTTCTATCACCATCCTCCCCCCTCAGATCCTTCTTACACCAGTACCCCTGGAAACCGCTGCAACTGCAACACTCACCCTGCTCGCCTCAGGATATCCCAGGTTGAATTACACACACACGCACACATTCACATACGGTGTTTTCTATTCACCGCAGGCCAATAACTGTTCTAGTAACTGTTATATTTTATGAATGTCTCACTTTTCATTATTTGGATCATGACACATGGACAACTGCTTCACAATCACAGTTGTCGTTGTCAGCTTTTCGGGTAAGCCGAGCAATAACGATGACGGATACTTATTGTATTTACATTTTTCTAGCTTGTGGCAATTTACCAGCTGCGTTGAGCCATCGGAGTTAAATGAGTGCGGAGGAAACACTGCCACCCACACAAACTGACAACATTATTCATTCCCGTGGGATTTTTATCACTCAAGCCAGGACTCATTAACTGGCAGGACCGCACTCATGCTGGATTCTGCTTACATTGTAAGCCCATAAGATAATCCACATTCCTCTGTGGTTTACACTGACATCAATCTGACTGCATTATTACAGTTTTGGCAGCATTTTCTGACCCACATCCCCGTGACTGAACTGAGGAACAGGCCCCGTTTACATGCTATAATATCTACATAAAACAATACAAAAATCACAACTCTGTAGCCACGAGCAATATGCAGAAGGTTTCTTACAATATTGCTTTTTTTCATCTCACATCTGCTTTTTCCTGCTTCTTAAATTTTAAACTCAGTAGTTTTCTTAAATGTGTCTTTTTGATCTTACATACAGTAGTTGAACAGTCTCTACCTGATATGTTCTCCTTTTACATTTCCTCTGCCCTGGTTTGCAGTGGAACCAGTTTATCAGCTGAAGTGGATGAGGTGAAAATGGAGGATGGGACGGAAATGCAGCCTGTTTCTGTCATCTTTCCAGAAGGTCACAACATCCCTGCCCAACAACAGCATCAGGTACAGGCCTGTACTATGAAAAAGTCCTGCAGGACCAAAACTGTTGTTCTTTGTTTGATGTCACATTGTCTAAAAGCTTTCTACAAGAATTTGTACTGTATGTGATTAAATGGAAGTTTGTAGTGTCAGAGGCATTTCACCAAGAAAATAATATCTGTTGGAGTAAACGTCACACCTCTGCAACAGATTAGTAAATGCAGTTCATCCTTTTCTGACTACAATTGTGTGTTTATCTGTATATTACTTTTTCCTGCTGTTTGCAATAAATTCACATGCGGTCCAGATACCGTCATGTCTATAAATTCCATCCGCAACACGGGGCTCATGTCTCCCTTGTCAGTTTTTCGAGATCTTGTAGCAGTGAAACCCAATTTTGTGCTTCCAGAGCTGTTACTGAATCTATCTACTGATCAGATGGCACAAATTGAATTAACATGACATGTTAGATAAGTGTAACTGATTTCCTGGCTGGCAGTTCGTGATAACACAGAAATGACAACATAATCTGTGAAATGACCCCGCGTTCCCACTGTCACAGAACAAAGGGGCTGCTGTGACCTCTCTAACCTGCAGTGTGTCCTTCTGCTCTGGCATCCCTCTGTCCCTCTGCACAACCATCACCTTCACCGACCACCTCCACAACAGGTGTCTAATTTCTCTTGTTTGAGTAACACAAGATAAAAATTACAGTGGCCAGCTGTTTTAAAAATTAAACTATATAACAGCTCTCTTTGACTCTGCCTTCCTCTCCCTCCAGGTTTAAGGTTAAGCTGTGTGCTCTTGCTGACAGCTGTCTGCTGACTGTCTGGCCCTTCATGGCTCTGCACCGCTCCGAACAACAGATAGTTCTAAAGACTGGTACTGTGTACCAACACAATACATGATACAATGCACATGGATGGGTATCCAAACTGTGTGCACATTATTTTATATTACAAAGATATGAAATACGTTTCATTACACATGAATCAGTGTTCAGCTGTATAATATTCAATGTTGTTCTCCGTGTAGCTTATTGGTTTATGTGTGCCTGTCATTTAGGCTCCACAGCTGTTGAGGCGATCCTTCAAAATTATCACACACCAAGTCCTGCCCGTGGTCAGACTTCATCCTCCTCCTCATCGTTCGATCACAACAGCTCAACCAACAAAAACTCAACCTCAGGTCAGAGATCGAAATGTACCATGTACGAGTGCATGATGTGTGTTAGTAAATTTTCTGAGTGTGTATCTCAGCAGGAGTGTGTTTTCATGTGTGTCTGTCCTCTTCAGACTCCTTTCCAAACAGTGACAGTGTGGGGACAGGCACCCCAGTCAATCTTGGCATCCCAGAATTCCCTGCTGCCAATTCAGACGAAGGAGTGTATTACAAGAATGTGCTATTGGCTGTGGAGAGGTGGTTTAGCCTCTTTGGGTGGTCAAGTGGTCCACACCCTATCTCTGTTCCACACACACTCAGAAGGTACAAGAGATGTCAAATAGTTAAGCTCAGGGGCCACATTTGGGTTATTCTTTAATGGATTTCTTCTGTTATAATGTCTGCCTCCCCTCTCTCTTTCCAGAGTTGTGTCAAAAATTCAAATGAATCGCTCCAGTGGACGGGCTTATCGAGTCATTCAAAATAAAGACTCCAGGTGAATTTTCAAGTACACTCGCTTTGAGAGAGACACAGAAATGTTTTTGTAGTTCTCAAATGAGTCGTCCTTATGCTGTAAAGTAATGAAAGCAGCTTTAGCAAACATCATGACAACATAACACTGAATGACATTGGAGTCTAATCAACAACCGTGTTGAAACTAAGTAACTGGAAGAGTGGTTGCCTTGAAAGCAGGTAAAGTACTGCTTTTATATGGAGATCGTAACGATAAACGGAGGCTCTCGTGCAAATGTTTGTCTGCTTTTCAAACAGCACTAGACAGTCTACTCAGTTTGTTATTTATTATTGATTATTTGGGGAGTTAAAATGGGTCAAGAAAAATGGTTTCTCTGCAGGCATTGATCTGTCTCCAGATGACATACCTGTATTGTATTGTTGTGTCTAGATCTGTGGTGGAAATGCTTCAACACCTGACTGGCAAACAGATTCCTGGTATTCCTCGCTGTCAGACATTTTCCACTGATTTAGACCAGCGTACCAATCAGCTGCTGCAACAGCATGAAGCTATGCTCGCTTTTCTCAGGTAAGCCTTACACACATAGACACAATGTTGAAATGCTGCTGACATTGTCTGACCCCTGACTAAGAAGAGATGAAAAGGGCTCTGTGTGATGTTGCTGTTTCTCCTGTTCATTGTAATTCTGTGTTCAGAGTGCAGGGAGCCTCCCTTTGTCACATCAGACCAGAGTACTTGTTAGACATGGAGGAGTTTAAACACTGGTGTTCTCTGCAGGTACAGACACACATGCACACCAGTTAAATTACATGTCCTCTATGTTATTCTACCTATTACAAGCTTCTTGTGCCATGTGTGTTCTCTTAGTCAGATGAACAAGAACATGGTCTGGATTACACCAGTGTTGATTATGAGTGTCTGAGCAAGCGGTCCTGGATTGATGTGCTGCTGCAGATATACAAGGTAAAAAGCTCTTCCTGTCTGACTGGTGTAAGGCGTCAATCTCATGTTAAAGACCAGCGCTCAATATTCCTCTGCAAGCCCAGGTGTTGGTGTTGTGTCGCGTGCCAGCGAGCAGTCTGAAAACAACTGTGAACCTCAAAGATGTAGATGGAATCCTCCCTGTCAGCTCACAGCCACTGGCCAGCAATGTTTATTCATCCCAGGAGCTCCAGCTGCTCTTATGGCTAAACATGCACTACCAGAGCATGAGGAAGATAGTGTGGAGAACAGGTAAGGCACACGCGTCATGTTGACGTTCTATGTAGAATTTTTCAAGGTTCAAAATGTTGTTATCACTGCTGGTCACTGATTTGTAGGAACATTATTCTTGTATTTCTCATAATTTCTCTTTATTGTGTCATGCAGTTATGCAGCAGCGTCTGAGTCTGTTTTAAACTCTTGATACTTTTTAAGCGTCTTCAACCTTTTCTTTTCATTAAATGCTTGGATATTTCGTACACTTCATTACTTTTAAATTCAGGTGGACCTTTTGAGAGATGTCTTTAATTCATGGATGATAATTTAATATCCTGCAGTCAGCCTTAATACATGCACCGATTAATTGGTCATTTTTGCATGGTAATGGTTCACAGGTGGGGTCCCATCAGCACGCTGGATAGTGAATTTTGACCTGGACTTGACAGATGGACTGGTGCTAGCAGCTCTGCTTGCTGCCTACTGCCCTTACCTGGTCAGTGTGTGTGTGTGTGCATGTGTCTGTCTGTTCTTTTTGTGTGGACCCTCTTCAGTGTGTGAGCATCAGTGAGGGATGGTGGTTAATGTCTCTAAGTAGCATTGTGATTGATGCGATGAGGACACAATTAGTCCTGAACAAGATTAGGGAGCCTGTTATCGTGCTAAGTACCCTTTTTCTGTGCGTGAGGGAGCGTAAGAGTGAGTGTACAACTTTAAAAATCTGATTTACACAGCACATGTTGCTAATGAGAAATGGGTAACAAGCAACCAAGTGTCAGATGAAGCAAAGAGATGATTAAGTTACAGATAAACATTTTCATTGTTTTTTAAATCACACCTACCTGCTTTGTTCCTCATTAGATCTGCAGCTACTTTCAAAGGATGTACACCACAACTAGCAGCCCTGAGCAGATCCTTCACAACAACATCATAGTGTCCCAGGCCTTAAATGTGCTTTGTCTCAACATAGATATACAGGTAAATATGAAATGAGACTACTTTCACATTGCAAGATCATCTGTTAAACCTGGCCTACTTCAGTAAATCTTATTTTCATAAATGAGAGGTTAAAATCAGTGTGACCTAAGTTACTATGGTTACTATGCTCCAATCATCAGATCTGACTCAGCTTTATGAAACAACTCAATCTAGCTTTATTTTGTTAGACTAAATCAGCATAGATGTGCCTGTAATGAGAGGATGATAATGAAGGGAGTCTGGATTTATGGAGTAAATCTTTTATGAAATCTAATACACATTAACACCACCCACATTTCAAGTGTAAGCAATTACTTTGACAGAGAAATATTAGATAATTACTGCTTTCATTACCTTAATTAATTACCTCTTTAGCATAACTCGAGATGTTTAATATATCATGATGATTATGATAGAAATTTGGCAGCACTTCTTGTTCTTGTGTGTCCCTGTATCTGAACGTGTGTGTGTGTGTATGTGTGTATGTTATGTTCAGCCCACAGATTTATCAGACCCCAATCCAGTACAGATGTTAATGCTGTGTGTCCACCTGTATGAGAGGCTGCCTCAGTACTTGCCACTGCAACCCATATTACTCTCAGGAGGCCTGCACAGCACTTTCAGCAAACAAGTAACACACACACACACACACACACACACACACACATACTGGACCGACATTGGTCCTTAAGACATTCAAATAAAAATGGTACTGCATGCCTTGTAAATCAAATTCATGAGCATTGTGAGACTAAAATGGTTTGGATAATAACCTCCTGGACACATAATGACACACACACAACAGAAAACATTAACCAGATTATAGACACATACATTAATAGGATTATAGATGCACCCACACACACACTAACAGGATTACAAACAGACAAATATATATTTGGGTAATGATCCACACTGTTAGGATAAGCCACATTACAAGCCTACCAAAAACAGATGTCAGTTGTTATATTGTATCAGTTATTGTATTGTTTTCTGGCAGTAGCATTCGACTGTCTGGCTGCCTGCCTGTGTTTATGTGTGTGTGTTTGTTCTGCAGGTTCGTCTGAAAAGTGCATCTGAAAATCCTGTTAAGTACCAGGCCTTACTTTTAGGAGATGATGCCCATCTCTTCTCCCTCCCTGAAGGATCTACTGTCACTGTTCCTCCTAAGTATGTTCTTTATCCAGAACACCAAGGTTACAGTGTCTCACACCACAAAGCAAACTGTAAATACGTGTTAATTATAGTTTAGGGCCCAACGCATTTGATCTCAGTCATAACTCATTTATTCAGCATGACTTGCACTTTCCAGAGATATTAATAGCTCAGTATATATCAATATCTCAGTATGAAAAATGCCCACAGTTAACTCACTGACTCCATGCAGTCTACAGTCTGCCTCCACCTGCTTCACCCACCAAAACAGCAAGAGAAGTGTAGTTCCAAAACTAAACAGAACAAGGTTATCCCAAACAAGCAAAAAAAAAACAGAATCCAATAATAAATCACAGTCAAAAGATCAAGAAGGTGTAAACAGGACACGCAAGCAGAAAAAAGTCTGCTATGTGTTACAGCGTGGACTTAAAGGATATGGGGAGAAGAGGAATTATTATGTATTGATTTATCATTTAAAAATAACTATTGTTCAAATATAACTCAAAGAACTAAAATAATGGTCATTTAAGATTTATTTATTTATGAAGGATTTTGTGAGGGAAATGTAATTATTAAATCTAAATGGAAATATCACTTCACCAACCCTGTAAACACTACTCTCTACAGATATGTAACCTGAATTCTTATTCTGTGGCTCTGAGACCACCATTAACGTCCCTCATCTTTATTTAGTCCCCATGAGGGTCATTGTCTTCAAATCATTCCATCGTCTTTGAAGAGACTTTCAGATCTCTGACAATGACTGACCTTCATCCAGGAGAGAAATTACAGACTATCCTTGTGTGCCATATTTTATTCCCTTAGATTCAATAACGATTAGTGTATGATTAAAGTGTTCCTCTTTTTACCTAAATGATGGATCCAAACCTGCCAACACACACCAGAGAAGGTCAACATCTTACGAGAGTGTTTTGTATCCTTGAGCAAGTATTGCATTATACATAAACCTGGATGGATTGAAACTGAGGATCGCCTTGCCCTGGGTGACTAATTGAAATTTGCATTATTTCCATCCCAGTTGTTATGCAGTGCACTAAAAATCAGCTCAGGACACATACAGTACATAATGAAGTATAAACAGGCACATTTTTCCAGGTTAAAGCATAAATCTTCAAAGTCTTGTGCATTGAAGTTATAATTACGAAGCATGGGTGCATGCCTCTGTACTGTGAATTAACTATAAAAACTGCTATCGTTAGTGCAGAAGTGCTGTCTTTGCATCTGCACTTTCAATGGAAAAATCCAATGCAATTTCTTCAGTTTTTCAGTTACTCATAATCCAAGCTGAGTAAATTTAGTTTTGCCTTGAGACTGTAGCTCATTAAAATGTACCAGTTTTGGTCTCAAGTGAGACCTCTCTATAAAAATAGCCCATGTCCCAGTTTGAATCTAAGCTTTACTCTGAGAAACGCTGTCTTTAAGGACAATGCCATTATGCCTTAAAATAGTCAAATTCTGCTGATTCATTCCTATCATAACCTGAAAATGGGAGTTGAAACAATAAAATAAGTTCTAAATGCACTGTGGAGAGAATTCTGGAGGCTAAATTATTCGAAAGTTGTCTGTTGACTGGGGATTTTCACAGGGCGAGTGCTGAACTGACCGTCCAGTTCAGCTGCTCCTTCATGCAGCCCATGGAGGCAGTCCTTCTGCTCATCTCCAGCTCTCCTTATGGCCTGCACAGCACCACTCTCGCCTTCCATCTGAAGACTCACGTCAGTCAAATCACTCCTGCAGTAAGTATAATTAACTAAAGTGATGGACTATGGCTACAAGCCTCACTGAGTGATGTGTTAATAGTTTGCTAACTGTCCGTCTGTATGGCTGAATCACTCCTAGCATGCTGTGTCTAACACATCAGCCATAGTTTGGAGTGTAGTGTGCTTCTGAAGGCTGATAACTAGATGACAGACTGTCTGCTTCCAACTGTCTCCCCTGCCTTAGAGCACTGTCAAGTGTAAGTCTCCATGCTACCAGCTGAAAGTGATCCAAGTGCCCATAACTAACTCCTTCAACAAAGAAGCAAAATTCAGGTGGGTGTCTACATCTACACACATGTCTATGTACACAGTCTGTTACTCAAGAATCTCCATTTGACATGATAGTAAACGTTTTATAGGGTCTCTGCATCCAAAAGACCAAAAACATATGATAGAATCTATAGTTTTAATAGATTTTCACAACTGTGAGATGTAGTACAATGGAGGCGAATGAATTAGATTGTGTTCGCGGTGCTCACTGCACTGAGAAATTATATTTAAAAAATTCAACAGACAGAGTTTCGGAACAGCGTGTATTTTCGTGCCATGTTGTTGAATTCAAATCTCTCTGCTGTGCCTGTGTTTAGGGTGGTGCTGGTGGAGTCTCCATTCAACCCACTGGAGCCTGAAAAGAAAAAAGACAGCATCGTTCAACAGGCCTCCTCCAAGGCCAAGTAACACACACTGGTCACAGCACAGACAGCTAATACACACACACACAAACTCAATCAAAGACACACTGTATTTTCACATAGTACACACACAGTTAAAGGAATGGTTTGACAGCTCTCAGCTTTCTTGCTGAGAGTCGGATGAGAAGATCGATACTGCTCTCATATCTCACATAAAGACTGGGAATTAAGGAAATTGGGGAAAACAGGTAGCACGCAGCTAAACAGCCATTTTAGATCTATTTTAGATATTTCAGACTTTCCATGCTAGCCATACATGAAAGCAGCTCAGAGCTGATTTGAGAAAAAGACACGGTGTTCCTCCCGCTAGTCACTGCGTCGGGAGGTGAGGTAAAGTACGCCGTTCCTCAGGAGAGTACTGGGTTGTCATTATGAGTAGCTGGTTGGTATGCATCCATCACCAACTGAGACGTCTTCAAAGCCAAACATTCCAGCTCCTCCTAATCAGTAGTTGACTATGAGGATGAGGAAGTAGGACTGAGGTCATCTGTGGTGCACCTGAATCGGCTTGTGTAGTCTGATATATCCACCATGTGAATGATTATGATTTTTCTCTCCCTCGCCACCCTCTTTCAGCTTAGAGAAGATGACTTCAGACAAGAGCTGTGAGGAGGAGATGGAAACAAAGAGCTCAGATCTCAGTAAGTACAGACACACAAATTGCACACATGCTCTGAACTCTGTGCTGCCTTAATACAACCTTTATTCACGTCTGCTCGGTTATGGTCTGTATACTGAATGTGTGTGTTTGTGTGCGCCCCCAGATGGTGAAGACAACGAGTTTGTCTGTGCAGTGAGGAGTGTTTGTCTGAAGTCAGGCCAAGCAGACACTCTGAACATCCAGTACCTGCCCTTCCACCCAGGCACCAAGTACTGTTCTGTGCTGCTAGTCTGCCCACAGGTCAGTGTTTGTGTGTGCGCGTGCGTGCGTGTGGGTTGTCTGGCAATTTCCTGAAATTGCTGACAGTTGTGAACTCTTACTGAAGACATGGTTCTAATTTCTCAAACTATAGAGGAAATCAGTGCACACTCAATTAAATGAAAATGAATAGATGAAATCTTCATCCTGTTTGTGCAATTTGATCTCTGGATCTCTTAAAGTAGTGCGATAGGATACGAAAAGATTTCTTTATTTTCATTGTACAAACAAAATTCAGATGCACTCAAGAACCGCGTTCAGTATAGAAATAAAATAAGTAATAAATAGATAAGTACTTTTCCCCCATTTACTCTTATTACACTACACATCATACATACATTTCTCTCACACTCATGCATGCAGTTAAAAAGATAGTAAGTGCATATACATGCAGTTTATCACGTTGTGATCTGTTCTGAGTTCATTATGGGAATGACTTTTGGATCTATTTAATTATAGGTGGTTTCCAGATATAGTAACTATCATTTATTCACAAGCATGTTTGTGTCCTCCTAGGTGGGAGACATGATCTACATGATAAAGGCCACAGCAGAAATGCCTTTTCCTTCCCCTCTCTCTGCCAGGCCCAGTTCAAACATCTCCATCCCCAACAACTCTGGTATGAATATATATTTTGAGCATGATTTTACTCAGTACAGATATTGTTTACTCTTATTTTCTCATCATGTTTGGTGGCAGCATGAAAAGAGCACATTCACATTAAGACGCGTCATTAGTAATATTTGCTCTGTGGCTTGTTGCCTAAACATAAAGAAGTGTGTTTATATTATTTATGTTGAAATGTCAATCAAACAATACAAACATTGATTTTTTCTCCACCAGTAGACCCGGCTGTGTGTGTATCAGTACTAAGACTGCGCTGCCAGATCGGGCAGGTGTGTGAGGAGGTGGTGCGTGTGCCGCTGATCAATATGGCCTGGGAGCAAGCTCTGGCCATCTGGGGTCAGCACAGCATGACTGCTGACGAACACAGGAGGCGAATACTGACACACACTTTGCATAGCAGCACCGTGAGAGCAACCACAGCTGCTCGCAAGCTCCTCAAACAACAGGTACACACACACACACTGGACAGCAGGCAGGCGGCGGGAATTCCACATCAGTACTGTGAGATGTTTTCCTAGTCAATTTTCTGCTTGCTGTCCCTCTTCTTCCTCTTCTGCCTCCTCCTTAGGCCATGCTGCTGAGAGGTGCTGAGTGCAGTAAAGAAGTTGAATACAGTGTGGAGGTTTCTTTGCCACAGTACTTTGCCTTACCCAGTACTGTTACAATACCTGTAAGAGAAGACACCAGCTTACCATGGGAGAATCCTGCAGGTACACACATACCTAACAACAAGTACCTGAATTCCAATGGAACTAGGTCATACTTTATTTCTTCTCAGCACAGGAGGAGACTTTTCACAGAACAGTTTAGTAAGATGAACTAAAAAGTTTGTTTGCCCATTCTTGTTTGTGTTTCACTGGTAACTGAAGAACCTTCAAGATCAGGCAAATTAGACTGATGATTGATTTTAACATAATAAATAAATAATAGTGTTTAGGATCAAAGGAGCAAGGAACCAGAACCCGCAGAATATTTACAGCTTTCTGTCTAATGTGTGTTTTACGTCAGAAAGCTGCCAGAAGCTCTTTGTTTTTCCTCGTTCACTTGTTTCACTCTCATCTCGAAAAAGCTTTCTAGCTTCCAGGTTTATTTCTGAGTTGTGCATTGACGTTTTTCCATCGGGCCCCAACTGACCTTCTTTACCTTCTTTACAGTTGGAGCTGTCCTATTAAAGGTTGTTTGGATATCTCCTTTGTGATGGTGGTTTGGGAAAATCTTTCTGGGGCTGAAGGAATTTTTGTGCAGTACTCTGAGTGGCTATTAGGATGAATTTGCAGCTGTACTGATAAGCGTCCACGATTAATAATAGCATGTAAGCAGCAACATCAGCCCTATTGCCATAGTAACAAAAACTTTGGAAAGTACTACCCACAGAGACTTTTTACTTTTTACATTTTTTTTACAGGAAATGTGTTTAGTTTGAAAACAGTGGAAACATTCACCAAAAGGAAATGTTCTGACTGAAATTCTCCAACAGATTCACTTATTTTTATATCATCTACTTTTGCAACTGTCAGCACTTCTCCTTTGACTGCTTTGTCCACCTACTCCTGTCCCTGTATATCCTAATGCCTCTGTTCCACAGATTGTGGCTGTGTGGACATCCCATTAAGGTTCCAGGCTGACTCAGTAGGCCAATTCACATGTCAGGTGGTTCTGAGGTCTTGGTATGATACCAGGGTCTATATGCTGGAGGCACTGGTTGTTTCACAGGTAGATATGAGCTGAACCTGTAAATGCTGTATTAGTAAATGTGGGATTGATTATTGATCTCGTTACCACAGAGAGAAGCAGTCCACTTGGACTTCAGTTCACCAGCTCACCGTTCAGTCACGCAAGACATACCACTGGTGAGAGGCTACAGAAAATGTATTTATCAGACTGTGTGCTGCTTATTAAGGACTGAGTTAAAAGTATTGGATTGATTATAAATGATGAATAATATTATCTCCATAATAAGAAACTGATGAGACTGAATTTACAGAAACCTAAACGCTCTTGCCAAAATGTTAAATAATGGTTGGTTGTGTGTCTCACAGCACAATGACACCCACCGAGATTGGAAAATGCAGGCTGTGCTGTGTGGTGAAGGATTCTCCGGCCCAAAGGTTGTGAATGTGCCAGCAGGGACGAAAGCGTGCTACCCCCTCACCTTTCACCCGTCTGCACAATGCATTGTCATGGTAATGATTTTATTGTTGCGGGTTCATTGTTTCTTTCTTTCCTTGTCTTCTTTTGTCACATTCTTGCTTTTTAATTTGCTTGTTATACACTCTCTGAGAGAGCATGCACTCTTTACCGTGTGCTGGTCTTGAGTTACTGTGTATTCAGGGTAATTCAGCATCATCAACACTTGGGAGTGGGAGAAAACCCACTCTGAAAATCCCTTGCTACCGATACTCATCCACCAAACCCTCATATTTGGCCTGTCTTCTCATTAGCCTCCTCCGTTCCATCCTCTCAGGAAACAGTCAGCTCAAGTACGACCACTTATCTCGATCAGCAGCACAGCAGCACACTATCTGGCCTGTGTCGCAGTTAAGATGATATCTGGGAATTGAAGCTTCCTCTGTGGCACAGCATCATCTTCCAGTGCTTTTCGAAGAAGCACGACAGATTTTTTTTTTTTTTTTTTACTCCATCTGAGCTTTCTCTTCATAAGAAACAGCTTTTTAATATCCGTGCCTGGAAATTTAGAGTGGTACCTGAACCTTTACAGTGATGAATGAACGCTTCCCTTAATAAGAATACTGAACAGTTCAAAGAATGTTGAATGTTTTTCACCTTCTTCTAATAGTTAATTCATTTTTCCCTCATTTATCTTACGCATTTACATTTCCACAATAATTTATCAATAAACACATACATAACTAAATTGTTGTTAATAAAACAAAGAAAATGACAAAAGACATTTGTAATTTTAATATTTTTACATTTCTATACATTTTACATTTTTTAAATAAGACAGTCTGGGGTCTGTTGTTGTATGGTGTGATGGCAGCGGGCAAAAATGAGCACCTGAAACGCTCCATTTGCATCTGGGTGGAATATTCCGTAGCTGGCACAGCTCGTCATGAGGGTGGGAGGCTGAGAGGACTTCATGGTCCAGGATGGCTTTGATCTTGTCCTTCATCCCGCTCTCTGCCTTCAGGCTGTCTAGTTCAAGCCCGACCACAGAACTTGTCAAGTTTGCTGGCTTTGCCAGGCTTGATGCTTCTAAACCAGCACACCACGGCAAAGAACAGAGCACTGGCTACTATAGACTGGTAAAAGATCTGGAGGAACCTGTTACACACACTGAAGGATCCGACTGTCCTCAGGAAGTCTAAGCTATTTGTATGAGTCCCCCGTCTCAATGCCCTTGGCATTGTGAAAAGATGCATGCAAAGATGGAACAGTCAGTAAAATTAACCACAAAAAGAGGGTTATGTGTGTTTTATGCACACAATCAAAACAGTAAGACATATTCTTGTGCAGAGAATACCGTGTTGTGTGGTGTGGTTGAATGCATTTCAGACTTAAATCCAAAACATGTGTTTGCCCTACAGTGGCCTCTGTAATCAGCCAATGTGGCTGTGTGACTTGACTGCAGCCGAGACTCTGCTTGCCATTGTTCCGCCGTGTGCACACAACACTGAACACTAGGCTGTGTGTGTTTGACTGCCTGGACTTTATCTCTACCCCCACAGGGCAAGCTATCCTTACATAATGACTGCGACGGGACCGAGCACGTGTTTACCCTCCGAGGAGTCGGAGAGCACCCCCTGCCTGTGGATCATGTGATATTACGTTGCCCTGTAGGTCAGACCACACACACACGGCTGGATGTCCCCAACTACAGCCAGAACAAAGTCACTCTCAAGGTATAAGCACATGTATAAATAACTGCCACACATACTGGAACTTTGCTAAGAAGGTTGCACATTTGCGAAGGACTTCTTCTAAAACCAATGTATAGATAAGACTATGAGCCTACCCATGCCAACGGCTCTGTAATGCTTTACTTGTGATGCTGTACATAGTGACAACATCTGTGTGTATTTGTGGTTCTTCTCTGTCTTGTGTGTGTGTGTGTACACATACATGGACACAGGTAGTGACAGACCTGTCTTTTGTAACTGCCGCGCCCTCCCTCGAGATTAAACCTGGTCACACTGCTCCGTACACCTTGGCTGTGTCACCATGGAAACAGGGGAAACAGACAGGTGATTTCTAGCTTCTTTCCTTTTTTTTTTTTTTTCGCCCACAGTGTGTTGGTACATGACGTGGAAGGCAGCTGCTGTCTGATGTCAGCTTAATTTGTTTACTCTGTTCCATTGCATTTGCTTAAACAGATGCACTCAGACTAATACAGTCTTGGTGCCTAAATGTCTGCTTTGAATGCTGTGGTTTTACCGTGTACTGTGTCGAGTAAGTGATGCATGTATTCCTACTGTATATTTGTGTAGTAATCTACAGTATGTTTGTTGGGGTAGTTTAGTAAGATTAGACGTTAATGCTTACATAAATCAATCAGACAATGAAAAAAAAAACTCTGATTTGTCACTTCTGCAGGCTCTCTGTCATTTCTACAAACTGGTGACACCCAAGAAGCAGATAAACACAAAGGTAAGCTTAGTGCTGCACCATATAAAGCATTTACAGCTCCATACATGTTTGCATTTATACTGTGTTTATAGATGTGTGTGTCATCCAGGAAATGGACTTGGATGCTATGAAGTGCATTACTCTCTAGAGATAATTTGTGAGCCGGCAGCAGCCAACAAGGTCATAAGTGTTCAGTGTGCAACGCAGGTAAGCTCTGAAAACTCCAAACAAGCGGCAAAACCTTTGCATCACCACATTTTCACTTCAAACTATAGAATAGTGAATAAGCACCGGTACAGTTTATCTCATTTGCATAAAATGCCACAAATAGGACTCATTGGTAGACTGTGACAGGTTTTTCTCCTATCACAAAAACGACTTGGTATTCGTTGAAGAGAAGACACTTTTGAAGTTGCAAGAGTGCATTCATCTTTGCAGTTTATATGCTGTATATGACTGAATGGTGCCAAGTCAAATAAAAAAAAAAGAGTAACTTCATGCATCTTTTGTGTTTGCCTCTTTGGACATGGCTCGTCTATCTCCCCCTCTGTGTTTTTGGTAAAACAGTGTTACCTTCTTTTCACAGACGTTCACTTTCAAACCATTTCCTCTGCCGCAGTGATCACTCTGTGGTGAAAAGTCACTTGCAGAGCTTATTTATATTAATGTCCATATTTTGCACTTCTGAACTAGTCTGGGAAGTAGACGAATCTGCAGAGCTCATGATGTTTCATTTGCTCTGGCAGATCATTTGCATTTGCGAATTAGTCTGGTGATGCCTGAAGCTACCACTGAACAGGAAAACACAATTTTTAGTTGTGTCACTACCTTTGCAGAGCCTCACTGTGGTCTTTTAGTAAATAAGGACAAACTCAATTTGACTGTTTATAGAACCTAAAAGTCTCACAAATCCTGAGTAAATATCCACCCTCAGGCCTCAATTTTTACTGCTGAAATGCTGAAAAAGTGCAGCAGCAAAAGCACACACACACACAACCACACTCAGTGTCACTTTTTTTTTTTCATCTGTAAAGAGTACAGCAGCGTACCACAATACAAGTTGTAATGTTATGTGTGGTGTATTATCTGCATCAGGGGCTGCAGATAATTAATAATTAAAGCAGAGTAATAAAAACATTTTATTGTACAATGACACACTGAAGCTGTGGCCTAATTACACAAATGTCATCATCTTCTAGATACTATAGTTACACAGATTCACTCTAAATGTGAGTGGTGGTCTAATGGTTAGAGATCAGATGGTCCTGGTGCAGTGAGCTGTAGCTGGCTATCTGACCTATACTAAGGAGGACAGTGATAAAAATTCAGTTCAGGATTGTTATTACATTTCTAACATGCTGCCGTAAAGAAGTGTTTCTCCTGCTGCTGGCCACTGTTACAGCAGCAGCTGTTGGCCACTGAAAATTAATCTTCCCTCTATACTTCAAAAGACCATCAGAGCATCACAAGGAAAGGTAGAAACAGGAGTCTTCTTTGGATTGTTGTTTTTCCAGAGCTCGGTTACGATAGAGATTCCTGTCAACAACACACAAGAGGAGCTGCTTGTGCTGGACGTGTACCTGGAAGGAGATGACCTGAGGGGGGCCAACACGTTTTCAATTCCCCCGCGTAAGACACTCACATACAAAGCAACGTTCTCCCCTGGCAGAGTGGGAAAGAGCACAGGCAGGTACTGGAGGCGTTATTAATGGACTTTATCCAGCTACCTATTTGTATGAGGGGCTGTTGAAGACATTATTCATTCTACACATACATACATACATTCACCTGATAACTAATGAATCGTTAATAGGTAGTTATAACACCACAACTGCCATAGCTTTAGTCCATAGTCCTCTGCCGCTCAACAGACGAGGACAAAGATGTGACGGTTTCCCGAGATGATAAAATATTTCCTAATATACCAATGACTTGCTGCAAT
This sequence comes from Nibea coibor, assembly GCA_023373845.1. Taxonomy (NCBI): domain Eukaryota; kingdom Metazoa; phylum Chordata; class Actinopteri; family Sciaenidae; genus Nibea; species Nibea coibor. The sequence continues at coordinate 4,711,006 of CM041732.1, read as the reverse complement.
GCTCGTTTTTCCTCTCCACCATCTATGCTGTGCATGACGCGTTTCTCAGCCACTCACAACACAAGAAATGGGCTGTCTTCCAGAAATATATGTATGTGAGAGGAGAATATATGTGTGTGAGAGGGCCAGAATAAATAATGTCTTGAAACTGTCCCTCATATTTGTTGATTTTGAACGTTATGAGTGTGTGGTACAAATACAGCACTCGGCATTTACATAAGTGTGTGTTTTCTGCCAGTGTTCTGTTCCACTCAGAGCTGGTGGGGGAGTTCTGGTATCAACTGGAGCTTTATGCCCTTCCTCCTCCAGTCTTCACGCTACCACAGGCCTGCTGTCAGCTGGGCAAGTAGGTGCACACACACCAACACACTGCAGGGTTATTGGCAAGGAATGCATGCACACACAAAAACAGAGCACAGATGGGCGGCAGTAGCTCAGTCAGTAGGGACTTGAGAACCGGAGGGTGGTCTGCTCACAGAGCACAGTATGGAGTGTGGACTGCTGGGCACTGCTGAGTTGCCCTTGACCAAAGCACTTCACCCCTAACCCAGGGTGCCTTTACGTGCTAATCCATCAATCCATACTCCACATTTGCATGTCTATGACTTATGTCTGTGTGTGTGTGTGTGTGTGTGTGTCAGGTGGACCAGGCAGACCATTCCCCTGGTTAATCCAACAGCTAAGACTCTGGAGCTACTCGTAGCCAACAGTAACCCCAGAAACTACACACTGGAAATGGATTCAGGAAGTACCGTTAGTACACACACTCACACTCACCTTTGTGCCTCATCTGTAGTTTGATCAGCTCAGTATTGTTTTCCATTATTCCAGAATAAAGCTTCATTTGTCTCGACACTCAGCTGATGTTACCGTGCTCCTGCCCCTGGGGAAATCTATTTACTGCTATTTGATGTTCTTTGTAGTTCAATGGATGTTAGTGTGTTTTTGCATTGGATTTCATCTCTTAAAGGAAAAACGCAGTGTGACAGACTAACACCGCTGTTGTCATTTGGAGGGAAATGACAGAGACAAAGCTGTATATCTGGATGGAAAGCTGTGGGTTGCAGTGAAGGGTTTATGGCTTCTGTGTGTGTGTGTGTGTGTGTGTGTGTGTGTGTGTGTGTGTGTGTTCCAGCTTATTTTGGAGCCCCACTCTTCCACCCAGCTTGGTGTCCGTTTTAGTCCTTCATCCATCGGAGAGGGGGACCACACAGCAAAGATCACTTTCACATGCCCTGAGGTGTGTATACACACACAAGTGCAGGGAGAAAATAGATTACATAAATCACTATTTCCTGTCTTCACACACACACACGAGCACACATAGACACACATACAGTAGGTGCAGGAATAGCTCACCTCCTTTTCCTCTTAAATTGGTTTAAGCAGGTGTTCTCATTTTATTTACTGCTTCATCACTCTCAATCATCCACATGAAGCTCAGAGCAATCCGATCACCTCATAAAGCTTTTCATTGGTCCAGATTGTACATTTTATTTAAGGCACAGGAGGCTGTTCTTCGGGGTGATATAAACACTGATAACATTTCCTTGAAAAGAAAACTGAAATGAAAGAAGAAAATAATGGAATCTATAAACTCTTGACTTATTGTGATATATATTGATGTCAGCTTACATGAAAACAATTTTCTTGGTACATTTTTGTCATATCAGCGTACTAGAGAATAGATTCTACCATTCTCTCTCCAGGTTTTATCTCATGACCACACATTTTCTTTCTTTTTTTGTATTCCCTTCATGCTCTCCTTTTTTATTTCTCTCTCTCCCTCTGGCTACTTGTGTATGTGCTAATCTGTCTCTGTCTCTCTTTAGTTGCAGGAATGGTGTGTGTTGTTGAGTGGACGTGGCGTCAATCCAGAGCGCGAGGAGCATCTGAGCATCTCATCCCTGATTGGCTGCACTGCCTCCATCACCATTCCGGTCGTAAACCCCACTGCGCTCCCAGTCTCATTCGATATCACACTTACAGGTTGCAGGCACTTTCTCCAATAGACGTTTTGTCACTAGTTTGTTCTTGTCGCATCTATCTGACACTGTGTGTACTTGGCATGTCTCAGATAAGGACCCGAGTGGAGACCCCAACTGCCATCAAGTCACCACGGAGAAGGAAGTTTTCTCTATCCCTCTGAGCCACACCAAAGGTGTGTTACCACATTACAATACTCTACCTGCTCAGCACCCAAGAGCACACAGACACAGTTAGTGACCAGCTGGTGAAGCCTTTAGAAAAACAAAACAGAGCTTAAAGGAGACAGATTATTGGACTTTCATTCATCAAGTGGACACAAACATGACTCCAACTGAATGCTAATGCTGTTCTGTGACTGCTAAATTTAAAATAAGCAATAATTTGCTAACATGTTAGCAATAAAGTAAAGTTTCCAGCTCCCAACTGGCCAAAAGATCGATTCATGCAGCTATAATTTTTCTTGACCTCTCAATGTTGTGTCTTAGGCAACAACTTAGTCTTCATTAGCTTCTAAATAAATTAACCTGAGTCTACATCACAGGAAAGATTTTCTTACAAGCTCTAGTTTGTTTCTTCTAGCTTACTTGAAATCAGCCTCAATGGTTTTGCAGATATCCACACGAGAGCTGCTGCAGTGCATTTTAATGAGTCCTGGTTTCCATAGTGAACGTTTGTATTTCTCCTCTGGTGACTGGGCAGAAAACATATTGATGACTGTGTGTTTGTCCCCATCTTTGCTGCAGGTTTACAGATCAGTAAAGGAGCCAGTTTCGATGTGCCCGTGGTGTTTGCACCTAACTCTATGGAGCTACAACAGGCCTGGCTCTGCATTACTATGAAGCTCCACAGCAGCACAGACATCATGAGGTGTGTGCATGCGCGTATGTGTGTGTGTCTTATTGTCTGCATAAAGGGCAATATCTGAGACTCAGACAAGTCTCTAGACATTCAGTAAAGCTCATTAGCTTCTGCTATGCCTACATACAGCTCGGATTCTGCATAGCCTGACACTGTAAACAAATTGAAGAATAGTTAACGGGAGAGTTTTGAAAGTGCTCAGTGCAGTGTTAGAGCTCATTAAAGACGTTCTGTTCCATACATGGTATTTGTACTGCCTGGGGGTGCTGTATGAGGGCACGAGAACACAGTCAGAGCAATATAGTGTTACCTAGAACGTATCATCCATCCATTTCCCAACCTGGTTCACAAGTCGCTGTCCCATTGAGCTTTGGGCTAGAGGCAGGGAGGGTACATCTAGGACAGGTCGTCTATCACACAGACAAACACATTCACACTCTCTTTCACACCTTAAAACACCTGAAGGAAACCCAGGCTGGCAAAGGCACTCTAATCCATTACTTTTACAGTTTGGTACAGTGGCTTTGGCTCAGTTTACAATGAGCTTCAGTGTGAAAAACTTGAAAAACCTGTTCTCTACTATTCTTACCTTCAAACATAAAATACAGACACAAGTGCCGACTCATTGCTAATCCTAAGTGTCATATAAGTGCTGTTTACAAAAGGCTGTCCATAAATATTGCAGGTCAGAGGAGGAATTGTCAACCATCTGTTGGATTTACCCTCTCCATGGGATTCCCATGGAAGTGCCTGTTGAGAACTCACCACTTGGCGTGGTCCGTTGTGAAGTGGGCTGCCAGCTGGAGAAGAAGGTGGATATACTGCTCACTGGATGTGTGCCGGGGAACCAGTACCGGAAAGGACAGGAAGGTACGTGTCAGTGTGGGAGTTCACATGCCACATGGTCTGACAGTAAAATCTGATTTTGAGGATCTTTTCTTTAAAACTTTGTTACAATTATGGCCTATTTTCCATCTATACTAAACCAGACAGGAAACTCAGCATATTTGATTAGTGAGGGGACTGTCATCCAGTCACTATAATGATAATGAGATGTGTCAGGATCTGTCTGATTCAGCTCAGCAGGTGATTGATTGATGATCACGTTGTATGTTGGCTTTGCAGTTATTAATGAGAGCAGCATGTCGCCAATGGAAAATAATTTTTACAAGTCGGGATAAGTTGAGTCATAATCATGAGGTAGAACAGTAGAAGTCAGATGTTTAACATATCCTGACCTGAGGACTAACAGATGTAACACACTGCTCCTGCTGTGGATTTTTGTGTCAGGTAAACATGACAAATTGCATTGTGCTACAGCTGAGTAACAATGAGCAGAGTCGATGCTGCATTTGCTGTCTTCTGTGTCCACAGAACAGCCGAGGTAAAAGGCTTTGTTCAGCTTAATTACATACTTCTTCAGGGCTTCTTGCAACCACTTCACCTGTGGTTTGCTCCGTCTTTATTCCTTTATTCCTCACAAACCAAACTTAAATTGCTAAACTAAAAATACACAGCTACTCTGTACCTTTTTGTAATGCCTTCACATTAAAATAGATTCATTGTGAAGCATATTGAGCAGTTTGTAAGTAAATATCGTACACATTGGATCAGTGCCTGCTAATCTGTAATAGTAAACTGTATTTATTTGACTAATCCTCAGTATGTTTGAATAAATGTAACAAAGCACCAAATTAAACAACAAATTCTGACGTTCTAATTTCTAAAAATAAAAGTACAGCAGCACAGTATGTTGTCTTTTTTCTGGCGTTCCATGCACCTGCTCAATCACCGTCTTCTCACTTCTTACTTGTGGACAGTTTCCCAGGTGATGATGGAAGACTTCCTGTGTGAGCTTCGTTCAGACAGTGAAACAGAGCACACAGAGGTGAAGGACTGCCTTTCTATCTCCGTGGAGACTGCAAGGAGGGACCCTGAGACTGGCATCGTAACACTCACCCTTAATATAGTCTATACTCCCCTCAGGCCATGCAGGTGACAGTACTACACACACACACTGAAAACTGCTCAAAGAAACCATGACACACACAGGTATGCAGGGGAATGAAATACACTCGGAGAGTCTTTGTTGTTGAGATTCAGCAGCTTTGGAGTTAAATCCCGTTGTTCTCCTTACAAATCCACTCCACTGGCTGTGCTACCAGTTAAAGCCAACAAAAACCTTGCACACTCAAGGAAAAGCATTATACACACACAGACACACAGAGAATAGAACCATACAGGCACAATGTGAGAGAAACCGCAGACACACACTGCATTAAAAAACAAACAAACATACAGATGCTCGCACATTCCGAGACACAGAGAGAGATCTAGACATACACAAACACTCATTACCAGAGAGAACTAAACACATACACACTCGGAGAGTGTGAGAGTGTGATGCACACAAATGGTTCAAAAGTTATGCACACACAAAACAAAGAGAAAAAAAACAAAATTGCACACACTCAGAGAAACAAATATGCACTCCTCCTGGGTGCGTGGAAAAAAACAAAAGGATGCTAATAATAAGTCAGAAAAACAAAACAAGCACATAGAGCACATTCTCACACAGACACACAACAGGAAGGAAGGCACACAGACACAATCTGTTTGTTGCTCCCTCTCTGTCTACAGATAACACACTTGCATTGAGCGTTGTGAGTAAACACCGCATTCATTTATCTCTTTTCTTTCTCCCTCTACAGTAGCTTCTTCTCCTCTGCCTCTCTTTCTTCCTCCCCTCTTCTCTCTCTCCCTCTCTCTCAGGTGGGTGTGGCCTCTGCATTCATTTATAACTGACTGTCTGCATGTGCTGAGTCTTAATCTTTAAAGCTAAAGGTCGCTGTGCTCTCTCAGAGGTAAAGCTCATTAGATGCCTCTGCCTTAACAGCTCTTGCCATGTTAGGTCAGACCTCCATAGACAATACATTAACTTTGGTGTGACCTAAAAACACATGTGATACTTTTTTAGATTTAAAACACCAGGGATTCTCCTCCTGCTCCTCTGGTCAAACCACACGGTATTTTTAAACTAATATTTAACAGCTTTCAGTGAGAAAAACTTTATTTGACAACCTTTATTTCATACAAAAGTGATACATAAATTGTTAATAGAGGCATCACAGAGGTGCCATCCAGTTAACCTCATTCTAGCCATTATTCAATCACCAACATGCCTGGCAACTTAAGTTTCTTATGTTTGAAAGGCATCCAAAGTAACCAATAGTTGCAAGGACAAAACAAGAAGTTTGAGATTTCGTGTTGTTGTGTAGGGTTAGTGTGGGGTTTAGAAAAATAGATGTTTGTTCTATTTCTAATGATACACACCTGCTGTGCAATTGGTCGAACCTCTTCCACCGAAGCCGCCTTCACCAATAAACTGCTGTCGGACAGAACTTCACCTGCCTCAGCATCAGGTGCCTCATGATCAGTGTTCCTAATTTTAAATATTCTGCCACCTGCAGCTTCAGCTTGGCGCTCTCTTGCTATTTGCAGCCCCAGTGGACTGGTTGCACAGCAGACATTTTGACTTGCCTCAGCAGGAAAAAACACGTGCGACTTAATAACCGTAACGGTGGCTCAGAGTGTCAGTGAACCAGCACGCACAGCAGCAAGACCTCCTCTAAGTGGAAGGCAGCAATCATTAATACACCTGTGAAAGGCGCCCTGTTGAGATTTCCTGTAAACAAACAAACAGTTGCTCACTAGAACACATTGGATGTATCCTGGAGGTCCAGCAAATGTATCAAATGTATTTCCTTCCTTTTTTTCCATTTTCCCTCCTCATAAAACATTTTTAGAAACATTTTGAACCCAGCATTGTTTACATCCACGTTAACCAGCTGGTAGTGCTGGTCTTCCCTACCTTTGCTGGTGCGTTGCTGCATTTCCTGGCACTTGTAGATCAGTGGAGTAGTGTGAAACCATATGTAGCTTTGTAAATTGCATCACTCACTTGCCGTTGTGCACACTTGTGTGTCACAAACTCATTGATACAATCACCTTTTTGGCTTGAAATGAACCTATCCTCTACTGTCCTCCTTGCTGTACATAGCATGTGACATCCCGCTGAGTGAAGAGTGCATTCATTTATCAGCTCCTGTCTTCATCTGTGGAGTCCATTAATGAGGCGTGCCCTGGTAGAATCAATACCTCCGAGAGCTAATGTCTTCTCCATGAGGAAATGACGGGGGGTGTGGTGCCGCTAATAGGCTCTTCCATTATCTACATGTTATTCCTCTGCCGTGGGCAGTGAGATGAGGAGACCAAGTATCATGAGCTGAAAGCGGGAATATTAAAGACCGGTTTAGTGAATCATACATCTTTTTTTTAGATAAATAGGAATATTCAAATTACACTTTTCAGGATAAATACGAGTGGAAGAATGATTTGAGGAAAACAGATGGGTGGAAAGCACTTTTTAAATCAGAAGTATTCGTCTGTGTGCCACGGTGCGCCAACTGTATACAGGTTTTCATTCCAGTTTAAACATATGCAGCTCATTTCACCGACTAATTCCTCTTCTCTGGATGAAGGCAATCAGCAGAATCAGCTGGGGCACTCACACGGTGAATATAACCCTGCATATACTTGGACTGTTTGCAGTATCCCTGCTTGAACTGCTTTTTTATTTTTATTTTTTGCTTAAAGAAAGCAAGATTTCATTACAATAAGAATAATGGCACCTTTTTATTGCTGCCCTACAATGTATGTTGGATAAATGAATCAGAAATGCTGCAGTGTGCTTCAGCAGGCTTTAGTTTCTTAAAGTAAAGTCATTGCAGAAATGCAATACGAAGCAAACTTCACTGTACACGCACGTACAAAACAGCTACAAGATACACAGCAGAGCCGGTTAATCTTGTCTGCTGCCCTTAGCGTGTTTTCCTCACCTGGCTAAAGGTTTTCATCAAGAATGAAAGAGACACTGAGTGTTGTATGGTCCACTTTCCGGGGTTATGCACTTTTATAGATGTTTATGTAGGAAAAATGGCAAACTACAGTCAGATTTACAGTAAGAAACAATTAATGATATTTGAAAGATGTGACAAAACATCACAGTTGCCCACAGAATGGTGTGCGGGCTTATGTTTCTGACAACAAGCATCAACTGGCACGGCTCTGCACCGAGGCCTCCCCTCACCTCTCTCTCCTGCAGCTGAATGCAAACTCAGCCCCTCTCAGCACTGTAGAACAACTTTGTGAACCAGCTCTGACCCGGCTTACTACCGTGATTTGTTTTACTCTCTCATCAGCGGTGCCGTGAGGTAGCTCTGCCAGAAAGTGAGAACAAAACCACCTGAAGTGTAGAAAGCTTTTCGGTTTAGTCCACCGCAGTCTGAGTAATTAATGGGAAACACTGATACATTTTACCTGCTAGTAGACCTAGCACTGAAAAATTCATGTAACCACATGTAATAATAATAATATAATAATGTGTGTGTGTGTGTGTGTGTGTGTGTTTGTCCAGGTGTGAGGCGGTCTTAACTGTGCAGTGTGTGTCCGGCAAGATCTGGGAGTTTCCCATCACACTCGTTGCCACAGAGCTTCAAGTGGATGACGTCATCGTCACTGAGACCACTGAGCTGGGAAAGACTTCGGCTTTGGGCTTCCGTCTGACCAGCACCACCAGGTGTGTGTGTGTGTGTGTGTGTTTTGTTGTTGTTCTCTCATTAAATGCAAACTACAATAGACCAACATGAAGTGTAGCATATTGTATTTTGGCACATGGCTTTATTTGGCAGTACAGTAGAGAGACAGGAGGGCATGCAGCAAAGGGCCCAGTCTCAAACCCAGGACACTGCAGTAAGGACGTGATCGATGGTGCACACTCTACCCTGTGAGCTGCTGCTGCTGCATTCCCACAAAGCCCTTTTTGATGAAAAGGAATGAATAAGACCTTTTGAACTGGGAGCTCAAAGTCCCTTTGGCACGTGTTTGTGTTTCTGCGACATCTGGAGATAAATTAGGTCTGTAACAGATTAAAAAACAACAACAGCAGCTTTGAAATGCAATTTTCACAAACAAAGAAATAACACCACAGCCGTCCTATTGTCCTTGGTATTTACTGCCAGAGTGTTTGAATGGATGCAAAGAAGACATGTAGATGTGGAAAATGAGACTGAAAAGCCGAGAAGCTCTCTGGAAGTGCTTTCTGCTTGTTACTTTGCTCCTTTGGTAGAAAACCACAAATAAACAATCATCAAATGAAGCTTTCCAGCTCTGGTTCACTCGCTCCTGCTCTCAGCTTGTTTACACACACACACACACACACACACACGCTCTCTATCGAGTCAGGAGTTTATAGGACTTTATAACTTTACTTGTAACATCAATAAACAACAAGAAATGTTCACCCCCCTCATCCTAATAGTGATACGAGAGGGTAACCGCAGTGTTTTCACTGTGTAAATACAACTGTGCACAAGTTGTAGCAAGTCTCTGGCCGCTTGGTGAGCTCCTGCCCTGCAGATTCTAGGCCAATAACTCCAACGTCAGACAATAGTCACCCCGAGAACAGGGATGTTTTGCTTCTTGGAGCTGTGACTGCAGAGATGAGCTGGTGGATTATTTCCTTTTAGTACATAGTTTCTTCATCCAATCGGTGTTTGATTGAAGACAGAATCAGCTTTTGGCAAGTAGTTAATATGAATCGGTGTTGTTTCCAGGCTGCTGGAGCCATTCACAGCGGCGTTCCTTCCAGGCAGCAGCAGCGAGTTCACAGTGACTCCAGCTTCAGGAATGTTACCTCCTGCTGGATCTGCTGGAGCTCTCATCACTGTGTCCTTCACACCCACAACAGACTGCAAGCACAGAGCGAGACTAAGCATTCAGGTATTTAAATGACTTCATCTGTGTTTGGTGATACATTGTAATAAATGTGACCGACTGGAGGTTTTATTTTCTCCTGGTCACAGTCATGTTACCGTTAAAATATCACAGCGTTGTTCGTATACATACAAACTTAACAGTTACCAGATTTGCATGACTTCCTCTTGTTACAGGCAGCAGACATGCAGTGGACCTACGAGGTGAAAGGGAACACTCCACATGACACCAGTGACGGCGCTCCTGTGCTGCGCTCAGCCAATAAACGTCAGCAGGACTTTGTGGCTCGGAACCTCAGGCTTCCAGCCTTGGCTAACTCGTCCCCTCTCAAATAATCCCGCAGATAAAGGACATCCTCACTCTTCCAAAGAAAAAAGCTAAGGATTGTCATTTTTGTCTTGTTTCCTTTTGACTTTGTCACACTGGAGTCACTGCTGCGGCAGCTTTTTCATCTTTAGTCACCTTCAGTTATTTTGAAAATGAGCTATTATTCGGACAGGCACACAGCCACATGCTGGTGATGGCTTTCACCGTCCTTTTTTCTCTTAAATGCCTCATTAGTTGTGTTGGTGTTTCTCATCAGCACTTCTAATGAGCTAGTTTTCTGCCAATACAAAGATGTGTTTTTCTACCTTTTGGCACGTCAGGGAAATTCAGCAGGGAAACCAATGAGAGCATCACTGATAACACATTACATTGCATGTACTGTAAGGGACACATACAGTCTAGTCAGCACAAAACTCCACATGCAAATATCCCTCTGTAGCTCATCTGCCTCTCCTCATTTCCTCGTCCTCCTTTATGATCGGCAGAAGTAAAATCCATAAGGGATAATGGCGTTTCCTGCGTTCACCTCATCATGAAAAGAGCCAGTGTCCCTGAAGATTTACACATTCAGCAAGTATCAGATGTATGACGAGCAATAACTGCTAGTAATGGTTATCATGTCCTTATTATGTCTCGGAGTCCACTTCAAGTAAAATGCCAACTTTGTTTTATTCATCCTCTCCTTTGTGATCCTCTGTTCAAAGTACAGAGAGAGTCTGGCCATAAACGTGATCCACCTCCAACTGCTGGTCCGGTTATTCCCACCACACCTTATATTACACTAACCAGGGCAACCTTGAAATATTAAGCAACCTTTGTGAAAAGTATCTTCTATTTAATAAATCGAACCACACAAGCTTTAAGAAGGTTGCCCGGTGCGTTGACCTCTGTGCATGCAAATGTAGCCGACTGTAAATCCCTGTAGCCACAAGAGAAGCAGAAGTCTCAGTGGCTGTTTAAATATATTACACAATCTCTATGAAAATAAGCACTGTGCTTTAAAGTGTCCATGTTTTATTGTTCTGTAAACTCTTACGATTCAGATAACAGAAAAACACTAAAAACAGATCTGTACAAATGAAGATGTAAGAAGATTCTGCAGATTTCAACGCATTTTTTAAGCTGTAAACTAAATTATGACTGGACTGGGATGAAACATTTAATATAAAATGAGTTTGTTCACACTGATTTCTCAGCTGCTACAGCTCAGGTGCTGCACAGAAACTTTTACAAATACCTGTGAAGTGCCCATCAAAGCTGCAGCGGTTTCTGTGTTTCCAGCACAGGCAGTCTGACAGCAGCTTGTTAGCTCCATGGACAGCATGGCTAGCTGTATGGCTGTTTCTGCTGCACTGAGTGGTGGTCAGTCTGTTGATGCCGAGGCCTCGTCCTCTACAGTGGCTGCCTGCAGGGAGGGAGCTGGCAGTCACGTAATTAGTTAAATGGATTTCTCATTTGGGTGTTCAATTAAAGGATTTAATTTAATTGTGGTATAGATACACCTGTACCATTGAAAGGTGATTGAAAAGCACAAGACGTTGGGCCTCGTGCCCCTTTTCTGAAGGTGAGGATTCGTGAGATGAGATTATTTGCATAATTGACACCCCTAAAGTTTCCTTATGAGGTTATCTGTGGCACACTGTTTGATTTCTGGGACTGAAAATCCACAAAGAGTTAGCAGAAGACTCTCCCCAGCATTAAGTTCTGCAGCAAGACCTCAGCGGACAAAAAGATAACAAGTTTAGCTGTGTCTCCAGCGCTAGACAAGACAGAACAATTAGGAAATATTAATGAAACAGCTGTTAACGACGTTTCCGGAGCTGCACTGAAGCAGTCACAGACTAACAGGAGACATTCTTCAAGTTAAACGCTAAAAAAAACATGTTAATGAAAGAAAGCTGTGGATGCCACAAATTCTCTGAAATCACCGGTCTGTGAACAAATCTGAGACCCAATGACTGTGACCACGAGTAACCATAAATTCATGCATACCAACACACTTCTGATACTTTTTATAGGCCGTGTATTTCAATAAAATGTCATAATTCTCAATATTCTGCCATTAATTCATGTTCGAATGTTTGTTTTAGTTGTTTAAGGGAAAAAAGTTCAAAAAAGTTTGAAATGTGGATGTTAGCTATATATATGTGTATATATATTATAGCTTGTGGTGTGTGTGTGTGTGTGTGTGTGTGTGTGTGCTTTTACCTTGCTTGTGTGTCCACATATGGAGCTGTCCTATGGCTCACCTTGTGCCTGTGGAATTATTCACAAGGCTGTTACGCTCAGTTATGCGTCCATTAAGCACCATCTGCAGCCCACTGGAGCAAGAACGGAGGGAGAGAGAGTGATGGGGTGAGCGGGGAAAGATGGAGAATGGAGAGGGAGAGAGTGAAGGACGTAGAGGAGGGAAGCAGAGGATGTGGTTGGAGTAATAGACGCTGGAAGGAGAGCGAGAAAAGATGAGAGCAGCAGATACAGTGAAGAGTAAAAGGCGGGTGTTTGGTCGAGGATGAAGGGAAGACACACTCTGCATGTGTTTTGCATAATATCATCAGTGAGGGAATGGGCGTGTGTGTGTGGCGTCTGTCCGACAATGTGCATCAATGAGTGTGCGGTGGTTGATTTCTGTCCATAGATTACCTGCGGAAATGAGCTCCCCTTGCTTTGCGGGTGTGTTGCCCCGGCAACAGATGAGCCAAGCTAACGGTAATTGGCGGATGGTCTGTTATGATGCCTGCAGTAGCAGGAGATCACAGTGAAGTCAGGCTCACGCGGCAATAATGAGACGATGATGACGAGCCGCCAAGTGCTGACACACCAAACCGAGTCAAACAGAGCAGAGCCGCTGACCTCTGAACAGAACGAGAACTTGGGGAGCCCACAACGTAGTACTCATTTATATTCACACACACAGTAGGTGTGAGTCAGCTGTTTGTTTGGTTCTTTATTTTTTTTAAATGGACGCAGAGGAGTGGCTGGGCGGAAATGAATATCTGTTTGCACAGTTATTAATATTTTAAATGGGTTTACATGGACTGATTGAAAGTTCCAACGACAGGCGGGTTGTCAGAGGTGTTTATGTCCACCTCACTCGACTTGAACACAGAGCACATCGACCCGTTCGAGATATTTTACTATTTCAGAGTGAATTTAAGATCATCTAGGTCAATGGACACCTCGGACTCAGTTCAGAGAGATCACAGAGCTCCACCAATACCTCCAATGTCAGTCAATCATCCGTGACAGTTCCTTCCCTCTCTGCCTTACACTTAAAGACGAGGAGGCAAGCAGCACGCTGCTTTCTGTTTGATGGGGACTTAAAGTTAACCAGGCGCAGCAGTCGAGCAGTGTGCTCTGCTGCGCCTGGAGCTGGTTTGTTAGAGTCTCCGCAATTCCAGTTAAAAAAAAAAAAAACTGAGAATGAAAACATTTTATATTTCTAACAACTTTGATGTTTGGTGACAGGCGAGCCATATGGCGCTGCATTAACTAATCCTTCTCGTTTCCCAGACATTCCTAAATGGATTATCTACTTGGCTGCTTAATACTATTTCATTTTCATTCTGTCACAGAGACTCCTATCCCCATGCATCACTCACACTGGGATTCAATTAGCATGGCAGTAATTAAGCAGGGGCGGCTTCACCCTGAAATACACACAAAATTCGTTGACAGGCTGCCAGTAGAAGGGAGAACAGTGTGTGTGTGTGAGAGAGAGAGGAGGTGATGAAAGAATGTAAGAGGAGGACACTTCGCTCAGATGTTGTCAGTTTGATATCATACTCACTCGGTACACAACATAACGGTGTCACACACAGACACACACACACGGCTCTAAAGTTTGCTCTAATGGTGTAACATCAGTCTGCAGTGCGGTCTGTTGTTTCTCAGAAAGCTGGGGAACGCAGTGAAGGCTATTGTACATACTGTCTACTGTGGCCTCATACACACATGAAAAGAAAAAACTATCCCTTTAATATGGAGCTGTGGTCAGGGATGGATATTTTAACTAGCGGAGTCAGAGCTGCCCATCCTGCCGAAGTTCAACAGCAGAGTGGCCCGGTATCTCGGAGCACCCACAGTCCCACACCTGCGAGTTCGGAGTAGCCAATCACACGTCCTCCCCCCCGTCTCCCGCCGAAACAACCGCGTGCTCCTTTGAAGTGAAATCTAATTATTGCTGCGGCACTCCTCCGTGAAGGCTGCACGCGTGTCTACACTTAAGCCTCGGAGCGAGAGCGTGCGCGCACCTATCAGAACTCTCCGCGGTGAACATGACAGAAGAGATGGGGAGGAAGAGCAAGCTGCTCAACGCTGCTTTCATGTTCTCCCCCCCCCCCTCCCCCCCTTTTTACTGCCTGAAAACTCTCTGACACATAAAAAATCACGGCGTATGTGCGTGAGAGAGACATTGTTACATATTTCATGCTGCTGATGATCGCAGGAGTTATTATTCTGCTTGTATCCGAGTATCTGAGGTGCAGGTGTTTGTCTTGACAGATTGTATGTGAGTGTATGAAATGTTGTGTGTTGGTATTTATTAAATGTGTTATTTCACTGACTAACGGTTGTGTGTGCACATTTTGAACGATGAGGCAGCATTGTGTGTTAACCGTGGCCTGTGTTTGATGTGATGGCTTCTCTCACGAAGCTCTCGTCGGCCGGCGTTCAATACCTGCGTCTTGTCTCCGCCGATGTAGACAGATAGAGAGCTGAAAACGCTCCGCAGCAGGATATGAAATATGCTAATGAACCGACATCATAATAACCCTTCATCACGCACGCGGCAGAAAGAAAATGAAAAACTTTGCGAAGGATTTTTGTCTTTTTCCGCCCGCGTTTCGAGACAAATTTGAAATGATCTTATCCTCGCCGAGGTGTTGAGAAAGGGAACTTGCACTAGGTAGTCCCCGCTGTATTAAGACATCAATCACAAAGTGAGCACTCCTTTTTGTTTAAAGCCACACTCCAAACATTCATTTCACAAAGCCCCTCACTTACATTCATAACGTTTTGAAGCCGTTTATTTCCTGCAGTACACGCGACGAGCGAGTATACATTCAAACAGCCACCACGCCTCTCACAGCAGGGGGGTATGCAAATGGTAAACATTTCTGGTTATTACTGAGCAGCATGAAGAGGCAGATCAACTATTTCCAGAGACTAAAACATGTTAAACCAACCATTTAAAACCTGCAAAGGCATCAGGGAAATAGCAGTAGTTGCCTCCTGGAGTGTGTGTTATTACGAAGCCCCTTCTCCAAACATCTTCATGATAAAGATACAAATAAAAAAACATTTTTCTACCATGTGCCCAATGTAATATATGTCAAAAAATCATGCTGAGCAGCCTCATCATTAGCTCGTGGATCACAGTAGCTACCTCAGCAATATCATGGTGAAAGGAGCGTGTTTGGATTCATTATTCATTGTTCTCCTGGTCTGAAGACGCAGGTGAGGGAGGGGGTGAACTCATACTCTTCTGCTGCCGAGTGTAGCTGCTGTTAGCTAATGTAAGCTCAGTTTGTTAGCTGTTCTGCTCAGCACAGGACCTTTTTGGATTGGCGGGAAGAGGAGATGCAGAGGAGGAGTGACGCTCAGCCGAGGAGTGAGGAAGCTAAGAAGAGAAGAGCAAGTGACAGTAAGAGATGGTATATTATATCTACGTTGTCTACTATCTGCTTTTTTTCTCATCAGGACTAATGTAATCACAACAAATACAGGTGTATTATATGAATATGTACATGCTGCAGTGATTGAATTCTGAGGAATGAGCCCGATGAGAGCTCACGCTGCGCACTCTTCCATCACGTTAACTTGGTGCCAAATGAAGTAAAGGCGACAATTCATTTCGTTAAGGACCCTCAGAGAGCTGTTTCCCTTCTGAAGAATCATCGGATTCATTATTAATTCTCAGCAGGAGCGGCACTTAAAAACACTCGAGCGCTCCGTCATCAAATCGCAAAAAAAAAAAAAAAGTCTAATTAAAAACGACACCGAGTGGAATTTATAATAAACAAAACAACTCAGACTTGCTTCATATCGTGTCTGCATCTCATATCCTAATGAAACGAGTGCTAATGGAGTTACAGGTTACTTTATGGACTATTATTATTGTTAAAATTAACTTCCAGAAAGGCGAAAGAAAGTCTGTCATGTTTATATGTAAATTATGAGTTGGTGGCACTGATACTTCAGTCAGGTGCTGTGCAGCATCTGCAGAAGAAGGTGGCGTGATGAGATGCTATAACCTGACCTTCAAGCTTCTAATGGGCTATTTGTGTACATGTAAACTGAAGGATGAGTCCTCCAGAGGGACGAGCAGTGAAGAACTGAAGAAGCTTTTGATTTGTAAATGAGATAATTCCAATGTTTGGCGTAGCACAGGCAAATCCTCCGAGCTGATTTCCATACATCGTTTAATGTGCTATAAAATGGAAAGACCTGGAATAGGTTACAAGTCGTCGGGATTTTGGGATTTTGGAAGCATGCTGAGGCCGATGACCTGCAGAGATGTTCATTGTGAGTATGGTTTGGACTTGTTGGAAAGCTAACATGAGCTCGAATCACTAAAAGAAATGTGAGTTTTATGTATTCTATTGATTGAAGATGAAGTCTCCATTGATTCTCCACTTTTGCTGGGTTATCACGCAGCTGAGTTCACTCCATACTTCTCGTTTACATATTTTTCTGTTCCTGTCAGGCAACAACGCGAGTATGAAATTTGATTGCAGCTCATAAATACTGCGTTGACCAGCAGGCATTTCCAAACAAGCGGGCTGCAGATGAAATCATTATTTTATGATCTCCATGTTGTCAGACGAAGCAAACAAAGCACAAGTCAACTGCCGCGAGATCGACAACGCTGGCAATTAAAAGGAGAGGAAGTAGATGCAAGGAAAGGTCGTACAGGACGCAAAATGTCTGCACCATCATCTGCACACATTTGTGGCATTATACTCATTAGCAGCCCGTCCTTTCATCGTGCGGGATGCTTCAGACGCTCAGAAGCATCAATGGGATCTAGAGGTAGTTGTAAAATCTCACATATGCATGTGGAGGGAACTCTTGACTCAGCAACCGTGCTGGACATTTGGCTGTAGACCACACACACATATTACAGAGTTGGCCGAAGACTGAGCTGCACAGGGAGACGCTCTTAAGTTCTGAAAGAGAGCGTTGGATGTGAAAGACTTTGATAATCTGGCAGAGGAACGTGTACTCAAAGAAGATAAGCACTTGGTTAAGGTTTTACTGGCTGCTAGAAAGCAATTACTGTGGCTGGAGAAATATTTCTATTAGAAAGATTAATACACATCGTAACAAGACGATGGACGGTTAACCAATAATAAAGATTTAAGTGGATGACACACTATTTGGTTTTAGGTAGGCATCATTTACCGAAGACACGCAGGCCCCATCAATCAGCAGTAATTGGGGACAGTTGATTTACATGGACAGACACTGGTTTGCATGGACGGGATTGTTTTGACTCGTTTGACTATGAACGCCAGACTTCTCCTTTTCAAGCCGACCAACAAATCTCCATTCGTACCTGCCACAGCCGCCGCCGCGTGTTTTTCAGAGGACTGCCACACCTCTGCTTTGTGACCCGCGAGACTTTGCATTGTAATTCAGCCTTGGTGACGTACTACTTTTGTGGTACTCTGTCCTTGAAAGTCCGTCAGAGGCTCCTAATTTTAACTGCGTGTCGTCTTTCTTTACTTCAATAGCTGGTTTGCCTGTTTCTCACAGCAACACTTTTTCGACAGGTTGACAAAATGATTATTTTAAAGTTAAACAGCCAGAATATTTCCTCAATTCTCTGAAATCTAACACTTGTTGTAGCCGAGTACTGAGCAGGATTAGGGTAAAGGAATCTGTGGAAATTGGTTGAACACTCTGCGCTTGTAGAGTAGAAAGGACAACGTGAATCTCTGATTGAGATTTCTTTTTCCTTTCATAGACCTTCTCTTCCAGCTGTGGCTCCTCCGCGGCTTCACAGGTAAGAAAATCCACTTGTGTTTTTGCTCGTGTGCAGCCAGCGCTCGCGTTCCTGATGAGAGCATAACCATAAACCCACCAAGCTTTAAAAATTATAAATACTAGGTTTGGTTGAGAAAATGTGGGCTGCTCACAACTGTTCAACTATGTTTACTGTTTTTTTTCCTCACCACCCAGCCAACACCCTCCCAAACGTGGCGCCCAGTGGAACAGCAACTCAGTCATCCACGTATGCGCATGGTGACGCTTCACACGCAATTGATGGCAATAAAAACACACAGTGGGAAGACGGATCCTGCACCCATACATATGATCGACTGCACAGCTGGTGGAGTTTACGCTGGCCCGCCATGTATAGCATCTCCTCTATTAGCATCACCAACAGGAACGTAGCAGGCGAGAGGATCAGTAACGTCGACATCCTCATCGGGAATTCTCTAGACAACAACGGCAACAACAACCCAAGGTAACCCTGGAGGATGCCGCATGTTGTGACCAGTTACATTATTAAACCAGAATTTTCATTTTGGTCTTTTGTCCTCAGGTGTACTGTCATTGACTCCATCCCGGACGGAGCTACCAGTACCTTCGACTGTGGAGGCATGATAGGTCGGGTGGTCAACCTGTATCACGGTGGCTACGACCCTGAATCTGTGATCTCAGTGTGCGAATTGGAAGTGTATGGAGGTGAGTCAGAACTTTCGTCCTGATCTTGACGCTCTACACCTTAAAAAAGCCGGTTGTCCGTCTCTGCTGCAGCCTCGTCAAATCAAACACATGTTGCTCACATTTCCCAGAACTCTACGCGGCTCCTGCGCCCTCCGTAAGCGCGGAGGTGAACGGCAGGAGCATCGTACTGGTGGACAAAAAGCTGTCTTGGTCGGACGCCCTGTTCTATTGCAGAGACTTCCACAGGGACCTGCTCAGCATACGCAGCAGAGAGGAGCAGTGGAAGGTGAAGGAGCTGCTGGGGAACCCCTCGTTCCCCATCACCGGACATGTTTGGTTGGGGCTGCGCAGGTACCAAACTCTTTCTCATTTTTCTCATGCTTTAACACTGATTTTTTTTTTTAGTTTTTCCCCCGACAGAATTGAACTTCCATACAAAGAGTTTTGGAAACATTTATCAGTGAAGAGACTAGTGTAATCCGTCTTTCTCCCTCCATTTGTGCACCTTTTTATCTTCTCTATTGTGTTCTTTTATCAAACTACACTCCGAGTTTGAAGTAGATATATTTTAATTTAACTCAAGTACATTTCAAACTTATAGTTTTACCTAATTAGACTATTGTGCTATGACTCCTCCAAGCCCGCTCGGAGATTTATCAGATGGCCCGACACCGGGCAGGGCTCAGGCACAGTTAATTGTGTGGTGTTGTTTTTCACCTTTATTGATCCGGGGAAGATTTATTGAGCAGCGCGTTCTGTTTAAGCAACTCCTCGCCTCTACAATCACAAACTTACATGCGTTCGCACTTGGACACTGCCAGGTGTAACAGCAATCTGCCACTGTTTACCTCCGAGCATCTCCGCGGGTTTGGGGTGCCAAGTGGAGGAGTACACGAGGAGTAGTTGTTGGAGAGGTGGAGAGTTTTGTACTCGGTTTCCCTGCTTATGTTTTCCCATCTGGCCCAGAGATTTAAACACCTCAGCGATTCTTTCTGGATGACACCTGGTGAAGTGGAAAATATCTGAATGTTAATTTAATGAGAAAGCAAAGTAAAAATATTTAGTTTGGGACAGACGGACAAAAGTTATTATGATTCCCAAACCATATTTGAACCCGTAGCATCTTCACGATCACCATTCTTTCAATCTCAGAGATAATTCACTCTCATTAGCGTGATATCAGAGCCATTTATAACAACGCTGCACCGCCAGACAGCCATCTGGTACGCTAACAACAGGCCATTAAAGGAGCAATAATAATCAAACAAAAGTCACAGTCAATAAGCTCAGATTGTGACAAAGTGCCATATTAATAGGAAGATCCACCTCCACGAGGGAGAAGCTGCTGCATGTTATACTGTCCACTGTCTGTGGCCGCTGCATTTCACATGCTGAGCTCTGAAGTATCGCACCGTGCCTTTCAGGTACCTGATGGGTGACACGTGGTTTTGGATGTCTGGTGATCCTAACGACTTCAGCCGCTGGAGATACCAAACTCTGAGCCCCATCAGGCAGTCGAGCAGTCCCTGCGGCGGCATCGAAGCCAGCAGCCCCTTCCACTGGACGGACCACTCATGCGAAGATCGCTTAAACTTCTTCTGTTTTGACGGTGCGTGCTCCACTCTCATCATCAGACAAAGTCTAGCAGCTGAGTTCAGCTGAAAGCCGTGCTGCAGAATTCATTTCTGATTGGAGGGAGGGCCATTGTCTTGATGCGGTTAGAGGATATTTTGAAGATTATTTGTATATCAATCTGACATTCAGAGGAAACGCAGGTAATTATGATATTATGATG
The DNA here is from genome assembly GCA_023373845.1 of Nibea coibor. NCBI lineage: Eukaryota > Metazoa > Chordata > Actinopteri > Sciaenidae > Nibea > Nibea coibor. The sequence goes on along the minus strand of CM041732.1, from coordinate 4,690,527 downwards.
ATTACCGTGGTAACAGCAGGTGTGATTTAGACCCTGATCAGGCAGGATGCTATTTTTACAGTCTGCAGGTGCAGGGCTAATACTACATATCCCAGAATTCTAGGGGCAGCAAACAAAATGGCAAAAAGTAAATATATTGAATGGCTATTGGTTAAAAATATAACTTAGTAAGTAAGAATAAATGTGACAATACGAGTTAATGGGTGGAAAAAGCCGTACACTATCTCTGAATGTTAAAGCGAGTTAAACCTCAAAAGACAATTATGCTGGTCTGAACTCATCCCCGCATATAAATGATGAATTAGAAGAGCTCTCCGCCGATTTACCATTGCTCTCCTCGAACACTGCCTGACTCACAATGGACTGTTTGTAATCCAAAGTGATGTAGCAGAAAAAGACGTTGTCCTTTTTATCCCGCGCATTCTCCTTCCTTATCACGACATGGCACCTACATGACCGCCAACGCAGCTTCAGCACGACTCACAAGTCTTCTCACGCCAACAGAAGACAGCTGTGATATTATTCTGTTTCGTTCTGACGTCATTAATAATCTGTTTTAATCTTCAGAGGACGGCTCCGATGTACAAAGAGTGACGTTCGTCAGCAGCGCCAGATCGCCGAAATTACCGCCATGAAGAGGAGCTCGCGTCTCACTGGGTTCGCTCCGGTGCCCAGCCTGAGCACCGAGGCTTCATCATCTTCCTGTTTCATATCAGACCGCCACGTCTTTACTGTTCTTAATATATCACATGTTTGCATATTTTAGGCCAGAAAAAGTCAACCATGTTTATCACATGAGAAGTTTGCTGTGGTGTGCACATCATGTCCCCTCCTCTTCTTCTCCATTGTCATAACACTGATGTCTATAGCCAAGGAGTTCAATAAATATACATGTACTGTGCAGAGCAAAAGGCTGAGTGTTTTCTTTGGCACGTCCACTGACACAGCCAGGCTTGTGTCAGGTAATGTTACGTTGCTCCGCGTCCTCAGATCCTGTGGCATGAATCACATTTAATGACAGGGTTCCAAACCGTGCTGTTTACTGGACCCTCAGCCGGTGAAGGTACTGCATGTTTCCCCTCGGGCTCCTCACACAGTATAATTTTAAAATCAATCAGCTGGAGACAAAACGTTTTCATGTTGGCAAAAAAAGTAATAAATCTGCCATCGTCTAGTATTTCCAGGAGTAGATGAGAATTATTTAAGATGTGGCGTTACAAGGCGGCCCTCAGGACAGATTTTTATTCCACATGAGCTGTGCGGCACATTTATGGATGCCAACCTTTAAAAGGCCTTTAAAGGCTCAGATAGATCTGACTGTCCATCACTGTGTCCACTGTTACAGCGTCTTCTCTTATTGTCTCTTGATAAAAGGTGAATTTGTGAAATCCTTGAAAGTTTAAATGCCTTTAAAGTTTTTGAAAACAGACATAGATAGACGTGTGTCGTTGAAAGTGCATTTTTATGGACAGCACAACTGAGAAGCCTCTCTCTCTCTCTCTCAGTTCTCTGTGTTTAACCTCGATCCCTGTCTTAAGAACTCTGCGTTGGGTCCTTGAATTTGAGAAGACTGTGCCTGGGAACAATGGAGAAATGTCTTTCTAGTTTTTATCTCTGGTTTAAGGTCTCCTCTGCGCGATTGTTCCAAAAGATCTTGCCTTGTGAGTTTAAAAAAAAAAAAATCAAGGTAAGCGTTTTCTTCTGCTTGAGGACTTTAACACCTTCAGGGTTTAAATTCAAATGGAAAGCGAACATCTTCGACCATCCCTGGAGGTTTTTAATCCGGCCTCAGTCAGCAGAAGCCCGCCGCTGTGCCGCGCGTCGGCTCGTAAAAGAACAAAAACACAACTGGTGGAGTGCGTTCATTACTCCTCGGCTGAGCGTCGATACGGGAGCGGAAGCAGAGCCAGGAGTTAGAAATGTCACTGACAGACCTGCGCTGGGTTTCCAGTAAATGCGTCTGCAGCTTTTACTGTACTCACAAAGTAATTACCTCACTTTGTTCAGCCCGTGTAAGTGACTCACTCTTTAAAGAGATGTCAGACCTGTAATGTAATAAAGAAAGTAAAGCCTGGCAACAAAATCAGATCTGACCCTCAACATTCACTGCCGCCTCCTTCCATCTGACTCTGATTTATCTGATAGAAGCAAATGTTTAAGCAGGATAAAGATGTTTTTGTCTCGGAGATAAAGCAGTGCCAGGAGCTGTTTTCTTATTAAGCTGTGAATAACTGATGTGGATCAACTCAAAGTCAACTCTCGAAGACCTGGAGCACAAACTGTCATCCCTACGGGCTCCCATCCTCTATCTGCTGCCCTTCCCCTCTCTCCTCCTCCGCTCCCCTGCCTCCTCCTGTCTCCCCCCTCATCATCGCTCATGATTGTCCTGATGGATAGAAAACAAGGCCGTCTTCTCCTTCCTCCACTCCCTCCATCCCTCCTTTCTTTTCCGGCTGGATAAACATCCCTCTTCACCTCTGCTTCCTCGGCCTCTGTCTCCTCTCTGGCGCTGTCATTAGTATGCAGAGGAAACAATAATATTCCTTCATGTGCCTCCCACTTTCTCCACCTCCGTCATTGTGTTTGCTTTCTCTTTCTCTCCTTGCTCTTTGCCTCCCTGCAGAAGAACTCCTTAATATTTAATCTGACAGTGAACCCGAAATCCAATTTTCCTGAAGCCGTGAATAAAGGGCTAATGAGGTGAGTGTGTGTGTTAATACCACCTCATCTCAGACTCACAGACACAGTCCAGTTTTCTCTGACACAGCTGGGTGAGAGGATGACAAATCAGATTTCATAGCAGCCTTTTTCCAACGTGCATCTTCAGACTGGTGCTGGTCCACGAAGGACAGGACACTCCCCAGCAGGATTTGGGGGACTTGTGCCGCTGATCTGCGCTCTCCTCCATCATCTTTCAGCTCCTGGGTTCCTGAGAGCTTCTTCAAACTACAGTCGAAGCTGCTGTCATCGGTTTACATCTCAATGGTGATCAGAAAGTCAGAGAACAGGGACGAGAACAGTGGACGGGCTGCAGGAAATCAGGGATTATTCTAAGTATTAAGTTTGTAGTCTGTAAAATCAGAGTCAGACTTGGAAAACTCAAGTTTGGAGTTTGAGTTTGGATAGCTGCTGGTGAAAATATCTTTCTCATGACCTCAAACAACTACAGCGGTATTTCCCCTCCTGCCCCCCCCCCCCCCCCTCTCTCTCTCTCTCTCTTTAGGACCCTGTAGCACCTGCTGATCCCTTGGAGCCTTGACGTCAGCGCTGTAAACGGTGGAGATCTCCGGTGCGCGGCGGCAGCGGTGCTCAGCGTCCGTCCAGCGCGCAACGCAGGCGGCTGCCGCGGCACCAGCAGCAGCAGCAGCAGCTCACTTCAGACTTCCCCGCCCCGACTCTCATACGTCCACACACTGTCTGGGAGGGATACAGCGACACAGAGCAGCGGCAGCAGCAGCAGCAGCAGCAGCAGCAGCATCCTCTCCAGGTCTGGAACCGGTCACCCTCTTCATCCTCCTCTCCAGCCCCGCCATGTCGTCTGCTGTCACCGAGACGGAGGAGTCGGCGCGCAGCTCCCCGCTGACACCGCTCAAGCTCGTCGGGCTGGTGTGCGTCTTCCTGGCGCTCTGTCTGGACGTGGGAGCCGTGATGAGCCCGGCGTGGGTGACCGCCGACGACCAGTACTACCTGTCTCTGTGGGAGTCCTGCTGGAAGCCGGCGAGCACCGAGAACTGGCAGTGCAACAGCACCCTGGGCTCAGGTAACTACAGGCAGGGGGGGGAGTCACTATGTGCGGGTTCACTGAATCGTAGCGACCGCTCCATCCATCCAGCCTGCCCGGTGCGCACGGGACAGCACGGAGGGGAGTTACCGCGTGTTCAGCAGAGAACAAAGAGTTGTTGAGAGTGATGCTGAGTCTGATGATGATGATGAGGGATGCTCTCACCTCTAGAGAGGCATTCCTGGAGGGAGAAAGCCCCAGGACAATCATCTCCAGCAGCCATGGAGAGGTTTTGTCCTGACCAGTGTGGTGACTCCCCGCTGTCTCTATCCAACCATAACAAAGCCTCATCCTGACAGCCCCTGTCAAGCCGTGACTCCTCTGGGATCTCCACTTTAATTATTGTGGAGGTGAAATGAAGGGAAAACCTGGAGTGCGCTTCATGTAGAATAACACTCCAGCTTATTTTGTTCCCATCAGAGGAGGAGCAGGGGTAAACCAAATGTCTTGGTGCCTGTTTGTCCTGCCTGCACCACTGCCCGGTGACATGCCCTCACACCCTCCGCTCCTCTTCTGCCCCCTTAAAAAGCTGCAGACGTGACATTCTGCAAGCACACAAACGTGTGGCAAATACTAACGCCGATGTTAATGGGCGCACAAGTGGCCTCGGGGTCTTTTGGAGGGGAGAGGATGAGCGGCGGACGCCTGACACAAAGAGGTGAACAGCCTGTTGGTGACGGCAGCCGAGCTGAAACTCAGAAATGAAACACTTCTGATGAGTCACAAGTCATTTTTAATCAAGCATGCATGTGTTACATCTGCATATATTCTGCTGTCCTTTGTCTTGTGACAGTAAATGGAATATTTTTGAGTTTTGAACTGTTAGTCAGACAAAACAAGCCGCTTGTCTCACTGTTTTCTGACGTTTTCTGACCTGGCAGACTAAATTTCCTGAAAAATCTAAAAACTAATGGTAGTGGCACACCCTAAAATGCAACTTTAAGTTCAATCCGTGCATGTTATCATGTCTGAACACACTGCCGGGCTCTTCTGTGGGAATCAAACTAAAATAAATGCCCCATTGTGCATCTTCAGCTGCTTTATAATGATCATTCAGATCATTAACGCTGCAAAACTGCCACCAGCTTTACAGTAAAGCCCATCAAACTCTCCTGGGTGCTGCCACTTACCTGGGCCTAATTAATCTGTTTGTCAACACTGAAGAAGGAAGGAAGGAAGGAAAGGAAAGGAAAGGAAAGGAAAGGAAAGAGGGGGGTGAAAAGTGCTGTCTCAATGTAGAGCTCGCCCTGTCGTGCTCTTGTTTCCTCGTTATCTATCATCCTCCCTCTTCTTTTGTTGTCTAGCAAACGGCCTTGTTGTCGCACACGGGAGAGGTCTTGCGGTTTTTGGGGCGGGAGAGGCGAGGAGGGCCTCATCTTGGATACTGGCTTGGTTTCCAGGGAAACAAGAGTTCAGGAGTGTTACTTTAATTGAGGTGAAAGTGGCTTTATTTACTAGTGTTGAGACGCCAGGAGCCGACTGCTGCTAATTACACATGAGGGCATTAAAAGGATCGTTTAAAAAGGTGTGTGTGTGTGTGTGCGTGCAAGTGAATGAGCGTCTGACCGTGTGGAGGAGTCTGTGTGTGTGTGTACGGCAGTGTGTAAATCTGTGTGTGTGTGTTTGTGCCAATAAGAGGCGACCACGTTGAGCTGACCTATTTCTGGACAGTCTCTTCTGAAGCCCGGCTGAATATTTCATGTCACACTCTGATTTTTCTGTTGTTACATCTCCGCACCTCCTCTCCGAGGACACACACACACACACACCCATTAACACACACGCAGACACTCGCTGACACACATTGTGACCACAACTTTCAGCAGCTCTTTCTTTCCTCTCTCCTCACACACATACATGCACATCCAGACTCCAGACCAGGACTCCCCGCCTAATTAGATGTCTCGGCATGACAGGTGTGTGTGTGTGTATGTGTGTGTGAGAGAGAGAGCCCTACCAACACACATACATTGATTCGGAGAAATAAATCACTCTCCACTTGTGCCAGCTCCCTTGGCTTGTTCCAGCACCTGAGACGGACCAAAGCAGCACTTTCTATTAATTTAGCTCATCCTCTCGCTCAGTGTGATGATTTTCCTTTCGTAATAATGTGAAACTGAGCTGATCGCAGCAGGAGAATTGGCTTTTCACCTTCCCCTGCTTGGCAAAGCTTCCACAGTGCTGCCGCGGCTTGAAGTTGGCTGTGTTAATTGGTTTGCTCTCGGGCACTACAGCACGGGGATGTCGGAGCCTGGTGGGACAAACATAGATGACGCATCTTTATGCCTGTAAATGTCACATTTCTATTGTTTATGATATGTAACAGTGTATAAATTCAGATTTACAGATGTGTTACAGTTGATCATGTCAAGTTATAAGACGGTGTAAAGAATAGAGGTCATATCCGTGACGTCCCTCACAGGTTTGTGGAGCTCAGTGTGCCGCCTCTGGATGCTGCAATCTTGGCAGCCCTGCCTCCTCCGCCTCCCGGCTAATCTAAAAACGGGCAGTGACATGGAGCTGAGGCAGGCTGAATGAAGCCAAGGCGCTCAAACAAGCCACTCACCTGTCAATCAAAGTGACCAGGCTGATAATCCTGCATAACTTTAAGCCTTAATATAATGTGAACAGGGGAGTTGTATATAAATTCACCCTCAGTACAGTTGTCATGAACGGGGAAATTAGCTATAGAGACCAAAACTGTTTTTTGTACCAGGCTGTAAACATGTTTATTCCTGCTGTCTAACATGGGGACTTACGGGGACTGACTCACTTCTGCAGCCAGCCTCTAGTGGACGTTTGAGGATCCGGGCGATAGGAAGCCGCCTTAATAGTGTAGATTGTTATGGCTGTTTAAACATTAAAAAAATATATATATCTTTGGGAAACCTAGGACTTTTATAGTCAAACAGTTCCAGCTGTCTGCAAAGAAAACATCTTAAAACATTGTTGTCACCAGACAATCATTAAAAGTCTGGTTCTGAAGGCCTGTAGCTGTAAAACAAGCTGACAAGCGAACCCACCAGCTCCAGAAAAATACACTATCTACGAAGACGCCCTCGCTCCTAACAACAAGCAAGGCGCTGCGAGAGTCGGATCATTTAATATCTCAGTCAGAGTCAGAAATCTGTAGTTCATAACATGCTCGACGTAGCTTCTAATTAATTGGACTGAGATGGAAAATCAAAAGCGTAAAGGGAGAATCTCAGTGTGCAGAGTGGAGCAGAACTATTGTGTAAAGACCAGCTGCGGTAATTGGAATATGAGTTTCCTTGTGAACTGATGCGATACAATCATAGCATATATTGCCATAAGTATCTGAAGCCCCTCTCAGACGTGTATCTTTAGACGTGATGGCAGTTTAACATCTCGGTCTCGTGTGTGAATAAGTGCCTGAGTCACTGTGCAAAAGTCACAGCGAGGTCAGCCAAAGTGGCACGGAGCATTTTCTGCCTTTTCATTGCCGAACAGAGAGGTGGAGGATGACACGCCACGAAGGTTGAATCCCACGTCGCCGCCGCGTGGGAGGGATGAGAGAGATGAGACGAATTCCCGTGTTAACAACTCAAGATGCTTCTATGAATACAGAGTCGGCCGCGTGAGAGTTAAATTAAATCTAATTACGTTGAACGACGGTCTTTGGCTGACGTGAGGCATCCGCGCTCGGCTGGTTTTCAGGCTTGAGTTATTAAGTGCCAAGTCTGATATTTTGGAGCTTTCACAAAAATCAGAGTTTCCCAGTCATAATTACAATTTGGACATCGGCAAAGATGCTTTTTTTTTTTTACACGATGCATAACTCTGTGGAGATTCTTCTCATGTTAGATTAATCTTGTTTTTCCTCTGTGGAATGAATGGATGAAACTATGAACATCATCACTTCACATACAGCGAGTGAGCTAATAGAAATTAAACGGCTGTCATGACTCAGAGCTGCTAGAATCAATATTTTTGTATTAACAGTGGAGCAAAGTGATAAATCAACCAACTCTGAACCTCCCTTCAGCTCTTCGTGGTGCGTTTTAGCGTCTTTCAGCTCTGTTTTGGCTCCCGTTTCCAGCAGCAGCAGGCAGACAGACGCAGTTAGCAGCTAGCTGGTGAATATTGCGGCGCATTTAGCAACTAACGAGCCAGATATCTTCACGAGGAGCTGGTGGAGACCAAAAACGGAGCCAAAAGGAGAGGCTCACATTCATCGCGACTCAGAATGAGACTGTTGCTTTGTCCCGCTGGGTGTGTAAATAGATAACTGCTTGTGTTGGTGTTTGCATCTCGTTCCCGCCGCCAAGAGAAATAAGCTAAAGCAGGTTGAAGAGCCTCTCATTGCATCCTTCTGCTCCGTCACACGCTAGGAAACAGACGGCAGGCTTAAATCAAAACAGGCAGCAGAATTAAAATCTAATGAATGATGAAACTGTGAGAGGAGGCGGCGATCATCCCTCACATTCATCGCAGTCACTCATTACGGCTTCAAGCACAAAATAAGTTTTGAAGCCCATCACCGGTGCAGCGTGTGGGTGATCGCGTAACAGACGTGTGGCAGAATGACAACAAGAACATCCACATGAACACACAGATGAAGCCACGTTACATATTTCCATCCCATGTCTAAAAAAAGGGCTAAAGGGATTTTTGATATTCATGACAGAACAGAAACATCAGTCGCCGTGTGAGATCAAGTCGGCTCCACGTAGAAATCCTGGAGTTCAATTCCCTCGTGTTTGGCAAACAGGACACAGCTTCAGATGAAGAATCTTATAGTGGGTGTTTGGTCTTATAGGCAGACATCAGAGGATCCTCTACCTGTCACACACACCGTTTGAACACGGAGAAGTTACACCTGGAAGCCAAGCGGCTTTCTTTCTCTCTTTATCCTCTGCCCCCCTTCTGTTCCCTCCTTACATCCTCCTGTCAGGCTCAACCACCTCCTCCTCGTCTCCCATGTCCATTCATCCCTCCTTTCCCTTCTCCCCTTTTGTTTTCTCTGATTCCTGACCCTGTCTGTGTCTGCACGGCTCAGGACAAATTGCAGAGAAACGAAGCTGCGCGGTTGCTACCTATGGGTTTGTCATTCGCCTGACCTTGAGAGAAGGTTTCGGAGGCTCGCTGTTGGATTTGGTCACAGCCTGAGACACTAAAGAAAGTCAGGAAACTGTGACACGTTTCATCTTCTTCTCACACGCTTTGTGTTTTGTTTACAATTATGCAATGAGGATTATGGATGAGCTTTTTCCGCTTCATCTATAGTCACACATTTTGGAATAAAAGCCAGACAAAAGCTGACGTGGTTTCACATAAATTTGGTGGAGATGACGGTCAGGTTTGACCCACATTTACTCGATTTGAGATCAGTCAGAAAGCGTCATGAGTGTTGCCTCCTTGCTCTCTGCCCTCCTCATCTTTCTCGATCAGTCTATCGATCCGTCCGATGCTTTTACTCCCCGGGCGTTTTTCATCTGTGCCCTTAAATGAATTGTCTTTTTCTCAGCGCCCGGCCGTCCTCCCGTTTCTCTTTTCCATTTCATTTTTTTGTTTGTTCCTCATTCCCCTTTGTCTCCTTTCTTCCTGTCTTCCCACCTCCCTGTCCCTCTCTCCTCCCCGAGGGCTTCATTGTTACATTTCTAATGTTAATCATTTTCCCTTTGTAATTTCACCCTCCTCCTCCTCCTCCTCCTCCTCAGCCCTCTCCATCTCCTTCTCTCTTTTCCATTTTCTCCGGGGTCAAGTCTCTCTCCCCCCCCCCTTTTTTCCTTCTCTCTCCTCCTGTCTCCTTCCCCTCCTCTCCTCTGACTCCATCTCTCCTCTCAGTGAGCTCAGCCCCCAGAGACGCTCGTTCTATTTGTAGCGGCTGAACAAGGAATGGGAAATGATGTGGCATTCAGTTCTGTGGCAGGAAGACAGACAGGGGAATAGGCAAGAACCTACAGCTCTCAGTTGCCATCCCCAAAACACACACACAGTCTGGGGGCATGATGTGGAAAGAAAGGGATGTGCACGTGCCCAAACACATATAATCCTTTTGGTGGATGCAAATCAGGCTTTCTTCAGAGTGTTTACATTATGAGAGAAGCAGCATGCTGCAGCACATCTTAGAATAAACAACTCTCCAAATCATCTGTGGACATAAAAGAACAAATTGTGTTAAATACAGTTATTCCTCCGGTGTTAAGTCGCAATAATCATGTTTTTTTTTATAATGAGCCTCTTGTTTTAAGCTTTCAGCAGCCGCGTTCACCAGGAAACAGGCTGATCTATCGGCTTTTATTCATATTTGGTTATTAAATTGGTCTTTGATTACGTCTACACATTAAAAAAAAGAGCTTCAAAATTTTAAATCCACTCTGCTGAAGTACAAAAGATTTCACGCCACTTAATTAACAGCACGGACCCCTTCAAAAAAAAAACTTCTGGGGGTTTCAGAAATGAAGCTGATTAGTTTCTGTTTTACATTCACATTATAAAGATCGTTACAGATCAGAAAATAATCAGCAATTATAAATGGAGTAACTCTGAGGGTTTTTCGACAGAATAAGAACTTGCAGACTCACTTTGGTCTCTGGTAAGTATTTTTCGGCAACATGCTGATGTTTAGCACTTGTAACGCTCACCGAGCTCGCCGTCTTCAACCCGATTCGGACCAAATGTGATGCTTTGCATTCATTTGAAGAGGAGTTCTGCATTCTGGCTGCGGCAGTGCAGCAAGTGAGACGCTTCAACCTGCTGCAGAAAAACCGAGCCAGATCCACACTGCGTTGAGCGACACTGACAGTGAATGAGACGGAGGGAGCGCCAGAGTGGAGTGGATTAAAGAAATAAAACACAACCAACCGCCCACACGCCCTGACACATCGCAGCGTAGTCCTGCCTGATTGGCTCTGAATACAGCCTCAGTTTAGCCTGTTAGCACGCTATCATTTGCACCCGTACCATTTTAGCACTAACCAAACACATGCAGGTGGTGGCTCTAAATTGCCCGTAGGTGTGAGCATCTGCAGCTGTACTTTCTGGACTGTGGGAGTAAGAGTACCCCGGAGGATAAGTGTGATATTTAACCCACCCTTGGCTCTAGGCAGAAAGCCAGCCAAAGTCAGCAGGCCTTTGGGCATGCTAATTCGCCCAGTAGTAGTTTGTAGGCATTTGAAGACTTCCTAGTCGGCCACTAAACTTCAGATTGATCCCACACTGTGACTATCAGTGGCCGTGCAACAGCATGCAGAAAAGCTCGGAAAGGTCAGTAATGTTAAAATCTCAGCGCCGGCACTCGATGAAGGTAGCCACACTTTGCCAGCTGTGCCCAAATTACCCGGGATTCTCAGTGTGATGCTCTGCCAACAAGTTGATCCGAGCAGATGGAACGCGAGTGAACATAATCCAGTGAAAAACATGAAGGGCGCCTCTGCATCGCAATCTGCGCGCATCTCTCCATTATTTTATCATTTATTTATTCCTTGTAGCAGTCGTGCAGCCTTATAGCGCCCTGAAGGCCTGCTTTTGTCTGCAGCCAATACTGAGCCTTTTATTTTTATTTATCTATTTTTGCTGTGGGTCGGGTCTGGTATTGGCTCAGGCGTATCTGCTGGTAACAGGTTCTGGTAAAGAGCTTTGTATTGTATGGGACTGGAGTAACCTTGACAGTCTGAAAATGAAGGTCATGACTAAACTGTTAACATGATAACTAATAACCGCACCGCACGTGCACGCTCTTGATTTTTCACCGTGCGTACAGGAAGCCGAGGTAGCACAGGGGCACAGAGGCTTTGCAGGGACGGCGCGGTAATCCCGTCACATGGCAAACAGTCACATTACAGCAAGAGGTGTTTCTCACAGCACAGCACAAAGCGGCCTGTGTGTGTGAAACTGGTAAAACAGCAAGCGCTAATTCGCAGGTTACACACACACACACGCGAAAGTTTGCGTGATGAGTGAGCGTGAGAAAAAGAGGGGAAGTTCCACAGCAGCCTACAGCGCCCGGGATTTGAACCTGTGTGTGTGTGAGAGAGAGACGGAGGAAGTGTGTGTGATCCACAGATGGAAAGTAAGCTGAGACTAAAGCTAAAAGTAATGAACGAACAGTTTAAACAGTTAGCTCAAAGTAACGGAAGAATAACTGAGAGTTAGACAAGAGTGACAGGTAAATGGTCCAAGCGAATGTTGAAGTATCAAAGGGTCGTGAACAAAAAAAATGTAAATTTGGAATATGACAGATGGTGTCAAAGAAGACGTGGATGGGAGATGATGAAAGACGTCTGGGCCTGATCCTAAATCTAGACCTCGGCGACGATGACGAGCTACTGAAGGGTCCAAAAAAGATTCAAAGAAGAGTCAAAAAATTCTTTTCTTATGCAAAAAAATAAACCCGAGTTATCGCTGGAGCTGAACTGAAGACAAAGTGGCTCACCGATATTTTTACCCCAGCTTGCCCCTTCGCCCACTTTGAGCCTGCGTCTTGACATAATGGTGTCGGCACTTTTTACTCCGGTTCTTCCATATTTGGATATCTTCTTCCAACTTTTGCGCATCCGGCTGCCATATTAGTCCATATGACTAAACACTGAATATAAAATATAAGTTGTTTTTTTATATATATATTCAATATATAGTGTGGTTATCCTTTTGGTTTCATGCTTTTGATTGGCTGCTTCCGCAGAGTGAACCATCTCGGTGCCTCGCGGGAAGTTAAATATGAATGAAAAACCACCTGAACCTCACGAGAGGCTTGTTTTAACCCTCCACCTCGCTACACCTCGCCTCCCTCTGCGTCTGTCAGCCCTCGTTCCACTCATGTGTGTCTTGTTGCTCTGCTTCTACACGGCTATTTTTTTGGGGGGGAAGCTCAGGGGAGGCAACAGAACGGCCTTAGTGTGGTTGCTTTCGCTGAGATCCAGAAATTTTGCCTCAAGTGTGTCAAATATATAAAGCAAACAGATTCAAACACACGAGGCCACGCGGGGGGATCAGAGGCTGCAGAGGAGAAACTGAACTTCCTTGTAGGAATACCGTGCTGCTGGGAAACATTTTGATCAAGCTGAAGAGGTGTTTGTCTAGAAAATGAACTGCAGCGTCACCCGCATCACTCAAAGTTAAAATAAACTCTTCTGCGTTTGTATTACAAGATGCTCCTGATAGTATCTTTCTCTTATCGCTCCTCTCTTCCTCCTGCTCTCTTTCATCTTTAATTTCCTCCTTCCCTCCCTGCCTCCCACTGCCCACCGCCGCATCTCATCTTTCACCACTATCTCCGTCTCTCTTTCCCTCTGCCTCTGAATCTCTCATCTTTCCTTATCTCTGCCCTCCACCATCCATCTTTCATAAGCTTCTTCACCGCACGAGTAAATTTAGGCACCACCTCTATTTACACACCTCAAATAGCCGGGAAATAAAAAAAATAAATTCACTTAAATAACCCTGCAGCACTGTCGATGTCAACTGCTGCGCAGCGGCTGACAGCAACATTTCTACATCATTGAAGTTTGCCTTTTAAGAGCTACTGTATGTCCTCGAGGAGAGCGGATTATTTAATTTATTTATTTCATTTGTAACACAGAATTTGCTCGTTTAGGTCCAGAAATAGGTTTTTACATCGGCTTAGACGAGCACGGCCAATTTGACAGCAGCACATCTGATCACAGCGTGAAGGCAGACGGATGGAAGAAAAGGTGAGAGGAATGGTCAGATCTCTCCTCTCCCCCTGAGCCCAAATGGATTACACCATCAGGAATGTGTGTGTGTGTGTGTGAGTGCGTGTCCAGTCCCAGTCACGCCGGCGTGCAAAATGGAAGTCCTGAAGTGGAATCCATTAATTCCAGTGCACTAGCAAACAAGCGAGAGGCAAACTTTGTCACACTAATTTCGCAGCAAACTCCTGACAGCGCTGACCTCCGAGGAGCACACACAGAGTCTCGTTACGTAAGCCGCCAACACTCCTGTGTGGAGCTGTGTATGCAGATTTGGCTGCGTGGTCGCCTGCTTCTGATTGGCTACAGTTGCATGTGATAAAATGTGAATATTCAGTTAGTAAATTGATACTTTTCACTCATCCCGTTGAGTCTTCAGTTGGCCAGCGTCTTTACGGATCATGTATGCCGTGGTTTCACGTGATGCGCGGTGTGTTTGTGTGTGACCATGCATCTGTGTGTGTTTGTGTGTGACCATGCATCTGTGTGTGTTTGTGTGTGACCATGCATCTGTGTGTGTTTGTGTGTGACCATGCATCTGTGTGTGTCTCAGAGTGCATCGCCGTCCCTCCCATGTATAAATGTGGACAGATTTTTGATAACGTGCCAGCAAAGCTTTTTAGCCGAGGCTTTTTGTCAGCTCAGGTATACTAAGTGCTCTCCCTCTTCATTACTTTCACTCAGCGCTGCTCTGTCCCCAGCATCTTCACGCCCTCCTCCTCCTCCTCCTCCTCCTCCTCCTCCCTCTACCTTCACCACCCTTCTCCTCCTCTTCTCCTCCCTTTGGCATTACTTTTCATGCTGCCCTCTCTCTGTCCTTGTAACATTACGCTGCCGCTGCCTCTCCTCTTTTATCGCCCATCACCCTCTCGGAGACGGTCGCCGCCTCGTCGCCACCAAACCTCTCTTCATCTCACTTTAACTTGTCTTTTCCTTTTTGCGTCAGCTTCCCTTTGTTCCTCGACTCCCTTTGTTTTGTTTCTTTGTGGTTCCTACACACTCATTTGTTCCTCATTCGCCCTTTTATTTCCTCTCTTTCTTTATCTACCCTAATTTTTCCCCATCCGGTATTCTCTTCTCCTGTTCTTCCTCATTCCTTCCTTCTCTCTCTCTTTCCTTGCTTCCCTTTCTTTGCTCCCTCCCTCTTTTGTCCATCTCGTGTCCTCCTATAATGCTTCACTTCATATTTCTCTTTCTTTCCACGCTTGATTAATCCCATCCTCCTCCTCACTTCCCTTTTACTTCCTTCTCCTTTCTTTGCTTACTCAATTCCTTCCCTCTGCTCCCTTCTTCCACCCTCTTCCCTTCCTTTCCTTCCCCTTCTGTTTCCTTAATTGCATGGCTTTTCCTCTCCGTCCCTTCTTTCCTCTCTTCCTTTTCTTTCCGTGGCCTGTTCAGCCCATTTCTTTTACTCTGTCTCTTTTCTTCCTCCTTTTTCCTTCCTGCGGATTTCATTCTTCATTCCTTCCTTTTTTTAAGCCTTTCTTATAACCTTCTGTCCTCTCCCCCTCCTTCATTCTCTCTCTAATCAACACACTTGATGGTGAATATAAAATGTCAATTAAAATAATATGTCTCTTGTGGCTCGGTCTCGTCTTCCAGACGACCCTCAAGGTCTTGTGCGTTTCACTTTTAGCTCTGCTGTGCGTTCACTGCATTGCATATATTCATGAATGTTCTCTGGATGTTTTTATGCAACACGTTGCGTGTGTGTTGCGCTCTCCTTACTTTCTTCTCCTCCATCCTTCCCATTCCAGACTGGCAGGTTGCTACGTTGGCCCTGTTGCTAGGGGGCGGGGCCCTGGTGCTGATGTCATTCCTGGTCGCCCTGGTTGCAGTGTGCATCGGGACGAGACGGCGATTCTACGCACCCGTCGCCTTCATGCTTTTTGCTGCAGGTCAGAGCACACACAATGAATGGAGGTCCACACACAATTACACCAGGCCTGGGTCGAAGGCCACACACTCATTACGTACTAAAACACACACACACAGACACTTAATTAGCCAATTTAGACAAGGTAACTGAAAGGTTGCAGGGTAATCACATTGAACACTGACATGCATTTAAATGATAATCCTTACTTACTCATTAAGAAGGCATACAGACTTCACACACCGACTACACACAGACACACACACACTTCCTCTGCCTCAAACTAATTTAGAGGAAATCTTATTTTTATGAATCAAGGCCAGCAGGGTCGGGCAGAGTGTCACGCCTGTCCGTTTAATTTCCTCAGCCAGCCCCAAACTCGGGTCGGACAACTGTGAGGTTTCCACATTTTCTGTGTTCTCACCTCCCGGGAATAATTGGAAAATTTCTTTTTTTTTTTTTAGGTGTGAAATGTTTCATTTTGTAAAGCTCGATATTTTGCCTGTTGGACATTTTTCTCTCTATCACACTGTGCAAACCGCAGCAGCGAGATTCAACACTAAAGAGGGAATCTTCTTAACTTAAAGCGATTGAGATTTAACGAAGCTACGTGGCTCTTCAGGAACCGGGAGTCGTGTCTTCCCAGAAAATCCTCTCAAAGTGTGTGTGAGAAATGAAAATGCAACGGATCGGAATTAAACGTCCTCATTATGTTTGGATTGACGTTCAAATAGGATCATTCTGCACGCTGCAATGATTGAGAGGCTTTTCTGTCTTTAGCCTCAGCAAAGCAAACAGACAGTGTGACATTTACAGAGATACAAAGTCAGAGGAGGCGCTGCTTCCTGCTGTTAATTCCCATTTTAACCTCTTCCTTAAGGTATCTTGCTCTTTAGCATAGGAACACTCCTAGTTTATTATGTGAGGACTGATTTCAATCACCAAATTCATCCTGATCTGAAAGTGAAATGATTCAAACCAAATGCGTCATTCCTAAATGATAAACTTCAGCTTGCAAAACAAAGTTTTAAAGGGTCGTTGTAAAAGGTGACATAGAAGTGTACCCCGGGGCGTGTCAGGACACCGTGACATCACTGTGGGGCGTGGCTTCCGAACAGAGAGGGCAGCAAAACATTGTTTTTACGTCTGACTGTGTTCAACCGTTTTTGCCTGAATATCCGTCCAGGAGGGAGAACCACAAACATCTGGGCTTCACTGATGCAACCACGGCAGTGAACTAATGAAAACCGTCCAGAGAACTTTGAAAGTTTTCAAACTGTTTCCTGTCATTGGTTGTAACCGAAGCTACATTAAACTTTAAAGACGCATTTTGCTTTTGAAAAAGTCTAAATGCACATCGTACTTCAAGCTAAAATTATTATAAATACATCATTTTAGAAAAGAGATCGCTAAACTATGAATTCTTAACAAATAAACAAAAACACAGGCTGTCAAAGTGTGCTTGTTCTCCCCTTGATGGGGCACAAACAGCCTCTCTAAGTGATATACAGAGGCAAAGTGTTTTGGGGTGGACTATAAAGGGACCCTCTGTGAATGATAGATCACATACACCCTTCTTAACAACCAGCTACCTCTTTAAGGCTTGTTTTTCACACCATCTGTGTTAATATTTGCCTCTTTTTTTGATATTATGCATTCAGTGCTTGTTTATGTTCCCCCCAAGATGAATTCCCTTTGAAGGAATAACGATTGATGTGTTCCTCTTTGTTCCACTGCCATTCATCCATCTCTCTCTCACCCCTCCCCTTTAAAACTTCCTCCCATCTTCTCCATCCTCCTATCACCTCCCCTCATCCTATCCACCCTTAAACCCGGCCTGCCTCCGTTGACCTTTTAGCCCAGCTCCGATCCTCTTCTGTCTCATCCCTCCGCCGTCATCCCCCTCTCCTTCCCTCTTTGCCTGATCAGGTTTGATTTATAATGTTTTTCTAAAATCTGCTAAATGAACTCAGCAGAGTTAAACGATATCCCCTGCGGGCCTGTGACTCTCTTCTCGACCCACTCGATGTTAATTCCTGCTATTTTTCTCACAACTGTTTTGTACATGACGGCTGAAAAGTCTCTGTGATCAGATTCCTTGAACCCAAACTCGTTTTACTTCAGAGGGAATGTCTTCCGAATTCAATAATTAATAATTAATACACCATATTAATAAAATATAGACCCCCTGCTGTGTAACACACCATTGTGAGTAAAAATATCTTTCTTCCACGTTGACGCTCTTATTTGTGTTATTGTACAGCTGTTGTTTTAGAGCAGATAAATTACACAGAACATAAATATTTTGAACATTTACAACAATTCTGCCTCTTCCAGCTGGTACCCAGCCTGCTAACTTGCTGTGATAGCTATACTAAATATAGACGCTGGCTGTAATCCACTTCAAATTATTTTCTTCCCTTCCTCATCATCTGGTTCAGCCTCGCCATGATCAATAAACTGTCGTCTCTGTGGGGACAGGTTTCCCACTCACAATCATGGCTGTGCGCACAGCAGGTGGGTAGAAAACATACTGCCATAATGTCATCATAGCTTATATGTATTTCCGTATTTGGAAACACGAGCTCTGTGAGGCTGGACATGAGGGGCTACCCTCATCCTGGATGTTAGTGATGAATTTACCGCACAATAGACGGCCAGATGCCAAAGCTTCACTCTCAAGAAATTAATAAATATTATTTGGGATCATGACAAGAGATGGCACAGGTTTTTGTGATGTTTCTCTGGAGGCTAAGCATCAATCAGCTGTCACCAAGTCCCACCCCGAAACTCTAAATCTGTTCTAACTCTCATCACAAAGTGATCACAGAGCAGTATTCATCACCGGCTTTAAACACAGTAACAGCGGGAGCTGTCTTACCATAAGCACAAGCATTTTTTTCCCCTCACCCATTTCTGTGAAAAGCTGTCCACCGTCTTATTAAAAGCTGGGCATTCATCGTTAATTATGCTCTTGAGCTAATCGGGAGGTTTTCCTTTTAGACATTTTCACCCATTATTTTTGCAATTTGTGCAGTTTAAGGCACAAAAAATGTTATTCTCTAAAACTACTACTTAGTCATAACCTCTTAGTTATTCTGATTTGTTGCTTGATACTCTCCTTATAGCCATTGTGTTAAGAACTGTACTTACTGCCTGCATGTGTCCTCCAGTCGTCCTCCAGGCCTGCAGTTTGGTCCTCTACCCCATCAAGTTCATCGAGAGCATCAACCTGAGGATCTACCATGAGTTCAACTGGGGCTATGGCCTAGCCTGGGGGGGAACCATCTTCTCCTTCGGCGGAGGAATACTCTACTGCCTCAACCCCAAGAACTATGAAGAGTATTACTAGCTCCGATTCAAGCCCAGGAACCTACAGTCACATGCTTGGAGAGGTATTGACGGGGTAAAGAGGGGGTTTGTGGGTATTTTATTTAATGGCTCAGTTCCCAAGAACTGTACACCGGATTTGAGCCAATAACTGCATCGCCGCAAGTTTCCCAACCCTGGGAAAAGTCATGGGGTGAAGCTGGTGTTTGGTGGATTTCTTTTTGTGCCTCAGTTAACAGAAGAAGGTGTTTGAACTTTGAACAGCCCTAACACAACCGATCGGTTGTGGGGAACGGTTGCAGGGTGGAAAGAAGTCTTAATTGTTTATTCCTAGGACTTGTGACACAACTGGAGAAACTGACTAACCTGCAGTAACAAAGGATGGAGGTTTACATTGAAGATGCCGCCTCCATCCTCTCTTCCCTGTGAATATAACTGCAAGAACTGCTCTCATTATGTCACTGACAACTCAACCTGTTGACTCTGTTATTTAGGAAACGGGATGGTAGACCGTGAGGCTTTTACTGCACGTTTACGCTCGCATGCACATGCAACAGCACGTGTATCCTCACCTGTAAACATCGAACCCTCGTGTTGGACATCTTCTCTCTCTCTCCTGAAAATCTATTTCCCCGTCTCCTGCTCCATTAGTTCATCATCGTCAGTGCTTAGCTAGGAGTTGTGTCATTTTGTCCCACGGAGCTCTTGAACTTTCGCAAGGACATGGAGGAGGATCAGACGCCACAGTTGTACTTCATAACTTTTCATAAGACAGATAGATTCCTCTTGGGGGAAGGTAGGAGGGGAAAATAAAATAAAGACACCCGCTCAATATTCCGTTTTCGACCCACTTGTCTGTTACCGCGGCAACCCACAGGGTGTGCACATGCAGCTGTCATGATTGATTAGCCATGGTCGGAGGTGTGAGACAGGACTGCGCTCAGCTGCCTCGGAGGGTCTGCTAAATTTCGATTCCCTATTGAGCCGAGTTTCTCCACACTATGACATTCAGGGCATCCTTCTTCCTCTGGTGCAGCGCCTTCTGCATCCTGTTTGTGGACGGAGTATACGCAATACACACAGCAGGCAGATACAGTCTCTCAGTCGGCATGTTTACATGTACATCAGCATTTTGAGAAAGTTAGAATTTGTGCATCCTGAGTGTGATACTATGATTATACACTCAACTGAAGTGAGTAAAGCAAGTACAATCACAGACGCCTTTGGGGAACTGTGACTTTGCTAGGTCACCCCCGGAGCTTGTATACACTTTTGTCTCAAGTACATTGCTCCAGTGGAGGTGAAAGGGAAGCGTGGCCTTTAGCGTTTAGTCTCGGTGGAGGTAGCTGGAGTCCCTATTTGCTACTTACTGCACTATATTCATGGGTTTAGGTCCGGTTTTGGAGGGGTGTGTGGGGTGGGAGGAGGGTCATGAGAACAGTCGTGGTGAAATAAACACTTCTGAAAATGATAATTATGTGTTATTTTAAAAAACAATAATGACAACTGTCCACACGCAAGAGAAAAAAGTAATTGGAAATAAAGAATTGGGGACCAAGCATCGAGCCCTGAGGTACTCCATAGAGTGCTCCTGTTGTAGCTGGCCTAGAGTCAGGAATACCTACACCACTCTAACCATGAGAATCCACTTTGAAACGTGTCAAAAATGTTTTTTTTTTATGAACACTAATATAGATGATAGAAAAAACAGCGAGTGAATAAGGGAGTAACTTTGGATTCAGCCTGTGTTTGCAATTTCCATTTCGTTTTGGTAAATTATGTGAATATGTGCTCTAAAACATTTCCAGAAGTAAACTCATAACTCATAATAGGATTACTGTCAAGGACACAATCAGATAATTGCCTCCCGGCACGAGGAATCGATGTATTATTGTGTACATGTAAACATTGCCCCTGATGCTGATAATTTATAAAAAAAAGGAGAAAGTTCAGGCCACGTGTCTTGTCTACAGTAAAACAGTAAATGTCAGGGATCGGCCCTGCACCCAGTGTGTGTACATTTTAGTGGAAAACAAGACGGCCATGCATCTGTTGGCACAGGAGAAGCAGATGTCAATATCAGCCAGTGTCAAATGTCAGTATTAATGGATGCTGGGAAGCATTCGGTATACCCTAGAAACAAAGTAGGATTGTATCTTACATTAAGGCATCACCACCTTATAGAAAAGATCACCTGATAATCACTGCTTTCATGTCCCAGCAGGCTGATGTGAATTTAAGCAGCATTTATCTCGTTTCCACTGTTTCCCCTGCCCTCAGGGTTTGGCTCAAAACACCAGTGGTTTTGGGTGGTAGCCATGGATCAAATGTGATCTCTGTTTGTGGACGTGGGTGGAAAAACAAATATTGTGACTTCTGTATTGATTTTAAATTCTAGATTGGCTGATAAAGCAGGTGCTGAAGCTATTTTTGCTTTCATTGTGCAAAAGCCTGTTCATGCTCTCTCTCTCTCTCTCTTAGCCAAAGTGTAAATTCAACTCCCGCTGCGTGCTGTTACTTACAGCTACTTTCCTAACCCCGTGACCTCCATTCTTCCTTCAAACCACTCAGAGCAGAGAGTGCAGAGAGTGGGATGTAAATTAAGAATTTTCCGGCTGACATTTTGGAGATACAAGCAGCGTGTTGTTTGTACTCTCCATTGTCACATATTTACTGTCAACTGTCAAACAACCATCACCCAAAAATAGGATCCAGGCTGCCTCCCTCTCCATCTTAACAAATGCTGTATCGCACAAATGATGTCCATTTATTTTATATAAACTGACACGATGATGTTTACCACAATATAATTTCCTCTCTTCTTGAAGGTCTTGCATTTGTTTTGGCAGTCCTTTCTGTCACTACAACAGCAGGGCTTCTAAAATCAGCTCATTCACGTTCATTAATGACTGCGAGCTGACGCAACAGGAAGCAGAAATGACGCTGTCATCATTTAGTATATGCAGGGTATCAATGAAGGTTTGGGAAGGAATGGTTTTCATGCCAACAGGACACAGCCAACTGGTTAGCTTTGCTTAGCCTAGCCTGGAAACAGGTGCTAGCTTGGTTTAAAGCTTTGATCCATGCAGCCACACTAACGATCTTACCCTGTTTTCAGTCTTTGTGCTAAGCTAAACAGCTGCTGGCTGTAGATTGGTATCAATCTTTCCATTTAACTGGGAAATAAAGCAATAAAAGAATATTTCCCAAAATGACCAACTATTCTTTTGTTTATATGTTTATATGGAGGGATGGTGGAGACCAAAACAGAGCTAAAATGAGAGCAAATGTTGGACTTACATTCATTAGATGGACATAAACACAACTTTATATGAATGCTAATGTTGCTCTGTAACTGCTAGATGTATAAACTGGCATTTTTATCGGATAATAACGTCAGTGCTGTTTTTTTTTTCAAGTAGCCCCTGAAAACAAATTGTTATCCCATTATTCAATATACTTCTATACACCTTACTAGCTCATTGGTACCCTGCCTGTACTAAATATTGTCACTGTAATCTGCAGGCTATAATGTAAAGCGTTACTAAAGAATAGGCTTGTGGGCAGGATGTGGTGCCAACTAAAGCCACTTAATCTTACTTTCCAAGCCTTTTCAGGCTGACATAAACCTCATGTTGTAAATTCACAGTGTATATTTCATAGGTAGTGTTGAAACGATGGGTGTTATATGAACGTAGGGTCTTAGGAGGGTCAAAAAATCCTAAACTTCAATGTTTAGATGTGGATTTCTTTATGTATAGTGGCAGGATGTCACAGTTATCCCATCGTTTCATTCTGCACTGAGCGACTTCAGAAATCCATTGTTATTATTCCATGAGTCATACCAGCTCTATGGGTCAGCGGGTGCTTTTCAGCATGTGACCCTGCTCTTTAGTATTTTATCCAAAAGATGTCACAGCTTCACTGTGCTCGGTGGTGGGGCTCCGGTTAATCAGTGTTTCAGAATTGTTGGGTCACCAGATTTTCTGTCAGGTCGCAGTCGAAGGATTTTGCTTCACCTGACTCTGTGTGTGTGTGTGTGTGTGTTACTTCTTTCGAGCAGGGTGAAACAGGAGTCCTGACACAATAAGGAAGTGCTGTAACAGAGATCATGATATTTGATATGGCCGCTAATGTATTTAATACTGTATGATCACAGCTTAGTGAGGGTGTTTTTGCTACCTAGAAACGTCTCTGTGCTTTAGTGGTGTAGAGGAACCTTAGGCACTAACACTGTAACAGACCTGGGTTAAAATATACAGGAATAGTTTAAATATCCACTAATATATAGTAATGGAAGCACTAAATAGCTATTTAGTGCTTTCAGAATCAAAAACAAACAGGTTAGTTTTTATGTGCAATATTTGATGTGCTGAAAATGCTGTTGATTTATGGCCTAGCCTGCTATTATAGCACTCCTAATTTACCTGCCAAACACATAAACACTCCCTAAATGTCTGGCAAGGGAGATAAATCCCCTGCCAGATTAGTCTCAGATCAAAGACTTACTGCTTTATATCGTCGGGCTGTTTAACATTGTGCAGCTGCTTTTTATTTTTGACAATACTCCATTTCAGATTGGTAAGAACAAATACGCCCCGCCGCCCTCAGGAAGGAGCAGATACAGTCAGAGCTGCAGCGTGTTTTGGTTTCTTAATTGGGGGCTGAAATCAATGTCACGTCAGTTGTAATTATGAGCCTCTGCTTCTAAATGACAATGCAAATATGTTTGCACCATTTTCAGAAATGACCTACATGCTTTGATTTTTAATGAAGCACTTCAATGTGCTTCTGCGTGAATAAGATTATTTGTGTGTGGCCCCGGAGTGTGTATTTCTAAAGGGAGCTACACAAGCTGGGTGACAAGCTATAACTGCCCCCCTGATAGGTTAGACTTGTTACTTGTTGTGGCCCCGGGGTTCCTGACCCATGCTGGTTCTTTGTATGTTTTATCCCAGGTCTGACTTGTAGTTATTAGCATTTATTTGGTTATTAATTTACTGAAGAAAACGTAGAGGCTCGCAAACAGAGACAGCTCTGTCTTATGCATCATCTCCCTGTAGACTGGAGAGAAACACCGTCTAATGATGTGCATAGGGATTTAGGAAGTGTGTATGAATGTGTGTGTGCGAACGATAAGGAGGTCTGACAGAGATAAGAGAGTGTGTGTGCGTGCATGTGTGTTGGCATGTTTTAGATGCCATTGTAGAGATGTCAGTAATAAGCATTTATCTCTTTGTACGTTGGCACATTAAAGCACTGAACAGAATGTCTCATTTTATTGTCACGTCTTCTTTCTTTCAAAAACTTTACCTTATTTGACTTCCAGTGGAAGGGGCTATTTTGAGCACAATATAAACTACAACTGTGTTGAGTTAAACTTGCATATAAAATAAAGATAAGACGAAATAAGTGCACCCAGGGGACTAACCAAAAAATGTATCTAGGCCATGATATTCTGCTTAGTCAATACCTATTTCTATGCCAGTGGTAGCATCTTGCATGCCATCGGCTGTACTGCAAACTTGACTTTTCCAGGTTACAATCTGTTTGACGACCTCTATTTAATCATTTAAAGTTTTTTTTTAACTACAAAGGCAAAATGTTTGCACGTCGCAACAATGGGAAATGAACTGACACAGTCCGATCTATAAATAGTTGATCACCTCAACCAAAAGTAAAATAAATCTAATTGTATTCTTGCAGCAGAACGCAGCTTGTTTAATTCATAAACACGTATATATATATATCGCCAGGCATCATAATGCGTGTTGAACTGTGCACCTGTAAACGCAGTAGTCAGGTTTACATCCAAATGTAAATTTCCAGGAACTTAAAAAAAGAAAACTCTAATTAAAGTGTGTTTCCATCTGAATATTACAAGAATTAATTTGAAAGTTCGACTCTCCTCACCGATCCACGTGGATCTATTTCAGTCTCTTCATTAAAAGTTTGCTTTTTTTTTTGCTGTTTGCATTGAGGTTTCCTTTAAAACAGGTGGTTGCGAAGGCACTTAGTGATGTCATGGTGTGTACACCTGTACATCACTGCAGCACGGTGAGAAGTTAAACCACGGGAGGTCAGAAAAAACAAGATTTATAGATGTCGACATCGCAAATTGAGTTTAATGTAAGTATCCAGTGAGCTAGTAACATACACCTTACTATGGGGGAAAACAAAGTGAGCATAAAGCGCTCATCCTAACATCCTTGTTTGCAAAAAGCTGAGCATCACATTCAGTGCAGACGCATTTAAACAGAATCAGGTTTATGTTTCGGTGTCAAGTGCATGGTGATGCCTCGAACAAGCAGGAATTAACAGGAGTGTTGCATTAGCGGAGGTCTTCTAAAAAGCTGAACATACTATGAACTGATGAGCTTAAACCTGGTCAATCTAAGCACTCACAAGCATTTCACAGCCTGATTGCAGCACCGCGGTTTAATGCTGAGCTCGGGTCACTTATTTCTGCGCTGAAAAACAGATTCATGGTTACGACAGTATTCTCTTTTGTCAGGCAACGAGGACGCTGAAGGTTTGAGGTCACATTTTTTACCTGAGTTATATTTTATCTGATAAAACATGATTGAAGAGAAGAAGAAGGACGTCCACATAACAGCAAAATAACAGGTATAACAAACAGTTCAATCCTGGTGTCAATATAAAAGAGAAGCCGCTCCCTCAGTGGATATAAAAGATTCATTCAGGTAACAAAAATTCTTATTTTCAGACTCATGAATAAATACTTTTAACAGATCTCAGTCTTCTCAGTGGTACTAACTGTCCTGAATGCTCTAAATTAACAAAATAAAAGCATCATTCATTATGTCAATATATCAAGGGCTAATTGCAACCGAGCCAGATTCCTCCAGGAAGACGACTGCTCTCCCCTCATTATCTGAACGAACACATTAGAGATTATATCTATTGCCAGTTTTTGTCTGGTCTGCTCTCCTCTTAGTAAACACTGCTGCTGCCAATTAGGAGTCGCCGTGCCAATTACCAACATAAGGAAAGACTCTGTGGAGTCCGAGCAAACGCTTGACCAAAACAACGGTTAACGTGTCCAGAAGATGTCAACATTTCACCCCCGCGGAGGAGCTGTGAATGACAAAAAGAGGCTGCGATGTGTTGTTTGACATGAAGTGGTTCATAATTGCTGTTGTGACAGGCAAACTTCACTGCGGGGGACATCAAGATCTCTGCAGGAGAGAAGATCTCATAAAGTTACATAACAGCTGGTTTTAATGCGGCAGACTCAGAGTGGGGCAGTGCATTGCTCTCGTCACCTTGCAATGGGAATTTGAAGCCGTTGTGGCTTTCCTTGACTGCTAATTGGCTTAAAAATCACAATCAAACTGCCTGTGAGAAGTAAAAGCGGTGACTTCCCCACCTACCCTCATTGCTCACTCAAAGAAAAAGCAGATACAGCACAATTATGGAGTGGAGTGAGAGCTAATGTTATAGCAGGGATGATAAAGTAGGAAAAGCTGGCTCCAGCAGTGAGACGATTCCTTCGCCGCCCCGTGCTGCTGCCAAAAAAACCTCCAGGAGAGTCGAGGGTCGGGTGAGGAGCAGCACGCCTTGTCGGTCTGAATTAGCTCAACATCTGCCACGCTTAACATCTGCATCATTTAACCTCCAACAGATACGCTCAATCAGGAGGTGTCTGTCAGAGTGATCTGTGGATGTAAAACCACAGCGGATCATCTCCACCTCTCGCGCTCTGTTAATTTTTTTAGAGCTCCTTTGTTGTTTCCTCAGGCCTGAGGGGGAGATCTTCAGAAAACATCTTTCCAAGACTCCCTGCCCTAGTTTACAGTACATCTTCATACTGTACTCCCTAACCTGTGGCTGTACTTCCCCCTGCTGTCCACATTCTGCCATGACTACCCAGACCCACTAATTGAGTGTGTCCCAAATCCATACACACTTGCCTCTCAGCAGGCTTTCACTGCAGCGTGTGTGTGTCCACCCTGGAAAAATGAGCAAAATGTCAGAATACAGACAAGAACACGGAGGCTCCCACAGCTGTAACGCACTTAAATAAGTTGCAAAAGGTTAGGAGGAAAGCAGGACAACACTTTGCTTCCTCTCTGTGAATCAGCGATGACATTTAAAAGTCACAGTTTTACAACAATAAAAAAAAAAAAAAACAATCAGAACTTGACTGAACTTAACATCTCGCGTTCTTTTGACTTTTGAGTGTTTAGCACACGTCTTTGTGTTTGCATTCGTCGTAAAGATGTTAAATGAACACATGCACAGCAAGACGAATCAACTGTAAGAATGGCCTCTATCAACCTCTCTGTATTATATGACATGACTGATTATAACTGCATGTGCTCTGTGATAAGCTGGAGACTTGTCCACCCAGAGTCACCAGGATAAGCTCCAGCCCCACCGTGACCCTGATGAAGATAAGAGGTTACACATAATGGATGGATGGATTACACCTATCAACTTGTCTGTTCTCCATCATCATCCATTATCTCATGGGGAGGCTGCGTAAGGAGTCAGTGGTCTCCATCAATCCGGATGCTTTCCATCCTACACCTGGCCATGTACACTAAATAAATGACTACTCTTCTTTGAAGATGTGCAGGCTCATTACAACACAGTGCAGACAATAAGCAGTTGTTGCTGCTGACACAGTGGATCAGTGCAGCTTCCTGCAGACTCAGAATCAGCATCACAGATCTGGAGTCAGATCCACAGCTCCACCCTGCACCACTAAATCCACACGGAGCTATAAACACGGGGGACTCCAGAGACTCCGGAGACCTGTGGATCCTCACTGATCCAGCAGAACCAGGTGACCCAGATTCACTGATTCAACTGAGTTTAGTGGATCACTTCCTCCACACAGCACGAAACGAGGCAGGTCCGGACTCTGAGGCTCTGAAAAGACTTCACCCGGACCAATGGAAGAAGCCAAACACAGCTTCATTTAAACATCAAACACTGGTTTTGGTGTAGCTGAGGCTGATAGAGTTCATAGGCTAAAAGGACAAGAGCAGCGTAACGTAATTAACATCATTTGAATGCTTCTACACTGCCACACACACACACACACACACACACCACCTCTGTCCCCGTCCAGACAGCAGCAGCCACGAGCGGCTGCCTGAGATGCCAGTCAGCGCCGACGATTCTGTTTTTGGAACAGCTCATTCACTTACGGCCCCCTCCACCACCTCCACCCCCACCCCCGCCCCCGCAGGCTTTCTGTACTTGAGAGTAGCCTGTAGACTGTGGCCCGGGGCCGAGCCTGGATCCATCACGTCTAATAATAGCAACTCTCAGCCTTATAAATGCGCAGCGCGCCGTGCGTAATGGAGCCATTACAGTAAACCAAGTCCTGCTTCTGAATAGCCGGGAAATCCAAAGTGGCCAGGGGCTATCAGTTTATCAACACATCTAATATTAGGGAGCCTGTAACGATGCTGCTATCTAACCACAATGAGCTGTGAGCTTTCCCACGGAGAGGAACATTTGTGTGATTTTACATTCGGGGCCAAAAACATCACATAAGATGTTTAACTGGTTATGGCTCGTGAATATCAGGCCTTTTTCTATTTTAGAATGAAGTTCATCCATCTAAACTCTCTGACCCAAATCCACGAACATCAAAGTGAGCACTAACCCACTAAACTCATTTGGGTTGATCAGATCGAGGTTATCGCAGGGGGGGAAACCGTGACGCTCCAAACTGAAATAGTCCAACATTGGTTGTGGCTTGTCACGTGACCGCCACCCACTGGGGGTCAAAGTTGACTTCATGGTTGACTCACCTTGATGCACAGCTACATCACCGCTCCGGCGCGGAAATAAGCGTCCACTAATGCGCCAGCTGGGTGTCAGGTTTTACGCATGGCGTCCGCCAAACGGGACGGGGGCCCGCCGCGGAGAGCCACCTCCTAGCATCCTACTATTTAGAGGTGGGAATGCTCCGACACCCAGCACCCCCCGCCCTCTTGCACACCTGCTCAGCTCCGTCTGCCCCTGTCTGACAGACCGGCCAGTCCTTCTCCTCCTGCCCTCGTCCTCCCTGTCTTCACCGGAGTTCCACACAGTGCGCTCTGCCTTTGGCTGATAGTTCTGGATTTGTATTTTCGCCCCGTTCCCCTCCTCCTGGTGGATTTAACCTGTTAGACACCCCCACCCCCGCACATACAGCCTAACTTTTTTTACACTTGGTGCCCTGTTATCGATGGCGGAGGGTGTGCGCCCCGAGGACTACTGCGACGAGCCGGTGGAGGACGAGTTTGGAGAGATCATCAAGTGTCGATCAGGTAGGAGATCAAAGCTTAACACGTGTGTGTGTGTGAGAGGCGTGAAGCCAGGGATGTGTGAGCGGCTGTGTATCCAGGCAGACCATATGCTTGTGTGTATAATATTAAATACCTCTCTGTCCACTGCCAAGGATGCTGAACACCACTGACAGCTCAGACACAATCACAAACTTTCTCTCTGGACTGTCAGGGCTGCAAGAAGCAACTGAAATATGAAGAATGTGACAGATCTTCTCATCAGACTTCATCTTTTGAAGCACGGCAGCTTCTAAAGCTGCATCCAGACCGCTGTTGGTTGGAGGAGCTGGTGCAGTTATGATGAAGTGTATATATTTGAATCATGTGCCTGTTATTCTGATGATGTGACCGCATGCATGTAGTTTCTATAGCATGATGTCAGTGCTGGTGTGTGTGAACTACAGTTCCCACGAACACTCTTTCATCCTCATGCAAAGAGGATGTCGACCCCTCCGGGGCTTTATCGGGTCTAAAAACAGATGATGCCTGTGACCTTGTCCAGACTTTTTTTCTTGACTTGTTGCTCGTGGACACAGTGAAGCGTGCCTGCAGTTTTACTGCAGATGCACAAGATGTCAGAGGTGAGCAGTTAAGACAAAAGGCTGAATTTGATCCCAGTTTCATCGACCTTACAGCACTGCTGTTTGGAAGCAGCAGAGGCTGAGATACCCTAAGTGCCAAAGCAAAGCACTGGATCCTACGTTTCCCATAACGCATTTTAATAGTGTATCCTTGTGAGAGGCCACTTTGGAACTCCAGTCTTTATTTAAAATGATGAAATGTGTTGTCTCAGCCGGCTGCAGTTAAAGTTTAAAAAGGTAAAAGTATTAGTCCTGCAGTATAATGTCCCCCGTGGCTGTTATATTATTACATCTCACATGATTAGATTGCGACTCTCATCTAATGCCAGCTGCGATAGGCTCCAGTGTCCACGACCCTGATGAGGGTAAGCGGCTCCATAAAATGAATGGATGCTTTTTACTGTAAATACAGGGGAAATGTATCTTTGGTGGAGCCGCTAACATCTCGTAAACATCCGACTCCAGACACACTTTCTGTGTAAAAAGGATGAGAACCGTTTGTTCGAGTTTTAACAATGCATTTTATTTGATAAGCTTTACAAGCTTATAATAATCTTCACCCGAAATGTCACTAAAGCCGGCAGATAAAATATCACGGTGTAAAGAGTCTCCCTCTCAAATGTAGCCGAGCAGAAGTATCTCGTAGCAGGAGATGCATCATACGTGAGCAAATGTATTTTTGCTGTTGGCTTTAAATCCATCACCAGAGGCATCACTTCCATGAAGGCACGCAGTATAAACCATTGTGGATTGATTTAGAGGCTACCACTCCCTGTGACGCCATGATCTTATTTTCTATTTATGTCTCGTGTTCCCTCAGCGCCATATCACATCAGATGAACTTTATTGTGCCCTTGGACCGACGCTCTGAAGTGAGTTAGTTTAGCCCAGGCCTCGCTGCGACGCGTGTGAAATCAACAATTTGTAGATCTAAATGGAGACTGAATGTTGCCACTTATCCAAACCCAGGACTAAAAATGTCCTGGTGTGAGTGTTGTTTGTGTGTGATGTGTGACCATGACACTGAACCCCCCCTCACAGCGTGCTGGGATGAGGCCACAGAGGTTTGATTTCCTGTTATAGCGCTTGTAAATACTGGATGACCTGGAATGGTCCACCGGGCCGCGAGTCACGGAGTCAAACAGACTGACTGAGACAGACAGATGGACAGGAGGGTCAAACAGACAGACACAGACTGGGACAGGTAACGTCCCCCTTCTGCTTCCTCAGGCCGTGGACTTCCTCCGGTCTGTCTGCCTGTCTGAATCACTCATTTCCCTGACTGACCTGCCTGCTTAAATAAATCTTCATTGAATAAATAAAGCCCCCCCCCACACACCTCTGTCTCTCTCTCTCACTTTCTCTTGTCTCTGTATGTCTCTCGCCCACTCCCCCGTTCCCCCGCAGTACAGCTGGTGGGTCATCTCATGCTGGAAATAGCGGTCAGCTGGCTCGATGGACGGCTGGTGTGCGGTGTCAGATAGCCTACTTTGGGAGGTTGCCATGCCCCCGCCTTCTCTCTCGCTCACTTTCCCAGCTTCCCTCTTCCATCGCTTGTATTTTTTCCACACACACCTCTCTCTCTCTCTCTTTTCCAGTCTATTTACGTCTCTCACTTCTGCTGTTTCTCTGAAAACATCCTACTTGCTGACATCAGCTTCTTTTCCCGTCCCCTCTGTTGTTAGTCAAACTTTAATTTGGACTTTCTGCCTCTTTTTATATTCCCCCACTCGTCTCCCTCCCTGTGTCATAGTCTACCACCCAAGTAGTCCCTCACTGTATGACTGGACTGTCTGTCACGAGCTAAATCCAGCTGTCTGTCTCTGTCCTGTGTAGGCCCCACTCCAGATATTTAACATTCTGCATGTGTGGTGTAATGTATTTGTATCCGAACTGAACCCACATCAATGAAAAACTTTATTTTTTGCAATTTCTAAGAACGTTATCGGAAGTTTCCTGGAAGGTAGAACATAATTAAAGGTCAAATTAGAAAGTATGTCAGCAATAACCAATCATTTTCTTTATTTATTAACCTGTCAGTTATTTGGTTGAACGAGATGAATCTTTGAGCACACGAGGGTGGCAACAAACTGTTATTTTAATCATCAATTAATCGGCTTTGATTTATGACAAAACAATTATTAAAATGTGAGAGAGTGATTGATTAATCAGTTCAACAGCATGATAAAATATGTTTGAAATGGAGAGACAGCTGCTAAAGTGCATTTCTCATAATAATGAAAACCCAAAGCAAATTTCAAACATTACATATTATTGATCATAAATATATAATTTATTGAAAGTTTATCTGCTTTACCAGGACTGATTTGATCAGATTTTAATGGTAGTTATATTGAAACGTTGTTAAATCCTGATTGACTGTTCCAACATTGGCATGTAGCTTCCCGTAGCTCACAGGCTGAGAGAGAGAACGCTCATTTCTCGCACTCAAATTCACTGAAAAGTGCTGAAGTGTGAAGGTCACGACCTTCTGCTGCATGACATCGGCCTCCCCTGCACCTGTTATTTACAAGGCAAACAACTGTTTTCTCCATGAATAAGCAGAGTGCAAAAGAATCTATGAAGCTGTTGTATTAATGTTGCAATTAAAGCAACGTTTTGTAAATTTTATGGCATAAAATATTTAATATAATATTGATGCTACATTGACGTGTAATTGGGTGAACGGAGTCTCATTTGTCTGTTGTCTGTTGTCTGTACGTACTGTTGCTTCAGCACGTTTGCAGACATGGACACGCAGCTGCTCTTGCATACATTCTAGGAGCTCACCTTTAAATTTTCCAGGTGATACGTTGTTTTTATCACAGTGTGTGTTTGTAGTAGATGTAAAGATCGACAGCTGTTCTGCATTTTTCAGTGTGACTGGTCATTTTGTCTGATACACCCCCCGCCAGCATGAAAGCAGGCAGCTGACATGTTGTCCACTGAGTGTGTGTGAAGCTTCTGGTGGGTCTGTGTTCTTCTGTAGATTGGTTTCACAATGGTAGAATTTATCAACACTGACAGCCTTTCATTGTGTGTGTGTGTCTACATTTCTGCATGTCTGCCTTGTTATCGTGGGTCTATATGCACCTTGCTATTACCCATCATTCCTTGCCAAGGCGCAGGCCTCTGGAGAGTAATCCTGATTGGAGCAGACAGGCAGGCAGATTCAGGTGTTATTGTGGACACGCAGACCCTCGGGACCCCTGTGTAACATGCAAAACAGTGGGCACAGCCTGGTAAAGCAGGGTTATGT
Source organism: Nibea coibor (assembly GCA_023373845.1). Taxonomy (NCBI): domain Eukaryota; kingdom Metazoa; phylum Chordata; class Actinopteri; family Sciaenidae; genus Nibea; species Nibea coibor. The sequence continues at coordinate 4,657,716 of CM041732.1, read as the reverse complement.
GGAGGGCCTGCGGACAGGATCTCTTCACCTCACTTCATTTGTTTTGTCTTCACTTCTCTTGACTTGATGTCACTCGTCCTCACGTCTCTTTTCTCTTCATTTGACTTGACGTCACTTCTTTTCTCCTCGGTTGTCTTCACATTTTTCCTGTCTTGTCATCAGCTCTCTTGTCCTCGCTTCATTTTTCTTTTATTGATATTACTATTATCACTTTTCTTTCCTTGACATTTCTTCTTTTGACTCGACAAATCTCTGTTTTCTCGTGGTATCAGGTCTCTCCACTTCACTTTCCTTCGCCTCTCTCTCTCTCTTCTCGTTGGGTCTCTTTGCTTCACTCCTGCGCTCTTCACCTTTCTTCTTCACTTCACTTTTCTTCACCCCCGTCTCTTCTTTTGACCTCAGTTCACTCTTCTCTTCTTTGTGTCACCTCACTTCACTTCACCTGTGTGCTCCTCACCCCGTCTCTCTCTCTCTCTCCCTTCTCTTCCCCTCCCCTCAGGAGAGTGCCGCCTTCTGCCCACCGAGGCAGGAAATCACAGCTGACCCCCCTCTCCTCTTTCACTCCTTCTTCTTGTATCACTCTTTCTTTCCCTTCATCTTGTTTCCCCGTTTATCCCCCGAGTCATCCACAGCAGGATATTTTAAAGCTTCAGATGTCGAATCTTTGTTTATTTGGTCGGTTGTCTCTTTCTTTCTCGTTAGTAACCCCCCGTGAAGTCATGCCAGTAAAAGAGCTCGAAGGCAGACACACAAACACCGCTGAGTAAAGCTAAATATACTCACAGACACCCACAAGGCCATCAGTTAATACTCAGGTATTTAAGTTGTCCCTCAGTGCTGTTTTAGGCTCAGCCTCTGTGTCTTTAAATCTTAACCTCACCTGTCAGCAGCACAGGAGGAGTCACTGATCTGAGTACAGCCACGCAGGCTGGGGACGATTTACTGCAACGCCACTTAGAGCTTCTTATTTTCAGCTAATATCAGCCTTCACTTTACAAAGCAGCCATTCTGCACCGAGCACAGAAAAATCAAACAATATTTTACTCTCCTGCAACCGAGGACGAAATAAATCAATGAATTAAAGACACGTGGTGCTAACTATCCGAAGAGGTGACTAGATGCATCCCTCTTCAGACAACAAACTAACCACAAAGACAGTTAAGTAAGTGAACGAACAAACATCAGACTGCGCCGCGAGCTGACAGACTACCAGCCGCACGGTGTACCTGTCGTGTTGAATCCAGCCCGGTGAAATGATGAAAATGAAATAACACTACAGCTAATTTTTCAAGCCTGACTGAGGAGCGCCATTCGGGAAATTAAAGCGGGTAGAACGCTTGATGTAACAGGAACAGGCCTTCCAGGAATGAAAAAATAACCCGAGAAAACAAAGGGAACACAGATCCCTGCAAAAATAATCAGTTACAGCTCCGAAGTACATTTATATTATTCTGTGTAGTCAATATTACATGATGAGTGTTTTCAACACACACGCACGTTGTCATATTTAGCTTTTATTGATGCAACTTTTCTTTTGCAATTTGCCCCTGAACGAGGCATCAAACTCCAGCGGAGGCGTGCACTGTACGAGGGCAGGCGGTGGGTATAAATATAAAACAGGATCTCATCAATCCTCCCCTACATGACATCATAATAAGCTCACAGCAGCCCCCAGCCGTGACTCAGTGGCTCCGCGTGATCCGGCAGTGACATTTCCGGACAGAAGATGGCAGCAGAGGCAGCCGCTGGCTCTGCGGACTGTCCTCGGAGAGGCCGCGCGAGCTGCTGGCAATGAAGACGAATGTGTGGGAACGGATCCGCCTGTTCTTGGGAGATTTGAGTCTGGCGCCGTGCGAGAGGGAGACAGGTTGGGTTGATATAAACAGAGAGAGGAAGGCAGAAAACAAACACAAAACAAGAAAGATGGCGGAGAAGAAAGGGCAGCGGCTGTTTCCTTAAGGGAAGGAGAGGCTGCGTGGTAGAATAGTGATGAAGACACTTTGTCTTTCAGGCAGGATGGAGTGGAGGGTTCGGTGAATGTTCTGACCCATATGGAGTTTCTGGGTCACTACAGAGCAGAGGTGGAGGAGGAGGCTGCGTGTGGATGTTGTAATGAGTCTGGTAGTCGAGGACCCCAGAGGAACCCCCCGCCCCTTCCCTGCTCAATTAGATGCACACACAGACACATGTCCGTGCATACAAAAGCCCTTTCTGTGCAAGGAGGAGTCATGTCAGGGAAAAAAAGTGTGTTTTTTCACAATCAGGTTCCAGCCCGTTCTCACGGAAGTGGGCCAACAGCTCGCAGCGGGGGTGATCGATCAATCAGGTTGGAGGAAGGAGTCGTGCTGGGCAGAAGTCAACCACGAAGAATTTCTCCTCGCACGGATTATCATGCCTTATTGAAGCGTCAGGCCTGTGTTTGTCACCACGCTCGGGCGGCTGGCGCGGCACCACGAGAAGACACCATGTCTGAGATCGTGAGATCTGAATGCATAGATATCCGCTCTCACTGGGACCAGGACCGCTCTCTCTGGACAGACGTTAAAGGTGGCAGACTGCAACACAGAGGAGGATCAGCAAAGAGTGACAGGTGTCGCCTCTTGAACATAAATAAATCATCATGAAAACACACTAATTATTTGTGCAGGTTGCATCAAGTCCTGTTTGTGCACCTGCATATACACACACCTCTCCCTCCTACACACAGACAGAGAAAACAGACCCACAAGGCCAGCACCATTAAACCCACATGATGGAGAAATAAGATCAGCTCCACTTTGATCCTCTGCTGCATCACTACCAGGCGCTGTGTGTGAATGTGTGTGTGTGTGTGCCGCGTGCTCTTGTGCGTCTGTCTTTCAGACCCGGGAATGAGGACATTTTAGGTCGATCCGCGCTGTGGGACAAACCATCAAAGGGCTGTTTAAGGGGCAGTGCCGTGGTGGCTTAAAGGTTGAGGCACCTTCTCCTGGTTCAAGACCTTTATTGCATGTCAGTCCCCATCTCTCTCTCTCGCTCTCCACTCATTTCCTGTCACCTCTCGGCTGCAAACAATCTAATAAAAGCCAGGAAATGCCCCAAGAAGTTCAAAAACAAGGATCTGTCTGACGGTTAGGACTTCGAGGTCTAACCAAACCCTGGCTAATGGGCTGAGAGTGCTTGAAACAGTTGGGCAGTCTCTCCTTGAAGACCTGCACGGTGTTACGCTCAGTTCTAAAATAAAATAAAAATAGTCATGTGAAGAATGAAAAGGGACCTTCTATATAATCTAAATAACAGAGCGACAAAAGCACATGCAATATAATGGATAATAGTTCAAGCTGGGAACCTGCTCCTGCACGTCATAGCTCTTTCTCTCATTGTCCGTGGCATGCTGGGTAATGGGCTATTGAATGCATTACGTGAGTTAAGGCCCTCTCAGACAGCAGTGGCCGTGTTTCTAAATTTTAGTATGAATAATGTAAGATTTCATTCCATTTTTATTCGGCAAAAAAAGATACTAAAAGACAGAAACGATGACAAAATATGTCCATGAAAAAACAGGTTTTTGATGAAATATACAAGATGTAACGAGAGATTGTTTTAATAGTCACCTCAGACAGTCAACAGGAGCTAGAAATCCTTGAAGTAATCCAGATTATTCACATCAGACCATGAACCCTGCATGCAAATAACAAGCTAAGTTGAATAAATGATATAAAATAGAGGGAGATAGGAGAGACGCAGAAAGGAGGGACAAGTTTAATTTAAAAGAGCGATACCACCTTCCATCCGCGCTCCTGCTGCATCTTCCTCTTCCCGAGCGCATCCTTCAACACTTACCTTTTAAAACCCGCAGTGATTTCTTTCCAAGAATTTAACACGCCTCGGCGTCTCTCTGAATATTTTAGCCGTGTGTGCCTTCTTCCTCTCGCCTTAATGAATTCTGCACTGCAAGGGAAGGAAGGGTGAGCGTTTGTGCGGGTGCATTCACACAGGAAAATCTGGACTAAGGCTCTTTCCCTTCATTTGTCAGTTCCAGGAAGAAAAAAAGTTGGCTAGGGCTGCAAAGTGTGAGCGTTTCATTGTCAGCTAATCTATAAAATGTCAGAACACACATTACAAATCTCTGAGCTCGAGGTGAATCCGCCAGATTGCTTGTTTTGTCTGTCAGAAACCAAAAGATATGCAGTTTACAGTGATGGACACCAGAGATAACAGGCTTGAGAGGCAGGAACCGCACCTCTCACAAGAGCCATTCATATAAAGTTAGTTCTAAAGTCGCAAATCAGAGACGAGAATTCGTGTAAACAACAATTTTCTGCTGCTTTCTCTCAGGTAAAAACACAATTCACAGTACGAGTCACACACGGAGGGTCTGCCCGTGTTCCCAAAATCAAGAAAAATCTGAATATTGGTACGAGTTCAGTAAAAAATAGCCAGTTGTAACACCTGACTCTCACCTGTAATGGAGTCGACCACCTCCCATTTTAATCACGTGCTGCTTTCCTCAGCATCTAACTTCACGTCCGGCCGCTGCGTCTTTATCTCTGTCACGTCACGGAGCTGCAGTGAAGCATTGCTACTGGCTAAATATGTAACGTTTCCGACGGCGCAGACTGAAACTCTGCGGTGGGATTTCTTTACTACTGTGAATGAAACCTGTCCATGGATTGAACAGTGATTCGCATTCCTTTCTAATACTATGGACACATTTCTCACCTTTTAAAAAATGTTTTTCTTGTGTTGGCATTCATTTAGAGTCATGGTTGGTCCAACGGTTCAACGGTTCCTCTCCTTTTCGAAGTGATTTGGTCTCCACCAACTCTTTAGAAATATATCAGGCTCTTTAATTGCTAAATACATGACTGTAGACTGTAGTAGCTAGTCTAACTCTGTCTGCTGTTTGGTGCTGGTCCTGTCGTATACAGATGGTTGAGTTTTCTATTGTGACCGCTGAGAGCTCTGAGTGAAGTTTTGGGCTGTAAAACCAAAACAACCTGCTGAAAGAGGCTAAAAGAGAAGAACCTGTGACACCTTTCACGTACACGTCGCTGGCATTTTAATGGCGCGAAGCGAGTTGTGTGGCCTCGTTCCCGCTGTGAAGCAGCTGTCCTGCGCTCCAGCCTGACAGAGCCTGTCATGTGACCGTGAAAGAGGTGGCGTCAAGTGCGAGACGGCGTGGAAACACTCCGGTGTGTGTGTGAGCTTCTCCGTGTGTACTGTACATGTGCATGCATGCCTAAGTGGAAGCGTGTGTCTGTGTTTCTATATGTGTTTTCTCAGCTCAGCAGGTTGTAGATCTGCAGTTGCCCTGATTCAGTTTCAGTCAAGCTCTTTTTAATCTGGCCTTTGCTCTCTCCACTATTTGCTCTCCCTTTCTCTTGTTTGTTCCCTCACTGTCTCACCATCTCTCCTCCTCCGCTCTGTATTCTCTCCTCTGACTCTCCATTGTTCTTGATTCTCATTTCTATTTTGTTGTTTCATTCTTTGCTCGTGCTGTCATCTCTGTCACGCGCACACACAAAGACGACACACACACACACACCCTGCTTCTCGACTCACTTTAATTCCTCACGTCTCTCTCTCTCTCTTTTGTCAGCAGTGTTCTTTTCATTTTTGCTCCCTGAAATGGTGTCACAAGGTTGTGGAAGGGAAAGAGGGAATGGGAGAGATGATTTAGAAAAGACATATGAGAGGGGGAAAAGAAAAATTCAGAGAAATTGAGACAGATGGCCGGAGGGCAGGTAGGGCCACAGAGGTTGAGAGGTTGAATGGCTGATACGATGGAGGGAAAGATGGAGGAAGGTGGGAGGTGTAAAAAAAAAAAATGCAAAGAGGCCAGAGGTTTGGGAGAGCGAGTATCAGGAGGATTTCAGACGAAGGATACACCGAGGGATGGAGGGAAGAAGGTCGAAAGAGCAGAAAGCAAGAGCTGTTTTTGCCAGAGCTGCAGGGAGGGATGGATGGATGGATGGATGGATGGAGGGGTTCAGAGGTGTAGAGCTGGAGAAGCAGAAGGCCTTGAGGAAGATGGCACAGGATGCAGGAGCAGGGTAGAAAGCAAAGGAGAAAGGTGGAGGAATAAAGAGAGAAAGGAAGGCGATGGCCGTTTGAAGGCTTGCAGGACGGTGCACCGAGGAGCTGGCAGGAAGGAGCAGACGGAGAGATTTTGTGTTTTTGAAGGTTGTGTTTCCTAAATATGGGAGGCGGTAAGAGTCTGTGGGATGTTTTGTGGGTCTCTGAGCTGGTTAGCAGGCAGCCTGACTCACCAGATGTAGACCGCTGTGAGAAACAGCCCACTGGCTAAATATTCTTCCCCCCGTGTGTTGCCACTTTCCAAGTCTTTGAAAGCAGCAGTCACTTAGCTCCCGCTAACGCGCTCCATACTAATGAAGAAAAGCTCAACACAACACTGAGGACGTAGACGTTAGTGTCCCAGGTAGCACAGGTTACACTAAACATGTCAGATGCACGCACACATGGCACTGGCTACCAGATATTTTAGAGGACTGCAGCGCACGCACACGGCAAACTTCACTGTGAGTCAATAGAGAGTTTGATGTATAATTTATCAGCCACAGGATCACAAATAAGAACCTGCTCGCCTGTTTGTGATTTTTTGTTCCTCTGGAATGTTACAAGCACAGCAGCATCGTGTGCATGATTTTTCTTCTGTTTAGTGCTTCTCATGGTCCGCTCTTAAGCTCTGTGACATTTTGCATCTCGCAGTAACGTTGAACCTTTGTTCGGTTAGTAGATGATGGAGTAAAGAGCGTGAAATAAATGTTTTCTAATGCCGTATAGATGGCACCTCTGCTCTTTTAATGTTTCACTTCACAAAATGTTGTATTTCTTCAAACTCTGACGTTTGTCACAGCTGTTTATTTTATGATAGTATTTTATGATGACAGAGATCATAAACCACGGCGAGGATCACATGCGCGTCTTTCCCATTCCTCCACAGCTGACGTGATTTGACACCAGTTTAATTAACCTCATGCAGAATATTCAGATTCATCAGCCGACCTTCGACCCGTCAGATGAGCGCTTGATTATTTTGATTGATTTGAGAAATTCAATCAACCTTTCGGTCGCCTGTGCTGCGCGCTGATTGTGAGTTCTGCCAGACCTTGTGCAAAGTCACAATCTCAGCCTGAAGTGTAAGAGCAGCACGCTTTGTGATGTTAGCAGTAACAGAACAGAGAGAACTGGAAACAGACTTTAATATCGGAGATCAACAAGAGGATCCTTTTTAAGTCAGGTAACCGTCGCAGGCAAAACGCTGCATATTAACTCACTAAGTCTGTTCTAATGAGAGCTTTTGATTTTTTAGTGTCTGATGTTTTATTAGACGGGAGATGGTGAGAAATATCCAGATCAGTAACTTCACAACGCGCAGAAACGTAAAGTGTTCAGTCAGATCTTTTCGTGTCGAAAATCAAATCTCTTTACAGTGCAGACTTCTTCTTTAATGCTGTTTGTCGCTGGTTTTGTCATGACCAGCACTTCCCCCCAGCCCGGGCTTAATGTAGCTGAGTTGCAGGGCGTCTCGGAGGATCAGTGGTGCAGTTCTGCCTCCCGACGCTCCATCCCCCTCCCTCGCTCCGTCTCATTTTTCCTGTCGCTCTCTGATTTTTATTTACATTTGCTGCATTTTGCTGACGCAAGAGCGGCACGCTGAGCGTTACAGGGGAATGAGCCTTGGCTCGATCATCTGCATTACAAGCGTCCTCTAATAAGGAGTGTGAGGATCAGAGCCGCTGTGACATGACAATTCCCCGCGAGCACGGAGGGATGATGGACCAGGGAAATGCTGAAAAATGAAATGAGTTATTTCAGGCGTCTCTCCAGGAGCAGACTTTAGTCCTGAACGCCTGTTGACACTGAGAAGTGAGAAATGTTGCTTCATTTTCAGCTCAATTGAATGACTGAGATTATTGGATTCACTCGCTAATTAATGTTAGTAAACTAATTAACTACATTAATTAATAAGTAAATGATTGCGAAGTAAATCTGCATGAATTTCCGTGTGTTTGGTGAAGATGCTGACAGTGCTGTTGTTTGAGGGCAGAGTCAGACATCTTTCGAATAAACTGACATCAACTTATATTATCCTATTAGCTAGCTTGCCAGCTAGCGTTGTAGTCCACTGTAGTCCTGCAGAGTCTGTGATCAGAGCTGCATCCATAGCAGCTGTCTGCTGTACAGAGATAGCGCACCGTAATTGACCAATCAGAGTTGAGTATTCAACAGAGCCGCGCAATAAAACGAAATGTGTCACTTCAGCACGACGCCGTCCGGTGTGACGCGGGCTCGGTGCACACACTTTTACATTTTGAAATCACCGTGGTTGTTCCGGCACAGAAAAAACGGAAAGAAAAAGAAAGTTAGATCCACAGTATCAAGGGATCCCTTTAAGAATAATGGAGACAAACACAAGCGAGAGGGCTGACACACAGATGAAAGAACGAGGGATGAGAGAGACAGGGAGGGAAGGTGGGAGGGCTGGGGAGGAGAGGGACAGGGCTCTGATTGCAGTTAATTGCTGTTCACATCCAGGGCGGGTCTAATCACTCCGAAGATGCGTACATGTGTGTCCGTGTGTGTGCACACACTATGCTAATTCTTCCCCAGCCTGTGGGTATGGCCCTGAGCTCAGTGGAGCGGCTGCTTGGTCGTGCTTTAGCCTCGGTTTATAATTAGCAAATAGATTATATTCCAGAACCTCGCCTGCACCCTGCACGCCTCCGAATCAGACAGGGACCCTTTTTCAGCTTACATAAGACTGAGAGGAGAGACAGGGACGCCATAGATAACACCATATAAATAACTTTTCTACTTCTACTTAATTTTATGTGCCTGTGTGATATCTTTGTCCCCACTACAACCTATTTCTTCTCTCTCTCTCTCTGGCTGCTCGGGGAGAACTTGTTTTGTGCTGCGTCTGCTGCTGCTCGCTTCAGATCCACACCTGCTTTGACACAGTTTACATTTTCACATTCAAACCACACGCTGCGATCTCGTTTAAAGCCGTATGAAATGTTCAAAGCTTCGTATATTTTCTGTCCAATCAACAGTCCAAATATTCACTTTGGTTTGGATCCTTTTTTCCCCTGAATAAAATGAATAATACATTTAAATCAATTCTAAAAAACCTTCTAAAAATTAAAAATAAAATCATTCTGGTTATTTAGATTTATTAGTTTTTAGTAGCACTACTAGAATACTCCAGAACTTTTTGTACACGAAAAGTGTTTAATTTTAAATAACCTTTTTAAAATGAAACACTTTACCAAGCATGCATGTAGTGCTATTAAATGGTCGGTGGGTGACTTGATGTATAGAATCAATCACTTAATGGATTGTCATGTATTATTTGTAATTATAATAATAACATCCATCCATTTTCCATAATCACTTATCCTTATCTGGGTCGCGGGGCGCTGACGGATCACCAGTTCATCACAGGGCTGACAAACAGTGATAATAACTGTAAAGTGTCTCAACTCAAACGTATCTGTATCGGAAAGTGTTTTAAAGTGAGCATCAGCTGATCAATACAGGACTTAAAGTCTCATCTGTCAGGCTGCAGTGAGACAACAGGTGACGACACTTTCCTCTTGCAAAACCTTCCAATGGCTTTTTAATGGACCCTGAAGGCATCTCTGCACCTGAGCCATAAACTAAACCAATGAAAATGAGATTTACTGTAGCCCTGCATTGTCACTGAAATGTAGTGAGGGGCTGTTGCCATGTGGCACGTTTCCAAAGACAACCCAAACGCCTGCTCCCTTTTGGATCCTGACGTACTGTTAAGAGATGCAGCGTGATCGAACTTTATGGCTTTGGGGGAAACTGAGCGGCGCCTCGCTCCCTTTGCAACATTCACCATCTGTTGTCTTCTGTCAATTGATTTAAATAACGTTTATGAGCTGGATGGAACTTGAGGAGAGGCCTTGGATGTGGATTGCCGCCTCGCTCATCTTTATTCAGCCCTTCTACAGAGACCGCTCTCCACATCAATCACCGTTTGAAGCGCTATTGTCGAAATCATCAAATGCAAGTTTGGTGCAAATGTTTTCCCATCTTTGATAATTTACACATCTCTGCAGGCTAGCTCCAGCTTAAATCCAGACCGTCCAATTAAAGAGCGCGGCTGCCTTGCTAAGTTTACTCCATTAGAATGGATTCGACCGGGCCAGGAGTGCAGATCAATCAGAATTTTGTCTTAATGAGCCAGTCTCAGTTGGCTGGTCAGTTTTTTAGCTGCGTGGGGCGGGTGGCCTGTGAGCTGACTTGTTTACATGTCTTAAACTAGAATCAAATTCACTCAGGGGCCTTGAACTCGATGTTGCGGCGGCTCAGGCTCTTGTCGGCATGAGCGGGTTCGTACGTTTTGCATAAGGCCGCACAGGAGGGGAGAGGAAGAGGGGAATATCTGCTGTCCAACACCTTTTCCAGCAAAGGATTCCAGGTGTTTTTGAATTAGTTCTTAATGGAAACGATCAGTTAGGAAATGTGGGCTTAATTCCAATGTGGGGAGTCAAATCAAACAGCTGATCTTGGGGGTCCTCCATGAGGTTTTATTGTCACACACTTCATATCCCGCATTATGATTCATTTGTATGGACAATTTTGGGCCCTTTCTGTGTCAGTGTTGAATGTTAAAGTCCTCTGCTGCACTCAACAAGAACATAAAAGAAATAAAAAGTCGGTAAGAGCGTAAAACATCTCTCCCTCGTCTAAAGGAAAGGCTGCGTTTGGCAGAGTAATGTCCACCAGTGTCAGATTGTTCACTACTATCTTACAGGATATCATCTTCTTATGTAGATGTTCTAAAATAAATCAAGTTTTAACCTTCAGTCCGACGCCTTTCAGGAAGGATCAGGTAGCCTCGTGTTTGGCAGATTCATTTCCACCAACTGGGTTATTGGTTAAATTGCTCTCTCTCTCTCACACACACTCTTACGGTGAGGTGTCAAATTTGTATCAGTGCTGCTTAATTTTGCAGAAGCGAAAACATCTGAGGGAAATAAATCACAGCGAGATACAGCGGCACGGCGATTTGGAAACAACGCTGGAGAGAATACTGTAGTCCCTGAAAGCTAAGAGTCAGATCATCTGCACACGTCTGTCTGACGTTTTAACCCAGAGCCAGGACACGTTTACCGTAGCTTAGCATTAGAGCCGGAAGCAGTCTGTCCAAAAGTGTTTATAATATACACACCTGGAACCATATTTCCAAAAAACATACCTTTCAATCAGGCTTTATTCTGATTATTCACAACGTTTTCATTCTTTGCAGTGATGGATGTCCTCTTGCTGTTGTGTCCCTGATTACAGCCGGCTATAATTCCCTATGCTTAATCAAGCAGGGTGGCAGGCGCATTTCACAGGATAAAGTATTCCTAAATATGAGACGAGCTAAACAATTTAATTAGCCCCGCGGTTGTTTGAATCTGTTCTGTGCTTCTGCTTTTGTAATATAATTTAAAACGCCTTGAGGTGTTCTTTGTTTGATCAACAAGAAACGGCCGGGAAAGTGAAGTACTCTTTAAGTTTTGTCTTGTGACTGAACACACACTCAGACAGACACAGACTCATATTTGAATGGACTGATGTCACATTTGGGTTAGGAAACTAGTCACCTGGGCTGTAATGTTGAGTGGAGGGCCTGTTGAAATGCAGCGTTTGTCTTTGGTTATTGTTATTATTTCATAATCGAGGTACAAATGGAGCCAGTATGTCAGAGAACATTTCTTTTTTGATTCTATTGTTGGAACATTATTATTTTTTTTAGATTTCAAATAAAACAAGTCGGCCAGCATGAACAGTACCACGACCCTGAAACTACTTGAAGCTGAACTTTGGGGAATGTTTCTGTGTGATTGAATGGTGCAGCGATATAAAACCTGCGGCGATGGCTTTGCAAACCTGCTGAAGAACGCCAACGAAGAACCTTCAACAACCCTTCAACATACTTGAGGGTTGTTGAAGGTTTGTTCTTTTATATGATGATTCATTGGACTGCTGAAAGCCATGGAGGCAGGAACTAGACCACCAAATAACAAGTACAGTCTGAGGCTTTCAAACATCACAAAGCTTCAGTTAATCAGGGGAACGAGACAATGATGCTTTCAGGGAAAAATAATTCCTGCCATGTTTTTGAATGATTAGCATAGGATGTCCATGATCCATGATTTCATGGTAACAATCAAACAAACAGCTTATAATTTGTTCTGTAAATGATGTTGTGACAGAAGTGAGGGCGCTGTCAGCCATCTCGGTGATGAAACCATCCTGATCCTGACTGACGAGTCAGCACAAACACATTACACAGCCACAGCAGCGCAGCCCTGCTCGGCGTCCCTGCTGCAGCTTCTTTGTACTGTTACACTCTGCACCGACTTTTTCTCCGGTAACATGTTCTTGCATCTGTTGAATTCTTCCTGGAGACAAACGTTTCCCACCGAAGTGAACGGAGCAGAGCGGTCTGACACGGCTGCTCCGTCAGCGGTGTTTATTTAAGTTTGAAACAAAGTCTTAATTTACCCAGAATTCATGGTGAATTAGTCCCGCTTAAGACAGTCAAGACAGCTCTGTGTAACAGATGAATCTCGACGCGTACCTGAAGCCTGACTATTAGTTTGATCGACGGCGAAGTCGAAATCTGTCCCGAGGTTCACACTGCTTCACTTTGAAGTTAAGCTCAGGAAGAGATGAGTATTAAATCTTCAAGCTTCAAGTCACTTCTTCAATATTTAATTAAGACCATGCTCAGGTGCCTAAATATAACCACACAAAGTTTAATCGTGCATTAGTGTCTACAAGCCGATATTGAATAGCAGAAATAATAATGCATAATGTGGGAAAACAAATGAAACACTTTGCAGCTTGGCAGATTCATTACAGAATGGTCAAACTGCTCACCAGTGCAGCAGATATGATTGGTTATCACTGAAAGGCATGTACAAATATTTATTAGTGCACTTCAAGTCTGGAAACACATCCAGGTACACGCTTATTAAACTGATTAAATCACAGAGAAAGACTGCTGCTGGTGTGATTCTTCTAATAATCATAATTCCAATTATCACATTGATACAGAAGAGTAAGTTAATGTTTCCAAACTGAGACACATAAGACTGAGGGAGTGATTACAGTGCGGTCCGCCTGACTCGCGGCTGTCGGACGCTTCTCCGGCAGGTTAATTGCTTGCTCACCGAGGGAAGCTGGGCTGGCGTTTCTGGACTGAAAACGCTTTTAATAAGTAAACAAAAGCTGCGATTGAATTACATGTAGGATTATTTCACCCAGGGCAGGCCTATGAAAATCTTTAATAAGTAAACAAATGGGAGAGTTGGATGGGAAAGTCGCGGGTGTCTGCCAGGACGTGGGCGTACAGTGTGAACACATTCACACAGTTTTTTTTTTTTTGGTGGATCAGCTTGGGAGCATTTCAGAGCTGACAGTGATCTGAGGTCCCCTGGCTTGTTAGTTTAATCAAACACCAGTAGAGTAGATTACCGAGGCCTCGCTCGGCATCTACAGCCTTTATTCTCCTCTTCATCGTGCCCTACATACACACACGGACTCACAGCAGGACAATACACACATAGAAACGCACACTGGATCATACACCCGAGCACAAAAAGACAAAACGTTCTAGTTGACTAACTGTTTATCATGCTGCCAGGAGTAAAGAGGTGGTAATTACAACATACCAGCGTGCAAGTGTGTGTTTAACTATTTTTGGATGTGTGTGTCTGCAGGCCCCTCTGCACACACTCGAATGTGTGTGTCTTCCTGTGTGTGTGTGTCATTTGAGCAGTGCTCGTTAAGCTAATGACTCCGCCCTCCACGGGATCGCTCTCTGCGGGAAACATGCATACATTTATCGCCACCGGCAGCGCACCAATACAGATGCCATAGCAACTGTAGCCGGGATACAATACAGTAGGAGCTGGGGTCCTTGGCAACCCGGGCACTTCCCCAAAAACTCCCAGTGAGCCTAGAGGCAGCTGGAGCTGACACATGGCTACAGTGTATACACACTCCCTGCCTTGTGTGTGTGTGTTCAGAGAGGAAGTGAAATGTGTGTGTGTGTGTGTGCAGAGCATCAGATTCTGGCTCCCTGTCTCTGCCCCTACTGTTGAGCCGTTGTATCTAACAAACCCCGTTTAGGGCTTTTATGATTGAAATTGCAGCTGAGCGTTTGCCTGCGGCGTCTTTGTGTTCGCCGCAGCCTCTGTTTATACGGAGAATTTAAAGGCTGAGCAGAACAGCTTGTGACGCAGCGTCAGTGTCAGAGGAAACAATAATGCTGATGAAAAGTGGACGGAGAAAACGTTTCAGTGGGAGACGTGAAGAATTAATGGACGGCCCGATGCTGATGGAGAACATTACATCTTTTTAGAAGCTTCTCTCATTGATGAAATACATACATTATCTGCCTGAAGCTGCTTCTCCTCTCCCGACATTGGGGTCGAGACCCCTTAGGTGGTCTTTAGATAAATCTGAAGGTCAGAAGTGGATCTTGTCCCCATAATTGTCTTCTCGCCTCTAAAAATCATCCTACATCACTCCTGCTCAGCTTAATAATAAAATCAGAAACGTCCAACGTTCATCACAGTCCGCTACACTGCGATCAGCCGCATGCTGTGCAGCAGGTCAACGGGAAATGTGTCCATATGATATGTCCATATGTTAGAGTTAGCAGCATCCCCAGGCAGCTTACAAGAGCAAACACAGCTTACTGCACTGCATCCTTTATTTACATCCTGCAGTGGCTTTTTAATTGGCCCGGTTCAAGTTATGTAATTAGCAGTAACTGAGGAATGTAAATATCTGAGGAATCCAATGTGACTGTGCAGGATATGCTGACTGAAGTAGATAGAACTGCCTCGTGTCATTCCCAGTGAAACAAACAGAGGCTTGTTTCCCCATTTCTCACGTATTTGGTCCAGAATGTGGACGATAGAATCGCTGAACCTGAGGAATGTGGAGACAGGAAGTGTTGTTGGAGTCACACTCGGTCAGATAAGACAGCAGACACGTGATAGAGCCGTCCTCTTTGATGGTTCAAAGTTTGGGTGGAGGTCACTGCAAGTTTGGCGTGTTCATGATTGCACACATCGTGGTGGCTATCAAGTCCTGATTGTGTTGAGCGATTTGAGGGTGAGATTAGTTTTCTTTTTGAAAAGTTTGACCACAAACATCTTGACCAGCATGAATAAAATATGAATATTTCTCTCAGGAGCTCTTTGATCTTTCCTTACTGATCTGTCGTGCCTTAATTGGCTCATCATTTATTTTGATGTGAATGAACGTCAACCGAAAGCAAAAAATCAAAAAACACATCAGGATACGCATCATATTTAGAAATGATGTAGCCTTGTAATGTTATTTTCAATACAAGTGGAAAAAAAATGCTTTTTAATCAAAAATAATGGACTGTTTGCTCGAACAGTGATTGTCCCGTCATGGCTTAGCAACCGTAACGAGCAAGTGCATCAGACTGTGGCGATAACTGGTTCAAAATGTGCAGAGTTTTATCTTTTAATAATTCAAAAACCAAAAATAAAGGAGAAAAATATTGACTTCTAATGATCTATAATGATCTGACTCCTGAAAACATACTTTGAATATAGCCTGTAAAGCTACGGCTAGCCTCCTTGATTGCGCCCCCCCCCCCCTTCAGCCTCAGTCTTTAAGCTTTATATTATGAATGCAGCCATCGTGTGTCAGCATGTTAAGGAGCTCTTGACATTAAATAGGTTGGTAGAGCGTCCGCCCCATGTACGAAGGCTCAGTCCTTGCCGCAGTGGGGGTTCGAATCCGACCTGCGGCCCTCATCGTTCATCATCATTGCGTCCTCCTCACATTCCTGTCACTCCTTCAGCTGTCTCTGTGGAAAAACAGACCAACAGTCCACTCGAGATGGAGTTTTCAACCATTTCACGCGGATAAAATCCACTAGCTGTCGTTCCAGCAAAGAAAATTGAAGGTGTAATCAAAGTAAATATTCCTGCGTGTGTGTTTGTTTGCTAATTGGGAGTGTTGAAGCGTGCCGTGGTTTAGTCTCCATGTCTGGTGGGTAAAAGACGATGGCGTGCTTTTAGTATTTTCTGTACAGGGCTGCCTCACAGTATGACTTAATCAAGGAAGCCAGTGATTAAGAGCCAAAGTTTGGTATGCCTGCACACACACACACACACACACACACACACACACACACAGGTGCTCGTATTCACACATTCTGTATGCACACACATTCCTATACGTACACTCGAGAGAGCAGTCTCCTTAATGGCCCTGCTCTCAAGTCCCCAACTGCGATAAGTGAATTTTAATTAAGAGAATATTGAGAATTGTAATAAATTATTTTAATGACCTGCAAATGGTTCTGCTTCTCTACAGAGAGGGAGAAAGAGAGAGGACACACACCAGTGGTTTCACCAGGGGATGGAGAGGAAGTGTGTATTGCTGCCGTCACAGCTAAATTACACAGATTAGTCTGTTCCTTTTTAGTGACTGCCTGTCAGTCAGTGTTATACGGCCCTTTGTGGACCAGCCACTCCACAATAACTTCACATTTATAACTTTATATGATGTAAATATTATTGAATCATTTCTTTTTGTCAGATTTATTTTTCTTCTTTTCAGTTTTTTCTCGTTTGAAGCACTTAATTGGCACTCTTTACGTATAATGGGTAGTAAATAATTGAATGCACTTAAGTCTTTAGCTAATGTACGTTGTGCATTGTGTCTGCGTGAGTGTGTGTGTGTGTGTGTGTGTGTGTGTGTGTGTGTGTGTGTGTGTGTGTGTAATCGGGCCAGCTAAACTAGGAAGCAGATTGCGGTGATTTTCAGCCAGCTGGTCCGGCTGTGTTCCTATCTGTCACCCCTGCCAGCACACGCTCACACACATACACGCTCTCTCTCTCACACACACACGCAGGGAGGTCATCGTCAAACCAATCAAAACCCCTTAACGAGGTCCCCCAGCCAATGAGCTGGCGGGATCCCTGCCATTTCCTGCACCGGCTGACTAATGGCTACGCTTAATGATGCTCGTGATCGTTGTAAATAAAGGCATATGTTTGCTAGCTGAGGACGCGCCAATTCGAGGGCTGTGTCATGTAGGCAGACTTACTCAGCTGCTGGGGATGATGCTCTGTGTTGTAGGATTTTGTTTTGCTCTTACAGGTTTGGCAAGCATGAAGTTGGCAAAAGCAAACGAGCCCAGAATAGAATTATGATATTCCCAGGTCTGCTGGGGGATAATTACAGTACAGTCAGGCAAAAACACTCCAAGCCAGCAGCAATAACACACAGGAATACAGAGGATCCTGAACGTCACTCGACACATGGTAATCAGAATTCATTTCTGAGCGTCCCACCAGGCGAGAGATATTCACATAGCCCTGAACACACAGCAATCTCATCAAAGAGAGCAGGTCTGCGGCGTCCTTGGAGCAATTTTGGACTCTGTGCTTTGCTCTAGGGCTGTTCAGGAGTCAGGCTGGGCACAACAGATGAAAAATCTGATGTCTCCCATCCCCGGATCCCAGCTAGAATACAACCTTCAAGCAACCTGGAGATCAGTCCAGCTGCCCTCAAGTTATTGGTAATTCTCTACACTCGAGGGCTGACCTGTCTCCTGGCAGACGTTAAAACAAAATTGCACGTTTTGGGCCAGGATTGTCCTGGATCCTGTTTCCCATTGCTTTCCATCACGCGGCAAGGCGCTTCACTGTGGAGATAGAGGACGTGCATTGAGAATATGAATTGAAAAGCCAGGCAGTTATTGAGCAGCATGGTTGGAAATGATGGAAAGATGTTGTGTAACTCAGCAGACATTCTACGCAGCGTCCTGTTGTTGCTCATGAATGATAATGCCAAATTTGACGGACATAGCAACAGTGACTAAGAGAGAGGAATGCTCCTATATATCCTCAAAGATGACATAACACAGTCCACTACAACATTAGGCGTTCTTTTTTTATAATTAGCCTTCCTCTGCACACGCTGCACACACTCTCAGTTCAGCAGACCTGCCAGCTTTGTTTTTGTGGAGCATTTAAATGAGGAGAAGTGAAAACACTGGCGCCGCGCAGAGCAGAATAGTGAGGAACGAGTCAATCAGCCAAGAAATAGACGCTTTACAAATGCAGGTGGTCTGGTAGAGACAGGCAAATTCACCGTAATAGAATCTATTTGTCTTTGTCTTCATCCTTGATTTACCGACTTAAAGACTGGATTCACACCTGGGTGGGGACAGGTGTCTGCTACGTGCTAGCTGTTTGTACTTCAGCTACTGTCTTTGAGACGCCCTGTCTATGATTTGGTTTGCTTCGTGTCTCACTCGAGGTTTTGAGAAGATAAAATTGGCACGCTGTCAGTGAAGCTGATTGATGCCGACTCTAACTTTTTGAAGCCGAGCCGGGCTCTGCATTGTTTCGGATCTGAAGTGTCGCTTATCGAAGAAACGCAGATGATTTATGAAGTCACAGACGTCCCCGAACGTTCCACTCAAATAGTGCTAATAAAAGTGTTTGTGGCTTACTTTGTCACGCCGCTGACGTTGTGCGGAGGACACTTTCTGCTCGGTGGAATGATGAAAATGTGAAGCTGATAGAAAAACCCGGCCTTTCTGCAGGAATGTCTGCTCACGTTGCATAATTTGCCGCGTTGAACACATTTTAGGAATTTAAGGCCACGGAAAAACGGAGAGATAACTCTGAAAATGTTTTACTGCAAAGTGGATGTCAGATCCCCGTTAAATGAACGCAGTTATGTGGGAAGTCAGTGTAATTTACATATCTCATCCCGTATATACGTACGGTATACGAGCACATTAAAAGGCGTACCTGTGCAGTCATTCCTTATGTTCTGGCACTCATAATAGTCACTCCGGGGAGATGTAGTCACTGTCAGTCCTTTCAATTTGCTAATCTGCCACTGAAATCCAGCGTCCGCTTTTTAACAACTAATTCCAGCCCTTTTTGAACCGCGGTGTCCCTGAGGGGATTATTAAAGTTCAGCCTCGCCTTCCTTCTTTCTCCATGTCTCTTTCTGTTTCATTAAGACATAGTTTAAAGCCTGGAGTGCTAAATGTTTTTGGTGGCAGCGGATCCGGCAGAGTAGTGGATACTAAAATGGTGAAGATTTTTTTTCAGCACCCTCTAATTGCAACTATAAATCTGGTGGCAGTTGGTTGCGTAAGAACTTCTCAGCTGGAGTGGACGAGCTGGTGACTTAGCTGCGCTTGTCATTTATTTTATTTTGGCAACTGATCAAATAACTTTGTGTAATTTGAAAGAGGCCTCTTGTAGCGATGAGCCCGCAGGGGTTTATCACTCCACTTTTAATTACTCTCAGCCCTTTGGAGCGTTTTTAGCACCTCATTGTTTTGGTCTGCGAGCTCGCCGCTTTGCTGTTTTGGTGCACTGGTCGGTGTCGTTCCCAGCAGGCAGCTGCTCTCAGCATAAAAACTTCCACAAATGTGAGTGTTATATGTGTTAAATGTACTTATTACTGGACTTTTGTCAGCTGGAAACATCTGGGCAGTAACAGTAAAACAGAAACGCCCTGTCCTCCATCACCTTGACCAAACCCACAGAGCGCTTAGCAGACCCAGCGGCTAGTAGAACAACCCTGTGGTTAAACTGGGCAGCTCCCAGGTGTGAATGTGTGTGAGTGTAACCTTCTTTCTCCTTGTGGTAAACAACAACACGCTCTTATCCGAGGTGTGGAGCCCCTCTAACTCTTTGATGCTTTCTGATTCAGCCGGGACGTTCGCTGTCACGCACAGTCCGCTCCGCTCAGACCACTCAGCGCTTTATCCTGTCAGTGGAGTTTAATGTCGAACAGATAAGGCTGCACTTGACAGAACTAGTTTTATATGACGGATCGCTTTATTCCCATTGCAGACAAACGGCTCCAGCCTCCTGGGCTTCATCACTGCCCGTGAATAATGGCCGCTCCGCCTGCTCTAATACAGGGAGGAGACGCATTAACACTCATTCTGCTGTTATCACCTTAGAAACAATCCTCTAATAGACCAAATGTCTTCATTCAATATTCATTCCCACTGTTAGATTTATAGTGTTTATACGTCACCGGAGCAGGCAGAGGAAGATGCACCTTAAAGAATGACTCTCCATAAAGCTATATTTTACCCAGAATCCCTTTGGTGTGAGGCTACCCGTTTGAAGAGGATGGGTGTGTTGGACTGCAGAGGTTCATTAGATGATGAGGAACAGGTGGTGAGCTGATCAGGCCACGCCCAGAGACACACACACACACACACACACACACACAGCCGGTGTGAACTAAGCAGCCTGATCATAACAACATCATTTAAAATCAAAGAAGAGAATAAAACGAATGACGGAACTGAAAACATGTTTTTTGCTTTCAGTGTTCTCCTAATGGCTCCCTTTTATATTTCCTCTTGTTAATACTGTCAGATGAAAAAGTAAATGAGACCGCCTCGCTGTTTTAATTATAAAGAGTCTTGCAGTGCAATTTAAAACAATGATTAACTACACACTTGGCAGCACAAGCCTTACGCTGTAGAGCAGCTTTTTAACTGCTTAACCCCAAAACTCCAATAAGTTGTAACGTCTGGCCAAGTGTTGAAAAGAGTGTGTTTGTTTTGGGTTAACGTAACAGTTACGTCTGCATTGCAATGCCTCCGCTACAGCTGTGACATGCTGGCTAACACATTACGAGGTGTGAGCTCAACGCAGATTTAAGAAAATCATCTCCCGCATTTCCAACAACGAACACCGTTTCCAGTTTTTCTCCACAGTCCATGTGACTGAAACACGTAAGCAGATATCAGTGAGATCAAATTATGAAATTAGCAATGCTGCAATTACATGCTGCATCATTTCCTGTGCCTGCGTCACAATAAAAGTCACCCCGTGTTTCTCTTTGCACAAGAATGGTGGAGTCTGGATTCTGACTTCCAAAAGAGAGTCCCACCTTTGACTGCAACCTTTATAGCAAAAGAGAAATCCAGGTCTTATAATAGAAGATATTGTCTTCGTTTTTGATTTCATATTAATCTTATTCAGACTCAATAAATTGCATTGTCTTTCCTGGGAAATGTAGTTCAATTTCTGTTTATGCAAATGTGACCCCGCAGGCGCCGTCTGAGTTACACGACTGATCCGTGGACTGTTAACGCAGAAACTGGAAACAACCTTCCGGCCTGTTGTCCGCTCTAATTCTATAACACCGACAAGATGTGGTTAAAATGCCTCATGAATGACACTGATACCTTTTTTTTTTGCCCTTTCCCTGGATGTGTTCAGTGTGCTCTCAACCCTTTACCCAATTACCCGAGCAGCAGATGACCCAGGAAATGAGCTGATATTCTATTCATGAGAAGAAAAATGCACTTTGCAGAGCCGAGCGCAGATCAAGTCACCCCAGTGCAGATCCTCCCGCTCGATAATCGTCCCTCATTTAAGTTTCATTTCATTTAGATATTCCAAAATCAAACTCCGTTTTGTAGAATTTTCCTGGGCCGCGACTGCTGGGCGTGATGAATGTTTGAGAGCGCCGAGAGCTGCGGGGCCAGTCACGGAGGCAGAGCGACGTGGTTAGAAGTCAATAGACAACAGTGAAGGCATAAATCAGGAATTAAGCGAGGGACATTCAGTCTGTGAACACAGCAGCTCGGGTTTTGCCTTTTGCAGTTTGCTCCACACTTCAAGAAAGGAAGGATTGACTTTAAAGCGAGACATTCGTCTTTTAAAATCACACAGGGTGCTAACTATAGCTGATTATTGAAGCTGTTAGCCCCGTGAAACGATTATTTACCAGATACAAGCCTGTAGAGAATGCACTCATCTATAATTTGGAAATGTGGAGAAATGAACACCATCCATCATGACACCGAGTCACCTAACAACCAGCTCAGCAATCAGCTAACCAGAGTGGATAGAGAGAAACTGGAAATAATTTAATTTTTCATTAAAGTTAATGTATCATCAGTCAAGCTGATGGGCTGCGTTTGGAGTGTTTTCATTCTAAAATGATTTTGATATCAAATCCTGTCCAGAAGAAGCCCATAAGGCTGATTGATGAAGCATTAACTTGGTGAAAAATGAAAGTGTTTCTGGTTTCTCACTGTAGGGAAGAAACCCGGGCTCATTTTCTGCGGTTTAACCGCCGCACGCTGTCGTCGGCTGGGAGAAAAATCTTCTTACTCCAGTGCAGAAGAAGTTAGGAAGTTAAATGAAGTCATTTCGAAGTGTAACTGATTTTATTTTTTTACAGTTTGTGGTTGTTTTGTTTCCATTTTCTTCCACACTTCAGCAGCTCGGGCACACTTCAGTGTGGGTCAGTCCACTTGTTGGATCAATGTCTTTGGAGTCACCCCAGGATGGCGCCAATCTTTAAGTGCTATTTCGAGGTACTTTGAGGAACTAGATTTTGACACCATGTTCCTGGGCCACAAACATTAGCTCATCATGCCTGATCTGCTTTAGCTGATGCTGTGCCCGAGCGTGGGAAGGTAGTTTAAAAGACTCACAGAGATTAAGACTGAACGAAGCCAGAGACGGTGAGTTGTGTGATTTTTGTGTATTTTGTTGACTTTGTCTGGCCTTCTGTCCGTTTAATGAGGTGCGCAGGAAACAAATCATCCGTCATTCTTTCATTCATCCTTTCCACCGGGATGCTACACCTGCAGATCAGATCTTCTGACAGCTACACTGATGGAGAAGAAATCGGTTTTTAATGTTGCCGGTGGCGATGGGGAAACTGTTTTTGGGATCATCGGCTTCAGTGCTTTTACAATCAGCCCTGCTACTGAGAGAACTTTTAGTTCTTCAGCTCTTCCTGAGACTTGTTGTGCCTCACTCATTTACTACAGTGGAGTTTGGGCCCCCCTCCCTCCACTGAACTCAGCCTGTGTCTCTCTGTTTGAGGTGTTTCCCCTCATCGGAGAGGAGGATGAAAAGAGAGAGAGTGAGAGAGGGAGAAAGAGAGACTTTGCCTGTTAGTCACCGGACCCAGCCAGACGGTGAGAGCGCCGCCGCCGGAGGAGGAGAGGGGGAGGAGGAGGAGGAGGAGGAGGAGTCTCGGCCGCTCTGTAAGCGGCACCGGGAGGCTCTCAAACACCGGGGCTATTTCTGAGTGACAGCGAGCGGAAAAACAGCCGGAGCCCTCTGACACACACTTCTTTACTGCTCCAACACTCGGACACACACACACGCAGACACACTAAGACGCGCGCCTGAGGCGGCCGTGATTGCGCACGTTCACCTGGATAAGAAGAAGGTCGGTTACGCACGTTTTTTTTTTTTTTGGAGGGTTGAATTTGGAGAACACCTCCGGCATTCACCTGTTCAGCCGTGGCCGAGCAGCAGAGCAGAGCAGCTCAGCTCAGCACGGCTCGGCTCGGCTCGGTTGGATTAAAGGCATCTGAGATGGCACGCGGGTAGGATGGCACGTTCTCAGGTAAGACCCTGGAAGGCGAGCTGTGTGTGTGTGGAGGGAATGCGCACACTTTTAAGTCATCCTCTGGCGCTTTCCTGCGGGTGCACGGGCGCAATTTGTTGGGAGTCAAACTAGTCCAGCTGACGTGCCTGTCACGGGAGCAGCTGCACGCGGCTGCCCGCTCCATCCTGACGGGAGACGGGGAGCCCGGTCCTGCGCAGAGTTTGCTGAATCTCTGCCGCTGTTGTTTAGGAATAAACTCTATGACAACAGGCTGGGCGGCGTTTTGTGCGAGACATGCACGAGATGTGACATTCCTCAGCATTCCGCGCGCGCGCGCAGGCACGCACGCAGGTGCGTGTTTGCGGGGATTATTGCAAGTCATCTGTTAATGCCATAATAGAAGAGGACATCAGCTCCGCGTCCGCTGACTGGCAACACATGTCTGCTGGCTGTGGCTGAATTTGGAGAGGGGGCAGCCTTTAGCAGGCTGAGGACACCCAGACTGTGTGTGTGTGCGTGAGCGTGCGTGTGCGCGCGGGTCCTGTCTCGCCCTCACTATCA
This sequence comes from Nibea coibor, assembly GCA_023373845.1. NCBI lineage: Eukaryota > Metazoa > Chordata > Actinopteri > Sciaenidae > Nibea > Nibea coibor. Next base: position 4,633,710 of record CM041732.1, on the reverse strand, counting down.
GCGTCTACTCCCTCTTTATTCCTCATCTCTTGTTTTGTTTACCCTTTACACGAGGTAATGACAGCTCGCTCCGAGCCCGCTCTGCTTCCTAAATAAAGGTTGAACTGGATTTAATGAACTCTTCAACAAAAGGCACTTCCCACAGCCTGGAATCATTAATAACAGCCTGATCTGTGCATGGAAATGAACGTCATATCTGACCTGACAGCCAATTAAAAGAAGCTCCTCCAGCAGCTTATGATAAATATGAAAGTAGACCTTTAAAACACACAGCGAGGCCAGGTGGGAATATTACTGCGATCCCCGAGGAGATGAAAATAGCACAAAGGATGCTTGATCATGTAAAGTGACTATAGACCGGTGCAGGTTTACTGTAACTCCCACAAGGATAAAATAGTCATAATCGGCCTGTATATCAAAAAACACATGAAACAAGCAGCTGCCGGCGAGCATCGTATCCACACTGTAAGTCCCTGAGGGCATATCAATGCCACAGAGTATGACACAGAAATAATGCGAATAAAGTTTTAAAGTCAGTTAAGTGTCATAGACAGAAGCAGGGTTATTATCCTGGATGACTATGACGATATGTGCAATGTAATATGTATTAATGTATAGGAAGTCTTTGGGAGCGATGATGGAGAATGCATTTGCAGGAAACAACTCCGCAATCAATCCTGTCAAACTGTGCTGCAGCGCAGTCTTCTGCAAATTTCTTCAGTTAAGCTTCATTATATGCTCAGATGCTACAGTACGCAGATGATCTAGATTATGGCGGCGCAAATCATTAGAAATTCCAAAACAAATTTACGAGCTTAAAGTATCCAAACATTGTTTAAAGACCCCCTCCAGCCATGCCTCAACACATGAAAACATCTCTCGACATCATTAAAACCACATCCTCCTCCTTCCCCCTCATTAAAACAGCAGAATCTACGATTATGTAAATGTCGTTCGGTTTAAAAGTTGAACTGGAGGATGCAAGATGTCTCCTACTTCTCCCACGCAGCCCACGTCCACCTGTGGAAGTTGCGTATTGGACCACGGATGGCTTCAAAGTAGTCCAGAATCCCGCGTCCGGCTGTGAGGCGGAGATCTGTGACGTGAGCGCGGAGAAGTTTCACCAACATACATCACAGAGACGCCCAAAATGACAGGAACAGGAAGTAAAACACATATCTGACTGGAGGGCGATTTTAAAATAAAGGCTGTAAAATTCAGAGACTCGGCCGATTTTTATAACCGTACAAATCATGCATCAAGTCCAAAAACTACCTGAGAGTGTCCAATCTGGAAAGAAATGTGAGGAGTAAAAAATCATCATATTTCAGTGAAGGGACTGAATTTATGGAAGAGTTACAGCGAGGAACTGAAAATATGTGGCTCACGGAAGTTTAAAAAGATAGATTCATTAAAAATATATCAGGGTTAGTGAGCTTTTGGATGTTAAATAGGGAGTGTATTATGAAAAAGGCTAACTCAATAACCTTTCTGATTTGGAGGAGATCTTGTTCTGCTTCACTGCTGTGTTGGGAGTAATTGCCATGTTTTTTTCTTTATTATACCCCAAATTGTGAATGATAAAGTCCCGGACTTATTGTTACTGCACAACAAGAGACAAAGATGTATGATAAGTTGGCTGTAAACTCACTTAAAGTCCCCACAGTAGTATCATAGCAATATCGCAGTGATTTCTCCCTTAGGGACCAGCCAGTCGGCTCACCCGGGCTCGCGTGCTTGGCTCTCGGTGCAGCTGAGGCTCTCCGTCGGTAGCCTTGTGGCTGTGAGCCAACCGTGACTAGTAAACAAACAATACTTCTCTCGTCTGGCCCTCTCTCCGCCGTGCTGTCAGTGCAAATGTAACACAGATCGGTGGAGGGTTTGGCGACACCGCAGCGCCAGCTGAGCCCGGTCGTTTTAGGTGAGGCTTATTAGTGTGCCGGTCGCCTGTGCAGGGCCGGGAGATGTAAGATCCCTTTCACGCTCCTATGATAACATCCAGGAGTGATTCTGGATGATGGATCAAGCGTCTTGTGATAAAAGGGGAGGAAGGAAGGAAGAGGCTGGGCTGGGAGTGTGTGTGTGTGTGTTTGAGTCTTGGAAATGCGATGTGTCTTGAATAAAGGGACATGCGAAGCGTGTGTGTGTATGATGAGCTGAAAGCTGCTCGTGTGTTACAGCTTCTTTGTGTGTTTCCATCCTTACATCCAGTGCATTAACTGGTGAACTTTATGTGCCTCGTTCAGTGTGTGAGTGTGTGTGTTTGTGTGTGAGGAATGGATGATTGGTCAACATGTGAGAGAAGTGGCATTTATCCTGCACTTACCCCATTAAATGAACGTGGCATTTCTGCTCTGTTTTTACACCTGTGTATAGCAGCAGGTATTATAAAGTCTGCAATTCGATTTTACCCCACCTGACCTGTGTGTGTGTGTGTGTGTGTGAGCACTTACTGTGAGTGCTTGGCTGTTTATGAGAACTTTGACTAGAATTGAAAGTGTTTTCTCAAAGAAATGATGTAGCCGCTATGGCTAGACTTCCACACGGAGACAGCGAGCATGTAGTGATAAAAATATCCAGAATTTTGCATGAGGATCAGGTGACCGCGGTTGACTTGACGCCGTGAGTCAGTGTTGACGCACTAACCGAGGTCAGCGGGTTGGCATACTGACCTTATTCCTGTAGCGGGTGTTTTAAATTCCAATCACACAATGGAAATGTTGAAGTGGAAACTCGGCCAGGTGGAGAAAATACAGCCCAGCTGCTGTGCATCAAGATTCCCATCATGCATCTGCAGGGACGTTTTAATGATTGATTAACCTACAGATTAGTTTTTAATTAACAAATAGCTCAATAAACAGTTTAGTCTGCAAAATGCAGAGAGCATGTCGATTTAAACTGTAATATGCGATGGTCAAATTTGATCCTATGATGGCTTTAGAAGAACAGATACATAGATACATCCTCTGAGGGACATGAATGTGTTTCCCACATTTCATGCTCAGAACATATTTTGTGCCAGTCCACCAAACAGACATGATCATATCATATTTAACTCAAACTCCTGCTGGTGGTCAAAATCATTAGGGTTCATCCTCTTGGGACCATGAGCGTGTGTTCACTCTTTTTTTTTTATATATTTGAGTGGTGGATCAACTTCTCACACTGTTAGAGCAGAATCTAGTATTTCCTTCACCGCTGACCCCGAGCGTAACGCGAAATGGCAGCCCCTAAACAAGGGGTAAAACAAGTCATTGAACCCTGAACTCTGACCTCTGACCTTGACATTGTGTCGAGCGTGCTCTGTGTTTCAAAGTCGTACCTCGCTGTCAGTCAGGAAACGGCGGCCCTCACAAATATATATCGATACAAATGTGTGTCAGGCCGTGTGTTTAGCCTGCGCGATGCTTCCCAGGCACCAGGTGCACGCTGGGATTTGCCACACCGGGTCGGCTCAGCTCCGCTCACCTCATTATCCTCTTTGGACAAGGACGGACGTAATCTCCCTCTCTGTTTCTCTCTCCGCCCTCACCCTCTCCTCCCTTTTCCCTCCCTCCCTCTGTCTCACTCTTGCATCATCTCTCTCTCCTCTCTTCTTCTTCTACCTTTCTGCCTACCTGAATCTCATTCTATTTTTGTCCTCTTTTTTTCGCTACCTGTCCCACTCTCACCCTTCGCCCTCTCTCTTACATAGTCTCTCTATCTGCGGATTGATTAGTCTGGTCTGCTGCTGGTGCTGTTTGGTGACAGAGCCCGCTTGTCACGCTCGGTTTGGCGGGTTAGGGTAGCTCCCTGTAACGTGGAGTAGGGCAGGGCTGGAGGGGGGCGGGGAGCGGGGGGATCGGGGGGTGTTGAAAAGAAAATGTTGCCATCCGGCCATCCGTTAAAGTGCGGTGCATGATTCTTGTTCTGTCACCCTTGGCGGTCTACCTCTCACCGCCTAATACGCCCCTGTCACTTCCCGGGGGGACCCGGCGTGACTGAGCGAGCAATGCTTAAAACTCTGTGAAGAGTGAGGAGGAAACAAAGGGATGAAAGGTTTTTATCTCACTGGAAAGCAAATGTGAATCAAACGTTTGAAGTGTCATGAGAAAGAAAGAAGGTGGCAATAAACCTGTCACTCACAGGAGTCCCCGTGGGCCAATCAGCAACAAGTCTGTCACCTTTTAAACTCTAATTGTCAGTATAATCAGTATAATTTTAAAAAAACCTTTTAATGTTTAATGAGTTGCATCATTTGCCAAAAGTATCATCAGGATCCATTAATGTCTGTGCAGCACGTGTGAATGTGAGGGGTTGAGGAGTGATGCATTCACTGCATAAAGCCGGCCGAGTGTTATCAGAGAATTAATGAACTTCTTCAATATAAAATGTCAAAAAAAACAAACTCATCCACCACAAAAATAGAAACGGCCTTCAAAAACTCATTAAACTCTGAGTGGTATTGTTATTTCATTTCAGTTAAAGCTGGTCACGCCCCGAGGAGTTGATGGTGACGGTGAGTCAGAGGAATGGAGGAATCACATATACGTATGACCGCTTGGCACTTAGAAATCCATTTAAGTTTTAATATGAATCATAATTAAACTTCAAGCATCTCTTGTTTTGTTCATGAGTGATGTGAAGATGGAGTGCGAGCTGGATTGGTTGCGTGTTGGCAGTATTGCAAACGTTGTACCGGACTGAGCTGAGTCTACGTTCCACCTCTCACTCCGAGCTCTGGGTAGTGACTGTAAGACTGAGAGTGGCCCAAATGAACTTTCTGCAGGTTGGCTGGAGGCCTTAGACATCTGGCGGCAGCTGCTGCTCCTTCAAGTCAAAGGAGCCAGCTGAGGTGGTTCCTGTATTAGAATGCCCCTGGGGGCTTTCCTTTGGAGGTGATCCGGACATGTCCGACTGGCAGGAGACTACGGAAACCGCTGGAAGGACTTACATACCCGAATCTGCTGCTGCTAAACCTGCTGCCACCATGACCGGACCGCGGATAAGCAGAAGGAAATGGATGGATGGATAGTTTAAAATTATTTAAACTAAAAGTCCAATAAAAGGGAACTAAAACATCCCAGGAAGTAAGAAGGGGCTCTCTAAAAGTCAGAATGAAAGCGTCCATCTGTATTTTCTGGCTTTCTTTGCCTTCTGTGACGATAAACAAAAAGTCTTTAAAGGCCTTTGTGCTGTTGATTGGACAACCCAACACACTCCTGCTTCTGCTTTGGCATTTTGTCAGCACCAACAATTAAATCAATTAATCAAGAGAAACAAAGAGAAGGACTGATAATGAAAATAACTGCTAGTCGCAGAGACACAAAGCGGCCACCACTGTCCAAGTCTGCAATATCCACCGCGTTCATCAGCGGGAAGTCATTCATTCATTACATATGCCCGCATAAATAATATCTCAATCACCATCGTTACACGTTAGACAGGTGAACAGATCTGTTTGTAATGCTCAGACTGCACAGTCAAGACACACAAGGATAAACACAGAGAAATATGAAAAAATGAAGGCCATGACACAAATACAAAGAATGATAACGGAGCTCAAACAGCTAATTCAATCACATGACTTTATAGAGCAGCCACCTGCAGTGCAGATCGCTGTGTAGACTGGAGAGAGGTCACAATGCTGCTTCACTTAAATCTAAATAAACTGTGATGTAGATCCATCCCATGTCTCCTCATTATCTCACCGACATGTACGTGAAGCGCGCGTCGCCGTGCGTTGTGTTTTTATGTCGAGTTTATGTGAGGAATTTAATAGCAGCCCCCGGTGATGCTGTGATATCCTGCGGTGAGGCGGGCTGACCACACGTCATTGACTATGAAATGTTCCATTGTGTCGTTTAAATCTCATAATTCTCACGGAAATAGCCGAATGAAAACTTACACGCACAAAAACCGAGTAAAGCTGCGCACCGTGAAGCCGGTGTTCTGTGGCGCGGAGGCTGGAAAACATCATTTGTGGTATTGTGTGTGTGTGTGTGTGTGTGTGTGGGTGTGTGTGTTGTGCTGCATCACCATAGTGATTGCCAGGCTACATAAAATTGGAAGGGAAGAGCGATCCTTTATCTTGATAGTATTACAGTCTGTTGTGTTTGCTAGCAGGCGGCGGGCTGTGCAAAATCCAGAGTGTGTGAATGTGTGCAAGGTGGTGTGTGTTTTGTTGCTGAGATCTTATCAGCGGTTACAACCTGTGTGTGCGTGTGTGTGTGTGTGTGTGTTTGGAAATGAAGGAAGGTGGTTTGAAAAGCGAGAAAGTGAGAAGTGGCGTTCCTCCTCTTGTTTATTGTTGCCGGATTGTATGACCGCCTGACTGAATAGAAGAATGAAAAGCAGGTGGATGGAAGTGTGTGTGTGTGTGTGTGAGAGTGTGTGTGTGTGTGTGTGTGTGTGTGTGCTGGGAGAAGCTGTGATTGTATTGACAGCTAGCTTATTGTGGCAGTGCTGAGGCCCTTGATAAATCACCTGGTCCCTCATCCTGTGACTGTTTACGTGACATCACACACTTATATTAACCCCCCCCAGCCTTAGGTGTGTGTGTGTGTGTGTGTGTGTGTGTGTAATGGACAGACAGAGGTGTCGAGGGAGATGGATAATTAGAGGAGCGGGGCGTGAGGTGGAAAAATAAAGCCTGGTGGGGACGAGGTGACAGAGAGAAATATCCCATGATTCAGCTTGATCGTGTTTCAGAGTAATAAACTGCAGCAAATGTCATTTGGCTCCAGCAAAAATATAATGAGAGCGTGTAATTTAACACATTTGCTGTTTTAAATATCAAATTTCTGCCAGGTGTTTCATGAAAACGAGCCACTGGACACACAGGGAGGTATTTGTTTTTTAGTTTGCACCTCATTTGTACACTAAACCAGATAAATGACCCCAAAGATGTTCTTTGGAAATACACCATATCCAAGCCCTCAGGAACGGAGCTTGGATGTTTGTGTGTGTGTGTGTGTGTGTGTGTGTGTGTGTGTGTGTGTGTGTGCATGCTCTATCAAGCCAAACACTCGAAAGCTTCTCAGTGTGTGTAACTTTTTTGGGGGGCGGTCTCCGAGCGTAGTGTCCATCGCTCCTTGTGCATCCGTTGGTTTTATATCATGCACAGCATTATGTGGTCACAGCAGATCAGATTTGACTGGATGCGTTTATGTAATCACTTAAAATATCTAAAATATTACAAATACAAACATGTTGTCTGCTGGCCTCCACTCCTGCTATGCCAAACTGATGCTCAGCCGAGCTGGCTGCTTGTTAAACCTCGTTTCCAACTTCGTTTTTATGATTTCTAAAAAGAATGGACACTTCTCTGCGACAAACCTCAGAGCGAGCTTTGGTGATTCATGCTTTATGGCTGGGTGGAAGGTGCAGACAGCGTTGGCGAGTGCTAAAGATGAACGGGAAATAACAGACGCAGCAGTGATGGCCTCGCTTCGTCGTCCTTTGCCGTTAACTGCGCTGGAAACACTTAACTTTAAATGTTAATTCAGACCAAATAAACTGCTGCCATTAACGCCAAAGCGATGAGCTACAGGCCTCCGGGACCGGGGTGTGCACATTCGTCTCCCACTCCTCCAGCTGCTATTCAACAAGTAGATGGCTGAGCTGATTCATTTATTATTGAGATGATGTGCGGGTGGTGAAAACTACCGGGGAAGGGCGGGTAGATGGGGGAAAAAGGCTTTCCACTGTGCTGCGTTTATACGGCGTATCGTATTGTGCTCTCTTTGGGGATCTTAATCGATTTTACAGCATATGAGTTCATAATGTTTAGTCTATAAGGCTGCAGTGTGGTCACAGGACAGGGCTCAGAAGCCTTCACAGTGTAAACTGAGTTGGCATGAGGCATAAATTCAACCACATAAAAAATACTGTGCGTGTGCGTTTGTGTGTCTGTGTCCCAGGCTGCATCCTGCGTCTGCATCTCTTTTCTTTGGTCCTCATCTCATCAAGGTCAGCGTGAATAGAGACTGAGCCACTCAACAGACTTTGACTTTGACTCTGTGACTCGCTCTGCTGTATGAATGAGATCCTCGCTGCAGACAATTCGCTCAGCACAAAGGAAAGATACTAAAGGCAAGGAGAGCCATGTTTAGAGTGTGCTCGGAGTTTTAACAAGACCATCGATCAGTCTGCGAACCGAAGAATGAAACACAAAAGAAGTAAAGTTCATAATAATGCCACAAATAAATGAATGAATACCTTTTAAAACTGAAGGTCGGGTTCAGGAAAATCCGGAGTGCATTTGAGTTCATGCACACAATATAAAGACTCTCCCTTCAGAGATGGTTTATTATTTTAAATGTCTCCGTCCACCATCTTGTTTCAGCCTCACGAGAGACTTCCATCAAAAGTCTGTCTGCCGTTGTTCCTCACCAGGAATTCATGGCGTACCCTCACAGGGGAGGGGTGGATAAAATGGTTTCTGCGCCGCTGTTCTCCGTTACCCGAGGAGCGGCAGGCTTGATAACGATCCCAGTGGAAGTGCTAGCCGCGAGCTAACCGGTTGCAAAGGGTTGCCTCATTTTTTCTTTTTTTTCTTCTTTTTTAGTTTTCGAGTGAAATTAGAATATTTCCTCCCCTCGCCTGGTTTTCTTCACGCTGCTGCAGCGTGGAGGGATTGACTTAGCGGCTGTCGCCGCGAACCTTGAAGTCGTCTTTACCAAACATCACACGGACGTCGACTTGCTGTCAGTGTAAATGTTCATTTTGCCAAAAGACTGGAGTCAAACATCCGAGTGCGAACGTCTAAAGACGTGGAGCAGACGCTGATTTTGTTGGCACAGAAACTTGGATTGGATTGAGACAAATCTGAACGGATCAATGCAGGTATAAACGGATAAATGGATCAGGAACAGGAGGAGATACAGATGTAAGCGCCACCAATCAATGAGCCGGCTCAACAGATGGAGCCACCTCTGCTCTGTTATGAGCTGTTAAATTAAATTGACAGACATTCGCGTCGCCGGGAAAAGCTCTCGTCTCAACTTCCTGTTCAGACCCAGATGAGGGGAAAGACAGACAGAAAGGCAGAAAGTCCTGCCTGTTTGTGGATATTTTTTTAAAGAGGCTTTCCTTCTAGATCAAAGCAGAGGCTCCACACAACAGCTCTGAAATTGTATTTTACATTTTTTGCTCTCAGCGGAGTTGAATTTGGTTTGTGACGTGACGTTGGATGCAGGCGCCAAGATTCTTGTTTCTTTTTCCTGCAGTGTTGTGGAATGTTGTTATTAAAAACCTGAACCTTTAATTTGGTGTCGACGCCGAGCGAGTTCTTTGAATCCTAAAAATATTGCACCGGCACTGAAATACATTCACGGTTTTCAAGGTTCTATAAAATGTAAATGTAACATTTTAAGTTGAAGCACTGAAATGATCTGAAGTGTCATTATGATGTCAATGAACGCAGCTGATCTGTCATCTCAGAGGTGAGAATGAAAGCAACCGAAATGTCAGTTCATCTTTAAACCACTGAAGAAAATGACATGGGCGTGCTGGCAGCAGTCAGTGTCAGCCTGTGTGTAAGCAGTCGTTTAAAACAGTTAAAGCGTCTGCTGAAGTCGTTGAACCGTCATTTTGATGCGTCGCCTCACGTGTAATTTACGTCCGTTCGAGTGCAAATTGACCGGAAGCCCGTGGCCGAGCCGTGACGGCGGTAAACGACTGAGTGGATTCAAGCTTCAGGTCAGGTTGAAGCGACAGACGTGGCGTGTGTGTCAGTGATGGTCGACGTGTGTTTTCTTCAGATACAGAAGGAATATATGAATTATTAGTAATCAAAGAAACTGAATCAATATTTGGGACTGATATACATTTGAAAAATTGTTTGTTTACTCATGACGTGTAACCATTTTTTTGGATTTAAGATTTTAAATTAAATAATTTTGGCATTTCCAAGCTTTATTTTGACAGAGATAGCTGGAGAGTGACAGGAATACGGGGAGAGAGAGAGAGATGGGGAACGACATGAAAGAGCCACAGGTCAGATTTGAACCCCGAGCTTCTGCGCCGAGTGAAGTGCCGTTTCAAGTGTAAGTGAGGAAAGCACTTGATATTCCAGCTGAAGCCCGTGGAAGCAGCTGACATGAGTTGTGACTCTGGGCTCTTGAAGGAAAATTGGTCATTTTGTGCTCTGTTGTGATTTTCTATTAGGAGCTGTCCAAACTGGTTGATGTGGATCGCTGAAGGAGGAAAAAACGCTCCACCTGTGATGGGTTATAGAGCAGAATAAAAAAAAGGTTTCAGGCCTTGGTTACTTAAAATCTGACAGGTTGCCGGCAGCTTGGTGTTTATTACTGGAATACCTCTGATAATAAGCAGGCATTTTCAAACTGACTGCCCCGAGTTAGATGACATGATCCCTGCGGGGAGTTCAGGTGCTCTAATGGACGGTTTTGTCCAACGTTCAATATCTCATCATCTGCTGGAAGCTTTTACACAGCCAACAGGTATTCTGTGGCCACGTACGTCCTGCTGGTGCTACTATCATGGTGCGATCCAGTCTGCTGCGTGGCCTGTCCACTCTGCCCATGCCCATTAATGCTGTGAGAGCCATTTTTAGTTCATATTGATGCGTGCATCACTATGTCCATTTGTGCATTTAAGGTGTGTGTGTGTAGCACAAATGAAGCCCCGTCTGCATCACTCGGTACCATCCTTTGCTTTTTCTATCAAAGAGGACGCTTTTAGCCCCCCGGCCAGCACTCGCAGCGCTCCTTTGTGTCTGTAAGTGGTGGACCGTGGACAGAATTCCTAAGTGTGTGAGTGCGTTTGCATGCGTGCGTACGGCGGAGTGAGTGATAGAGATGGGCCCTCAGAGGGACAGCCGGCGATAAAAACAGAAGAAAGAGACAGAAAGGGGGGGTAGGTGGACGGAGAGAGGAGGCGGCGGGGTGAACGGGCGGGAGGGAGAGGAGAAAGTCTGTGTCATGAACTCTGCTGAACAAAGTGCTTTAAAAGCAAAGTTTATCAAAGCGTATCCACGCTGAAGAGGAGGAAAGACAAAGGGAGAGGAGAGGATGGGGAGAGAGCAGCACAGAGAAAAGGGTGTGGGAGGGATGATATAAAACTTCAAATCTGTGCTGTCACTGGCTTCCTAAATTGCCTTGCGTCCCCTGGAGACCATGGATAGGATGACTTACTTCCTTCCTGTCCTCTCTCACACACACACACACACACACACACACGCACGCCTCAGAGCTGACAGGCGTCTTTCCTCGCCACTTGAAATAGTCATCAGACGCGACAGTAGTCTCCTGCGATAAGATTGTTCTGAATACGTCTCATTATCACCATAATAGGTGTGGTTGGCGTGTAAAGAACATGACTGCAAAGGTTACGTTGCACAACACATGGCCTGTCTGTAATTGATTTAGAGGGCAGCTTCTGTTTTAATTGGGAAACTCACCTTAAAAGGACAGACGTCGCTTCGGCTCCTCCTGCGAGCTTATTGCCTGATTAATAACTGTGCTCAGACCGAACCTCCCTCCAACCCGTGAGCGTAATTTATTTTCACTTCCCAGTCTCACACAGGCATAAAACTAAAGAGCAAGATTGCAAAGGCATCACTATAAAATAGATCAAATTTATAGATTCATTTATTTTTTTGTATCTACGTGTGCTCCAGATAGAAAGTCTGGAAGTATAAATTATGGAAACAAACTAACCATTAAATTATTCTTTTTTTGGCTCATTATGGAGTGTTATTTCATCATTTCACAATAAAACACATTTATCAGATGTTATTTTTCTTTCTGTAGTCCGTGTTTGTACGGTGGTTTTTATCAGTCGGTCAGTTTGTCCTGATCATGTCTGAAAAGGTGCGGCAGGTTCATGTCAGAGCTTCAGCAGGCGCCTCCGTGCTGGAGCCTCAATGAGAGCAGAACCAAAACAAGGAGCTGAAAGACGCTAAAAAGCTCTGTACTGACAGGTCATGATCAAACATTAACTGGTTGGATCCACTGATGATATGAAACTGTTGATTGCAAAATAAAATATGGAATATATTTTTGTTCTGAAACTCTTTCCAAACTTTGTCACATTAAAGATTAAAGTGACATTATCGTGATCAGTATGATATGGCAGACCTGCAGAGAACTGAATAATCAGATTCCTTCTGTTCCAAGCACGTCACTAAAGGATTCTGTTTTTAGTTTAGTCTTGGCAGCCTGGGGAAGGATTTAAAACGGCTTCTAGACTTTGGGAAATAAAACAGCAGTGTTGGATTTCAGAGGTCTGTTCTTTCCAGGAAGGTTTCCTGGAAAGAACAATGTTATTGTTGAGAAAATAGAGACAAAGCTCCGAGGTCCAGTTTAGGTTGTTGGGTTGAGCCGATGATTTTCAGAGGAACTCCTACATAAAACAGAAGAAGACAGAATTAAATGGCTAAGCTAACGGTTACATTTCCCCCCCGAATGTGTGAAATAAATTCAGGTATTGCGTTCGCGTGTTTCTGAAAGTGACTTTTGTGTCTGCAGGACCTCTAACACGGTGTTGATTACAACAGGTCTACAGTAAAAACACTGTGAATATGATACCCTCCGCCCGGCATTCAACAGAAACAGATGCAATCTAGAGATTACACCCACCCGTGCTCGCTCCTTCCTCATTTCATTCCCGCGCGTGTTGTAGATAGAGCCGGACCGGGGCTTGTCGCGATTCAGCGGCTTGGAACGAAAACCTCATTGCAAACAGATGGCATCCAGAGATTAGCCTGAGCCGCCTCGCGCGTATTGTCTGAGAGTTTCTACACGGGGCCGGGCCTTTCTTTCACCTCGTGGTCAAAAAATAGGCGGCACAGTGAACGGATGAATTGTGAAGATTATTCCTCGTCACTCACTCCGATTGAGGTGCAGATATTACTCGAGCCCCCCTAATTCAATCTGATTGTGTATTGATTTTGTGTCAACCGGTCGATTGACAAGGGCGAGAGAGGTTCTTTGTCATTTCAGTCAGTTTGCACTTGTTGTGTGGTGTGTGTGTGTGTGTGTGTTAGCAGGTGTGTGTGTGCATACTTTACAGAGTGAAAGCAGGGCAAAGGAGAGGAGCCTGGAGGAGAGAAAAGAGAGTGTGAGATGAGTGGCTCCATTGAGGACTGCTCTGTGTTGTGTGTGTGTGTGTGTGTGTAATCATGTTTTTGGCAGTGTTTGTGGCTTCGCACAGCCAGTGTATTGGCCGATAGATGGGCCTTATCATGCTGTGCCATACCGGCCTTCCCTCTCTCACGCTGCGTGAGGAAATCAATTCTTACATCTTGTTTATATCTAAAGCACTTTTGAATTTTAGCCCCTCTGCTGTCATGCATCTCCCGCTCCTCTTACCTATCCACTCACACTCCCTCTGGACTTTCTGTTTCCCCTCCCCGCCGCTCCTCTTGTGTTATTTCCAGCTATAGTTGGGCGTCAGGCAGCCGTACGCAGGGCACGTACTCTTCTTGCGGATGCAAAAATGGAGGGTCGGTGTCCTCTCCTCCTCTTCAGACAATATAGCCAAGAATTCTGGTTGATTTACATTTATATGCAGGACGGCCAATAATGTGCGGGTCCAAGTGCACATGCTGCTTGCACATATTCTTTCTCCAGTTATTGATTCAGTTTGACCGCTGCCTGTTTGAGGCGATTTGAGCGGCTTATATTGCCTTCGGCGGTGACAGAAACTCAGGGTTGTTCTAAATTTAATGGAAACGCACCGTGGCCCTTGACAAATTAATTAATCATCAAAAAAGACAATTGGTTACAGCTTCTGGCAGAGTCCTCGCAAAGCACTGCCTCTTGACACTTTCTGGGATACAGTTTGCGCGTCTGCAGGTAGAAAATGTTAAAACTATCTGCTCTCGTGCAGCACTTCAGTCCATCTGAGTGTCTGCAGAAGGCTTCTGTGTGTCAGGCATCTAAAGGAAGACTCGCATTTATTGCGAGAGTCATTTTGGTGGGAAAGTGCCTCACAGTTTGGGTTTCACGTTGGATAAAAAGAGGTAAGTAAAACCAGAACTTCTGCCTGAGAAGTGAGAATATCTCATTGACATTTATGACAGTGCTGATAAAACGGAGCTGTTCTCTACAGCGTGCTGTTTGGTGCTGAGCGGGCGGTGAACAGTATTTATCAGAGGTTTACACTGAAAACAGCTGCGGCCCTAAAACGACACTGTGAAGCATCGTGTTACACTGTTTTATTTCGTGTTGTACAGCTAAAGTTCCAGTGATGAAATAAGCCAAATATCCCCTGAACTCTGCCGTTTGCGTCGCCAGCTTTCGATACAGATCATACTAGTGCGGAGGTCAAAGGTCAGGACCGACTCAGGAAAAGAAGACGTTTGCAAACTCACATATTTTTGATGGCCTATCTGCCGCCTGGGCTTGACTTTATTAAAACCCACTTCCTGCCTCTCTCTGGTCACACGGCTTCCCCCAGAGACGCCGATAGGGCGATACACACCCTCCTCTTATCCCGGCGTCCCCCGAGGCGCTCGATAGGCCGAACCACGTCTTCATTTCCTGTCTTTTGAGTGTTGGTCCCTTCCTGTGAATGAGCGATCTACTTGGCAGATAATGATCCGTCCTGAGAGAGGGGCGGGCGACGGGGAGGACAATGGTGTTTGTGTGTTTAGTCTTACTGCTCTGTAGCCGGGCTGCTTTTGGACATGAAGGTGCCATCAATCAGTCCGCCAATATCTCTGACTCTAATCATTTGCACGGAGGAAGGGACGGGTGGACGGAGAGGGAATGAAAATGAGTAACAGAGATGAAGAAGAGATAATAAAGTCCTATTGACAGCTCTGTCTGTGAGATCCATACACACACGTGACATGTCGGTACACACGTGTTGTTATGTGCCTGTGTTCATCTTGATCCAGTGTTATTAACTTGACCACAGCAATGGTTGTTTTCCTGGCGTGCCGATTGCTTGTTATAATGCTGCTGATAGTCGAGATACACTCCCTGTGTGTGTGTGAGTGTGTGTGCCTTATTACAGTGTGTCTATATCAGTAATAGGAGTCTTGCTGCCAGGCTCTGGATCTCAAAGAAAACCACTTAGAGACGTCCAGGGATTGCCTGGGACTTAGAGTGGCTGCCTCAGCACGGCTCTAATGCATCTGTATACACACACACACACCAGACATGATCACCACACACAGACGCCAGTGCAGCGGGAAACACGGCGGCGTGTACGTAGATGTGTGTGTCGATTCACAGGCTCGCTCGTGTGATGAAAGCTCACCTAGGATCATTTCTGAAGCTTCTGCGCCTCACTGCACAGTTAAGTGACGCTAAGTGAGCTCGTAATATTCACAAAATACACACCGAAGCAAAAGTAACGTTCTAGCTCATAGAAAGAAGCCCACCCTTATTCATGGTGCTATGGGAAGCTCCCATGAGGCATGATGGGATAGCAGGCAGTAGTGACAAACACACGAAGGCCCCAAACTGACGAAATGTAGTAAAAGTTCCACAACGAGAGGAAAACACTGACGTTTGTTAAAAAGGAACACATTAATATGTATGGTTATTAAAAATTCATACACGATACAGAGAATTGTATCAGGAAAATTTATCTGCGATGAAATATTCAAAGGAAGTTAATCTGCTCAGATTTCATCTAATTCTCGTCTGACACAAACTTCCTGCAGTTACTCACTTTTTAAGTTAATTGTGCAGTTTATCAGTTGTTCTGTTGCGTTTGTGTTATTCGTTGAAAAGAATATGAAGAGTCTATAAAATGTTTAAAATATTATTATTCTTTTGCACGACTCACGACGCTCCAGGTGCAAACTACAATGAAGCGCTGGAGATTTACTTCAACATGGCCAAAGAAGAATATCTAAAGTAAACAGCAGTCAGCCGGCCTCGCTCTTCACCGCACCACAAAGATATTTGTTGCATGCTAACTTTAAAAGACCTTGAAATTAATACTGAATACACAGCGGTGGAGCTTTACTGCTCCCCTGTCGCGCTGTAGTGATTAAAAGCTTATTTGCCACAACGTGCGTGTGTGTGTTAAGAAGAAAGCCGAACGCTTATATTCCCGTGTAATGGAAGGAAAATGCAAAGCAGGCATGCGACGTGCGCACAAAACACAAAACAAAACAAAAGTAGATGACTTTAAGGAGAGAATTACATCCACAAAGTGACTGTAAGCATCCCACACACTCACACACACACACACACACACACACCGAGCACTCCATTGAGACTGAGTGGAGGAGTGGACTGTTAAAAGATTCAGAGCATGGAGTGCCTGGCAGATCATTACAGACCTAGTGAGGGAATTTAGAGACAGTCTGTGTGTGTGTGTGTGTGTGTGTGTGAGTGCACGTGTGTTTGCGGTGTACGGCGTGGAAGATCATTATAAGGTCACGGCAGGGGTGTGAGAGAGAGCGGGAGGGCTGGAGGGGAGTTCAATCATAGGTTACCCAACGGAGATGGCCCCTGCAAAGTGTGTGTGTGTGTGTGTGTGTGCGCTGTGTTTGGGTGTTAGAAGAAAAGATAGAAAAAGAGAGTGTTCAATACTCAGTTTCCCGTTGGGAGACACCCCTGCAGTGTGTGTTTGTCTTTGCTTGGAAGACGGAAGAAGTGGGATGAGATGGAGAGGGGGAGGAAGTGAAAGAGAGTGACAGGGACACTGCGAGTGTGTGTGTCGACACTTCATCAACACCTTCGTATATATATATATAAAATCTCTCAGTATTCCACTCGTGAGAGCTGTGATCATTCTCAGACTCTTTGGTCTTTGTCCAGACTCACCAACTGGCAGGTTCATCGCTCTCTTTATCCCCAAAGACAACTTCCGATTCCAGCAACAGTATTCCGAAAATACCCAACGCTCGCTGCACAGTGTGTTCTCTTCCAGTCATTTTAAAGCAAAGTAACAGCTTTTAATCTTCAAAATTGCAGCATCCAGAGTTATAATAAGAACACAAGTGCAAAACCTCCCAAATGTGCAATCGCTTTGGAGGGGTTTCTTCATCCGGTACAAGTGCAGCGTTGATTTTTCATGGGTAAATGCACTAATTAGTACACCGGAATGTGGCCCCGTTGTAAACCGCTCCCGTGAAATCTACAGCCTCCTGTGAATCGCGGCGCACAAGTTCGATATTGTGATTATGTTTCATTCAGATGAACTGCGCAGCCTTGAGATGCAGAGAGGTCCTGGAGCTGCTGCAGCAGCGGTGGCCCCCGCTGTGCGTGCATGCATTAGAACGGCGCCGTAAACCTGAACCGGGAGAAGTACAAGAAAGTTTCTCGGGTTGTTGTGGAGTGTGAAGGTTGTGTTTACCTCGGCTCCTAAAAATCCACCATGTGCATGCCGGCTATATGTTACATTGACCTGTTACTCAACATTGTAAGTGTGTTTGACGCACATCCAGCTGTGATGACATGATGGTCCACGTCTTTGCTGATTTTTAGATCAGCTGGGAGGCGGGAGAAGGCCAGCGTGGCGCCTTTCTTTGAGTTTTCGCAGTGTGTCTCACAGTTTTCTGATGATGAGAAATGAGGAGAAAGAGACGGGGACTGACACGGGAAGCATGTTCCGTTCGCAAACTTCTGAAGTGCAGCCACACCCCTCACACCCCCTGACGGCTTTGCCCGTGTGGAAACTCAAACTGTTTTTGCATTTTTCTTTTTTATTGCACAGTGAGAGTGTAGCTACAGGCTGGAAACATGGAGAGAGAGGGGGATGCCGTGCAACCTGGCCAGAATGGAACTGTAAACACTCCTCTCTCCGATGAAGCACGGCCTGTAGCTGCATTGCATTCTGCTCTTGAGGCCAGTGTCAGCGCAGAAATTGCTATCTCTGCCTCTTAAATGATGGATTTCTCCCCGCATGTCTGTGGAATATCAGTTCAACATGATTAATCTGGAAGAGGAGCCCCTGCTCTTTGATTCTTCGAGGCTGACGGCCAAACCTGACATTTACCATTGATGTTTTAGATTGCTCAAAGTGCTATCAAACTCCATCGCCGTTTCGCTGTAAATATCTTGATGGGATGTGACATTTTCTGTGTTTGACTGCAGAAGGAAGAAAAATAGGCAAGAAAAGAATGAAGTGAAGTCTGCGGGACTCGAGATGCATCATCGTGAGTTTGTTTTTTTTCTTTCTGTCCTTCTCTCGGTGTTTCTAAAAGTACAGCAGCGATGCAGCGAAGTGCACAATAAACAACTTCAGATAGTTCATCAAAGAGGATCGCGGTCGAACTGGATTCATTAGTGGGGAATTGACTTGACAAGCGTGACCAGGACCAGCAGACTATTGATCAGCTGCTGTCATCAGTATAGGTGATTTGTGCTGGCAGCGACAACAGCGGCGGGGGGAGAGCGAGGGGAGGTGGAGCGGGAGGAGGTGGAGGAAAGTGTACGGGACAGCCTGATCACCCATGAAGGGAATCAGGCTACTGTACGTCCCGGTGATGAGGAGCCCGTCTCAGCTTGAAAACGTTAAGCTCCGTGGACTTTGTGTCCAGGTTGTTTTTAATGTGTCAGGGTTCGCTCAGGCCTCCTGTGGGCGGATCTCACACAGACACTTGAAATCTGCATGGGTAAAGCGACTGTGGCGTGATCCTACTCTCTTCACGGCCTCTGTCAAGTGTTTGTGACAGGCAAGTCTCAACTTAGAATTAGTGTTAGTGCGTGAAGCGGGGTGTCGCTGCAGAAGGGCAGGAGAGCTCAGTCATTTCGAGGCGGCGCCGGTCTGTTGCATTTTGGATGCCTTAAACCAGGCGGATGCTGTGCAGACTCGACCGTATTTTAGCTCTGATTTGATCACCCGCTGGCCAAATTTCTGTCAGATCGGCTGTCTGATGTGCACTTTGAGGGGGTCACGCAGCCTGATTAATTGCCTGAACAATCAGCGTTCTGGCTTCGGGATGATAGGATGGGTTTTCATCTGTCGGCAGTTTGCGTCCAATTTCCCACATGGCTGCTGTCAAAAGATCCTTTATCAACTGTACTGAGCTCGCATCGGTCTGGTCAAGGTGGTATTTTTACATGTTGTGGATAAAACTGCAGCAGAACAGATACATACAGGCTGTATCTGCAGCTCCAGCAGTCTTTTTCCTGAACTTTTAAACAAGAGTTAAACATCTACTGTACGAATTCAAGCATTTATTCGATGGTGACGACGTGTCATTCATAAGACAGCACGTGTTTGCTGTTTTCTTTGTTGGGCCGGTGGCCGGAGGAAAGCGAAAGGTTGTGAGATTAAGTGTGAGAGAGATAAAGATGGAGGAGGAGACGTAAAACGAGAGATATTGGAGGGAGCAGCGCAGAGAGGAGAGAGAGAGAGAGATGGGTTTCATAAAGAGTTTGACAGAGCTGGATGGAGACAGCTAGAAGCGGTGGAGATATTTCACGTTTAACTCGCAGCACTGTTTGTCTTCTTTCTCCCCTCTTGGCAGGAGTGCCGGTATTTTTAGGTCCCGTTACAGTATTTCTCAGCTGAGCACGTGCAGAAGAGAATAAAAGAGAGAAACAGATGGAGGGAAGATCGTAGAGGAGAGATGGAGCGACGTGACGAGAGAGTGTGCGTGTGGAAATTAAAAGACGGGCGGGTTTATAATGAGGGATGCGAGCAAAGACGATGCAGGACAGCAGGAAAGGATGAAAAGTGGATTTTTTTCCTCACTTTTCTTAAAGTGTTTGAATGAGTGTGCTTTTAAGAGCAGCTGGGGAAATCAAATAACATCTAAAGTGCTCGTTTTGGGCCTGTAAAGGGAGAACAAATGACATGGTTCCACTACTGCCCAAAGCTGGATACAGAACGGGCTCGGGTTTAAAAAACACACACACGTTTATCTCTGGATTGAATGGTTGGAAACAGGTGTAACATCAAAATGGACAGCTGTACTTGTGTCAAGAGTTTTGTCTTCATTCTCACTGGAGGATCGCGTTCACGTGATGAAAGTTAAATGTTTAAGGTGCAGCTAGTGCTGTGGACCCGCGCTCAGAGACCTGGAGACCCCCCACTCTGACAGACTTGAGACTTAAGACAGGCTCTGACAGACTTGAGACTTAAGACCTGACAGACTTGAGACTCAGACTTGACTTGAAAAGACTACAAAGAGCGGCGAGCGTCTTTGTTCCCACAGACTCTCCCGCTGTGTGTCTGTCTGGGACATAAAGTTAAAATAGCTCGGGCAGCAGACAGTCTCATTCTCTGGAAGCTTCCCATGCTTCACAGTCAGTGTTGAATCTCTAAATAGCGCTACTCCACACAAAAGACAGATCACAGTGACCTGGTTCTCTCCACCTCGTAGTCTTTCACAGAGTCTCTTAACACAGCGCACTGCCCCGCAGGCCAGTCAGTCTCCACCATTAGCCAAACGGGAGAAAGTGCACATTGGCATTTCTGCGAGCAGGCGGTAGGAAGCAAGATTGATTCGCGGTTCTACCTAAGCACAATGCTGCTCACAGAGTTAAATGGCATTGCACAGGTGTAATTTCCTGCCACTGAAAGAGCTTGCCTATCAGTCACCCACCGCCTTCTCATACAGGCTCCTTCAGAGCAACATCATGTGAATAGAGGAGCAACAAAATGTCAGCCTGGACCCTTGACTCAACCACTGACATCGCTATTTGGTACAAAGAGTGAAATGAAATATGCAAAGATGAATGCAGGAGGAGAAATGGAAATAAGAATACCAGAGGACAGGACAGGTCTTGTCTTGTTTAACTCTAGCATGTCCCACTGACCAGTGCAACCTCTGCTCCCACTGGGGCCACTTATACTAACCCAGTGCAGAAACTGGGAGCATGTTTTGACAGTGAAAAGAGCATTTTTCCAAAATCATCGAAGTTAAAAGACTTCACGTGGTAGGCAGGGGAAAAGGAGGAAAAGATCCTGCTGAGATCAGCGTAATGACGTGTCAGAGGTTTGGTGTTAGTTCGTGGTGGTCCTAACTTGCCTCAGAAGTTTATTTTGTGGACATATGGTGGTTTGAAGTAGTAAGCAAATAAGTCCTCCTTCAATGTTCAGCGTGCAGCTGGAAATCAGGATTCACAGCTACAGTCAGACAGCCCGACTCAAATTAGGATATATGGAGAGGGACCGCACGTCAGAGTTCTCTCATCCATCTCAGCAAACCTTTAAGAACAAGAAGTGAAACGTTTGGAAGGGCTGCTGATAAGACATATCAAGAATCAATCCTGGAATATGCAAACACAGAGGACTCATCTATTGGGTTTTATTTTCAAATTATTATTTCTGCACGTTTGTCAATTAAAGATGAAGACCAGAGGTTGAGCAAGACATTTCTCTAGTCTCAGAAGTCAAGTTCACTTTGAGGAAACGTCTCAAGTCACCTTATCGCTGACTACAACGTCAATACTGGACAATCCTGGGTTGTGGTCAATGCATTCTTTTATTTATTTTTTAATACATATATACGTATATATAGATACATATATTTATGGCTCTATGGTTAAGGCTTTAAACCATGTTGCAGTGACTTTTAAAGCATGTTTCCAGGCCTTCAAGGCCACAATTCATCACCTTTAGATAGCCATTTCAAACATGTATTCAGTACTTTGTGCTAACCCTTTACACGCTCTCGTTTTTTAATTTTTCAAAAATAACGGTTATAGAAAATAAAAAGCCCATCCACCATCCACCGCATGACCTCCACATCTTTACATCCTGCTTAGCAACACAGGGCACACTACTTTGTGAATTGATGGCGGATATTGGCATTGGACGTAAATCGTGACATGCCGCCTGGTCCACTGGGGTCGTAATTCCACGAAGGCTCTGCTGTCTGGAGAGGAGGCATCAGCGACTCATTACATGAACTGGTGATGGGAAATGAGCGATAACTGAGATGAGAGCTGCGAGACAGATGGAAATGAAAGGCTTTGCTTTGCACGTCAACAGTTTAATGAATCGTCGCGTATCGAACTATCGTGTTTGAGACGAACGGCAGTGGCGATTATTGGAACGTCCGTCGGCCGCTGCTGACCAACGCGGCACTTGTGCTGTCCGTGTATTATTATTTTAACTCCCCTTCATCCCTCTTGATTGTTCTTCATGACAGCCTGTGGATTAGTTCCTGTTTCACAGCTCAATGGCAACTAATCAAGCACATACTTGGTTTTGTTGTGTGGGGGAAAAAAAAGATAATTGTTTTCTGGAGAAATTAACAAACTGCTGTAATTTATCAATCTGAGTGCTCTTGTAGTGTGCGTTTGTGCTAACCTGAGGGGGTAATTAATCAGAGACACTGCAATGTTTCTTTGGACGTTTTTACAACTACATGTGGGCGCCACTTGCCATTATAAAATATTCAAATCAGTGTTGGCCTGTGCAATAATATCAAGGCCTATTGGGCATGCTGTTATTAAACTCATGGAGATATGCTAGCACCATCTGTTAGCAGCGAGTCCTCACAGCCACGGCAAAGACGCTCCTCGTTCTGTGTTCTGAATTTCATTAAACTCATGCACTGTATGGAAAGATACTTGTGAATAAAACCCACTGACAAAGAGGATTAAACATGCAGGAGATCTTTGTCTCACTCAGTGGCTCCAGGAGTTGGACCAGTAATCAAAGACACAGGCTTCTCCATGCTTTAACGGAGTTGTGAGCGGATTGTGTGTCAGACGTTTTTCCTCTTATGTAATATTTTATAATACGCATTGATTGCATCAAGTCATAGTCATGTAATATACGTATGTAGACTGTATGCGGGAGACTGTGAGAGAAGCGTGGATTAGCTTCTTTTCATCGTTCATTTGTATTATCTCAGACGCACACAGTGCTCAGCCTCTCAGAGCTGAGCCTCATTCATGCTTTGGAGTTCAGCGCTAACAGTCATCTTACTGCATAAATTATCCCATGACAAACTGACACTGCACGGATCAGCAAGAGTCCACGAGGCTGTCCTTTGAGCTAAACGCTGAGTGCTAACGTTAGCATGCTGATCACAAATACACAAGTTAAAACTAATGAAGATTTGATTCCAAGTATTTAGTCTGTATGGACGAAATGTTGAAATCCATCTAATGGTTATTGATTTATTTTAGTCTGGACCAAAGTGGTCCACACCGTGGCTCTATGGATGGCTCCATGTTTCTGTCTCCTCCCCTGCCTCCTGCATTTCTCCCTCCTCGATCCTCAGCCCTGTTTTCACTCAGTAAAACAGCGGTGCTGACATGAGGATGCAATGGATCAGATGATGGATCCTAGAATTTGCAAGAACTTCACTAAGCGACGTAAAGTCTAAGAAAAGGCTTTTGCAGAGTGGTCAAACATCAATAAAGTGCGTTAACCTGCACCTCAGTGGAAGACAATCAGAGACAGAGATGATCACTTCCCCCGCTCTCCTCTTTCGCCCAAAGACAGCGGTTGACATTGACTTGCATTCCCACCACTTCAATTTAAGTTAAATTGATTTCCTGCCCCTGCAAACATATTTGCGTTCAAGTCCACAACCTAAATTTAATCAATTGTTCCTTGGCCAAAGGCCTGAACACCGAATTTCACAGAAGTGGGTTAAATACATAACTTCTTTAGCTTTTCAACTTCCCCTGAGGTCAAAAGTCTTAAATCCAATAAAGCAAAGTGTAAACAAAGCCAGTAATGGGGTGACAGGGCGTCATGCTGCAGCTACAGATTGGAGGGTTTATTAAGTCAGTTCTTTGCTATAATTTGTGTCCACTTTTTACCGGGAAGAGAGGGGGGGGTCTGCTTTTTCCTGAGCTCCACCCTACCGCAAATCCCCTCAGATCCCCTCAAGCCAATTAGGGGCTAGAGAAGTGAAAATCAGGAAGCAAATTGGTCTTTTGGATAATCTCTCCTGGGAATGGCCAGCGGGGAAAAGGAGAAGAGAAGGATGGAGGGAAGGAAAAAGGGTATGGCGATTGATCGAAGAAAGGAGAGGCGGATATGAGGATGAGGGGACAGATGGCCAAAGGGAAGGAAAGTATTGACATCTGAGAAAAAGAGTAAGAGTAGATGTAAGCTCATACAAGCGTCCTAAGCATATATATTATACATATGCTATAAATGTCTGCATCTGTTTGCTCAGCCTCATGTACCTCCCATATGTTGGGCGATGTATCACCGGCAGCTGTACCTTCACATCATCTGTTTTAGGCTCAACCCCCCCGGCTAACGCTCAGCTACACGGCAAACACAGCTGCTTCAAGTGGAATGGAAAACAGAGAAAGATTTAAGAGCCGTACTACGATTACCACGGGCCAAAACCAGATCAGAACTGCACACGCACGCAAACACACTGACACAATATACAGAGTCCTGTTCCCTAAGGCCACTTCGGGTGCGATAAGTGCACAGAGTGTGTGTGAATTCGAGACTTCTTTGTGGGAGCTAACAAATGGTTCTTGTCGCTTTCTCCATCATTAGATTAGAGACGCCCTCGCTATACTTCAGCACGCTCGCATTGCCTCCAACATGTTTACGTGCAGCGTTCATGAACACCAGCGGTCGCCATTCAAGTCCGTTTATCTGCCGTTTGCCGGGCACGCTCGCTTTATATCACATTCACGGGTTTTGCGTGAATTTGAATGGCCATAATGATTTCTATCCAACATTTCTGACTCATTTACAACCATTTCAGAACAGTTTACTAAACAGTCCAGCAGAAAATGTTCAGAGGTCGAGAAAAACATCTGCAATTTTTGATTTTGCTGGCGAATCTAATAATCAGCAAAGAGGTGGATCATCATAGGACCAGAGGCGGGCTGAATGATGCCTAGGTATGCAAATAAGCCATCTGCAATGACGCCTACCTGCCGAAGTTGTTAGTTCTGCATAACTTTAATCCTTAATATAATGTGAACAGGTGAGTTGTATATAAATTCACCCTCAGTACAGTTGTCATGAACGGGGAAATTGGCTACAGAGACCAAAACTGTTTTTTGTACCAGGCTGTAAACATGTTTATTTCTGCTGTCTAACATGGGGACTTATGGAGACTGACTCACTTCTGGAGCCAGCCTCAAGTGGACGTTTGAGGAACTGCAGTTTTTTCATTGGCTTCAGTGTTGGCCTCAACGTTTTCTGCTCACCAGACATTTGTAATGATCCTGATACAAAGTGCATCCCCTGCCTGGCGTTGCTAACTTACATAAACGTTGCTACAGCTGTTATCCTGACTATCCTACGTTGACTGTCACCGCTCGCCCCATGGGAACACCAGTGTGTGTCCAGTGTGGAGTGGTTTTATGACCGATCATGTGTGGAGGCCTCAGTGCTACATCCTACAGCACCTGAGTACAAACGTTTAAAAACTGCATCCAGCCGGGAAACAGTCCTGTGATGTGTGGATTTTGCAACCTCACTGTTTCAGCATCCTCAGCACGCCCCCAGGCTGACATATGCTAAGCTGAAATTCAAGAGGTCAGAACAACTTTTACATTGACCGTTAATGCAAACACAGCAGCGATGGCAATCCACAATGCAAACATAAATTTGACAAAGTTAGCTGATATTTATGCTTATCTGAGTACACAGCCGCGGAGCAGCCAGCGGGGAATTGAACAGTCGGTGGCAGCAATTATTAGGAACCCAATACACAACTGTGACAGTAAGTGCCATGTGTGTTTTTTTTACTGACTTCGTGCAGCACAGTCCTCACCAGTAAATGTTCCCCCCCTTCATCTTAAAGCTATATTCCCCTTCTTCACTCACTGCCACCTCAACAACAAAATCCCTCTCGTGTGTCACTGTGGATCTGCTCAGCTCGTCGCTGATTTTTGATCAAACGCTAAATGAAATATGCAAATAATCTCTTGTATAAACACGGTCACGTGTATTATTAGAGAGAGATATTTCCTTTTATTTACCAGGGATGATCATTGAAGTCCCCGCTGGCTTCTCCCCCCTCCTCGTCTCAATAAATTCCTGCCCGTGCCTGGCCTTAACATAAATTTTATAACGAGATTGGATGAGATGTCCCCCATATCAGCCCGCCTGCTTGTGATTTAGCAGGTGTGCTGTTACACTTGGAAATAAATTGGGTCTCAAGTGTCCACAGAAATCAAATTGCACCTGTCACAGTCTTATAAGCAGCATTTAAAGGCAGCAATCGTCTCGGAAATTCATTGCGAATTTTCCCAAACAAATAGCAGGAGGCATTTAGATCAGAGGTAACGTGAGGAGGCATGCTATTGATAATGCTGTGAGACATGAACAGGATATTGTGGGCCTGTTTGTTGTGGACTTTTTACTGTTGTCAGAGAAGTTTCACTGCAGAGAGGCCGGCACAGTATCGTAGAAGGTTTGTGCCATTCTGTTGTAATTGACAGAAGCGGCTGCAGTGTCATTCATCTTGACATAGTGTTGTTTAAAGTTTAAAGGAATACTTTGACAGTTTTGGAATTCTGTGTATGATTTTCTGTGCAGAGTTAGACAAGAAGATCAATACCGCTTTCACATCTGTCTGTCAAATAAGAAGCCAGAGCCAAGAGATAGCTTAGTTTACCATAAAGATCACAACAGCTACGTCCAAAGGTGCCTACCAGCACGTCTAAAGCTCTGCACGTCAAGGTAAATGTAAAAATAATAAGTTGTTTTACAGGGAGTTACACTCCGGAGCTGTTTCTGCCTAGCTTCTGCCTTCTGCTAATAAACATCCATAGTTAAGTCATAAACCTTGAAATTCGAGCTCCCCATCGACCCCATTTTTTGCTTTGTTGCCTAGCTGCCTAATGCACGTCCGAGCACTTTGTTTGGCTGATGCAATATTTGTGCGTTTTGGGCGTTTCCATCCATTTTTTATGCGTTTTCGACGCAACCATGCATGAGTTTGACACGAGAGAAAAACTCTCTGCGACTCCTTGAACCGTTCTGGAGGTTTTTCTTGAAGTCTATTAAAGATTTGTGCCAAGGCAGAAGATAAATCTCAAGTTGTCGAAGGTCAATGGAAAGTCGCTGGTTGCCACTGGAGATGGACAAAAAAACTTAATTAGGCCAGTCCTCGCTGTTAAGCTTGAGGTTATGCCCGTGCATTTTGCATGTCTAAACAGGTCTGTGCAGAGCTGTGCATGGGGGATTGTGGGTATTCATAGCACACGCAGACTCTTCCGCGTACATTAATGAAAGATGTGGATCCCAGGAAACGCTTCTGCAGCATGTGCACATAAACAAGACATTTTGCTCTGCCGTAGTATCAGGGTTTTGAATTAGTGCAATTTTCTGATATAATATCTTTTTTTTTTTATGGCCGGAAATCTGATGCCAGTACCAGTAATCCCCATTCAGAGTGGATCTGAACCATTTTCCAATTACAGGGATGAGAAAATACAGAGCAGCACTCTTGGATGATGAAAATGAGTCGACAGCGGAGAGAAATTTGAGCGAGATTGAAGCAGTCTACGGAGTGAATAGACTGGCAGACGGATTGAGGCAGCTGCTGTGAAACAAACCTGGAGGAAGAGCAAAAATTGGAGCCTTCCAACTTTTCACATCTCGGATGTGAATGGGATGCTGACATGCGTCTTGATGTGCAGAGGGAGCTGCGTGACCCGAGGGCTCCCGAATAGAAACATCCGCAAACCCGGTGGCGTAGGGTTCAGGGGAAGGGTGGTGGTTTCTCTTTGTGCGCGCGTGTAAACGTCTAAGGAGGTGACACTTGCTCGTCGACAAACTCGGATTTCGGCTGTGCAAATTCAACGCTTTTGTTTAGCGTTTGAAATGACTCGACAGAAAAAGAGACAGAGCGGAGGAAAGCCCTCCAAGGCTTCCTGTCTAATAAAACGCAGCGGGAGGAAAGCTGACTTTTCTTTAGAGAAGAGGTAATTATAAGAAAGTCTGCTTTTATGAAGACGCAAATTGGTATGAGAAAGAGACGGGAGATGGAGGAGGGACACGGTGGGGAGTAGAAAATACATCACGGCGGAGAGAAGCATGTAATCTGTCAATAGGAGTCATCATGATGTCTGTTTCCTCTCTGTGTCTTCCTGCTGCAGCTTTTCTGTCATGTGTCTCTGTACAGTGTGTGTGAGAGTGTGTGTGTGTGTGTGTGTGAGAGAGAGAGAGTGCGTGCCTGAGTGCTTTCTGTGTCCGCGTGTTCTTAATCTGCGTTTGTAGTGAGGTTAATCCTTACCTGGCAAAGGAGCACACTGGGTTAATCTGGAACAGGTGGGAGCTGTGTCATGTGACCCACACTCACACACACACACACACACACACACACACACACACACACACACACACACACACACACACACTCAGTTGCTATGAGTAAATGATGGGCCAGAAGAAAAAGGCTTAAGTGGCTTTGTGCATGAACAGGTGTTTAAAAGCACTCCTGCCGCATTCGGAAATGAATCATTGAACTTGTTGACACATTTTAGAGAAAGGCGTACATCATGTTCACACACAGCTGCCAAGAGTGGATGCTTCTTTGTTGTGATTCATGAAAAAATATTTCCATATTTTTACAGACTTGCCTAAATTAAAAGAGAAAAACAAAATGGAAATATATTCATCTCGGATGAGTTCATTAAATTTTAATTAAATGTGCGTCAGTTTAACGAATTAAGTCAATTTTAGAAAGTAGACTGACCACACACACTCACACAGTTCCTCTTGTGGTTGCGAAAAGAAGCCAGTGCAGAAGTGGCAAAAGCTGCAGTTCCTCAAATGTCCACTTGAGGCTGGTTCCAGAAGTGAGTCAGTCTCCATAAGTCCCCATGTTAGACAGCAGAAATAAACATGTTTACAGCCTGGTACAAAAAACAGTTTTGGGCTCTGTAGCTAATTTCCCCGTTCATGACAACTGTACTGAGGGTGAATTTATATACAACTCACCTGTTCACATTATATTAAGGCTTAAAGTTATGCAGGATTAAGGGCGTGGACGCTTTGATTGACAGGTGGGTGGCTTGTTTGAGCAACCAGGACACAACTCAGGGAAAAGTGCTACTACTCCACTTTCTCTCTCACAGGAAGTCACTATAAAGCAGTATTAAGCGTGAGAGCTTGATTTCTCTTCTCTCGTCCTGTGTGAGGACGTTGAAGCTATGATACTGTAGCTTTTATTGTTCCATTTTCCAGGAGGATACCCACTTTTGGAAGCTTGAAGCGTCTGATTTCCCATGGCAGCGGTTAACTGACATCTGAGGGCACCGTTACTAATAACAGACACACTGTCAAGCTCCTGCTGTGCTGGAGGACATCCTACTCCTGCAACCTAAAAACACTCAGACAAGACATTTTAAATATGAGGGTATTAACCAGATGATCATTTAGTCTTCATAAATAACTTTACTGCCATGCACTAAAGAAACCAGGAAGTATACCCATGATGCTCAGCAAAATTAGTCAATTAGTCTTTTAAGTAGAAGATAGCCTAGCTCTCATTAGCATTAACATTAGCGCTGACTTCCACTCGACGGGACCGATCATTCATGTTATTTCAATATCTGCTGAGTCATTAGCAGACTCCCACACAGCCCACATGCCATATGATCGTTTCTGTACTGCAGAGACGTGGAAAGAGGACAGGACCCAGGGGAGATAATCCACACACACACACACATCCACACACACACACACACACACACACACCAGAGGATGGCTAATGGAGATGCTAGATGGAGAGGATGAAGCTAATAGTTCAATATCAGACAGACAGAGACGTTGAGTCAGTTTTTAAAAGCTCTGTACTTCGATGAAAGCAAACTTTTCTGTGTACTCCAAACTCGAATAAACAGGAGCAGAAATGAGTCTGTGCAGAACTCATTTGTTCTGCCGGGCTCACTTTAATTGTCCTGTTGGGAATTTAAATCAGTGTGAGGCCGTCTGTGCGGTACGCACACGTGGATCTGCTGCCATTTCGCCGGCCGGACGGAGGGAGAATGACTCGGCGTCCCATGCGGAGCGAGGATGACGGGGCAGTCGGGTTGGCCTTGAGCTGGGTTAGCAGGCGAAATGGCTTCACTTAGTTTTGTCTATCAGCACCTTTGGATTCCTACTGTGTGTGTGTGTGTGTGTGTGTCAAATTGTCGACATCAACATTTCTACAGAAACAGCAGCAAAATCAAATATTGCTGCTCTCTCCGCTCACATTTTCTGCCTATACACACACACACACGCACACAAACACACACTCACTTTGTCATGCAGTTAGATGTCGCACCTTTTTCCCACACACTCCTCACGTACACACACTTACACAGCGCCATATGTTTCCATCAGTAGGGGTGTGGATGTACAGTGTAACAGGGTTTTACCAGCCAGGGGAAATTAGTCTTCACTCATCTCTCTTTCTCTCACACACACACACACACGCATCCTGAGTCACACTCATTTGTTACTGTGCTCCCTCTCTTTCTCTTTCTCTCCCTGAAGCGTCGTGCAGCCCCTCGCTCTTCTTTCCTCTTTTCATTCATTGTTTGTTGTTTTTCCTCCTCCATCTGTATCCTCCTCCTCCTCCTCTCTCCCTCTGAGCTCTTCTTGTCTTAAATATGCTCTGAACACACCTGAACGTGTGCAAACTGCTCATGTGTCACCTGTGAACCCGGGATTTGAACGGCGTGAACGTCGGCCAGCCTGCGCGACGTTTGGAGGATCTAGGAATCCTCGTTTGAAGTCACAGCTGGGAAAAGCGACGTCATGTCTGTGTGTGAGCCAATCAGAATCAACCAAATCTGATCAGACCACACCTGCACAGTGAAGTGTTTGAATGTGTGTCAGATTCAGGTGCTGCAGACTCACATGCTTGGAAATGGAGGGTGAGGTGAGCTGGTTGCAATCACGCCGATCCTTCCGAAGACGTTTTTGGCTAGAGCATTACCTCATGCCTGTCATGGCGGCGTGTTTACCTCCAGCTCCGGAGTCCTCTGGTGCTGAGAATGAATTAACATCCTTAACATGCGCTGTAGTGCTGCAGACGTTTCCGTGTTGGAGTAATTAGTGCTTTTTCTTTTCGTTTCTTTTCACGTCAGAATGATGTGAAGGTGAAAACCGTGTGCGGTGTGCTGCTGTGACTGGCAGTTGGTGGACATGTTTTAATAAAACAGGGTAAAAGTCAAAAGTGTTTCTCCCTCTGAAGCCTTTTCAGCAATTCCTCCTCCAATTTCTTCTTCTTCTGTTCTCCTCCTCCTCCCTCTGTCTTCCTCCTGCTCTCCGGCTGCAGATGATGGGTATCAGCTCCACATTTCAGAGCTTGTGAATGTATTTTTTTTCCCGGACAGCTACACACACACACACACACACTTGCACACAAGTGTACAGCAGTGCTCCGGCCCATCTGTGCCTCTCCAGCTGAAGAGAAAGGGCTGGAGTACATCTGTGGCAGCCTGAGTTTCAAATGCAACACGCACAGCTCTTCACCGAGAGTCTGAGGAGCTCTCGGTGGCTGGTGTTCACTTCCTCTGTGTGTGTGTGTGTGTGTGTGTGTGTGTGTGTGTGTGTCAGAAAGTGAGACAGGTCACTAGATTAGGTGAACATAACAGTGTGTGCGGCGCTAAGAGAAAGTGAGGCTGACGTTAGTTTGACTGCGAGTGTGAGTGTGTGTGCTAATTGACATTGAGGCTGACATAAGCTTGTCATCCATGCCTCTCACTCTCCACTCATCTCTTCCTCTCTTGTCTCTCTCTCTCTCTCTTTCCCTCATTGTTCCGTCACTCCTCTCTCTCTCTCCAGCCAGTTATCTCCCTCCCCGTCTCCCTCCGTCTCTCCATCACTTCCTCTCTCCGTCTCATCTCTCAGTAATGACCTGATCTGATTGGATTTGGTCTCAGATTCCTTCCGTGGCTAATGGCCGTGACCGTTGCTAGGCAGCCGCTGCCAAAACAGCGACAAACATGGCTGTCGTGCCGGGCCACGCCGACAACAGCGGAGACGGATGACTTGTTTGCCCTCGCGGGGCTTCTTTGCTTACACTTACACTGAGCTCCATTAGGACGCTGACAGGCCTGTTGAGAGTGGCCTGCGTGATGGATCGGACAGTTAGCATGAACTCCTCCATCTGTCACACGCAGGCTGTCTGTTAGAAATACATTTTAGGAACATAAGTACAGGCTGTGCACGATCTCCAGACAGATATGACATATAAATGACATTTAGTGAGTTTATATAACAAGATTATGAATCCCGTGGCAGCCTGTGCAGACAAAGAGTGACATCAGATTATTCATGTAGCACAAGAGGATTACTGTACATCACCCTGAGGTGAAATTAAAAGTAATGCACGGAGCTTTGTGCTTTAATAATCAGTGTATTTGAGCTTTTCTCATTGATGATCAGATCCTGTAATAGAAGATGAAGTTTGCCCCTCTGTGCTGCAACTGGATTGTTTGATTGGTGATGTCTGCTCCTGGAAACATCTTCTGTGTCAGGTCACGCTAACTCTGCACTCACTCCTTCATCAAAGAGAGGCTGAATCTATTCCAAGAATTCAATTTCGCCTTTTAAATGAAGCCCCTGGATCAGCTATTGTAGCTGCATGCATTTGAATCTTGTTAGCTGCTTAACAAACATGTATTACTCGTTGAAAACTTGAAAACGTGATGAGTTCTGGAGCCATTTTCCATGTTGGATAGTAAAATATCCGAGTCACTCTCGCTCTCGGGGAAAATGCAGGTTCCTTAGTTAGCGTTTTGAAAAGTTCAAGACGTGACATTGATGTGTGGTGCTGCAGGAGAGCGTTGTTTTTCTCTTCCTTAGCTTTGAGCCAACAGGTGAACAGACACGGGGACAAAGCAGACAGTAACTAGGCCACGCTTTGATAGTTTCAGGGCCGTGTTACAAGCCGTACGGTCTCAAACACTGGCTGTGTTTGCCCTCTCCGGGGACCTAATTTCTTCAATCCCTGCTGGAGTTCATGAAAGCTTTAAACGTGTTGCCGCAGAGCCTCCAACAGTAGTTAGACTACCTGCAGCAGTTACACTCTGGCGTGTTAAGTGTGCAGCTCACAAACCACCACTATCCATGGCGGTGGTTTGAGACACCCAGCATGACTTCAGTGAAATACCTCTGTGAAGCTACCAGCCTCTCTGTCTATTGCATCAAAAACCCTCGAGAATTTTACCTTTTCTGTCCTTGCTTTGTATCAAACTCTAATTCTGCACTTATCTGGCTATTTGCTTTGTTAATAATACATGGTTATTTCAGGGACATTGCATTTTTGTCCTCCCGTGTCGTATTTTTCCCTCCTGAACTCATTATCTGAATGTTTGCAAATTTGATGAACCAAGACCTTACGTTTATTTTACTGTCACACTTGAAATAAGCCGCTGTCCGCCCGCCTAAAAGTGTAAATTGGACGTAATGATTCAAGTTGTTAATATATTTATGAAATTGTATTCGCTTCCATTGGGGAGAGTGCTCTCTTTGTCCTTTTCTACTTTGAAAGCAAAAGCCATTAGGGAGACAGAAAACGATGTCGGTGCTGCTGATGGGAAACTTTTAATAATTTTATTTCTGTTGAACTTTTTCTCTGGAACTTGATTTTCTGTGTAGTTTGAAGTTTGAACAGCCTGCGAAGGGGCAGTGATGACGTGTTAATTGACTCTACACAGGATGACGAGACACATTTGTCTACTGCTCTTCTCACCTCCATGTATCACCCATTTTTCCCTGCTTAGACAAAATCTGCATCCGTTTTCGATGACAGGCGGCTCCACACTTAGCCGAGGTCGGGCCTCAGATGTCTCTCGTCCTAGTCTTTGTTTCTGGAATTGTTTCCCAGACCCCGTGCAGTCTCACTGAGCCCCGCCGACAGGCTCCAGCTGGCTTCCATGACGGATCAAAAACAACCTTCTAGTTTCTCTCACCATCATTAGCCGAGAAACTGATGGCTTGAAAGTACGCCTCGCGTTGTATCCAGCTCCTGCCCCTCCCATCGAGTTCCAGCAGAGTCTATTAGCCGGACAGCTGCTTTGATGCAGCTGCCCATGTCGTGCGTTCACATTCCTGCCTCTTTTTATTGCTTTCGTCACTTTTGGTTGTTTCTCAAGTGCTGAGGCTTGGCGGACGCTTGTGCCGCAGGTCCGGATGGTTGTCTCCTGCTGTCTGACCGTCTAGTTAACTCCAAGTTCTGTTGCCGGCACAGCTTCCTTCTTGGCAGGAGGCGTTCACATGTTTGTCTCCAGGGAGCTCAGAACACTATAGGAGAGTATATTTAGAGATCAACTGAAGAGTTTTGTTCTGAAAAGTACAATGCACAGTAGGCGTCTGGAGAAATCCTTTGATAAGTCCCGGTAGATGGCAATTTGCATCCTTAAATTACAAAATCTGTGAAACGCTGACTTGATATGCTCACATTAAAAGATGGTAGACAGATCAAGAGAAATGGAAGAGTGAATTCAGCTCATCTTGTGCTGTCATGGATGTTTCATTATATTCAGGCTGCTGCAGGGATAGATGGGGGATGGCAGCCTTTCAGGACCTAAACAAAACCGAGGGGGGCTGAAAGTTTTGTGGGGTATAGTCACATGAGGTGAGGGCATGCAGAGTTTAGAACACAAACAGGAGGCTGAAAAAAGAAAGTCATGTGATTTGTGGATCGTACTTCTTCATGCTTCCCTTTTTTTCGTCTATTTTTCTCATCATGAGTCATTTCAGTGGATAAAATCAATTCAAAGATTAGTTTAGAAAAAGATCCAGCTGGCACATAGAGCGTTAAATATACTGCTTGTTATTTATGAAGTTATTTTCTCATCAGAGTGTAATTTAAAAAAGCAAACATTAGCCACAAACGGATCATATGATCGCTCTTACTTCCTGTCTCTGCTGCCTGCTGCCACAGGCGCTGTCCGCAGTGCTGATCCTGGAGCTGTCCCAGGTCCTCATCATCATTCAGTCAGACACTTAGAGCCCTGCTGGAAAAGGCTCTGCCTTACTTCAGCTATTTACCTCCCTATCACCACACATCCCGTTGGCTCCCTTCACTGAGAATCCCCCCCGAGGCCGTAGTGTCTTATCTCACCAGCGACCCTCCTAAACAGTTCCTCTGAAGACGTTTTCACAAAGCAGCTGAGAGCAGCGTTTACAGACAGAAGCAAACTAAGAGGATGGACATCATTAATCATTAATCTTCAGATGTTCAACCAGCAGTCCAGAATATAGGAAAGTACACAGGAGGGGGAGGAACATCTTCAGATTAGGTTAGAAAGATTTCATCAGTTGAAACAAAACAAAATACGAATGTTGTTACGTAGATTCTGCCTGATATCTGACACCATCACCATCCCCTAATTCTCCAAATTGCATCAATGTTCAGCATGTAATCCAGACATGGCCATGAAATCCTCTTCATTTAATTGCAGTTGGTGATTATTTAATGAACACTTGACATGTGGATCAAAGTGCGATCTGAAGAGAGCCGAAGAACTGTCGGAGAGCCGTACAAACATCATTATCGTCTCCGCTGTTATTGGATTGTCTTGTTTTGATTCATGTTCTCAAAATATGCCCCATTAAAACTCCATTATTGTTCTTTTTACATGATCTGTTGATCTTTAGATTCAGAAGTCCTCTGATGGTTGTCACAATACCAGAATTCGAATGTTTTTACGGCGTTCGTTTTAAAGAAGATACTCGAAAAGAAAAAATGATGAGCAGCTGATTCACTGCTACATCATTTTTTCTGTGCAGCTGAGGACTGAACATCAGTTTTTTTATAGCTTAGGTACCTTTGATACGATCAAATAATACTGGTTTCAAAAAAAGTCTGGATACTTTTGCCGACCTTTCTCTGAACTGCTCCTAGCTGCTCACAGAGCTCAGTTTTAAGCCTTAGTCCAAATGTAGCGATTTAACACTGAACGCTGTCTCATGATGGACGGTATAAAAGTTTTAGTGAGCGTAAAAATCGATGCAGTAGAACCAGAAAAAATGAGTTTTTATTGGCCGCATTCTTCTTCCTGGTGCCTACATCACCCACAATGCAAATGGACTGACACACAAGGCTCTATAAACATCTCTGACTCCGATTTCGAGGAGGTGTGTTTGATCCAGAGGAACACGGCGTACTACTCATTATTGACGCCTCAGCCGGAGAACAGCTGATTCCCAGAGGCCCGTGTTTGACAGGATGTGTGGCGCTGCGTCACGTGACCACATCCGGTTGAAACACTGCACGTTTTTTTGACAAAATGATTCCCAGCTGTCACACAGATATTTTCCGTCGCCCTGCCTCCGGACATGGAAACCCGTTTGAGACTGATCCTCCATCTTCTTTTCACTCTGTGTCCTCCAGGTCTGTCCTTCTCGTTCTCTTTACCTCCCTCTCTGGCTGTTTTTCTTCTCTCCTGCTGTCCTTTCATTTCATTTAATCTTCCTCTCTTCCCTTTTCAGGCCTCGTCCAATCACTTTCCTCCTTTCTTCCCTGCCTTGGATTTTCATTTCCTTCTCTCTCCCTCTCTCCACTTGATTTCCTCTGTTTCTCTTCTCTCTGACACCTCACTCAAACCAAGATGAAGCTATTAACGTTGGAGTCTCTCTAACGAGATGCACGTGGCTGTGTATATCTGTGTGTGTCCGTGCATAACTTTCTTTGTGCGTGCGTGTGTGTGCCGCAGGTTTCAGTAGATGAACAGTGGTTTGAATGGACTATTGATCATGCCTCAGTTTGACTGCCTCCTGCCCTCCTCACTAATTCTCACACACTCACTCACCTTTCCCAACAGCACACACACACACACACACACACATGCTCATGCACAGCGGAAAGAATACACCCTTTTGTTGTTATTTCCTTGTATACAGGGACATGAATAGGCAGGCTACGTCATGCTCAGCCCGTGCATTTTTTGCCTGAGAAGTATCAGGTATAAATGAAAGGCGAGCTGTCAAAAACATCCAATTGTGCGAGCGGCATGCTGAGCCACAAAGTAAATAAGCTGCAGCCGGCAGTTTCAATTAATTATGTGAGCAGGAGCGTCCAATAACAGTCCATTTCCATCTATTTTGGCGGCGTTCTGCAGGGGAAGCACGCCTCTACACCGCAGATTGAAGAGTTTCAGGCCTGTTTAGATTTCCCTACAAAAGACACTGATGCTCCTCTCTGTGTGAATATTAAACACTTCAGGACGAATTGCTTTGCTCATTATAAACAGGCGTATTGCAGATTAAGCGTGCACTAAGTTGTAGAGTTAGAAAACTCTTAACGCGTCTAACATGCTAATATTTAATATAACCGCAACCCCACCTCTCACCATCTCTGTCATGGCGTGGATGCGGTACTGTTTTGGTCCGTTCTCCACGTGACTTAAAACCCGACCGGGAGTGTTTGAGAAGCGTTTTGCCCGCCACACTCACTAGATTTGGTTGTTTTCCTTGGTTTATGCGCTGCCATGCTGTGTTTCCCTCACATATTCTCCATTTTTGGGACGCACACGATGGTCACCGTGTTCACCATCTTAGTTTAGCATGTTAGCATTCTGATATTTACTAATTAGCGCTAAAAAGTCTGGAGATATCTGCGGGTTCTCAGTTCAGGTCATTGTTCTTTGTGTGGCTGGACTCAGTTTTAGATCTGGAGACGTTTGAGTCGTGGCAGGTTCCCCCACCACTCAGTCAGAGCTGAAGAATCCTCTTAGATGAGGAGTGAGACGTCTCCACGGATGGATGGATTCATGGAAGTGTTAAATTGAAATCTTGATAGCGTCATCAGATAAAAAGACAGAAGATGTTGCCTGAGGGGACCATGAATGTCTGCGCCACATGTTGTCTTTTATTTGTCAGCCACAGTTGTTGTTGCGATTTACAGGATGGGTGGAAACGTTGACATGCTGTCGGTGCTACGGGAAGTCACGGGATCATACCATTGTCTGTAGGCAGAAATGACAGAGGCTGACTGAGATGTAGAGACATCCTAAAGTGTGTTTTCATGCACATTTTTAAAGTTTTACTGGAAATGCTGAAAATTCTTAAAAAAAAAAAAAAAAACTAAATAAAATTGAAAAATAGCTGAGGTGGAAAAGTCGGTGTATCGATAAAAGCAAAATGCACCAAAGTGTAATGGAAACAGACTTGGTGAATAAATCATGACACAGAATATGACTTCCACATCTACTGAAGCTTCCCGTGAAGAGACAAAAACATCTAATCTGTGTGGAGCCAAGAGGAGACTTAAACCTTTAGCCCCGGATCAATCCAGGAAACAAACCGGAACGTCAGATTTCCATCAAGTTTTCCATCGTTTGAGGTTTGACTGGAGATTTTTTACTCACGTCGTCTGCTGTCTGCTTTTCTGCAAGACCTGAAGATGTGAGAGGCATCAATAACCACATTTATGACCCATAAATCAATCATCTTACATATCTGTGTGAAAAGAACGATAGGGGGTTTGGACAAGGGCACTAAAATGGCCCCAAACACACACACACACACACACACACACACACACACACACACACACACACACACTCACAATATTGGGAAATACATTCATTGAACGCACACGTGCAACCACCCAGCAGCGTTGTACTCTCACAGGCATTAATGCATAGAGAAGTGAATCCTGCATCATGGGAATACAGTGACACACACACACACACACACACACACCTACACACACTGTACAAATGTGGATGGATTACCTGCTATGGATGAGATTGTTTGCTACACACTTCTGTTTCATTCATGCTTCACCGCCCAGCTGCCGTTATCTCACATCGGATATATGTGTGTGTGTGTTTGTTGGAGGCTGTGTGTGTGTGTGTTTTGTGTGTGTGAGTGTGTCCAGTTTCTCACCACAGTGCACTGCTCAATGTGGGACCTTTTAATTAAGGGAGAAGTTTCATTATCAGCTCCATTAGTCAATGCCTGGCTGGTGTCAACACACACACGCATACACACACGCACACACACAGACTGAAAGAGTAGTGTTAGCTGAGCTGGTATAATATTTAACCTGATGTTCAGTTTCAGGATGAGAGTGTAATTTATTATCCGTAGTAATGGGAAGTGACCCCATTTCCAGTCAAATGAGCGAGGCGGGGGAGAGGTGTTATTATAAGTCATCATGTCGTCATTTCCATTGTAATGCATGTCACAGGCCACAGTACGCTGCTCTGCCTCAGAGAACAACAGCCTGTACGGTGGAGGATAATGTCACCTGCCATATGCTCACGGAGTTTAATGCCACACTGTAAAAACACAGTGCTGCATTCAAACCTGTGTTTAACTAAGTAAAGATACGTGCGTCTAATCAGGAAAACGTCCCCTGTGACTGTTATATTCTAATGCATCATTATTCTGACTCATGCATTTATGTAAAACTCATAATGATTAACGAGAATTCATTTAAAGGAGCAGCATGACATTTTTGCATGAAAAGCACCTCAGCGATTCCCGAAATAGCTGCCAATCAACTATTTGACTCAATGAAATGTTTCTCTTCTTGTGTAAGTTCAGATGAACGATTGCAGACACAGTTTGAGGTCACAAAAAAGGAAATGTGACGGTAACCGGAGAGCCTTTTCGTGGCTGTGCGGGGTGGTGCAGGTGCGTAGATGTGACAGAGCTGGATGTGGCATGTCGGAGACAGAGAGGATTTCCCGGGAGCATAAGGTGTGTGGAGTCTCTCCAAGAGAAAAACAAGACTAGCGCTGGAGTAGGCCGTGGTGTAGTTACCGGATTATCTGGCAGAGGCTGCGAGGAAGAGCGGCTCTTTTAAGCTGCACGGGTTGGTTTGGCATATGAGGAACAGGTGGTGAGGTGATCAGGCAGGTGAGCGCTGGGGAGGGAGGTGACAGGTAGAAGTAGACAGAGGCACGAAAAGACTCGAGCGCCTCAAATTTGTACTCAAGTACAATACTTGAGTAGATGTGCTTGGTGTCCCGCTGTCGTTCAGAATCTCAGTGACCTATTCCTTGTCCTGGTGTCGTCCTTGATGTCCTCATCATGTCACGTTGAGACAAGTTAAATATTTGACCTCTCATTTTAGACTGCCAGAAGAAAAGTCTCCATTTTTTCATTTTCTGAATTCATTTCATCCTCTTGATAAAAATTCTGCAGCCTTGGCTCTTTGAATCTTTTGCAAACCGGTGAAAGTGGAAAATGCTTGTCCATCAAGCTGTGAAAGCCGGGCTGTTCGTCTTTGTTCCTGAGAAAGTTGACAGTCCGGATAGAAGACGGTTGACTGTGAGAAAGCTTGTTTGCACAAAATCTACTTTTCAGATGGAGGATGAGCATTTTCTCTCTCATGGCTGGATTTTCTGTTTAAAGTGTGTCGGGGTAATCATCAGCTGAAGGCACGCACAGAAATCCCAACTGTTAGTTTGTTTTTACGGCGAGGTAAATGTAAAGCAGCGCCCTCTACGGGTCACACTTCTGACTTTTAAAGCGTGAGGGCATTTGCTAACATTCATAACACAGTTCATACATGTTTTGACCTTTATGTGAATTCATGTCGGCCCCACATATGAACATATGGCGGAGTACAGTCCGGTGTTCTATTGTTAGCCGTGGCTGAGTTCTGCCGGAGCAGGTGTGGCTGTTTTTGTCTTCCTCTTGAGCTTAGCAGCAGAGGTTATTTAGAGTGTGCGCTCTCTAAATAACCTGTGAGTGATTAACTTTTCCCTCTGTGGAAAGTTCCTGCGTAAAGTAATAACACCTACTCTGACTAAATGACGGACAAGACCAGATTATAGCACAGCGAGGAGAACCCGCCGTTTTTACTCCATAGGATAGAACGATGTTGTTTCTTCAGCTGCATCTGGTCTTGTTGTCTGGCATGGAGCGCCACAATGGCTGTGATCGTGGTAATGATTTTTAAATAATAGAGCCAGGGGTCTCTCCATGAGGGCGACGAGTGCAAACTGTGCTGACTCACTTCAGCTCATCGTGTGACGGTGACGGCCAGGCCGGGGAAGGCCTGAAAGTGGCTCTCTGATTGATATGATGAGGATGCAATTAGCCCTGAGCAAGATTAGAGGAGCCTCTTATCATGCTAAGCACCACTTGCGTTTTGTGAGTGTGTGTGTGTGTGTGTGTGTGTGTGTGTGTGTGTGTGAGAGAGAGAGACACGCACAGAAGCCTGATATCTAGAGAGATACAGTTAAACACGTTTGGATTGTCAGCCACAGAGATTGGAGTCTGGTATGTGCTGGTATTCATCAAAGTGTGTGTTCGTCCTTTTCATGTTCTTTTTGAACTTCTGTCATACATCTGACATGACCCGTACTCCCAGATTGCCTCATCTAAGCACGAACCTTCACACACACACACACACTCTCTCTCTCGCACTGTACAGATCTTATTTCCTGACAGTCTGCTTTTTCTTCCGGCAGATGAAAGAGAAGACGTTCAGAAGAAGACTTTCACAAAATGGGTAAACTCACAGTTGGCTAAGGTAAGACAGCTTCCTGTTTCCTTTCCATTATTCATTGTGTCCTCTCTTCCTGTGTGTAGACTTTCGGCCTCTTCCTCCTCAGTATGATCACTATCTCTCACTCCCGTGTAGTAATACTGAGCAAATGCGGTTGATGATGCAGAATATGAAACGTGTTTTCAGATAGCCGCTCTCAGCTTTTGGGAACGGCATCCTCTCTTAGATATCTGGTGTCTATATTCAACATGTACGCATGAACAATGAGATAACATGACATAAGAAACTGGGAGTCTTCAGATGTCAAAGAAAACCAGCAAATCCTCCAGTTTGAGGAGCTGAAGCAACGTTTGAAGTGTGAAACATTTAAACTGATTAATCTTTTTGACTTTGGTTGAAATCAGACGTTCCACCTCTATCAGCTGATGTTCCTCTAATGAGATATTACTGCTGTAATCAGTGTGGACATGGACAAACTACTCCGCTCTTAGAAATCATGTTATTCATTATGAGGGAGTGAACAAACTAACTTTCTTCCTCGTGCTCCTGAAGGAGATGTCCACCTGTTCCTCCCATGTTGTGTGGGTACTGTCCGTACGTTGGAGGTTTAGTTTGCTGCACCTATTCGTCTCTTCGTTCCCCGTGCACTCAGTCTTCTCTCTCTCTCCGTTCGTGTATTCCTTCCTCATATTTTCACTAGAAAATGAACAGAGTTTTTTTTTTGTGCTGACAGTGTCTTCCACCTCCTTTCATCTGGGCTGTTTTCTCTTCGCCTCTCGGAGTCACGGACAATTTTGAAGGCATTTCCTTTTACGGCTGCGATTCAGACGAACACACACACACACACACACAAATACATAAAGGTTATTCCTGCCACGTCTGCGTGGAGAGTCGTTTCAGTAAAGCTAGTCTAAAGAAGAAGCCGGGGGCGGGAGAGTGGAGTGCAGTCTTTTGATTCTTCGTGCTGAATTTTGGATTGTTTAAAGAAAATCTGGACTCCGTTCACTGTGTCGTCTCTCTTTGGTGCACTTTGTTGTCCCGTGACTCAGTCAGCTCCTCCCGTGAGGACTGAATCACTGTTTGGAATTTAATTCTAATTACATTTCTGTGTTTATGCGCCTCTTTATGTGTGTGTGTGTGTGTGTGTGTTTGTGTTACGTGCATGCCAACACATCACTTCTATTCCCATTTTCAAAGTTGATTACAAGGATGCTAGAGGTGTGCCGTTGCCATGGAGATGGAGGCTTAGGTGAGTGTGTGTGCATACAGTATGTGCGCATGTTGGTACTCATTTATGTGTGTGTGCGTGCGTGCGTGTGTGTCTTTCCCTCCTTTTAATTTCTTTTTATTTCCTTCCCGACTCTCCTCTCCTCTCCTCTCCTCTCCTCTCCTCTCCTCTCCATCCTTCCTGCCTCATCCCCGCTAACCATGACTAAGGGAGGGAGGAAGGAGGGAGAACATTCGGAGATGGGAAGCGAGGAGAAAGAGGGGAAATAGAGATGGGCTATGAGAGGAAGAGCGAGCGAGAGAGAGAGAGAGAGAGAGAGAGATCCCCTCATCCATCCAAACTCACCGAAGCATAATGAGTACCCCATCCTAGATAGATGAGTCTCTCCCACACAAACACACACACATGCACAGGCCCCAGGAGAGTAAGAGGTAGTGAGACAGCAGATGGGACAGAGTAAGATTGTAGGAGGGCAAAGAATGAATGGGCAGAGTGAAGGAGACAAGGATGCAATGGATGAAGGAAAGAAGCGATGGAAAATGAGTGAGAGCAAAATAAAAGTTCAGACGGGGACAGGCAGGCGGGGAGAACGAACGAGTTATGGCGGCGAGATGGACGGTGTGTTAACGGCAGGCGTGAGAAATATGGAGAAAAGAAGCCGCAGAGATGGCTGGCAGTGAAGCACCGTCGTGTCTGATTTTAGTGTGATTTGCTACTCAGCAAACCATAAAAAGAGGCACTTCAGGAATATATGAGAATCTGTCACCAGGGCACGAAACACAGCTTTTTTTTTCTTGTTTACCAACCACAGCTGGTGCTTTATTCAAGAGTATCAGCAGCTGATTCCATTCCAGCGTGGCACACACCACAATATGTCGTCCGTGATTAACTTTTCTGACACTTCAGTTTTTATTATACCTGCCCGATCTGCTTATATGTTCGGTAGCTGTTACTACCTGCTGGATCTGGACTTCTAAATATATAAAACTAATGAGGTTTTCTGGCTTTCGGGTATCAGGCAGTGGGGTCACGAAGGTACACAACAAGTTGTGTTGTAGTGGAAGTAAAGCTAAAGGCTAAAATCTATGAATCATGAATTGTTTTATGTTTAGCATCAAGGACGGCTTGTATCAGCAGCAGCCGGGTCGAGTCAGGTCGGGTCTCGTGTACAGCTCGGTAGTAATGCACGACCTCAGCAGTGAGTGCACGCAGCTACGGTAAGCCCAGAGGGGAAAACATGTCAGCCACACTCAGCTTAGAGCTACACTTTGCCACGGTGAGAGAGCTTCTAACACTATTTGTGCTTGTACTGCTTCCATTTAGGTTGCTGACATGCAGTGTATGTAATGTAGACTGGGTCGGTGTGGAGGCTGTGGTCATCTCCATCTTGCTGGCCACACTTAATTCTGCATAACTTTAATGAACGATCTAATCGGTTACTTTAAATGCAGACCATATTTTACAAATCTAATATCCACAGGTATTTACAGCCTTCGTTCTGTCTCTGTTACTTCTTATTCCACACTAGGTTCACACAAGGATTGTACCTGAATATCACTTTTAGCTGCCACAACGACTTAATTTCCCTGTGGGCATCACCACTCACGTCATATTAACTATGCCACCTTTACTTTCCATGTGAGTGTTATTCAGGACTGTGCCTCTTTTATATTCTCATCCCTGGTTCAGTGAACCCAGAGTTAACAGGGCGAGCTCATAACCAGCTTAATGATTATCCAAAATCGTTAAAGTCGAGCTTAATGAAGCTACAACTCAAAGAGACTAGCTTAATACAGGTCTTGTGGCTGCTGCAGGTGAATTTGTATTCATGCCTTTTTATGTTAGATTTGGTGCAAAGTGGTGAATTTAGAGGACTGAGTTTAATTGATCGGTCGATAATCATTTAGTAAGTTCAGCATGGACAAATGAATCCACCCCGGGGAGCCAGAAATGAAGGGGAATAGATGAAAAAGAGAGGGGAGGGCAGCAATCGTCCAGGGCCTGGTGTTAATTTCACACCCTGGCTGTCACTGTTTGCTCAGGTCCTCAAAAACAGCAGAATAATTCTGA
The DNA here is from genome assembly GCA_023373845.1 of Nibea coibor. NCBI lineage: Eukaryota > Metazoa > Chordata > Actinopteri > Sciaenidae > Nibea > Nibea coibor. The sequence goes on along the minus strand of CM041732.1, from coordinate 4,589,182 downwards.
TCGAGGAAGAGTGGGCAGCACAGGACGACGAAGCTGAAACATGAAAAAAGAAAAGGTGAGATGAGAGGATTAGGAGCTCAGACAGAACTTTCAGAGGTGAGGGGGAACATCGTTTTCATGCTTGAGTAGTCCCAGGTGCCTCATTATGCTGATGACACGAGCTTAATTTTGCTGAATTATTCCTCCTCTACGTTTAGTGAAGTGTCTACACGGCATGGCTGTTGATTTGTGTTAAAATTAGAACCGAAAACAGAGCGAAGCGTCGGCCAGTTTTGCTGAGCTACTTTTTTTGTTCGCAAGAAACGGGAAACCAGACAAGATCTCAGTAAATCCTGCACACCACGTGCGAAACATTCAACCGGAGTTAAGATAAGTTATCTTAGCACTTAGCATCAATCAGACAGATGATAGAAGAGCTTCAGTGTATTTATATGGAGGTTAGGTAGAACTTTCTGTTTTGGCTTCAAGAAATCTCCAGAGTCCGTCTTCTGTGAGCGATCCCATTGAGTTCATAGACTTGAAGTGTCTCAATGAGTCACAATAACAAAAGAAGAATCAGCGATCAGCCCTCAGGCAGACTCCAGACCAGAGGGAGCCAGACAAGTCCAATCCAGACAGTTGAACTCATTTATTAGACTTGAAGTCTGCCCTTGGAGATCTACTGTTCACGTTACTCAGGGTAAGAGAGTTGCTTTCTTGTGTTAGATGGTCAAAGTTGAACCACTCTCATGTCTGCACAATAAATCTAAAGTTGAGTTAGCAGCTGGTTAGCTGGAACAGACTGGAAACAGCTAGCCCTGACTGTCTCCACAGGTAACAAATCCCAGCTACCAGCCCCCCGTGAAGCTCACTAATTAACACGTCAAGTCTAATTTGTTCATTCTAGAGTCATATGGGACTTCTGTAAGACATTACTGGGCGTACATCATATCACATGAGCCTCCTGTAGCTCTCAATACAAAGACCGTCAACGCTGCACAACATTTAGAGGTAAAACATCATATAGTGCATTTGTGCCGCTCTGCTAGTCTTCCAGTGTCCCTGACTGCAAAAAGAATCTCTTCTGGCATTTCCAGTCGTGAAAATTAAGAGCTGTCACACAGTTACACCAGCTGAGCGATCCTTTTCCGGGTCCAAACTAATATAGACCTGCTTGCGGAGCGGCGTGAGTGACGTGAAGCTGAACGGGCCGCTTGTTCTGTCGACTGAGAGGTTCACAACTTGCAAGGTGCTGTAGATTTAAAGGTCACTGTGGAGATTTTTGCAAACTGCCAACTTAAGAAGTTTAAAGAGGTGAGTGTGCTTTTTCAGGGCAGCCTATTAGAATTCATTTGAAAGCTGGTTCACCGCCGACTGCGTGTTTGATAGGATTTTTTAACTCTGCATTACTGCACAGTCAAATATGAAACAACAGACCTGTGTGCATCTTTGTTTCTACCCTCCAATTTACAGAATAATTCACTAAGTATGGAGCAAATCTTCTCGTTGAAGTGGAGCCAAGCTGATTAAATTCAAGACTTTGTCTATAAAAAGAAATAAAATAGTTTGCTGCTTGATTTTTCTCAATCAGCTCCTCGCTGTGAGTCGTGGAGGCCTACATGGACACGCGTGTACGGCCTCACGACTCAATCACAATTCAGCTGTCAGCAATTCGAACGCACACGGATGGTTGCTGCCTGATGCTTAGCTGCATCTTCAATACCAGTATCTGTTTGACCCACCTCGGAACAAAGCTGTTATTGTTGCACACAAATCAGTCACGACAGAAGTCCAGGAAATCACATGTAATGGCCACTCGGCAAGCTTTATGAGCTGAGTGCAGGTATCAAGTGCAAACTGGGCATGTGCCCTGTCCAGTTTGTTTTAAAAGCATCTCTGCTATCAAAATACTGTGTACTGATCTTCCACCGTATCTCCCAACATGTAACAGTGACGCTGGTCAACCCAGGATCGTCTTTTAGCCTGATCTTCGCCTGCAATTCAATCAAAAAGAGCAATGTTGCAACACAACGACATAATGTTACAACGCAGTGGTTCAGCTGAGGCAGGAAACTCAACATTTAGATGTAACTTTGTGTCTCCCGCGTCCGCGTAATGATGCGTCTTAGTGTTGAGAAATTCCCGCGCCTCTAGCTTCCGCCAGCTGTGAACTGTAGGAGATCATGCGTTGAGAAAAAACAGTTAGTTGAGTCATTCGTGAAGAAAGTGGCGCAAGATGGAAGATGACAGAAGCAAAATCTCAAAGGATGTAGAAAATCTGATTAAGATATGACATTTCTGTTCACGTATCGATCCGAGAAAGGTTAGCCTCACTAGTTGCTAGACGATCCACATTCATTGTTCACGGTATCAACAAGTCTGAGGGAGAAATCCTGTATGCAGGGGAAGCTGCATGGAAAAAAACATTTCTATCTCTGTGTGAGCAAGCTGCTCAATAAAAACGTGTTCAAACAAAAGGCTCCTGAAGCTGCAGACGCACATACAGAGTGATGGAGCACTGGAGGGTTTGATTACTGTCAAGGGAACATCCAGTCCAAAAGTATGAGCCACCAGGGTGGAATGAAGGTAAACTGCACTGACGTTGTGTTCTGGCGTTCAGGCTGTTTTTCACACGTCAGTCAGGATCATACCTCCAGTTTCACTTCCCACAGTTTCTGTTGGTCAGCTTAGCTGCGCTGAAGAACACAGACCCAAAACTTCATCCATGTACGTGCAGGCCACATCATCATTTGCTCCGGTGATCCACGTCAACACACCGTGTCAGGTGATACAGGCTACTAGCATTCCCGCAGAAGGGGCAACATTAAATCTAAATGCTAATTGAAGCTGTGCTTGGTTTTTCGGCGAAAATCAGATTTCAGCTGATGAGGGAGGCAAGGCTCCACCTCCTGGCCACTGCTGAGGTGCCTTTGAGCAAGGTATCTTCTCAAAGGCACCTCGGCAGATCTTCTTTGTCTTCAGTTTCAAAGTATTGACTCTTGAACAGCCGAGCTAAAATCACTACACGCTAAACGAATACCTAAAATTGTTCCCGTGAACTAAGGGTTGTTTTTTATTAGTAGAATTAATTTAGCTTGCAGTGATTTAAAATCAACAGTGGCTGTAAATAGTAGTGAATAAAATCATATGCCATGGTGTTGCATACCAGGACTGTGATAAACCATCACTGACAGCAACTTTCTGAAGGATTTGTATCAATAAGTGGCGACAGAAAGAAAAGCGAAAAGCATCCGTGTTCAGATGACGCAACGCTTTTATGTTTCGGTGCTTTACTGCATTGAAAAAAAAAAACATTCGCAGATTGCAAGGTTTTTATTTGTACTGTACAGCACAGATCAGCGGTGACTCAAACTTCTCTTCGCAGCATTCATTTGAAAAAAAGTCTAAGCTCCAGCAGTACTGTCCTTCTTTTGTCCAAGGACAATCTACAGTATATTATAATGTTAATATTTATTGTTTATTTAGCCTTGAGGTGTTTGTTGTAGGATTGTTTCCCTCTTTGGCGACAAAAGTCAATTAGCGCCTTTAGTTTCACCAATAAGAACCTTCTGTTTGTGTCAATTGGCTCAAAAATGAAGAAACGCGACCACCTGAAGGGAAGATTTTAAGGTCTTTCACAGCGGCTGACATGTTCCCTTTTAGCGGCGCGACAAAGGCACGAAATCTGCGTGAAATCTTGCGATTTAGCCATGAGTCAACTAATCTGGAAGATGTGTGCGCGAGCTATGTGGCAGCGAGAGCAGCCGAAACAGCCGAATTCTGATCTCAAGGACACACTCGAGACGCCGTGTTAAATTCTGCCGCTTAAAGTCGTGTAAAATCTGTCTGGAAACAACAATTAGCGAGATCCTTGACTGGAAAATCACTCTGTGTGTGTGTGTGTGTGTGTGAATTTGTAATTCCTGCACACTTGTAGCTCTCAGACAGAGAGAGACACTGACATACTCAGATATGAATTAAAAAGAAACATTTCACAGCCTCCTGCCTGTGAAATTGCTGATAGCATTCTGCAGTGCGGCTCACCCCCGTAGATCATCTCAGTTTACATCTTGTCAGAAGGAACTTTAAAGCTCTCTTATTTGTTTTCTTTGCTGCTTGGGAAGCTGCTCTGTAAAGATGCATTCGCCTGCTTCCTGTCCACGCTGCAGATGAAGGCTGCGGTGCCTTTGAGGGCAACCACCTACGTTAACCTTCTTATTAGAAGAAAACATGGAGTTTTGCCTCCAGTTTTGAGGCTTCAGGTTTTTAGATCACACTTGTAAGGCCGTGATTGGCTCCAAACTAGTTATGATGCCATAAATCCTGCAGGGTGGTCCAGACTTCAGAGAAACTTTCCCCCCAGATGATGAAAACAAACACTGAGGGAACAAGAAGCAGAATACATTTTTGGCTGCGGGCGGGGTGTAAAAAGTGTTTAGCCAATGGGAAAATGGGCTTGTACGACTACTGGTTACTAAGGAAGTGAGGAAGAAAAAACAAACAGTTCATATTTTATTCGTTGTGTGCTCAGAATGTGCCATTGCACACTGAGGATTAAGACACAAATATAATTACAAACACAGTGATTACTGGCGACTTAGTGCACCAAATAAAGCAGCGCGTCGGCTCCGTTCTGATGGGTGGAAAAAGCACAAATTGCAGTGATCGTGTTCATCACCATCACAGTCGATGGGTTGGTGACCCGTGCTCTACACACAAGTATCCATCAAGTACATGACAGCCAACAGAATACACACGGCGTCTTAATTATATTTTGCCCCAGAGACCAGCCAGTCCTCCGATTCTGGAATACTGCCTGGCCTCAGGATGGCTGTTGTTTCAATTAGTTTGTGACCATTTAATTAAATGTTATTTTAATTCAATTAAATATGGACCTTGGGGCTTCTGGGGCCCATCTGTTTTGGACTAAAACTCTCCATAATTCTATAATTCTTTTCCGTGATGCTAACACCAAAACATGTGTTCGGGAAGGCAGCTGATGTTTTCCTCTGCTCTCCTCAGCATTCATCCGTTCTGCCGCGTCACGTCGACTCTCTTGAAAGAGGCGCCATTTGCACGGAGCGATTCTTTTTCAGCCGATCACTAAAATGCACCTTTCCCGCTGTCCTCAGATAAGATCGCGTGACTTGCGGTGCCGTCTTTCGCGGCATCTCTTCCTCTTTGCGATTTAGTGTTAAGTCACCCAGGAGGACCTGTTTGAAAATTCAATTACAGGAGCTGACACCTTCAGAACACGGCTGCGTTTGATTTGTTTTCATAGCTGATGATGGCTTTGTGTCTGACATGTGGGGAGGGGGGTTGTTAACACAGGTTTTACCTTTCAGTGAAAGTGACATCCACAGTGTCTGCTCACGAGTCGGGCTCACTTGTTGTTCAAACAGAAGGGTTGAGAAGGAATGTGAATACACTGTAATGAACAGAAAATGTGCCTTGAATGCAAGCAGCAGCCGAGTAATATAATTCCTTCCCCTCCATTTTACACAGCTGACACAATTTTCAACAAACCTCACAGCGCCAAAACACACAGACGTCACACACACACACACACACAACGGGCACAGTGATGTCCAAGGAGAATGCCGTGTGTGTAAAAGAAAATCAGCTTTTATAGCAAAGTCTGGCACATAAGTGTCAGATTGAGGCTTTTCCATCTATTTTCAGAGTTCTCCAGTTTATTGTCTGTGCAGTGCAAACAGGAACTGCTGGCAGCCCGAGCAGCGTGACTTCCCAGGATGTGATGTCTCACATCTGTGTGATAAATGTCGGTCAGCCGAGAACACTCTTCCTCAAGCTGTTTCTGGATATGTGTTTGTGGTGCGATGTCATAATATCAGCTCGTAGAACAAGAACAAACCTTTATAATAATGCGAGGGCTGCTGATGCTTTGAAGGGAGGCGAGATTTATTGATATTGTTGTTTTGTCTTGCTTATTTTATGTATTTTTTTGTCTCTGTGTTTCAGTCTGTCCGTGTCTAGATGTAATAAACACTTAGGGTAGAAAACATGGGAAAAAAAGACCAAGATTCATCAGATTATTTGCATATTGCAGAATAATGCTCGACAGAAGTTACACAGCTGTTCATTTTATGATTATGATCTGGTCTTGAAGCTTGTAGAGTCGATGAAAACTGACCAACTGAGCGGCATAGCGTTTAGTTAGTGTTTCACTGTTTTCTGACACTTAATGGCTTAAATAAAATGGAAATTGTTACTTCTGAACTTCAACTTCAAGGGCGGTGTGCTCTACCTTACAGAAGCACTAGAATCAATAGACTGTGACAGCCATAGGTGGACCTTCAAATGCAAGTAAAAGAGACGTGGGGAAGAGTTAATTCATTACTTAAACAGACCACATGTCGATTTTATGGATTTAATATTCTCTCATTTGTGGCTAATTGTGAGGCAGCAAGGACGCGAAGCTTTAAAAGTGAGACTAACTGTCCCCGATCTGAAGGATACAGAGTGATTCACCTGTGCGTGACTCAAAAGAAGTTTTGAAAAGGTAGAAATACTAACACAGACACACACACACACACGAGAAATGAGTCAGCAGAGTTAATTTGGCATTCTGGTCACATGCAAGTAGAGGTGATTGTACTCATGGCCATGACTGTTTGCTGAAATGAAAAGGAGCTTCTGTGTGTGTGTGTGTGAAGATTTGTCCTGATCAGTTCTGCCCTATATTGTCACTCAGCGTGTTTTGTATTTGTGTGTGTGGATGTAAATCCAGGTTTGTGTTGGAGGAAGATAAAAAGATACATAAGTGCTAAAACAAATCAGAGCTGAGCGTATTTCAGGAGCAGCCTGTGATTTCACACTTATTTGTTGGCAGATGTAGAGAACAGCCTGCCCTTCATGTTACCCCAAATACTACATTCTCAATGTTTTGGTACATCAACATCTTTTCTTAATTTATTTATTTTTGGAACAATGTGGCCAATCAGCATTCACAGCAGCAGACTGTAAGGTGAGCTATTATCGGCTTAAATGCATCATCTGAATGTCGTTTCCTACCTTTCTATCAGTCTGGCAATAACACATTATGATGTAATCAGTTATTGTGCCAATTTTATTTTTCTAGCATGTGTTATTATTACAGCATTACAGTAATCATGTCTGAATGAAACAAAGGCGTGCATCAGCCATGGACAGAAAAGACCTTATTTTAGCTATCATGTGGAAGAAAGGAGATCTTGGAAATTACGTGACATCCAGGATTTCACAGATAAGCAGGCCTCTACAATGATAATTTGGGCATGATTGTCAGCCATTACAGGCCCATACAGCTGTGTGTCAGTGGCAGGGCTGTGGAAATGTATTCCAAAGCTGCATATAATGGCCAAGAGGTGGAATATAAAGGCCTAAATGGGCCAAGAACAGAGCCCTGAGGTACGCCATATTTTACGTCAGAAAATATTGATGTAATATCATGAGAGGAAATACACTGTATTCTCAATATAAACATTCTATGGAAAAAAACTATGTGCCATTTAATCTGTACAGAAACCAAAGTGTGGAAACAATTTTACCGAGGTCTGTATGCTGGGCGATGAAGCAGTGACTTTGGTCTGCTGCTGGTTGCTGGACAACAACAACAACAGCAGTTCTCAACAAATAGAAGATGACCTTGGTAGAAATCGCTCAATACCTCAAGTGTACAAAACATTTTCAACAGAAGATCCATAGAAAAATGTATTAGTGTACAACCTACAGCGGATACAAAGACATTGTTCAGACATGGAGAGCATTTCAAGTTCTTGCACTTAAATGATGTAAAGTGACTGACTCAGTTAGGGACAAACTACAAGGCCAATAGTCCACTCTTGTCTGAAATCTGCACTGTATATGGACTTATGTTGCACTGTTAACAAAATTTAAAAATGATGAATGCGTCCTCCCCTTGGTATTGGGTTCTTCCTTGGACTATGCTTCATCCTCCAGCTAAGTTTCATGGAAATTTGGCCTCTAGCTTTTGGTAATCCTGCTGAGTGCTGCAGAGATGCCCACAAATTATATTCTGAAGACATAAAGGAACGTGCTCATTTGGTTTATGGTTATCTTTTCCATTATCATAAGTTTCCAGATTCCAGATTGCAATATGATTCTTGTGTCCGATGAATATTGTTGTCATTTCAAGTCACAGGTCAGGGTTCTTCGATTCTGTGTATCCAGCTCATCTTGCTTAATGGTACTTGGGATTGTTTGGATTGAAGGACACCAGAAAGCGCTGCGCTTTGCTCTGCTCAAGGAGCTATAAAATCAACAAGAAAAACAGAAAACATTTGGATTTGATTAGCTGTAAAATCAATAAAGCATCTGCTCTGGATGTTGAGTGGGTTTGCCACCTCGCCTCGGAGTGTGTACACTTTTGATGATACTTCGGTTATGAGCACAGACCAGTTCAAGAGCTGTAATTATAGAAACATCAATTCAGCCCCGAGAACACCTGAAGACTTGTTTTTATTTTTGGAGTGTACTGGAAATAAGTCACTAAATGGACAAGAGAGCTTTTTAATAAGTATGAGTGGGCAGAAGGAGAATGAGACAGTGTGTGTTTGTTTGTGTGTAGTCTGTTTGCCTTTTGTAGTAATATAAAAATGTGCATATGCCTCTTTTTGCACCTTGTTTCCCGTTCTTTTATCTGTGTTCATCTGTGGTTTCTTCACTTATCACCTACACCCACACACAGTCCATTCAAGTAATACATCTACTGCCAACACACACACAGCTCCGGCGTGGAGAATGACTCAATCATGGCGAGTCTCGGGACAATGCCGAGAGGCGTAGGGCGAGGGCAGAGAGGGATGGCGAAAGAGAAAGATCGGCAGAGGCATGACAATATGAGAAAAAGATGCAAGAGAATAAATATGAGCAGAAAAGGAAAGCAACGTGTGAATATGAGATGCTGATAAAATCCTAACTGATTTTTTATTATATTTGAGTGTGTATGAACAGTACCACCTTCTCATTTAATGGTTTTTATTTGTTTTTCTTATTTCCTACATTGTAGATTAACACTGAAGGCACCACAATCAGACGGTTATGATTACGAGCACATCTCCTCGTGCATGCTTCACGATGGGAACCACACATCTAGTAACCATCTGCTCACCTTTCTATGTATCACAATGACAGAACCAAAAATCTCAAATTTGGACTCATTAGACCAAAGCTCAGATTTCCGCTGGTCTCATGTCCATGCCTTGTGTTTGCTCGTCCTCTTGGCCTCCCTCAGTCGTGGTTTCTTCGCTGCAATCCGACCCTGAACGTCTGATTTTTCTGAACACTTGATGAGATGTGTCTTCTACTTGAACTCACTTGGCAAGCATTTATGCGGGCTCTAGTCTGCGGTCCTGTTAACTGGTGATTTCTGAGTCTGCTAACTGTAATGAACATCTCCTCTGCAGCAGAGCTAACGCTTGAATCTGACTGCGAGAATGCCAAGAGTGAGCAAAGCTGTCGTCAAGGAAAAGTAATCAAAAATAATTCCCTGTGTGTTATTTTTTGGTGTTGATGTCTTCGGTGTATGAAAAGAAAAAGAATACAAAGGTGTGTTCACACTTTTGGTACTGTCGACGTCTGGAATTTATTTATTTTTTTTCTGTTTTCACTTTGCTTTCCATATCCTGTTTATTTGTTCAGTTCTGGGTCATTTCGGCTTCTTCCCTTCATTCTCTCTGTCTCAGTGCTGGTGGTAATGCATTTTAGATGCAGGAGTGGGGACTTGTACATGGCAGCCATTGTTGTAATAATGCATGATTGATGCAGGAATAGAGATTTCTTCCACAGTAACCATGACAGTAATAACGCAGGAAAGATTCATGATGTCATTTGTACACCATTCTGCAAAACATAAAGAAGCAAAGCTTTCCTTCAAAGATACCTGCCAGTACTTTGCCTACTCACTGTCTCTGTCCTTGCTCCTTTCCTGTCTTCACCGATTCCTCTTACACTTTCTCATAATTACTTACTTCACTGGGCTTTTTCTCAATTTTCAAATAATATCACTGCGCTGCTTACCGCGTTAAATCAAGTGTTGCTGAAAAAACGAGTCCAGATTAGCTGGTCTTAAATCTGTTATGACACCTCTAATAAACCCTGTGCATGTGAAGGTCATTTGCAATATCCAAGTTAAATTGGAGTAATTGATCAGCTTCAAGCTGAGAGCTGTGGCCCCGCGGAGGCTACGTAGGTGAAAATATGTGAGAAATAATGAAAGAAATAGTTGGAAATGTTTTGCCTGAACAGTATGTTGCTGGCCAATCTGGCATGTGGTATAAGTGTTGGACACACTGGTCTGATTTAGGCCATTTATGTACCCGGGCAGTCTCCATCAATGGAAAGTTATTGTTCAGTAGGCTCAGCATGAAACACAGTGGCAGATATTCTGCCACACCTCTGATTAAACACTACATGTGTTCATATTTTACTGTAAAATACAGTTAAAACTCATTTTTTATGATTCTATCAATGCTTTTGAGTTTACAATAGAAGTCCTGGGGTGACGTTTCTTTTTCTGTTGAGCAGGTTTGGCTCTGTTTAGACTTTCTGTTTTTCACAGCAGCCATTTTGACAGGACAGGTCAGCACACGAAAACAGCTTCCTGTGGTGAAGCTAACTCGGTCAGCTTGCTTTGGAAGAGGGCTGCCCATTCATAAAGGACTGCCATACGATGGTTAGCGCCACTTTAGCCTCTGTTGGTTATTGTTATTTTGTAATATATTAACTAATATGTACTGCAAACAGAAAGGCTCTTTAAATATCCCCATTTGTACACCCGGGTCAGCTTTACCCCGGCATTATAAATCTATGCAAATGGATTCAACATAAATGTGCTTCATTTCCACAACTCCTTTTTATTAACAGCTCCCAAACATAGAAACTGTGCTCGCTCCTCTGGCTGCTGCTGTTTTCTGGTTATTACCAAGTAATTGTTTTAGCTTGGTCTTATTCATGTTTGTGGTGTTAGGATTATATTTCCCAGACCCGGTCGTGCCTAGTTTATGAAACTAACTCAAATTTAAAGTCTGTTTTTCTGATGTCATCTGGAAGTTTACTGCGGCTTGCTTATTTTTGGCTATAAAGTAAATTTGTTATGTATTTTCATGTAGCGCCTCACTTCCTCTTTCTTGGCCGCTCTGACAGCTCGCTGTATTCAGCCTGCAGCGTTTTCCATGTGAAGTAACTAGCTTGTAATCCTAGACTTATCCGTACCGATAAAGAGCAACCTCTTGGGTATTAACTGCTATCTTCACATTTAACGCAGGGCTGGTTCGTGATTACTCCATAGATGTCTCTCTTTCCCATCAGCATCTCTGGCTCCACTATGGGGAATGAAACTTTGACCTTTACATGGATCAGCTGAATTGACTCTTCATATCACCTCTTGCAGTTGTTGCTTTCAGTCCAGGTTTCTAAAGCTGATGGTTCAGATTTTGCTTCTGTGCAGCAGGATTGAAACATGTTGTATCTTGTTCATAATTGTGGCAAATTGATAAATTAAGGTGAAATTTCAATGTCTGTGTTTTAGACAGGGAAACCGCCCGTGGAGGATCTGTTCTCAGACCTGTGTGATGGACGACGCCTGCTGGAGCTGCTGGAGGGGCTGTCAGGACATGAGCTGGTATGAACACACACACACACACACACACACACAGAGGCAGGAGTGTACGGTTTAAACGGGCACACACACACACACACCAGAAATAGAGAAACAAACCAGATGCCAGACTTTTAACTCCGTCTCACTCTCTGTCATCGGAACAGCATAGTGTGAAGAAGACGATCCACTGCAGATGGCTGACAGCTTAACATTTGCCTTTAAGGGGAACAGAACTGCCTTATCAAATTACTGTAGTAGTCCAATAGGCACGGCGATAATAATCTCCATAAACAGATATCTGCACATGAATGCAGAATTTGTAGGCGAGGGAGCAAGATGCTGGCATCGAAGGCGTTGAACAGTACTGACAAGTCAGATTGTAAACAGTCTGTGTGGAACACACAGGTCGACGTACTCTCTCCGAACTCTTCAGCTCTCGTCTGACAAACCTTTAGTTTTTTTCAGATATCTGCTGGCTACGCTGGAAGCCCTGAATCATCGGCTGTTGCCCCCAGAGGATAAATCATAGCTCATCAGAGATTAGCTGGATAGTTACTGTATATAATCTTATTCTGGAGATATTCTGGAGATCCAAAGCTGGTGCTGGCAGGTATCTACAGACAGGACTAATATCCAGGCAGGGCTGGACATGGCAGGTGAGTGGCAGGCAGGGATCCTGAGGTACAGGGAGATCAGTGTTAGCAAAGACCTCAAACACCAGAGTAGACACAAAGAACAGGGAAGGGAGGCCGAATGATCTGGTGGAGATTCCCCTCCACTGTCTGTTCATCTAATGGCCATAATGCACATAAGTAATAAGGCAGGCATGTTTATGAACATTGAACCAGGCAGAGAACCTAGATTACACTTTGTGCAGGCCCCCAAATAGCATGTGATATTAGCAAATAAAGGGAGAAACTGAAAAAGACAACATCCATAAACACGTAAAGCAGCTGTAATCTAAACAGAGAAATGCCCTGCTCTCCACGGGGTGAAAGCATACAAGCTGACACCCATAATTCATGTGAAAAATGAGATTCAATAAGCACAGAGAGAGTGAATGTCAACAAATATACAGATAGTTTATATCCCCGCTGAGGGATTATCCTTTTGTTGTAACACAACGTGCATCAGTGGTCGGGTGCAGAGTCAAATGAGTACAATAGCGACAGACGGACAGTCTAACAGGAGCTGAAAGGTGATCGAGATTATTAAAACAACAACACAATAAGTCCAATCTGCCGTTAAAAAGATCTCCAATCTCAAGATCAGCGCCGCGGACAGGGACCATGATGCACTGCACGTTGTTTTTTGCAGAGGAGACTGAGAGGTGATCGGCCGTCATCATCACTGAACACAGACTGGCTTTATTACTCTTGTAAAAAGCTAGAGTCCCGCAGTCAGGTCTTTTGTTTTCTCTTGTTGTGGAGTAAAATCAGCAGTCATGCGTGGCGCCGTTTAAACCTGAATGACCGCCTTACTTTAATATCCCAAACTATTAAAGTTATAGGAGCGAGCGCTGCTGGAGCCTGAACTAAACATTGATTTTCATTACAGGACTGACCAAAGGCATTCCCCACAGCATCATTAGACACAGGACACAAATCACTTCACTGAATTTAGATTTATTTTCATTAATAATAACTCACATGATCACCACTTTACTTATCTTGGTTTGCGGTGGTGTGCAGAGCTTCCTGTGGGTTGTAAACGAATGATATTTAGCGCGCTCCGTGTTTTGACCCACAGCGCTAACTGCTGATCATACAGTTGTAACTCCACAGCAGATAACGCTTCATCCAGCTTGTTAATTGCATTCCTTATTAGCAATCGCCAGTTGGAGTTTGTCCACTTGACTGATTCTGTTGTAACAGTGCAAAACTTTCCGTCTCACGCCGCGCCACGCGGCATTAACCTCAGATTAACCCAAAACGAATCATTCTCCTGACCTTAATGATAAAAATCTTCATCTGAGGAAGGGAAAGTGGGAAAAGTGTCAAGATTAAAAAGCTGAACGGCTCCGTCCGTCCACACACACAGCGGCACAGCCCGCAGTCTTAATCAAACTTCTACTCCCACCTTGTTTTTTTTCTCCTCACCTCCTCCCCTCTGTCTGTTTGTTATGTCTCCCCCTCTCTTCCTCCATCTTCTCTCGTCCTCTTTATCGTCTCTTTGTCTTCCTTTCTTTTAGCAACCTTTCATCCTCCTCTGTCTGTCCTTACTTGTGTCTCATGGAGGAGTTACATTATCGTCTTTGTCCTTTGTTTGATGCTATCTCCTTATTGTAATGGCAAACACACAAACACACACACCTGCAAACACACACTTTTATTGTAATGTGGCTGTTTGTAGCACTCATGAATGCCCCTGAGCAAGGTCTGTTTATGCCTCAATGATCGTCTCTGTCTGATTTGTGTGCTCTGTGTGTGTGTGTGTAGGTGAGGTTGGAGAAAGGATTCACGCGTGTCCACTCGCTCAACAATGTCAACCGTGCTCTGCAGATTTTGCAGAAGAACAATGTGAGTAAGCCGTGCACCCTGACACGTACGTACAGTATTTCCCGTTGTCCTGATGTGATGACGTGAGATTTAAATATACGGTTCCAGTGAGGAAAAAGTTGCCCACAAAAAAAGGTGGAAGAAAGCTCAGGAAGATGTCACGTGTACAGAACAAATCAACACAAACATATTCTACAATTACAATGAATGAGAAAATGGCAGAAGTGGAACCTGTGATAGAGAGACAGACACACAGCAGCAGCAAATCATTAACTATATACGCATTTACAGTGAAGGCGAGACAAAGAGTGACGGATAAGTTCAACCGTATCCGTCTGTTGCTGAGGGAACTGTTTAAGGCCTTCACCGTCTCGTGCAGGAGTTCGTGCGAGTTGCTTATGATGGATGTCAGCTTTGTTAACATCCTCCTCTTCCTCACGTCCTCGGTGGAGTTTCTGTCTCTCTCCATGCTTCCCCCTCCCCAGCAGACAGCTGCATGGAAGCAGATCGTCTTTAACAGTTCTGCACGCTCCAAAGGACCCCAGTCTTCTCAGCCAGCGGAGACAACTTTGACCTTTTTTGCTGTCTGACCAGTCCATTTTATTGTTAGGTGAACCCCCAGGTATCGACGGTATTGACTGATGTACTGGTTTTATGGCACAGTGCATTTCAAATTCACTTCTGCAGAGAGAAGGCTTTGAGGATGAGGATTAACCAACACTATCTCAGGTGATGCTGCTGTGGTCTTAATGGGAACTTTTTTTCTAATACCTGAAATCTAAAGCTTGGCGGCCCTTCTGTGCCTCGTTTCAGTTGCTAAGGTCCACATTAAACCTATCATTCGTGGCAAAGGGTCACAAGTAGACACCGGTTCATTTTAAGGAATCAACAGCCAAAAACGAGGGGAACCACTGAGCTGGAAAAAGTGAGGAGACTGGCTGGTGTTTTGCAAAATAAAGCCGTAATGAGATTTGTCTGTCCGTTCGTCTCCCCCCGCCAGGTTGAATTGGTGAATATCGGAGCGGCAGACATCGTTGATGGGAATCACAAACTGATTCTCGGGCTCATCTGGAGCATCATTCTCCACTGGCAGGTGTGTCTGTGTGTGCATGCATGCTGTACGTCTTTGTGGGTTTATGCGCGACTGCGTCAGCATGCTGCTCCGTGCTGCATTTTTTAGGAGCTGCGGAGTTTCATCATTCGGGAATGCATCCAAGATTAACTTGAACTTTTTTTTTCTCGTTCTTTTGCAGTTGCAGCAGATTTTTCAGAGCACTGCTTCTGTTTGCACCGAATGTTCTTTCATTTACTTTGACCTTGATGAGTATTTACTGAGTCAAACAAAACAGAAATATAGAGCTGTGCAGTCTCGCTGAACTCTAAATTGTATGTACAATGTATATCCAGTTTACTGTGTAATTACATGCTATTCAAAGGAGGCCGTTCAGAGGGCCACGCAGAGTTTTATAGTGAAGATAAACCAGCTACAATGAGTAAAATTACTGCCCTGATGATGTCGAGGTGATCAAATACACAGCTTTTCTCACCAGGAAGCATCACTTTAACACCAGCTGAAATTGCCTTTCGTCCATGATGCACAAATTGAATCTGCAGGGACATGGATGGCTTATGTACATCGCTCCTGTCTATTGCTTAATATTGCTTCTGTATTGCTTGCTGCAATACTCGATTTAGTTTCCACATCCCCAAAAACAAAGTGCTGCACATTATCTGTCCATCAGGATCTCTTTACTGGTGATGTTTGGCGTGCAGTTCATGTGTATAGCTGAAGTGGAGTCAGTCACATTACTGGGAACTCGAAGCAACAATAATTAGAAAGACGCAAGGGAAGGACAGTTTCAGACAGGAGTTCATGCTTTTTGACTGTTTTCCGTGGACCTGTTACTGCTGTTTCACCGTGATAGCTCTAGTTTTCTTTCAGGTGAATCTGTGGTTTTCCTAGATATTTCTAATTTTAATATTAGCATGCATGAACAAATAGAATCAAGCTCCTCATTGGCCACTCATAATAAACAAGAACCATATTTAAGCTATCTGGTTAACCCTTGATTACAGCAGTTACCTCTCAAGACTGCATCTGTATTTGATCAGTTCATATCTGCCTCTTCTAATAATATATAGCACTGTATTATTCAGTATTGTGCCTCATATTTAATCCGTTTATATTCCCGCCCCTGACTTCTGCCTGTGTATGTTATTTTCTCCATTTCTGAAATAGTGCTTACCTGTGCCTTTTTAGCTTTAATATGAAGCAGAGCAGGTTTAAGCGGATCTCCATTATCTGTTTCAGAGCTGCGAACCGTAAAGCTGTAGCTAATATGCCTAAAAGAATGCCTACTATTTTTATATTATTGCTACAGTTTTGGATGCAGAAGAAGACTTGAGTCCGTCGTCTCCGCTGTGAAAAAGAATCTTTTTGCCACCGTCATATTTGTTTTTCTTTACTTCTGATCAGAAAACATGAGCTGAAACAGTTCAGGTATCCAACATGATCATTTGGAGAAAATTGCATCCACCAGCCACATTAATGTGACTGCAAAAACAGTGCCGAGCGCTCCAAAGTTCCCTTTAATGTTCTTTTTTTCATGACTCCCCCCTCTCCCTCCGCGGACTTTCATCTTTCTGCATATTCATTGAGGAATATTACAGCTCCACTGTCGGCTGTTCCTCCCCTTAATCCATGTTTAAAGTTCAAAATCTGTGTTATGATGGACCAACTTCATGTACGGCTGCTAGTTTAACAGCTTCCATTACAGTGCATTTAAATTGTATTTCATTCCTCATTAAGTTGAATAGAGGCTAATGTCTCAATCACGCTAGTTTTGGCATAGACTTAATGACGCGATTAATAGCAAAACACAGTTCTATAATGGGGTGTGTGTGTGTGTGTGTGTTGGCTGAGAGTGCATGATTGTGAGCAACATGTGTGTGTGCCACTGTGTGTGTGTGCATGTGTGAATACGCCTGTCAAAGGCTGCTACGCCCTGGAGGTTATCTTTTGCTTGTGTGTGGGCAAGTATGCCTGTCTGTGAGTACTTCTGTGTGTGTGTGTGTGTGTGTGTGTATCCTTGTCAGTGTGTAGACGTGTGTGAGTACACAGCAGTCTTTGTCAAAGCGCCCCTCCAATTAAAGTGGAAATGCATGCAGTGACCTACTCCCAAATGAGTCCCTTTTTTACCCAGCAGGCCACATTCTATGAGGAATTGCTAACAAACCTGTGTGTGTGTGTGTGTATGTGTGTGTGTGTGTGTGTGTGTGTGTGTGTGTGTGTACAGCAGATGTATGTATGAGTTCCCTTGCTGGGAAATCACCTCGACACTAAATTACACCGAACTCTATTAATAGGTTTAGTTGCAGATGTGGTTTTAGTGTGACTCTGTGAGGGTGTATAGTGCGAGTGACTCTTTGTTCCTGTATCTGTGCGACTGTGTGTGTGGCTGGCAATGATCGTTTTGTTGACTGTGTTTGAAGCTTACAAGTCTCTTTTTTTGTCATTCTGTCTCACACTCCCCGGTCCAGCCCTTCTACAAATACTGCCTTACTGCACGAGTGTGTGTGTGAGAAAGAGAGAGAGTAAAAGAGGAGAGGAGGGAAACAAAAACCTGCCTTTTTGGTGTATATGTGTGTGTGTGTGTGTGATTGCATATGTACTGAGAGAGGTGAGGCTAAGATATGCATAAGCAATGCACAACCGGGCAGTGAGAAGTATAACGTCTCTCATTCTCTCTCTCTTCCCCCCCGAGCCCTGAACAAGTGCTCCAAAACTGTCACTCACAGCTGCCAAAAAATTCAGCCTGTGAGGATGCAACCACATCCACACACAGGCTTATGCATGGATATGTGTGTACACAAGTGTCCTTTGACTGAGTGCGTGCTGCAATGTGGAGGTATCTGGATGTGTGTGTGTGTGTGTGAATATGCAAAGTATCCACTGACAAGCCACGTCAAAACTTTGCTAGAAAGCAGCAGATTTTTTTTTTTTTTATTAAAAAAAAATAGGTCTCTTTATGCTAATGTTACATCACCAGGCATCACATTAGCATGGATTTCAATATCTGTTGTTTAGTCCATCAGGGTAAGTCTTTAAAAAGTGTTGTGTGAGTGTATGAGAGACGGGGAGAGTGTGTTTCACGGTAACTGCTAAGAGTAGCCAACTGTTACCTCTGCAGGTCTGTTCTCTTTAGGTGTGCACTGGTTTAAACATGTGTCTCTGTGTGTGTTTTGCAGCCTAACTAACCCTTTCCAAATGACAAAAGATCCTGTTTGCATGGTCTGAATAACAAACAAAATGCACACACATCGTGTACTTACATACACTGACCAGATAGACCAACAATTCAATTTGACAACCATCAGCTGCCACAGAAAAACTATAAAATACTAGATTTTAATGGAATTCATTCAGCACAGCCTTATTCCCCAGAGGATAGACCCTTTCCATTTTGGACCTGTTACAAAGTTACCTTGTCTCACACACTCAAGTCAAATGTTCAGCTTGCACACAGGCCTTTAATAGCTAGATTTCCATGTCATTTACCATGCATATTCATACTCCCTGCAAGATAAACCATTTCCATCGTTTAGGTTTCAAAATGTCATCGTTACACACTAAACATGTCCTGATCTATCCATCCATCGAATGGATAGATGGATAGATTCATTCATGCTACCCTTTTCATTTTAATGATGTCAATTTATTTTCCCCTGGAGACACCCACAGGACAATTTTTAAGTCCCACTTAATTGGAATTAAATTATTCTTTCCAACCAAAACCTGTTATCTTGTGAGGTTTAATGAACTTTGGACACTCCACGGGCCACCGGCACAGCTTCAGGCAGCCTGAGCGTGGGTGATTGTGAAAACCTCTCTTAGCGTATGTGTTAATATTTCCTTGTATTCGTGTGCAGGTAAAGGATGTGATGAAGGATGTGATGGCGGGCCTACAGCAGACCAACAGTGAGAAGATTCTGCTGAGTTGGGTTCGTCAGAACACACGCCAGTATCCTCAGGTCTGTTCCTTTTCTCATTCACTCTGTCCTCAGTCCACGGGCTGTCGGACTGGTTCCATTATTACCTGCAGCAGTCTCTACTGTATTTTCCTCTGACACCATAAGTAATGGTTGTCTTATTAATGTAAATGCAGAGAGAATGTGTGTGCATTTAAAAGCAATAATTCAAATCTAATGAGTAGAACTGTGAAATTTTTAGCGCTGATGCTTTTTCATGTCGTCTTTCTATCTGTCTGACTGGATATCTCAAACCCCTCATGAACAGATTTTCATGAAATTTGGTGGACAGATAGGCTTTGGGCCAAAGAAAAATGGATTACGGTTTGGTAGTGATCCAGATCTGGGATTAGTGCCATCAGATGATTATCATTTTATAGCCCTAAGTACGGAACTAAAAGACAGAGAGACTTGAGCCTTAGTCCTAAAAATATGTTTTCGGGGTACAAAAAAAAAAAGAAAAAGATCCAATTAACTTAAAATTTCAGCAGCGGGAGTGATGTCTTTGGATTCCTTTGGAGTATTCAGTATTTATAGAGGTTGGTGCAGTCTGAGTGCCATCTCATTTTTCTCCATTTAATTCTGTTTCTTTTGGCTCGAATTCTTCTCTGCTGCATCGAAGCCTTTAAGCTCGAGCGCTCACAACACGGCATATTTGTCACATTTAATAGTTTCTTTGGCTGAGATCACCTTAAATTCCCCCCCCGTGCAAAACTTGAAAGAATGGCCTTTATTTTCTAATCAGAAATAACCGATCCTGAATTACTTTCATTATGGGTACGTAATGAGTGCATTAAGATGATGAATAAAATGACAAACTCTTGCAAAGTAGTGGCACTCGGGAGAGGGAAGGATGCTGCTCATCAGGGTCATAGGAGGCTGGAGCCAGCTTTAGCTTTAAGTTCCAACATTAGTATTGTTATTTATGCCGCCATGTGCATATTTAAGACGTTTTAGACCCGGAAAATTGCAGAAATGTGTTTAATTAGCTAACATTTTCTAGCTATAGCTAATCAGACTGAATCAAATCAATATCAACGCGTTGTTAGAAAAGAGAGCGCTGCTATGATTTAGTTATTTCTGTGTGAAAAAGGAGACTCGACTTAAAACTGCCGCTGTTAAAGTGTAAACTCCAGAGCTGCCGTGCCAAAATGGGAAGCTTGACAGGTGCAGCAACAGTAGCTAAGGGGGGAAAGGTTTAGTGTACAGTCAGTTAACTTCTCAGTACTTGCCAAGCTTCATGCTGCTTTATATCACATTTAAAAGCCATTTTTAGCCATAGTAGTCTGTCATTCCATGTATTAAACGCTCACGCTGGCAATTCGGGAGAGAAAAGATGTCTTCAATCTAAAATGGAAACCAGTACTTGGACGACAGTGTGTGGGTGTCACGCCACATTCACAGGTTGGCCCTTTAATATCCATTATCTCTGTCCTCAGGTCAACGTGGTTAACTTCTCCAGTAGCTGGAATGATGGATTGGCCTTCAATGCCCTCATCCACAGCCACAGGTACTGTAAAACGGGTAGTGCGTGTGTGTTGGCAGACAGAGTAATAGAAAGAAAATAAAGCAGTGGGCACAGAGGAGGGGTGGATGGGCAAGCAAATGTCAGAGGTGCACAAAGGGATTTATTTGTCTGCCTAAATTGTGGTCTTGTTCACACATTTTGTTAAATAGACGTGGTGGAAAATGAGCCCATTACTACTAAGTACTCAGAAAGAGACAAAAAAAAGAAGAGAAAGAAAGACAGAGGACGTCAGGTACTGCCAGCTAACAAGTCCGCTGGACTAGATGAATGACTTAGTCTTCATTTAAAGCTAATCAGTTAATGCGTGGGCATGGGAGACGCTGCCAGTCAGCTGAGCTCTTTGTGGCTCTGCCAGTAATGTGTTGTTTCCTCTTAATCCTTGATTCTTGTGGTTGCCATGTTTTGACTAAGATTGCATTTTATCACTACTCATATAGTTTCAAGCTGAAACTGACAAACCTCTGAATATATTAGGACAGTGATAGTGATGAACACTCAACTATTTAGTCTGTTTATATAGGGAGGACTTACCACATGAAGGAAGGGATTTTACAAGCAAGTGGCAACTGTCTCGCATGAGTAGATCCAGCACAAGTTGAAAGCACATTACCGACATTAAAGTCAAGCTCTCCTGTATGAAATGCCTCTTTATGCAGAGCCAAAGTGAAACCAAACCTTCAGGGTCAGTTTCAGAAGAAATAAAACTTTCAGAATCTCAGAAAGGTTTGTAGAAACACTAATAACAAAAAAACAGCCTTGGAATAAATCTAATATTGTTATTTATTCAATATTTATGTCTCTAGCCAGCAGTATTTCTCCCTGAACATGTGTGGGCTAAATGTCACTGCACAACACAAGAAGAGACTGATACCTCTGTGATGTGGAAGGTTTTCCACGGCAAAGCTTAAGAGATCTAAACAATCTTGAATATATAATAAACCCGGATCACGCTGAGAAGGCGTGCTGTGCTTGTGAAGGTGCAAATCGACAGCTTCTGTGACGCCGAAGTTGAATTGAACTAAAATATTGTTAAATGATTATATTTTCAATCCATTCAGGGGCTCCAGTTTCTGCCTGGGTGCTCTGGTTCACCTTATTTCTCCGTACCAGCAAACATTCTCCCACTTTACATCCTCACTAATTACACAAATTGCTCAGTGCAGTGAAGTTGTACTATTAAATTGAAAAACTGCATCAAATGAGTGAACAAATATGTAAATGATGAGTAAGAGGATAATGAATGAATAGAGGGATGGGCGGCTGATCTGCCTGTATGGACAGTTTGGGTCTCAGGCCTGGACTGCTGTAATTATGAATTAAATCATGGTTAGCTAGCATGAGCAGCTGTCAGCAGTGTCCTTACATGAATACAGAGTGGGAGATCACACACACGCGCCGAAGCCACCGCCCTGCAGATCATTTGCTCTGCTGATCCGTGCCAGCAATGTGATGTTTACTTCACAGAGGAAATATTCAAATGTTGAAATGAAATAACACACTAAATCAACACGCGCGTTTGCATTAATATGGTCTGCTTCGCTGTTTGCCGGCAGTGAGTTGACCGCAGAGTGAGAATCACTGCACAGCAGATGAATACACGGCTGCTGACTTAAAGTAGTTCCAAAAATAAACCTGATGGTCTCAGCTGAAGTGAGTTAATTACAGTGTTTGTCATTTTTAAGAAAATTAATCTGTTGGCTGCGTAATAAAAACTTTTTTACGACTACAATGTCAGCCCTTTTACTTTCGGGACCTCTCTTTGTCTCCTTTTACTCCACATATGCTGAGGAATGTGCACAGAGCAACAGAGAAAACGATCAACCGGGGACATGATCTACTTCACATGTGGAATATTCTATATTTGGATCAATTACAGTATGGATATAGCGGCTGCATGATCCCTGTTGATTTCTCTCTTGCCTCCGCAGACCTGAGCTTTTTGATTGGAGCTCAGTGGAGAAGAAGACGTCTGCGATCGACAGACTGGAACACGCCTTTAATAAGGCAGAACAACACCTGGGGATAGAGAGACTGCTGGACCCTGAGGGTAACACACACGCACACACACACACACATCTACACACACACACACTCTTACCAGGTAATTCCAGAGAAGAATATTCGAGGTGAGTTACAGCTCCCATCGTATTTCACGCCTTCCACTCATGCACTGTAAATGGCCCGGACGAACGTGATGTGCCGTGCTATGATTGGACGTTGCCATGGCGACAGCTGCGGTCACCTTGGTGGAAGGTCTTGATCGGTGATGCAAAAATTGACCGAAAAACGGCAAAAAAAAAAATGTCAGAAAACCCTTTTGATTTTGTGCAAAATAACTCCAGAGACGCCTTCTAACGAGCATGTTGAGGCAGAATGTGTGACATCCATCAATGTCGGGGCTGCTGCTGACCTGAGACCAGTTTACAGACTCTTAATCACAACTGCCAGGCAGGGATGAAGTGAATAAAGCCGACGGGGGTCAAAGTTTATTGCAACACTGTCTTTGGTGGCCAGCAGTCTGTGATGAACGGTGCAAACGCAGACCTAGATTTACTTCACTCCACTTATCAGCAGGACTGCCTCTTAGAACACAGCTGGAGAAATCAATCAATCAGAACTGATTGATCGAGCGAAGTTTGAAGTTTGTTTATCCAGATTTTCTGGGATTGTGAGATGCATCAACACACGACCACAGATCTGACCAATATTCTGCACCAAAATTCAGTACAGCAGATGTTTTTACTGTCGCACAACGCTGCCTAACAGTCAGCTTAGCCACGTTAGCGGACAATGTGACACACCGCAATACAAGTCACAGAGCGGGGCGACCAGCTAATGCTCAAAAGCAGAAATCAAATTCATCCTCTGCACGCGTGTGAGCGCTCCGTTGTTTATATGTGTGTGCTATGTTGTAATCATCTTCCATGCAGTAATAGCAGGGATGGGTTGTTGAACTGTAACTTTAACATTTTCCCCAAATCCTGCCCACACACGTGTCTGAATGATTGTATGTGGAATCAGGACTGGATGCATTCAGTGGTATTCCTCTTTAATCTCCCCCCTCCTCCCCCCCGTGAGTGCTGTGTTATGGCTTTGAGCCAGCGCGATAGGGAGCGTTGTAATCCCTCGCAGCTCGGTTAAGCCTTGAAACGACACATCGCGGCAGATGAATTTCCATTGATCTTACAATAAACAATCACTAGTTGGGGACCAAGTGGGGTGAATGTGTAGCATTACTATGCTGTGCACCCCTCACCCCCCACCTGGGCTTTTTGAAACGTCTTGTGCTACGACAGGATTTCTAGTTGTGTTTGTCCGAGGTTTTTATGGCTGGTGTCTTACTGAAGACCAGCTCTCGGGATTTGGGAAGTTGGACACTTGTTTGATGTTCACGCCTTTGAAACGGCACATTGTTTGTGACGGCGGCAGCAGTTTTGAAGCTTGGCGTCAAACCACAGCGGATACTTTGGTGTAATCGTCGACTTCAACCACGTTCCCTTGTGTTTCTTTCTTCTTTCTGTTAAGACACATGAATTATTAGTTAGGGGATTATCAGCAAGGCTGTAAACAAATTGATTTTTAATTGTTCATTGTATTTTAGTGACAGAAATATTTGTGTTGAAATGTATTTCTAAGTAGGATAGGTGTACTGCCATGAGGTGGGGAGGTACAACCTCCTGTTTGTCTCCACGCATGCAATGCAAAAACAATCCAACACCAGCTATTTCTCTTTGTACTTTTCAGGATTAATCTGTGTAAACTCTGTTTTAAATATAGATCAAGTCATCCAGAATATAGCAAAGGCCTCAAACAGCCTTCAGAGTGATCACTGGGATCTTCCAGTCAGGTCTAAAACAGACCGGGGGCCGTTTTGTTCTCTAACGCAGATGGTTCTGGTTAAAACTCTGACATCTGTAAAGTAACAAATCAGCAAAAAAAAAAGTTTTAAAATGCAAGTGATTGATTGAGCATTAATTACCTTGTCAGTGAAGAGGGATGTGTCCTCTGCTGCTCTTCCTGAGGTGTTGTCTTCTCTGCATTTTAAGAACCGAAGCCAAACTTCAGCACGCTCACACAACTGTTGTGTTTGTGCTGGTTAACATTAACACCAGGAGGAGAAGTTGAATTGGGAGTGAATCATTTTAACCCCAAAAACTGCTTCTGATGATGTGTTTACGTGCACAGTCTTAACCTCTGTGTTACATAATACATAATCGCTATCTTTTATTTGCACTTTTTTTCCTCTTTCTTCGTCTCCTCCAAGTGTTTATCGTGTCTTTGTGTGTTTCTCTCAGCAGCGTCTCCCTCTAATTCCTCTCCACTCCTCTTTCTTGTCTCTGCTTTGTTTCTCTGTGCTCTCGAGCCTTTGTTCACTTCTTTAGGCTGGAATCAAAGCTGACATCCAGCTGCCGTGCTGCAGCTCGGGTTTCAAACTTTATCTCTGGGAAGCCAGATTTTTCACGTAGTCTTTGAACACATCAGCAAACTATGGACTATTGGTTAGACGCGTTTCCCACTGCAGAGCTACTATTCTGAAGTTTCATCTGATCTAACGCGGGTCGCAGCAACTTGGAGAGGTCATGAATGGAATAATATGATCTGTTGTTTTGTTCAATTTCTCAGTCAAAAGTTAAACATCGGTGCTGAAACCTAATATTTTCTAGGGAATCATTTGAGGAGCTATTTTAATCCAAACTAATGACATCTCCACAGAGATGACAAAAGATTTGAGAGAGCACAAAACAAACTCGAGCGCAACTTAAGTCAGCAAGTCAACATTTGAGGACGCGCGTACTTGTAAGAGCCGAATTAGATTTCTGTGCGAGGGAGGACAGAATCGTGAGTGTGTAATTACATCTGAAACAGCAGCGGGGATTTTCACGCTCGTGGTGATCAAAGACGCTCGGTTTGAATCCCCCGACTGCGAACTTAAACCGAGAGCAGGAGCTGTTTGATATCGCATACTGTACTAAATGTACTGTTGGTACTTTCTGTGCGAAGTATGACATCAAATTAGCTGTGTGCTTATTTCTGATTTCAACCTGCTCGCTTCACCTCCTGCTGCCTGACATGAAGGAGGAGCTACGACTGTAAAGAACGCTAAATCTGACACACTGGGTCTTTTAGCTCATAGCTTAAAGGGTCATCCTGTTAGAATCTTCCTTGATTTCAAAATAAAAACTTTGTTGGCAAATGAGCGTGTAAAAATATTAACTTTCATTCTAAATGGCAGCTTTGTCAGACTGGGCGTAGCACAAGTCTGACCCCACTGATGACTTCTGTCACATGAATAGTCATCTGGTTGTCTGTGATGATTTCAACAGGCCGAGGGTGTCTCCTGTAGCAGCTTGCTCCTCAGACGTGGTTGCTAAGCGGCCTCTTAAGTGCTCAGAAGCACAAACAGCTGGAGGAGAGCGAGCGAGCGAGCAGCCTCAGGAACGAGCCGCTCTTACCGATGCCTCTCAAATGTTGACTTGCAGACCGAGCGGCGCTTGCAGGATTTGTTTTGTGCGCTCGCAACTATTTCGCAGTCAATATGCCTCCACAAAACTGCGTGAACAAAAAGACACACACACCAGCAGAGCCTCATAAGTATGCACAAACATGTAGCTGTGCTGAAATGATTAAAATGGAGATCATAGGAGGGGAAAACAGGGTGGACTACACAAGTGAGGGATGTGTGCACGCTTAGACACACACTTGCAGATGGTGGCTTTATTTATGGAGCTGTTTGTCTTCCTCAGACAAATAATAACATCCTCAGATTCCTCTGTGATGCTGATAAATCAGTATTCCACAGCCAAAAAATATGACTGCGGCTTTATCTATCTATCACACGCATCTTTCTTGGCACACGCTCGTCTCCGTTTGGCGACTTTTCTCTCTCTTCGGTTTCTTTTCCTCTCCATTAGCATCCCTCTTCCTTCCTTCTCCTGTTCATTATTCCTGCAGTCATGAGCTGACCTCACTCCACACATCACTCTGTTAACCATCACTTCATTAGCACTCCATTTCTTTTCTCCGTCTCTTTTCCTTCTGCTCTCCCTCCCTCTCTCTGTCTGCGTTTCAGCCTCTTATGGTGTTCATTTATCTGTAGTGTCTCAGCCCCGCTGTGATCTGTCTCTATTAGTTCCGCCCTGGGCTGACTGGCCGGTGCCACGGGCTCTTGGCCACCCTTCCTCAAACCATCGCTCTCGTATGTTTCTTCTGCACCTGCTGGAAAAGTTTGCTCGGACTTAATTTAGCTGTGGGATTCCGAGCCGGCGGGCTGACTGACGCGCGCCGATGCTTTGGGAAATAAAAAGCCGCCTAAACAGTGGCTGACAGTTATTCATGAGCGCAGAGAAAAATGACTCAAATCGTTTTTTTGCAGCTGGACGCCTCGCTGCGTCACCCTGCAGCGCCTCGGATGCTTTTAAGAGGCTGTCACGTCCTTATATTCACTCTTAAGCTCCATCTCATTTCAATAACTTCTCAAACTGAGATCTGTAATTTGTTTCTGAGGGCTGCGACTAATGATTATTGTCATTATTAATTATTCTGACAATTGTTTTCTTGAATAATTCAGTATAATGTGTCATAAAATACTAATTTCTGAAGTCTAGGTCAACCACAGGCAAAAATACTCATAGAAAATAGGAAAAATATTCACATCTAAAGGTCCATTGTATAAGATTTAGGCCCTATGTGGGGTCAGTGTTTAGTTTTTCCACTCTGGGATACTGTACGATGGTGACCGTCGTCTTTCTCCAAGTCTAAGAATGTTATTACACTTTAACCAGAGATATTATACTCAGATTTATATGCATTATTCTGGACTTTGGAGGACTAAAACTGTTTTTCAGTCTGAAAGTCTTTATTGATTCTATTGCTCTTCTCCGCGTGTGTCTTCAGGATGTGTTGTTTGGGCTTGGGGAGAATTGTTTATGTGAATATAAATGTTTCGATCTCACGAGGCTCATCCGTGAATTTCAAAATCACCTTCGTCTCTCCTCTCCCCGCCCTTCAGATGTGGCTGTGCCTCACCCTGACAAGAAGAGCGTCATCATGTACGTGACGTCGCTCTTCCAAGTGCTTCCCCAGAGCGTTTCCATGGAAGCCATCAAGGAGGTGGAGACGCTGCCGCGGGCGGCCGCGGCCGGCGCCGCCCGGGTGGCGACAGAGGAGCACTACCAGATCCAGACCCAGCAGCGCTTCTCCCAGCAGGTTAGACACACACACGCACACGGCACCGGCGCTGCTGGTACTAACGCTGTTACCACGTGACAATGTCGCGGCTCGTTCTTTTTGGTTTCCTGAATTTATTCAGAGAGCAAGGTTAATCCCCGTGCACCCAAAAGTTGTTTCCTGAAGCTCATCACTCTGTTTTACACTAATTGAGGCCTGCTGCATGTCCTGGTAGTCGACAGCGAAGAGAGAAATGGGAAGAAAATTGCCTACCTGTCACCGTTTTTGTATGTTTCTGTAATCTTGGAGACAAGAGTCGAACAAAAGGCACTACAGTAAAGATCTCCTCCTCCGCAGACACTGATTCATCCACAGCAGGTAAACACTAAACTACCTGCCCCGCTGACGCAACGCTTTGTAATTGTCACTGTGTGAATTTTATCTTTCTTTGCTGCATAAAGTAAAACGCTTCCAATAGTCTGACTGAAGTCTCTGTCAGACACGCACCTGGTTGCGTCGACGTGACGGCAATTCACCGGGTCGGCCTCACGTCTGAGTGAACAGCAGTCACTTTTATTAAACAAGGCGCTCTCATGAGGTCTGACCTAGTAACATTTCAGTAACACTTCAAACGAGTGTGAAATGAATGCCATCAGATGAGTGCAAAGGCTAGCAGCAGCAGCGAGACGCACACTGTGTGAGTCACCTGATTACCAGCACAAAAAAATCAGATGAACCCTGTTATTGCTGCTGTGGAGGTTCTGCTGATGTGAGATCAGTCTGTAGTTTGATGCAAGAGAGGAAAAGAAACAAAGAATCTTTCATGACAACTCGTCACTCTAGTCTTAGAATAATAATTCTCTAAGTCTGGTACATGATGAGAACGTGTGTGAGAGGATTCGACCTCAGAGGAGGAGAGAAGGCGTCCATCAGGCATTCCTCGCGCTCAGAATAGATTTTACAACCCATCACTGAGAAGACATCTTTCTTTATCAGAGCGGCGATGCTGCTCCCTCTGCGGACCAGGTGCCAAAAAGCTGCGCGAGCAGTGACGTTCTTTGTGTAAATCTAAATGACAAAAACGAACAGCTGTGTGTGTTTATGTCCTGATACGTACGGAGGAAAAAAGCTTGCTCAAACTCAGAAATTCCTGGGAAGAAACCAAAACTAACGAGCCCTACACATTGTCATACAAGCATGGCATCCTGTTACCATAGTAACATGCCAGGGCTGTTTCTGTGGTAACACGTGTCGGATTGACCCGCCTGGCAGACAACATGGGAACTAGTTGAATGGTGACATCTTCCCTGCGGCCATCCCCGTTTTCGTGTCTGTGTTATTTTCCTGTTACCATGACGGCTTAGTGCTGTGATGGTGAGTAAGATGCCATGATTTATTTCCCATGAGCCTTTGCTCTGCATGCATCGTGTCTGTGCTCGGCTGTGCACGCCGGCTTGATCTTTGGGAGCTACTTTTTTCACATTTCAGTGTTTTGTTGTCGAGGCAGTGCCCACACGAAATAATAATACTCGAAGTAGGCTCAGTGGTATTACATATTACACAACTAAATGACTGCAGTTGTTTGTACGCTGCAATCAAAATGAGCTTGAAGCATCAGCCCTCCCGTCCCTCTGTCCTTCATCAAGAGCTGAGTGAGCTTGTGGATTTTCCAGCGGGACCCTCTCTCAGTGGTCTCCTGCTTTTCAACGTCCGACAAGTCGTCTTAGGTCAGCACCGTAAGGCGGCAGCTCCTCATAAAATTCTTCAACCGTCCGTAATATTGAGAATAAATTTGATAATGAAGGGTCATGTAACAGCATCGCTGCAGAGGCGTCTCAGTTCTACGTCTCTACAAGCAGTTAAACCAAACAAAAAAAGATTAGAGGACATCTGAGACCACCGTCTCTTCTTGTTCCAGCGCAAAATCAAATTAAGGCGCCTACGAGCAGGCTCATAAAAGCGTGGGTAAAAAGATTAAGACGAGCACCGTTTGGATTCTACTTTTTTAATGATAAATTGGATAATGAGCCATTTGATAGCGTATTTTCTTCTCAGTGGTGCCGCAAACCGAGAGCAGGTTTCCTGGAGGAACCAGCAGCGAGCGCATTATCACAACCGCTTTAATCACGGGGCATGATTACGGGGAGGAAATGCAGCAAATTTATGTCAAATATTATGATCACGGCTCAGAAAGCTGCAAAAAAAAAAATATGACAAGACAATCATCTCGCAGCTTCACTCCTCCTGAAATCAATAAGCAGTTTTGTCTCTGCATTGAGCCAATTTCTGAAACAGACAAGACAAAATGCAGGAGAACAATCAAATATATCCATATTCCTAATTCACCTGCTGTTGAACCTTTGCATGAACCGAGTGAAGACACACGAAGAGGGAGAACGACGTAATTCCGCTCGCTGTCAGTGAAAATCAGCTTATTTCAGGCTGTTTGTCAGAGTATTAGCAGTGAAGTGTTTTATCTAAATCTGTCTTTCTACTAAATATTGACACTGTTTAGAAAAATCCCGAAACAAGTGAGACTCCGGGGAACAGTTTGGAATCACCCCATCGCTGACACAATAGTTACATTTATTTTTGGAAGCGCTGCGCAGACGGAGAACAGCTGGACGGATTTAAAGTTTTCATCTTTTTTATTTTCAGCGGCCAAGTGCAGAGGATAACTCAACATACCAACTACCTCATATACGCGAAATACACATAACAAGGTCACGAAGATGGTGAGCTGTAACGCCAGTCCACCGCAAGATACTGGTCGGTGCAGCCACACAGTTAATATTTGCTCTCCCGGCGTTAATAAATAGGAAATCTAATGAGTCAGTAACAGAATTAAAGTCATTGAGCATCAGTTTGAGTTCATATTCCCAAACCTGAGATTCAAAATGAAACTTTGGTTCAGCTCCGTCTAATCACCGTCCATCTGTCCCCTCATCCATCCATTTTGCAGCCACACATTCAGGTTAGTCTCAGAGGCAGCAAGGCAAGCAGATGTTCCTCTCCTCGCCAGCTTCCCCCCTGCTTGTTCCGAGGCATGCTGGGAGATGTAGTCACCTTTCGGGGTGGAGTCTCCCATCTCATTCTCTCAGAAAATTAGTGAGCTCCGGGAATGAGAATCGACTTCTAAACTGAGACAGAAGCTGTGAATGAAAGTGCCATTAAGACTCGGATCTCAAGTCACAAATGAGATCTACCTGCGCTGACCTTTCGAGCTGAGTTAAGCTGAGGTCGGAGACGTGCTATCGCGCTGGATCGCAGCAGGATGGAGTGAGCTTCCTGGAGTAATGGCTGGTAATATTATTATCTCACTCAGTTTAATGGCCACATCAACCCCTCCCTTCATCAGCCCTCTGTCTGAGGGTGGAGAGCGTGCAGACTGCACGGCTTTTCCTTCTGGGAATCAGACAGACGGACACAGAAAGACGGACGTAATGAGAGAAAAGTGGAAAAGGGGGGAAAGAGAGGAAGTGTGAAGGAATAGAGATGTATAAAGATGCACAGAAAGATGGAGAGGTGGAGACGGGGGGGGAACAAAGAGTGAGATGGAGCAGACAAATGGGGAGTGCGAGGAACAAGTCAGATGGCAATAAGACGAGAGACGGAGAGGAAAGACGGGAAGGAGAAAAAAAAGACTTACTGACAGCGGCTATTATCTGCCACCTCCCTCATCTGTCATCATCAAAGCGGTGCTGTCACCACCTCCTTACATCAACACCATGCTACCACCACCTGGGACTCGGGGAGGAAGAGACGCTTTTCATGGAGGGCAAAAAAAAAGCAGGGGAAAGACGTGAAAGACAATTGCTTAAAAGTAGACAAAACAAGCTTTTCCGTGACATTATCTGAGGCGCGCTGATGCAGTGAAACCCCACCTGTCTGCTGCTCCGAGCGCTTGAAAACAAATGCTAAGAGTTATTTGCCAGGAAGCGTTTGATCCGGCGCTAGGTCGCCTCTGGCTGTCTGCTCTTTACAGCGAGAAAAACACCTAATCCGCCTTGAAAGAGAGAAAAGGGGAAACAGTGAGGGGTAAAACTGACGGAGAGACCATGACAGGTGAAGAAGAACATCGGAGAGGAGTGACATGGGCGATAGAGGTGAAAGGGGGAGATTGATAGCGAGGGGAAAAGACCGGAGACGGGGAGAGATTAAATTTTTATGATGTCTGTGGTGGAATGGTTGACTTGGTTTTAGCGGTGTAGCGGCTCGCCCGGCTCGCGTAGAAAAAGGCATCCTGGGAATGTCAAACAAGTGGGAGGATCAGTCGTCAATTAAAAGTTATTTGTCTGTCCGAAATAAGAGCTCGGCGCCTCGAAATGTGACACCCGTACAGTCTGAAACCTGATTTTGTAGTGTCACATTTACGTGGTTATTATAGTAAAGATGTCCAATATATATAATATCCCTGTGCACAAAGCTGGCGACTGACTGACACATTGAGCCAAAAAGTAATGACAGAATACATCGCTGTGTTGGTCCGTGCCCTGCAGAAGAAGGTTTAAGAAAACACAAGTGCAGTCAGCTGGACGTGGGAAATCCACCACTCTGACCTCCTCCCTACACACGCTGGCCGGTAAATACGTCATTTGAACTTAAACAGATGCTGCTGTTGTTGTTGCATCTGCTGAAACCGGGGCAGTTCTGGTGAAACGTCTTCACAGACCCGCGAAGAAAGATGACCTGCACGACGGCGAACCTTCACAGACGACTGAGTCTGTTATCCTTCCAGGCTCATATTCACCAAATAAATAAATGAATTCAAACGATTCAAGAAATAGAACTGTCAATGAGAAATAAAATGGCATTAATGTAATACATATTTCAGATTGGGTAGTTTTAGCTGCCTCTTGTAAGCTGTTACATCGAAGCCTATTTATTTCATATTTCATTTCTCCGAGCCGGGCAACTGGGGCAACTTTTCCAAGAAAACCAATTTACTGAGATGAAATTAGAACTATTTTTAATATGCCTGGGAAACCATGGCTCTGACTAGCAGTTTCTGACTGATGAAGTATTCATGGATTGCCTGTCTGTGATAGATTGATGTCATGTGTTAATGAACATGAAGAGATACTCAGAAAGTCAAATAAAAAACACACAGAGAGTCCAGACAGCCGACCGAGGCTTCATCTAAACCTGGGAGTCAAACACTTAATGACTCATTAGTGGACTGATTTCTTTTTAATCTTTCATTTGGAGAGCGTGCAGATTATCGGCCGTAAATATAAATAATGTATCACAAACAGCAGAAAGAGCGATTTGGTGCGCGGCACGCCTGCACTGCTCGTGAGCGTTGTTTTCTGGTACTTCATCACGGCTGCCAGAAGCTGCAGCTCTGCACTCCCAACAGATCCCAGTCTAAATGTCAAAGTACTTCTTTTACTTCCTCCCAGTGCACAGCTGCATACTTCATTTAATTCTTAACTACTTGCACATTAATATCACTACGTCTTTGCTTTCTTGCCGAGCGTTAGACGAGAAGATGATGCCACTCTAATGTCCGGGAGTTCAATTACTTTAGCTTAGCATGAAGAATGAAAACTGCAGTGAACAGCTAGCCTGACTCTGTCCAGAGGTAACTAAATCCACAGCAAATGATCTGCAGTGCGGCGTTCAGGTTAGGGTTGTCTTATCTGCCTCAGCTAACCACCACAACCTTTGTATCAAGTAAAAAAGTCAAACAGAAAACAACCTCAAGTTCAACTCGGCGTTCTCGTTGTAAACTCTTAATGAGAGCTCATGAAAGTAAAAGTCAGTCAGTTGTTTGTTAGCCAATAAATGACAGATGATGGTAAACTGCTGAGGACTGCAGTTTTACAGAGCTGCTGCTGCTAGTTTGGAATAAATCTGCCTGAGTGTGAAGCAGGATGTCGATCCCGAACAGACCAGCGAGCTCCGCTCCCGGAGAGAAAACCCAAGACAAACCGGTGACTTTCAGCCAACACAAAGAGAGTCAGGGGAGCTGCTGGTGTCTCCATGGGTGTGGTCGATCTGTGGTGGAGCTGCTCGCGACAACATCAGCTCTGACTCTGCTGCTGTCTGTTATTCATTCTGTCCGCATCTTCTGTCTGTCTGTCTGTCTGTCTCTCTCATGTCTGGTTTCCATCCATGGATTTTAGCAAGTATCACATTTGAAAATCGGATAATTCCTTTATCTTTAAAAAAACATTGGGGTACTATGTTTCAGGTTTTTGACGATTCGTATTTCTAGTTTTTGCTACTTCAGATCAGCCGTTAGTTTGAACTTATTTTGCAGACTGAACAGAGAACATAATTTCAATTATTTATTCCCAATATTTTAGGCTGATTTCACTGCTAATGAACTTTCAAACGATTTTCTAAAATCAAGTTTTAATTAATTGCATAATTTCTGCAGCTTTTTAGCTCTTCAGCTCAGTTGTAGACAGACATGCCTTTTGGATATGTGGGCAGGTTTCAAACAGTATATAAAGTCATTCAAACTAACTCCACCGTGATGAACCGCCGCAGTAAAATGCTACTTACACATTAATGCATCAGTGTTAACATTCCAGCTGCCGCTCCCGGCACAAGATGATCATAATAATCTAAAACATTTGCTAACATTAGCTAACATTATCCACCATTAGCTAATGGACGTATCAGACCGAGTGTATTGACCCGAGCGGCGGTGTGTTTTACTGCTTTTATAGTGAACTTACTACATACTTTTTGTTAATTGATTAAAATGCTTCAGAGATAAAACAGCTCGTGCGGTGACTTTGAGTTTAAAGGAATGTTGTTAGTCCTCCACCTCCACCTCTCTGAGCTGTATGAGGTCCCTGATACAGCTTTGTTTATTGCAGCGTTTCTCCGTTTTCATCTTCAGAGAGCATGAAATATGGCAACATTTATAACGTTTTGCTGAAACCAAAGTAAATTACTACTCGCCCAATCTTCATTTTTGAGACGTTCCATTTTTCTCGTAAATGTGCTTCTTGACACTCTGGTGATAGAAACGCACCCCGTCTGTATTTTATTTTTTTTCATTCATGCCGTTACTGAAAGTTCACCTAAAATTAGCTTGACATTTGGATGGAAACAGAGCTCATGTGTGATTATTCATGTTTCTTTTTTCTCCTCTTTTCTGCTTCTCTTTCTCGTCCTTCATCTTAATTTCTCGTCATCACTCTCTCCCTGTACCTTCATTTTCTGCTGCTTTGGCTTCTGGATCTTTCGCTCTGTGTTTTTGCATTCTTCGGCCTCTCTTATTCTTTCTCTCCTGCCTCTCTTTTCCTCTCTCTCTGCCCTGTTCTCTCCATTTCTCTCTCAGATCACAGTGAGTGTGGCTCAGGGGCGAGTGCGGAGTCCCTCCCCTCAGCCTCGCTATAAAAGCTATGCCTACACCCAGGCTGCATATGTCAAGTCGCCCGAGCAAAAGAGGAGGCGTTTTACTGATCAGGTCCGTGTCTCGCAGTGCTAACACTTCACGCCAAGTGTCCATCTGTCGGAGCATGTTTCGTCTGCCCCTGTTTGTCTGTGTTATTGACAAAAATGTCCTCCATAACAAGCCTGCCAAGAATCTTCCTTATTCAAATCTATTCTATTCTTCTTCCTGTGCCCTTGTACCTGTGGCACAGTGAATGAATCCATTTAATTTGTGGTGAATCAAAAGACTGAATGTGAAACTGTGGGACTTGTTGAGTTGGACGTGTTTTGTCTTGTGCTTGTCAGTCACACGTTTAATTTCATTCATGTGTTGTGTTTTGCTTTTGATGTGATTTATCTCAACTTTTCTCAACTGATCTGAGCTGAGCACCGTCATGAACCAAATCAAGAAAACCTCTTAGCATCACAGCCGTTTACTTCCCTGATAGGAGCCGATCATGCCTTCAAGTACGGAGCTGTAACCAGAGCTCAGTTAGCTTAGCTTAGCATAAAGAAGAGAAGGGAGCTAGTATTTGAAAATACACCTGCCAGCACCTCTAAAGCTCACTGATCATTCTTCATACCGCTGTATGCAGGGACCTTGACGGTCACATGACTGCACACATGAAAACATCTGCGGCTTGGTGTAAAGAACGCCAACAAAAGGAGGAGACACACACACACACACACCACTGTATAAATGTGTGAATATATTGAAATATGCAACATGTCTAATTCAGACGTTTTGAAATAATGTAATAAAGTTCTAGCACGTTTACAAGCTATTATTAGCATGTAATCTTCCAGGTGTAACAACACAGTGGATATTTCACAGTGACGCGATTATTGAAAATGAGATTTGTCGTTTCTTCCAGCAGTATTTTGCGCTCTGCCCTCTTCATTATCTGATATTTCTCAGTTTTACCCCTAAAACCACATCCTGTGAGTTTTTCATATCTGCTTGCATTCGGGTTCAATAAAAAAAGCACACAATGTGTTAATTAGTGAGCTTTAGAGGTGTTGGTGTGTGTATTTTTGAACTTTTGAACAAAGTCACGCCAGCTGTTTCTCAGTTTCCAGTGTCTGTGCTTTAAACTCGACTAATTGGCTGCTGGCTCCGGCTTTAGCATATAAACATGAGAGTGGTATCGATTCTTTCAATCGACTCAAGCAAGAAAGTAAATAAATGTATTTTCCAAAATATCCAGTAAAAGAGGTTAAAGTAGCCAAAGTTTCTGAAACACAGATTCTGAGCATCCACCCGTCTGGTACTTACTTCAAACTGTCCTCTCTCATCCAAAACATGACATTTCAAAATGTTCAGATGTGTTTTCAAAGCCCATCACCCTGGGCTCCGTAACTAAATGTGCCCCATAATTTGCTCTGACTCAGGTGGAATGTATTCAGAGACTGTGTCAAATATTTAATGTAACAGCGGGGGGTGCTCGGCTCGACTTGGCCGGGACCTAAAAGGCATCGCAAAAAAGAAAAAAGATAATTTGTCAGATAAGCTCCGTTCGAGCACACCCACTGTTCTTTGAAATGCAGGATGTAAAGCAGGAGCTCGCAGAAAAAAAACCCTGTGACATTGCAGCAAAGTCTTCCTTTCAAGGATATGAGGAACGGGGTTGACATTTTACAATACACTGTCCTCAGTTTGTCTCAGTTAAATGTATTTTCTACAACATGGAAGGCTTTAAAGTAAAAATGTGCTTTAGACCGTTAGGGATGTAAATATCCAGCTTTTATTTCATTATTTACCCTCTCAGCACAGATATGTTTCTGATTCTGTACCATCAGAACACATTTGTGATACAAAACAGGCATAAAGAGCGAGCGGCGCTGACTGACGCTGGATGGTTATCAGCGCTGCGGATGGGCCTTGTGTGTATCTTTTCCGGACCTTATTACCGGAGAGAAGAATAGAGCGAGAGGAGGAGCGTGGAGCCGAGATAAAAAGAGAGAAGTTGTTAGTGTCCAGATCGGTAGCGAGCGCACAAAGAGAGATATGGCAAGAGAGAGGAAGAGAGAGAGACCCAGAGAGGAAGAGGACAAGTTGTTAAGGTTGGACAAAGGCCAGAACTGCTTGTCGGCAGCAGTAATGGCTTACACGAACAGGCCTCTCCTCATCTCTCTCTATCTTCTCCGTCTCCCACCTTTCTTTCATGCTGCTTGTTTTCTTCCTACTCCTCTGTCTGCCTCCTTGCCCCCTTCTCCTCACTTCTAACACACTATCTGTCCTCTCTCCTTTCTTCATTCCCTCTGCGTTCCGTCTAACCTGACTCTTTATTCCTCTACGTCTCCATCTGTGCCTGCTGTCTCCCCCCCCGTCCATCCCTCCCCTCTTCTAGTTCCTAACTCCCGGGCAGGAGGAGCTACAGCGGGGCCTCAGTCCTCTGCCTCCAGGCTCCACCAGCCTGGAGAGCTATCAGGCCGCACTGGAGGAGGTATGCTACTGCACGATGGTGATCATAAAGAAATCTTTACATTGCTTATTGTCAGTGTGCATCACAGCGTCATTTGATGTCCAAAAGCCATTAAAAACACATCAGTGAACACACACTGTAGTTTATTTTGACTCAGAAACACTGTGCATCCTTCTTCCACTGGAAATAGTCCCCAATAAATGCACCATTTCCTCACATTAGATGATAACTGAAAGTTAATGAGCCTTTTTAAAGAAAAAGATAGTTTGATTTGTCGATCAGCAGACTTCTCCCCTTAATTCTTTTTGTCTGAATTTTAAGGTGTTGACGTGGCTGCTGTCGGCCGAGGATGGGCTCCAGGGTCAGCCTCCCATCTCCAACAATGTGGAGGAGGTGAAGGAGCAGTTCCACACACACGAGGTGAGAGCCAGGGCAGAGAAGTCATGGTAATGTCAAAGGGCTGTTATTATTCATAGCGTATCTGCATATATCAAGCTCTGTTCCTCAGTTTGACACTTAAAGATGTGTTTGACAGGGAAAAACATGTGAAATCTACTATAACTACATGTTAATCGTAGTTATTTAATGAGTTGTTAAATATTTAAAGATCACAGTGTTTGTGGTAACACGGCAGCCGTCATAAAATGCCTCCATCCACAAAACAAAAGCAGAATTTTCCCCCTTGAAGTCGAAGCTGCAGAGACAAAAGCAACAACAAAGAAGTTAACGTAATAGCAGCCATCAATCCATAACAACATCCCACATCCGATAACTAGGAAAGCTGTGTAGTTAGAGGAAAGGATGAGCCCCCTCCACTCCTCCACCGACTGTGACGGGCTTGAAAAGACGACAGTAATGAGTGTAAAGTGGCCCGCCACCAAAAAGAAACAGTCTCTGTTGTGTGAAGGCAAACAAACGTCTGAAAAAGCAGCAGAAGAATAAACCGTAATAAAATATGCATCGCTGGAACAGAAAGATGAGGCTCCCCAAGGCCCGCAACACCGAGGAACTCCACGTGTTTAAGTTGATGTGTGGATTTTTGAGCGGTTTATCAGTCAGAGCTGATAAAGCGCTGAGCAGCTGTTTTGAAGCGAACTGTAAGTGCTGAATTAACTCTGATGGATGTGGACTTACAGGACCACTGGCTTACTATCGACTTTTTACGCTCTGAAAATTAAATTAACCCTGACCGTTTTGCTGTGTGGGACCTGAGAAGGATCATATAAGAGTTAAGTGCTTGGAGAAAATAGATTAAGCACTAAGGTGAGAGGTGGAAACGTATTTTGAGAGCAGTTAAAGTAAATGGAGAGGGGTCATTCGATGGGAGTAGTGATGTGAGACACTCCTCTTCTTTTGGAGGGGCAATTAGGCGAAATGAGTTGTTGAGAATGCGTGTGTGTGTCTCTCTCATTAGGGGTACATGGTGGAGCTGACCACCCACCAGGGCAGTGTGGGGCGGGTCCTCCGGGCCGGCGCTGCCTTGCTGGGGGAGGGGAACCTGAGCGAGGAGGAGGACTCGGAAGTCAGGGAGCAGATGAACCTCCTAAACTCCCGATGGGAGCACCTGAGGGTGGCGAGCATGGAAAGACAGACCAGGTAGATGCACTCTTTCAAAGTGCGTGCCACGGCGCACACGTTCATGTTCATCTAGCACCACCTTCAGATGCAGCATGTTGCAGCTCAGCCTTTAATAGAACTTCATTTTTCCTCTCTGTTTGTGCACGAAGGAGCAAATTCAAGTGAAAAACATTTCCGCCCCAGTCCAGATTCTGTCTTAACACACCTTGAAGGGTGCCATGTGCCAAGTTTAAGTCCCATTATTAATCACGCGGCTTTAGGATTATCCAGGGTCTCTCTGGGAACTGACTTGGAAGTATCTGAAAAAATTAGTCTGGCTCTACCAAATTCATCTGCCCATTGGAAAAAAGATACAAAGCAAATATTAATAAAGTTTTTTTTTCAACATTTTAAACCTTTATCGCGCCAACAAGCGCAGATGGAACAAAGAAAAGGTCGGCTGCTGAAACCGGGTCTGAAAAAAGTCTGAAGCAGTTCATCCAGTTGGACAAACAGCATGTGATGCAGCCCAATAGGAAATGAGACATTAGGTAAAGCCGTTCCTCTAATGAGTTTTCCACAAATGAGGGTGTTATCGTTCCAAATATAAGATTTGTGAATGAACTCCGACACACATACAGTCGTCATGTCCAATATTACACCTCATAGTGCAGGCCAAGATGATTTTACAGTCTTTCTCTGTCTTGATTTAGCTGTATGAATAAAGTTTCATCTCTTCTGCACAATAACTGAAGGTCCCCACAGTAGCCAGCATTCATGGACACAAAGAACAGTGGCCTCTCTAATTATGGCGAATCCAACGATAACTGACACCGAGCCAAATTTAATTAACTGCTCCTCTATCTCCTTTGATAATCTTGTTGATTCAAGCAAAAAGCTGCGCAGACATGGCCTTGACTACCAAATATCACTTAGACAAGATAGCAGGGCTGTGTTATAACTGAATATAAGAGCAGGAGAGGCGGCTTTTACCGTTCCTACCAATTAAATCAGCGGCCGCCGTTGCTCGGGGCGTCAGCGTGTTTAACCAGACCTTGCGCCCTTCTAAACTGTTCCTGAGCAAGACTGCTTTTGTTAGCGGCTAAGCCCCGAGGTATCAACATGTGATTGACAGCTCGCTCAATTGTCTCTCGCTTCCAGACTCCACGAGGTCCTGATGGACCTGCAGCACCAGCAGCTGCAGCAGCTCACCGATTGGTTGGATGTGACAGAGGCACGTATTAAGAGGATGGGGGCTCAACCGCTGGGTCCTGACCTGGAGGACGTCAAGCACCAAGTGGAAGAACACAAGGTGGGCAGCTGCCGGCTCGAGAAATGTGATTCCACACAACAAAACCAACTTGAACGTCCGTGGAAACAGAACATTTCATTCGATGAAAGTCAAATGTTTAGCTGAACCTACATCATCTCAAGCAGTTGAACTTCTCCCAAGTGTATTGCAGTTCACTTGTCCAAGAGACAATGATACTTAAACACAGGTCTGTGTGTGTGGAAAAAATCCTTCTGAGGCTGTGTGAGAGTCTCGGTTGCCTCGTGAAAAATGTGCAAAGCAATTTGCTAGGAGCGAGGATGCATAATTACGGCAGCGACAGGAAAGCTGATACTACCGTTCCTGTTTATGTCGTGAATAGATTATGAGTGTGGACACTGATGCATAAAAGCTCTCCTATCCTACTGTAGTTACCACCCCCTCCCTGCTTGTGTTTCACAGCGGTATTATGCAGGTTAACCCACTCTTTGTGCTGCTGTTGTTTGAATCTCCCCTCATACTTTAGCATTTAGCTCATGTTGGAGATGAAGACAGGCTATCTAAATCCTCTCCAAAGCTTCTGGCTACAAAATATCCACACTGACACCAAATATTATACAAAATACCAAAGAAATGAAAACACACATCCTTTGGGCCTCTGGGTCTGTGTTCAGTAATCCATCCATGCAAGAAAGTCCAACAAAATAACCAAACTGCGGCGTGGACTCATGCACCTTCAGCTGTTTTTCCATGTCAGGAGAAGCAGGTGCAGCTTTCAGAGTATGAATGTGTTTGCTGTGACTTCACAGTTTCTGAGATGGCGGTTTTCTAAAGCTCCAGCCGTAAAGTTAGCTCGCTAATTTGATTTGAACTTTTTCTGGCTTGAAGGTAGGCGCTGTCGAGGAATGGAAAAAGAAGCTGCTACAATAGAGAAATAACCAATGCTGCAGGTTTTGGATCTTCACCTCTCAACAGAAAAAAAAACTTTCTCTGCTCTTCCACATCACGCTCAATATCTCCCCTGCTTTCAAGCTTTTAGTTCATACACTTAAACTGACACTGATTTCAGTCCGGACCACAGAAACAGACTGCTGCGGCACAATTCATCACTTCATATTTCAGTATTTGAACTTCAGCTTTACACACTGCTTACACTTTCAGTATTTTTACCAATTCCAAATATTTTAACAGCTAATTTTGTACCCTGCCGTTTTATATCTCGTTCAGCATGACAACATAGTCCTGTCAACATTGGAGCATAACAAGGGAGTCAGGGTGTATGATGTACAGCAAAGAGGTTAGAGTCGTGGCACAGGACAAGCCACCAGGTCATCCTCATTGATCTACTATTGATCCATTTATTGATCTAATGTCTACATTGTTCTTTAAAGGAAAGCTGCAGGGTCATGAATTAACTTCCAATCTTCCAACATGGATGAGAAGTGCTAAAATACCCGGCTTGAATGTCTGTGTGTCCATGGCAACTGGGCCAACTCTGTTGATCGGACTGAAAGCTCCAGCACAGCCACTAAAAAGACCTCGCGGTCACATTGTTTTGCCAACTGCGGTTTCCAACAATGTATGATCAATCTCAACAGGGATCTAATTGATTGCAGTGTGTTCAGAAGTGCTCTGCACCTACTTTAACTCCGTCTGTTCACTTGGCAGATTTAAAGATCTCTGACAATGAAAACCATCAAATCAGCCCACTGTTTACAAACTCCTGTCAACAGGCTTCACTTTCTTCCTCACAGCAGGAAGTTCAGACTGAATTCACACCACAAACCTGCAGAGGCTGAGGAGAAACAATAATTAGCCAAGAAGCTTAGAAGCTGATGTGCTAACAGTAGGTATGTTTGTGTTTCAGCTTTTCTGCCACATCAATGCTGGGAAATGGAAAATGGGCTCCGATTGGCTAAATTAACAGCAACCACAGAAACAAACACCATCTTAAAAAAGCTGAACCGAACCTATAAAGTACAAAGCACAGAGACTTGTCATACCTTTCACCAAGAAACTTTATTAAAGTATGAATGAGAATATGGAGGTGGTGAAGGTCCATATGAATCACATCCTAATGAGCTGAACATTTTGACGTTTAAATGAAGTGTCTGGTCGATAGAGAGAAACTGGAGGCCGTCAAAAAGTGTAGATAGAAGAGTTTCAGTTATATTAGTAATGGTCATTATGTTTCAGACTTAATAAAAGCTAATAAAGCTGAAATATCACTCTGTTCTGAACTCTGTGGTTCTGTTTCGTAAGTCGCCATCGCTATGCGTGTGTTTGTGTTTGCAGCTCCTGCAGGAGGACCTGGAGCTGGAGCAGGTGAGGGTGAACTCTCTGACCCACATGGTGGTGGTGGTGGACGAGAGCAGCGGAGACAGCGCCACCGCCGCCTTGGAGAGCAAACTTCAGGTGAGGACGCACACCATAAAAGAAGAAAAACCTCATGGGATCATTGTTTATCTCATCATTTTTTTCTGATTCCTCTCGGTGCACTTTTCCCTCCCGCCCTCTCGCTCGCCCTCTCTCAGTGGGACCGGGCTCAGCACACTCGGGTTGTTTTTTCTCGGGGAGAATAGATTGAACGCGAGATAGTTTTGTCTTTGGTGTTGTGCAGTAATTAGACCTTGCCAGCGAGATGTGCTTCTGTGTTGTAGCTCTCTGCTGATTTTGTTTACTCTATAAGTTATCATCACACAGGCTCCAGCCAGGAGCCAGACTTTGCTGCCTGTTTGTGCGGTTAATTCTCCACGCTTGTCGTAGCCTCTGATGTATGGGCCTCAGCTCTCCTTGTTAACTCGCATACATTGCAAAGAATAAAGCTGAAATCCATTACAACTGCAGCCGCTGATTTCCACCGCTGTCTAATACACTTGCCTTAATTGCGCGCGCCGCCTCGCGTTGAAGCGCCATCACATTATCACCATCATTGTCCAGGATTGCGTTGTTGGAAAGCATCACACTCTGTAACGGATTAGGTGAGCTGCTGATATAAACATTAGACCAGCAGCTGTAGCACTGGAGTAAAGAAACACTGGCAATATGTCACTTTCAAAGAAAATGATTGACAGCCTTTGCTCTTTTTATCTCGAGTCTCTGCAGGCGACTTCTAAAGATCACTTTCACTCATCGGCGGTCAGGTTTCCATCTAAAGTGTGGCCACGTTTCTGCAAAAGAAAAAATCTGCACTGTTATAAGTGCCATTAAAACATGTCAATAAGAATGCAATGTAATTACACACTTGTGTAAGACGCGTGTTCCTCCGCTCATCGCCCTGATTTGGAGAACATCGGATTGTGGATTACCGTCACATTACATTTCCTGACGTCTGCAGGGAAATGTAGAAGTGATACCTGACTTCAGGGTCCACGGCGATGACAATCCATCCATGCGTAAAGAGAGCACCAAACAGGAGATGCTTTAACAGCGACCGCAGCCCGACGCTGAGCAGCATGCGACGCAAGCTGTGATGGAGAGCTGATCTGGTGGAAAATAGGAAGTCGACGCGAGGAGAAAAGAGGAAGTCATGGTGATTTCATCTCGGGAAGTTCAATCTGTTATCTTTGGGGAAGGCGCGGGTGAGCGGAGGTAGATTTGGGCAGAGCTGCGGATACAGGGGAACAGGAAATGAAGAAATTTGGATAATTGGATGTGGCTGAGAGTCTTCCTTGGGGAGAAAAGGTTTCAGGAGCTGTGGATAAAAGTAAGCTGCTCTGCTCTGAAAGCAGATTAGCCCAAAATGAGAGTCTCTCCTCCTCTAAACTTAAATTCACCACACATCTTGAGCAATTACAATGCAGAACACACGCCGGTTGTGCTGCATGCAAAGAATAATCACTCTAACATTATTAGGAATCTAATGCGGCTTTGTGTTTGACTGTCTGGAGGTTTTGCCACCGTTGTTTCCTGCAGCGCAGTTTATTACTAAATACAAGATAAGAGAGATAAATAGATGAGAGAACACTGTGTGCCAGAATGTAAAAATGCAAATAGAAGGTGCCGTCCCTGGTTCCTCACCCGCTGTTGAACTGTCACTTGATTAATTACAGGCCATTCATCTTAAGATTAACCTGCTGAGCCTCTCTCTCCACGTCTGTCTTTAGCGGCCCGCCTGTCTCTCACTCTTTTTTTTTTTCTGCATCTCATTGTCTTTTCATTTCCTCTCCTCGCTCCCGTCCTCTCGGCCTCTCTGTCACTCTGATGACTTTGTTCGCTGGACACACATTTTGTCTTTGCCGGTTAAACGGAACGGAAGAGTGTCTCCCCCATTTTGCTTCGCTAACAGCCGACTGCCAATATGCCGATACAGTGGAGTCAGGAAAGATAAACTTTTACAGC
Source organism: Nibea coibor (assembly GCA_023373845.1). Lineage (NCBI taxonomy): Eukaryota > Metazoa > Chordata > Actinopteri > Sciaenidae > Nibea > Nibea coibor. The sequence goes on along the minus strand of CM041732.1, from coordinate 4,544,370 downwards.
TCACATGCCAAAAGGAAACTGCAAAGGAAACTGTAGGACGATTAACATTTTAGTGTAGATCATGTGAAATGTAACCATCACTCCGTGCTTTAAAGGATTCATAGCTTGTTTTTGGTCGTCCTTTATCCTCTGACTTTACTTTCACCTGGTCTGATGGCTCCTTAAAAGTTTCAGAATGTCGTGTGTCGTGAGTGGTGCAATTTAAGAAAACGTCTAAAACGCTAAAAATGTTCAAGTTGCCTTTGAAATCCTGAAACTTGAAATGATAAAAAGGGTTGAATTGTCTGCATTGCCTTCGTTAGGGGCATACAAGGTTAGTCAGGAGTGTCCCTGTGCATGTGTCCATAGATTCCTGAACGTTCCAATAAATCAGAAAGAGTTAAAAAAAACATTTTAGTTCATAAAATCTCCAGATGATCATTGCTCTATTTGTACGGTCAGTGGTCTCTGTTCACTTGAATCGAATAGAGATATTTATCCCCCCTCGCCCCCTTCTCTGAATTTCATGCCCTTCCAAAGTCATGATCAGCTCCGTCCCTCTGGGAGAGAGCGCGACGCAAATCAAACTGCATTTTTTGGCAGCCAAAAACATTAAACTGACAAGTGAAAATGTGAATCCATCAGCCTTTGAGGCAATGTGATGAAAATGTTTCAGTTCCTCCGGGGAGATGATTCAAAGGGAATTTTTGTGTTAATGTAGACATTAATAGATGGTGCGTGTGTGTGTGTGTGTGCGTGTCTGTGCAGGTGCTAGGTGATCGCTGGGCAGCCATTTGTAGATGGACAGAAGAACGCTGGATCCTGCTTCAGGAGATTTTACTGAAATGGCAGCACTTCACTAATGAACAGGTACGAGCAAGTATAAGTGTGTGAGTGTGTGTGTGTGTGTGTGGATCACAGCAGTATTTGCTGCGTGTATAATGAGATTAGATCATCCGGATCGTGTCTGCTCCACATTCTGCAAGCTTTAAGAGGCGTTTGAAGCTGAAACGGACTTATTAAAGAAAAAGAGCCCATTACACCACACTACACTGAAACGCTGCTCCCATTACTGTAGGAGATATTTGCTCATAAACCAATTACACATGTTGTGATGGAAATGTCAGGACAGGGTTCATAAAAACTGAAGAATCTGTGGTAGATTTCATGGCAATCAATCAAAGCGTTAATTCAGTGAGTGTGGACTTCATCTTTGATGAAGCGTTGTAGACCTCCATCCACAGTGTGAACATATATCTTAATGAGTTATTAATTAATGCCCTTTTTGATGAGAAATGACACTTGTTCTCTGTCTTTTGTCGGGCCTTGCTGTTCATATTTTTCGCACATCGTGGAGGAAATGAAATGTGCGAGGACATCCGATCTGCTCGTGTTCTGTGATTTAATAACTGAGGAAGCTGAAATCACAACATCGGATTATACACGATTAACTGATCAGTCGTAATTAAAGCCATAAACGGGCTTCGCGTGGCTGCCCTCAGGGTCACAGACACCCTTTGTTTACTGTTGGATTTATTAAAAAGAAGACATTTTAATGCTCTGACGCTGCCGCTATTCTTTTTGTACCACAAATGAGTGATTTTAAGAGATGTTATTTTATCCAGTAACTCTCCAAACACTGTAATAAAATCTAGATGGTTCAGTTTCTGTTTGCTGGAGTCTTACTCTCTCAAAGTCTCTGTGCATGCTCTGCGTATTTACATTGTACCTGTGCATAATCTGCCTGAAATGTGGGACCAGGAGCGTCAGAGGTGAGGTTTGATTAAGTGTGATTACTCATTTACACACATAAGTACAGATTCATCATGGATAATGTCTCCACTGTGTTTTTTAATAAGAGCTTATTGGCTCTGGTGGCTTCCAGACATCCATAAGATCCAATTTAATTAGATGAATTATTCAAAACATCAGGAAATACATTGGCTTCGGTTTTTTCACGTTCTCTGGCTAAATGCTTGCTCGAGTGCGACCCCGGGCTCGGGATGCAAATGAACTGCCCGTGCACCGATAACAGAAGTATTCAGACAGTTGGCAGGAGTACCAAGTACACCTCATCTCTTCTCCTCGCTCCACAGTGTTTGTTTGACTCCTGGCTGACTCAGAAGGAGGAGCTGGTTCGCTCCATTAAGACCTCCAACCTGAAAGACCAGGCCGAGATGGTGGCGTGCCTCCGCCGTCTTGCTGTGAGTCTCCCTGCAACAGATCCCCAGAGCAATCTCTTTCATTAAACGACTTTAGCGCTTCAATCCACGACATGATTGTGTGTATCTGTGTGTGCTACACTAGACGGTGAAGGCAGACCTGGAGGTGAAGCGGCCCACCATGGACAAACTGTGCTCCATGAGTCAGGACCTGCTGTCCAGTGTCAAGAACAAAGATGTGGCCAGCAAGCTGGAGGCCAGACTGGACAGCTTCGCCCAGCGCTGGGACCGGCTGGTCCAGAGTCTGGAGATGAGCAGCTCCCAGGTACATCACACATTTAGTCTGCTATAACATCTTGCTGACAGTGAGAGAAGTCGAAGCCGTCTTCAAATCGCAGGCTGGCTTCTCTTGTTCTTAACTAATTTGTAATTTGTTCAAGTAACTTTTCTAACACCGGTTATCGCCACAAGATTGCCAGGTAACCAGCAGGGGTCAGTGCACCTGGCCAAGAAATAGTTCCAGCAGAGTTCTTGAAATAACAGCTTGTCGAGAAAATCTCTAAATCGAGAGCTTCAGAGGTGCTGCTGTCTGCGAAGCAGATTAAAACTTTAGAAACAGGCCAGTCGTCCTCCCACAGACAAGAAGAGTGAAAATGAAATAAGCTTAGCTTTAAATGAGTACAACCGATTGATTGTTACAAAAATATGGACTGTAATGTAATGAATGAATTTAGTTTTTGTTTTTTTTTAGCCTTCGGTCTGGTCGGGTCAGCATCTGTCTGGCAGTCTGGCTTGTTCCTCTGTTTACTGATTGCACTTCATTTCGCTCTCTTGGTGTCCCGGGTCTTAATCAGTCTGTGATTTGGTAGTAGAAGAAAAGCAGCATGACGTAGCAACTCAGGGGCTGAGATTAAAAATAGCAGATTAAAGATCAGCATCTTGGGCAGGTTTGAGAAAGTTTGGATTAGAGGCCAAATGAGCGTACAGGATGTCGGCAGCAGCTATTAAAAATTGAAGCAGCGGTCGGAGCTCGTCTTCTTCTTCTCCTAAATAAAACAGTCAGTGTGCTCCTCGCTGGTTTACCAAATTGGGTTGTTTTGGTTGGCTTGCTCTGGTTTTCTGTCAAAATGAAATCCTTCTCGCGCGCGGACGCACCGAGGTCACTTCTGTGAGAATGCCGCTGTGATGAAACTGAGTCCTGGTCGCCGCGAGTGTTTGGCCTGAGGGACGGAGGAAATAAATGGATTGGCCGGGTGACGAAGGTCACTGAACACCTCGAGAGCTCCGTGTTCCACAGCAGCGGAGAACATTGAGGAGGGAAGGCTGGAATTAGATACTTTGTGTGTGTGCGCAGCGCTTCCTGCCTGCGCTGATGCACACACACGATGATGGAGGTGCGTTCAGACAGCTCTGTCACACAATTATCACTTTTCCTGATTGCTCAATTGTTTCAATTGTTTGTTTCAAGTCTTTCCTGCTGTTCTCTCATTTCCGTCTCTAACTGCACAGTCTCGGTGAAATCCTCTGCGCGCTTGTTGAAAAAGATACTGGAGAGCTTCACACTTCGAGTCAATTATTGGAATTATTTATAGTATAGTGTTTCAAAATATACTTTCAACGCTGCCTGAGAGCTTCAACGTATGGCAGAGGTGCCACTTAACTCTATCGAAGTAGCCTCGAAGCATCATGTTGGTGGACAGACGAACACGAGTATGTAAAAAGCTTTGGACGTGCTCCTTCTCACATGGTGTGTTGCTGAAGGAGCTCCTTGAGGCCTGGATGATGGAGATGGATGTCAGCCTTGCTCAGAATAATAATAACCTTATCCTTTATACTCATACACTCGTGCTCATTGCATAATAAAGGCACTGTTTGCAGTTTGCATTAATATTTCACGCTGAAAAGTTTGTTTCTTGCAGACTTCTTCGCCAGCTTATCGTTCTTACCTGCCGTAAAAAAGCAAAAACACGTCCAGGTGTCATTTAAAAATGGAATCGGAGCAAATAAAATGCTTAGCTGTGCAAACAGGAGCCGTTTTATCAGTAATACCAGAACAAATAGAACATGTGATAACAACACCAGCCATTTAGCAAACACAAATATGTGATTAAGCACCATCTTCCTCTTTCTCACTCTCTCAGCCCCCCCCCCCCCCCCCCCCCCCCCCCCCTCGATTACTTGTCCATTATAATCAGTCAGATAATTAGCAGATTGACCTCTGCAGACACACACAGCCTCCGCCACTTCAGCAGCACACACACGTTTCCATGGCAGCAAGACCGTCTCGGTAGTTGTACTCACTGCTCAACTGTCATTAGGCCCTTCCCTGCTGTAGCAAACCTGCACACACACACACACAGACACACTCACGAGTAAACAATGCTTGGAACTGAAGCAAGCGCACGGCTTCATCTAAACATGCAACACATGAAAACAACATTTTTCTCACTCTGTCACAGTCACAGGAATCCCAAATTGCTACTCGAGCATCTCACAGCTGCCTGAGCACACACATCACATGTTTTTGTTGTGCTAATGTGTGACTGATTGAACTGATCTTTGACTCATCACCTTTCAAGGACACTCAGAGTGTGTGTGTGTGTGTGCAATCAGACAGATGTGCGAGTGTGTGTTAAGCGGCGGTTTGGGATCTGTGTGATTTTGACAGACCCTTGTAAACTGACGCAGCACCTTCTGCTGCGAGCAGCTCACCTAAATTTATTTTTGTGTGCGTGCGCGTTCAGCTCTCGACGGCAGTCAGCGCGCCCCAGCAGTCCGAGCTGACCCACTCTGTCACGGCGACCGTTACCAAGGTGACGACGAGGGAGAAGGTGTCAGCCGTGCGCCAGCCCCGGGAGTCGCCGCCACCACAGAAGAAGAGACAAGTCGTGGTGGATTCTGAACTCAGGAAAAGGTGGGTGTGCCTCGCCACATGGAGGAGGTCTGCTCTGAATGACGATGAGTATTTAAGCACCAAGAGCCTCGTTTCTAACTTGTGTGAAATGTTCAGTTACATGCACCCCTTTCTGCTGTCTTATCTCGGCAGGTAGGTGACGATACTCTGCAGATACCAATTATGAGTGTCTGTGATGGTGATAATAAAAGCCAGCTTCAGATGAGACTTATCACAGTAGTGAAGTAGCGAGTAACCTTAGAAGACGATCTGTCGTGCAGTGGTGGAAAGTAGCAGTGGTGCTTCTTCATACTTGTTCAACTGGCAGCTGTACATGAGACATTATTAAACACACATCTGCTCACCTGAAGTCCTTACAACAAATATAATTCATAGTACTGTCTGTTGGCATGTGACGAGCCTTCAGCCTCGTGGATCTGTTAGTCAAACTGAACTTCCTGGACGATATTTCATCATCTCACTGTTACTGTAACTGAAACAAGAGCATCCAGTACTGCAGGTACTAAAGTCAGGATATCTGACTCAGACTCTGCTGCCTCAGTTTGGACTATTCTTTTCTTAATCTGTCTCGTGTAAGTCGCCAAACTTTTGGTGGTAGTAGTAGGACTGAAGTGAATGATCTGAATACTTATAGAATAGTTTTATACTTTTCACTAGTTTTTATAAATCAATCAATATGAAACAAATGTAATGCTGTCGATGCATGCAGTGTGACTTTAATGTCATGAGCTGAAGTGATTCAGTCATTTAGAATGAACAAAGATGTTATTTATTTCAGAAAACTGCAGCAGCACCTATGTTTTCTGCTCACAAATATGAGCCTCACAGGTAATATATGGGTGTGTGTGTGTGTGTGTGTGTGTGTGTGTGTGTGTGTGTGTCCTCAGGTTTGACGTGGACTTCACAGAGGTCCACAGCTACATGACCCGTGGCGAGGCCATCCTACAGAGCCCCGAGTTCTCCGTGTCACGCAAAGACGGCAGCGTTCAGGAGCTGCATGACAAAGTTCAGGTAAAAACACTGTGTGTGTGTGTGTGTGTGAGTGAGAGAGAGAGAGAGAGAGAGAGAGACTCCCTGCGGAGCTTAATCTGCCGAGACCTGTGATGCTGAAATAACAAGGTTCCGTCACACATAGAGACGAATCATAGCTCTCATAGCAGACGCTCTGAACTGTGATTATGCACACAGGACGTATGAGCTGCAGCAAAGTGCCCATAATGACTGTGGAGTTTTCAAACTTCTGTACAGCAGCTACCTGTGAATGTCAACTGACTGCATGTGTCCTCTGAAGGAGAACACGTGCAGGATAAAGACTTAGTGCAGCAGATAATAGCATAGATCCGTATAACCTCAGACTAGCCCTGTAGTATAACAGAAGAGCGTTCTGGTAAATACACTTTGCTTTCTTGTGAAGAGTACAATGTGCAGATCGATGGATCTCATGTCTGTGTGCTGAACATGAAGCTGAAGGTAGTTGGTAGTTAGCTCCTGGTCACTAACTGGGTGAAGAGCGAATAATCTTTACACGTGAAATAAACGAAGTCGGGTTAAACTCAACAGCAAACTCTTTTCAAATAAAAGGAACAAACAAGTTTCACAGCTTATTCAAGTCTCTGGCTGCTGACAGATCGACTGAACGTGCCGCACACAGGTAGAGGAGTTAACATCCGCTCACAAAGTCGTTAAGCGAAGTGAGAAGGACGCCAAGATGGAAACTCTGATTGGTCGGTTTGTGACAGTGCTGGGAGTGAACGTGAAATCAAAACAACGGGCTAAAAGAGGATAAGAGGATAAATCTCTTTGGCTTCATTCACATTATTCATAACTGAATGAAGTGAAGAATAATGACATTTCTTAAGAACCATTGCTTAACATTAAATTCAAACACCGTAATAACTCACTCACCATATTACTTTTTTACAATTAGTCCCTGTTGCTGACACAAATGACTGCCATTTGCTACAACTTGTGAATTACAGGCGGCAAATATTCTAATAATATATATTCATCCACTCATATGAATGCATCCATAATGAATTAGAAACACTTACAAATGGCTCATAAAGCACTGACGCAGAGCTGCTCATCACAAACAGTTTAAGCCGCATGTAAAGCGCAAACACAAACTGGTGTGACTGTCAGCAATTACAAATGTGCTGACAAATCATTCATAATAAATGAGTTAAACACTGTATGGAGGCCCTGTGTGTGTGTGTGTGTGTGTGAACGCGATGCGAAACCCTCACACTGACGTTACAAATGATGATGCGTGGTGATAGAGGAGAGCGGTGAATCTAGGTGGGCAGGTTCTTCCATCTGATCTCCTCTGATCTCGGCTTCCTCTTCAGCTTTGCTGTCAGCGCGGCTCTCTGCAGCAGCTTATATAAGAAACGATTAAATTCTTCCAAAGCGGCACAGTACGGAGCAAAGCGAGTCCAAATCAAGGCGCTGGATCTCTCTGAGGCCTGATTGTTTTCCACAGAGCAACTGATATTAGAATGATCACCCCTTCAACTCATCTGTATTAAACCATTATGCATAATGACTTAAAGAAGAACCAGCAGACCCCTCAAGAGGTTCACAGAATGATTTACATAAACGTGGTTTTCAGGCTTTGTTTTGTAAAATACTTCCTCATAAAAATCCTTCAAATTCGACAGTCTGAGAGGGGAAACATCCTCCCTCAGTCCAACTGCTCACAACTAACGTCCGCAGCAGCTCATACCTTGTGATGAAGCGTGGCAAGTATACGTATTGATTGGTTTTAAGGGGTCGCAAGTTCATCTGGTGAAATAAGTTTATCCACTTTCTTACAGAGAAAGTCGATTCGGCTCTGCCGTCTGTACACTAGATAATGTCAGCTCTCCTCCTGGCTGTAGATCCATGTTAGCACACAAGTCATACAAGGCTCTGCAAGAAACTGAATACTGTACGTTCTCCCATTGTTTAGTTAGCGCAGAGGCAGTTAATGCAAACTCAGAGCTTCCACCATGTCACCTTTCTTAATAAGTTAAGTAGATTTCCACAGCGTTGAATCCATGTTTTCTACTTCCTCTGGAGTATTCACATTCTTCTCCTGCAGGCGTTTAATATGACACAAGCATCAGGATGTGAGTTTAAGACAAAGGGAAACCACTGGAGTCTAAACATATGATTCACATTAAAAAGTAGAACGAAAGATTGAGTGGTCAGTCTGACATTTACTCTGAAATCTACTTTGAAATCTTCAAACTTCCCTGAATTAGGCTTTACAACGATCGGCGATCATCAGCTCTCCTCAGAGCTTTTCTGCTGTTTGCCCACAAAATGTCCAGACATGTTCAGGCTGTGCGAAACGTCGCAGTGGAATAAGATCAGAGGTGGATGAAAGCTACAGGACCTCTTCTTCTGTCCAAGTAATACTCTGCTGAATTGGACATTGATTTTTGGAGTTTTTAATCTTTCTTTGTAATAAATAATAATTCTCCCACTGTCTACCCGTCGCTCTTTTTGACTTCCTGCCTCTCTCGTCTGTCTCTTGTCTTTTAACTTTCTCTCTCTCGCTCTTCCCCACCGCTCTCTCTCTCTTTCTCTTTGCTATAGGCGATTGAAAGAGAGCGGCCAGAGAAGTACCGAAAGCTTCAGGAGGCAACACGCACGGCGCAGACCCTGTTCGAGCAGGGTAACACACACACACACACACACGCTCATTCACATGCATACAAACACATGCACGCACACCCTGTCTGTCCCCATGGCAACACTTCCACCTGTCCCACCCTCTCTCCTTGTCTCCATAGAAACACTGATAGAGAGAGGAACAGACAGAGAGAGAGAGAGATGTTTCTCCTCGTCCGTCCTCTCCTCTGTCCTTGTGCTTTGTTGGAGCTTCTGAAAGCAGAAAAACACTCGATTTATACTTTTTTTTTTTTTTATTCGTTCCTGCTCGAAGCGGCATTCAGACGAAACATTCCAGAACATTACTCAACTTGCTTACTGCTCCAGTATATGATGTGAAATAACGTGCTTCAACCACCGCAGAATGTTCCACACAGACACCAGTGAACAAACCATCTAACTTAACGGACATGCTGTGTGTCCTGTTTCCTACTGAGCACGCCCGCGTTTAAAAATGGACCTGTTGCACGAGTTACTTGAAAAGTTCCTCACACTCTGGAGCTAGGCTAGCTTAGCTTCGCATATAAAGCAGGGTAAACAGGTTGCCTGCACCTGTCCAGCACAGAACGCTGTTATGCTAAGCTAATTGGTTGCTGGCTATTTCTTATTATTTGTATGGACAGAAGATCATCATCTCAGCTGTCAGCAAGAAGTCAGA